>OY728161.1:1461234687-1462484687 GCA_963277665.1 Viscum album
ATATTTTTTCATTTTAGAAGTATTGATATGATATGGATGTGATATATTATGATTTATTTTTTAAATATTTCAATGATATATATTTAAATATTCCACATTATACGGATGATGAATGATATGTTTTGAATGATTCAATTATTGTATACATGCATTTTCACTATGATTTTATATTAAAAATTTATATAATTATAGGATACATTTAGTAATCAAGATAGAGTATGTTGGGTGTTGTTTAATTTTAATTATAATTGTTTGATGGAATATTTTTACCTTTACAATAGAATGTACTGGGAGACGACGGAATATCCTATAACAATTGATAATTTTTTATTAATTTTTCTCAAAACACCCCTTGTCATGACAAGGGTTTAGAATAATATTAATATTTATAAATTGAAAACCGATCAACATATGTAAGAATAAAATTTCTTTTTCCTGATTGCAAATTCAGTTAATGGTGGAATATTAATCATGTATATGATAATTTTATATTGAAATAGTTTCCAATTAGATATATATGTTGGATTTGGCATGGTGAATCATAAGTAATGGAATGATAAAATAATGAAAATCCTATCAATGAAATTTAATTTTATTTGCTGATGGAGATTCTACTTCAAAATTTGATAAATGGAACATTTGAATTTGTAAGATATAGTGTTGAATATTTTAACATTTTGAAAGAACATTTAGTTTATCCATATATTTTTAATATAGGTTTTAACATCATGGGTAAAAATGATATTTATGAATTTGATGATGATGGGAATTAATAATTTTTTATAGATGTGAAAATAATTTGAAGTTGTCTTTTTTATTAAATATATATCATATCAAGTGTATCTGTGGAATATGTAATGCCCCTGATTTTATAGTTCCTTCAAAATGTATTTAGTGAAGCTAAAATTCATTCATTACTCTCTGAGATGAGTAATATCATCAAAAAACATGGACATAATTATGAAAAGGTGTATAAATGCACTAATGATTGCATGCTTTACTATGGAGACAAGTGCAATAATAACGAATTCATAAGATATCATACAAGAAGATGGATGTTAATGAACAACAATCAGTTTATAAATCAATGAAACCCCCATGAAGAAACAAAAGATGAAAACTCTCCTATCAAGGCATTTCTTAACATTCCTCTTAAACCATGATTGAAAAGACTATTAATATCGTCAAAGAATGCAGACGACATGAAGTGGCATGCTCGGAATAGTAATGATGGATTGATGATACATCCAAATGAATCAATGTCATGGAAGATGATTGATTCATTATTTAAATATTTTTATTCAAATTCTAGGAATTTATTTTTGGGATTATCTTCTGATGGTTTTAACCCTTTTAGTAATTTACGTACTAATTATTTCATTTTTCTAGTTGTTGTGATTCCCTAAAATCTACCTTAATTAATGTTTTTGAAGAATCCTTATTTCATTATCTTGATTAATTTTCATGGAAATGAAATGATTTAAAATTAAATTGATGTATACATTCAAAAACTAATCAAATAAATTTAAGAATTATGGGATTGTGGCTAGGAAATATTTGATGCTTCAATAAAAAAATATTAAAAATACATGAATCCTTAATGTAGGGAATTATTGAATTTTCTAGAATAGGAAGTTTCTCTAGATGGAACAGTAATACTAGTTTCGTTTTGAGCTATAAATTTTGATTTTTAATTTTGGTGGTTTCCTCATAGAATAAAATGGTGATTTATTGGTCATCATTTATTTCTTGATGCTTATCATAAATTCTGGATTAACAATACACAATTCAATGGACATATTGAATTCATAAATACAAAAAATGTGTAATCTTGTTAAAATAACATATGAAAATTAATGAATGCCACTAAATAATTTATAAAATGTAATAATTTTAATGATTTGGAAATGGGTATGAGGTACAGAAACAAAAGCTTCTGGAACATAATAATTGAAGAAAAATAGTATATTTTCCAAAATTTATTATTGGGATTTCAATTTGATACATCATAATCGTAACGTAATGCATATTGAGAAGGACTCCTATAACAATTAAATTTCACATTTCCTGATAAAGAGGGTAAATATAAATATCTCCATAATGCTCGTAAGGATTTATAGTAAATAAATATAAAGCATCTTATTTTGGGAATATAAGAATAGAAAGTGACCATCAGAAAATCTTTCAATGTAAACCCATGATAAAGACATATTCCATGGAATATTAAAAAATGTACATTCTTGAGATGGATATTGAAGTTACATATCAAAGTTAATTGAAATAAGACATTGAATGTTAAATGGATTGAAATTTTATTTCTCACATATTCTGATGTAGAAATTATTATCATTGGTATTGCATAATATGTTACTTGAAATTTTTAATGTGTTTCAAGATTAGTTTTGTTCATTTTTCAGAGGTATTTTTTTGAAAAAATCTAAATCCATATGAGCTTGAAAATCATTAGGAATGATTTTTTTTCACTTTTTCATGTAGAGATTTTATTTATCCATTTATTCTTCATATTCATGATTCATTTGAATTATCATTTTTTTTGGTCGGAGTGGATACTCCAGAGGGGGGTTAATTAAGTTCCAATTAAAATTTTCTATTAAAATTATTTCTTTTAAAATCACCCTATTTAAAAACAAATTAAAATGTAGTGAATTTATACAGACTATAAAAGTTTAATTAGTTTTTCAAATATTTATTAGGTCTCAGTTAATTTAATCAGAAGATTAAATTAACTTTTCAAACTAACATACAGGTTCTCAATAAGTATAAACACTTTCTAATTTAACTATCAATGTATCTTTAACACAAATTGTATTTCATATTAATTAGAAGCGGAATATAAAATATATAGAATACTTTAGACTTAAGATAAAATGCACAGTAGATGTGACCAAGAGGTTTTCTCTCAATTCAAGACCTAGTCCTCTCAAACAATTTATATAAATTTGATCCACACCCTGGATCGGGGTAATCAATAGTGAAAACACTGTCCTGGTACAATGACCTCTACCATAGTACTACATGGGAAAACTAACAATAGCTCACATGATGTCCAAGACTTAATTGACTCTACCACTGTCCACAGTGGGAAACTAGGGAGTTATAAAGTTTGAATGATGATTTATAAATCCTCCAGCTTATCATATAAGATAGTCTGTGTAAGAAATATAAAGAGTATACACATTTTTTTAAATGTAAATAAAAGAATAAATAAAAGAATAGATAATAGTTTATAATTATCTAGTGATTTGAAGTGCAGCTCTGGACTCTTTTGATTTATCATAAATGATTCTAAGTACTTCTCTGGTTTTTGACCAAAAAATAGAGGGTCGTTTTCATCCTTGTTTTTCTGGTTTAGCTTTATCAGCTAGAGTGCATGAAGAGTTCTTTGTGGATCTTCACTCAAGATTCAGCTTGTGTTACCCTCTAGAATGAGTGGCTTCGTGTATGTCCAGTGCTATTATAGTATGAATTTTACTTTTTGCTTTTGTGTGAATGCACCACATTTCAATTCTCTTCAGCTGTTGCCTTTTACACCCTTCACATTCCTTCTTCGTTCTATCTTGTTCGGTCTTTGTCCTTCCTTTTATAGCTTTAAACTCCGATAAAAAAGTGATTACCTTTTTCAGGGGTACTAGGTACGGTTCCGTTACATGCAAACAACTAACATTAAATATTATTAATTGCATTAAAAACATCAAATATAACTGTTGAATGATAAATAAATAATATTGAGAGAAGTATATGTTGACTGGTTAGTCTTTCATTATTAGCCTTTTGTAGGTAGCAGTTGACTTTATGTAGTAGTGACTTTCTATCGGTAGCTCTTTGATCATGTACCAGTAGTTCCTTGTATTAGTATCTCTTTGATCTTTTATTTGTAGCTCTATATACCAATGGCTCCTTCAATTGGTAGCTCTTGGTCTATCGGTAGCTCTACTTTGTATTGGTAGCTTCATTCTGTATCGGTGACTTTGTATACCGGTAGACTTAATCTGTCGGTAACTTTGGTTTAACAGTCTCTTATATCAGTAGAATTTTAGTTTTTGCATATCGGTAGCTCCGTTCTGGTTCCTGTGAAGTATATATATCGGTAGACTTATGCATACCGGTATACTTGTTCTATCAGTAGCTCGGTTTTTGTCGATAGCTATCTGTATCGGTGGACTTGATCTATCAGAGACACGTGCTTACCAGTGGACTTATACATACCGGTAGCTCTGCATATCGGTGAACTTTTCCTATCGGTGACTCTGTCTATCAGTAGACTAAGTCTATTGGTATACTGTCTTTATCAGAAGCTATAGGCATATCAGTGACTAACACTTATCTGTTTTATGCAGAACACATTCAATTGAGTTAGAATTAAATCCAAACTCATCTAAACATAGATAAACATTGATTAAAATATTTCAAGGATTATTATAATATAATTATCAACTTGTTCATAGATGAAAATAATTAATATATAGATACACAATGTTTGGGATTATCAAAGTCTGTGAAAGCATAATTGGGATTATCAAAACAGGTGAGGTCAAAAATCTCCCCCATTTTGATAATCACAACTTATGATTTAATAATCTCAAAATAATGAGTAATGAATCAGAGGATATATCATTAAATTCAATTGTATCAGGGAAAACCATAAAATATGTGAAATATGCTATGTACCAGAGGTAGAATTAAATGCAATGGTATCAAAGGTACAAGGCATAGTAATTTATCTCTCCCTTTCGCATAAAAGTTATTAATCCCAAATATAATGTTTCTCCACTTATAATATTTCTCCCCCTTTGTGATAATCAAAAATTTGGAAACAACAAAGAGAAAGGGAACAAAATGCGAAAGAAAAGACAACCATTTTAATTTCATATGGAAAACATGTACAAGGAAATAAAACAAAATACAAGGGATTCCTATCAAATATCTTAGCCACATAATCAATCCACATCCTCAATGTGATATTTTTCCTTTGGATCAAAAGAGGATTCAGACTTTGTGGATGTAGGTGAAGGCTTATAAATTATAGAAATGATCACAGGAGGCTGAGCCACTAAAACTGATCCTGGCCTGTACTGAGTAGTACTTTGAGTGGTCATAGGAGTAAGGCTTCGAATGGATTGGGCTAGAGTCATCTGAACAGGAGAAGTAGAACATGAAAAGTTATGTAAAGCTGGAGGTATAATCATTGGCCTGTCATCGACATGCAAGAAAGGCAACAAGAGATTTCTGAAATCCATAATTATTCCTCCTCCTCTCTCCATAGAAGATATGAAATCATCTTTGTTCTCCATGAATTTTTCCAGGGCTATAGTCAAATCTCATAGCTTGAAAATTTGTTCTCTAAAGGATTCGTTTATAGGTGGTAACTTCATGTTTTCTAACAGATGATTGAAGTGATTTTTGAGATGATGTTTGGTATAAATCCTTTGAAAGTAGTAGGCTACCTTTTCTTTCACTTCTTTCGGAGAGGCAGAATCATCACTCATATAGTCTTTGACTATCTTCATTATTTCTCTAGCTAAATCTCTAGTAGAAATCACCACTTTGGTCAGGTCAGATGAGTCTACAGAGCCACTGGTTGATGCTGAACCAAGCTCCTCCTTCATCATAGCTCGTAGTTGGTTTAGTTCTATTGAAGGTCTCGAGGCAGGAGAACCAATAGAAAATGTTACGGTTTCGTTGAAGTTTTTGGTCAACCCACTGATGAGATTTTTGACTTGGTAATCCTTGGTGCTGACATGATCTTTCATGGAGTTTTTAAAACCTTCAAACACTGATACCATATAGCTCAAAATAGCTTTGACATAAGCTAAATCTTTATCTTCTTGAGATTTAGAAATCAAATAAGATTCTAAAGAGATAACAGATTTCTTAATAGCTTCAACATCATCTTCCAGTCTAGAAAACTAATTCTGGTAACTTGTAACTTCATCCACTATCTCCACCACAAAGTTAGAGACATTACATCCAAGAGATAGTTCAAAGGACTTTTCCAAATTATGCATCTCTTCAACAAATCAATTCTTCAACTTAGCAATAGAGGAACCAAAAGACTCTTTCTGATCATTCTTTATGGATCCAAGATCACCCCTTGGTGATCGTATCCACAAGTGAAATCACAATAGGTTCTCTCTTAGATGCTATACTAGACACTCAGTCATTCATAATCAATTGAATGGATGACACTAGTGAATCTTCCATTTTATTAATTTCTTCCACAAAACTGATTTTGATATCAGACTTGAGCTCGTCCAGTTCATGCATTCTGACCACATATTCAGGTAACAACTCAGTCTAAATATCATAATTTTTTTTGGTCTATTGAGGGATGCCACATTATCAGAATCAAAATAGTCCAATCCACAAACCACAAAACCATGGTCTTCTACCCAATCCTCAATTTCAAAAGCCACTAAAACACAACCAAATCTAGTTTGATGCACCCCTTCAACTGGTGCATTCTCTTGTATTCAAAGAGAATTCTCAGCATGTCTTTCTTCCTCAAAAGAATCTTCTACTATCAACTCCATCTCTGTAATAGCTGCAATAACAGAAGGCTCTTCTAGATTATGAACAGGTCTTTCTATCTCACCCACTACTTTAACAGGCACAACTGAGCTTCCAATCAATGGACTCAGACTTATTCAAACAGAATCAGATGCTTCAGATTCATTCTCCCTTTCTTCTTCATTCTTATGGGCTGTCTGGTCTTCCTTATTAGCAGGAGTTTCTTCTTCTTCTAAAACTTCCTTTTCTAAAGACACAAATTCAGCAGCAGGACTTGGAGGCAGGTCCGGATCACTTCCATCAGCCATAGAAGATTTTTCTTCATCAGTCTCATCACTGTACGAACAGGTCTTAGACCTGTATCCCTAACATCCTTGGACCTTGTAGGATGATTCACAGGATTGAATTTATCATACACCATCTTATTATCATTAACCAATTCTCCTCTCCATGGGTTCCAGTTTATCTTCATATATTTGCAAACTGTGCTTGTGATACAAAAATTATTCCTTACCACCATTGTCTCATCTTGAGACTCATCTATTCCTTTCACTTTGATCATCACTGAGATCAAATTGGAAAATAATAGGGCATTTTTCTTTGATTTTGGCCTGGTCATGTCCTCCATTTGAAACATTAGCAATCTGCACATATTCACTTTCACACAATGTCTCTAGAGGTGTAGGAGATAGATATATTGATATATTAAATTTGCAAAGTCCCCTCTCCTCGGTATTAATACATGTTGAACAAATTTGAATAGCAATCCGTTCTCTCCATCCATTTCAGTAGCCACCACATGTCTTTGATTGCCACTACCTGTGAGCTCCACTAGGGTAGTTTCATAATCGAATATATCACTTGTATGTGGTATTGATTTCGAGACATATCCAGAAACACCTTCATGTGGAACATTCAAGAATTCATCCCACTCCACAGATGAAAAAGATATCTCCTTTCCATTCACAAAACAAGTCACTCGGTTCCCATCTTCTGACTTCTCAAAGCTCACAAACTCATAAAATTGTTTCACTATATTCGGATAGTAGGGTCCATTGTTATTCGAAAATAAATCTACTCACTTTTGATCTTCCAGCACCTACATAACTAACGATTTTCTAGCCAACAACCATTTCACACACAACTCTTTTTCGATCACAATAACTCTATTTTTCAAATGTGGATTTACAGGTCGTCTCCCAGATCTTTTTCTACCAATCCTACCACATGCTTTTGGCTTGGACTTCTGCTTATTTCCATTCGTCTCATCAATGTCATCTCTGATGGTGGGAATTTTGGTTTTTTCCATCTCTGGTTCGAGGGATAGAGGGTTTTCGAAAGATACGATAGCTAAGGTTTGAGGGAAAAGGGTTTGAGGCTCAGTGGATTGAGAAGTAACTTGGACATAGTTTAATCATTTAGAAATCATAAAATAAATAATTAAAATATCAAAAGTATAAATGATTCAAATTCTGGCGGAGACAGAAGTTTAAAATAGCGTGTACTCATCAGTAGGGCTCATCGGTGAGAATTCCTATCAGTGAGGTCCATTAGCGAGGTTTTACATTGGTGAGGATTGAAATTGGTGAGGTTTTACATCGGTGAGGTTTACACATCGTTGAGGTACCTACTGATCAGGGTTAATCATTCCCAACTCATGTCTATTGTAACTTATCATATCATAACTTAAAGGTTTGGTGAAGGTGTCAGCTAATTGATGTTCAGTACCTATAAATTCAAAAGTAATATCACCTTTTTGGTAATGATACCTCAAAAAGTGGTGTCGTACATCAATGTGTTTGGTCCTGGATTGAGATACAGGGTTCATGGAAATGTTTATTGCACTAGTGTTATCACAGTTAATAGAAACATGCTTAAAATCATATCCATAGTCCAAAAGAGTGTGTTTCATCCACAGAATTCATGTACAACAATTACCATCTGCTATATACTCTGCATCGGTAGTGGAAAAAGCTACAAAATTCTTCTTTTTACTACACCAAGACATGAAGGATTTTCCCAATAAATGACATGTTCCTGATGTTCTTTTTTCTATCCAACTCGCAACCAACAAAGTTAGCATCTGAATATCTCATTAGCTCAAAAGATTGTCCTTTTGGGTAAAATAAGCCTAAATTTTTATTGTGTTTAAGGTACTTAAAAATTCTTTTCACAGAAAGAAAATGAGATAATTTAGGATTATCTTCAAATATTACACACATATATACACAAAACATAATATCCGGTCGACTGGCAATAATGTAAAGAAAGATTCCAATCATACCTTTGTAATTGGATTGATCCAATCGTTTCTCAGTTTCATCTGTATCCAATTCACAGAGAGTACTCATAAGAGTATCACATTCATTAATACTATCCAAACCAAAACAATTTAAAAAATATTTTTTATATATTTACATTGATTCAAAATAATACCATTTTCATTTTGAAAAACGTGAAATCCAAGAAAATATTTGAGTTGTCCCTTTAAACTCATTTCAAATTCATTTTTCATACTCTTTAAAAAATCCATACATAAATAATATTTAGAAGATACAAAAATAATGTCATAAACATTGATTTGAACTATAAAAACATCTTTAGAAATACTTTTAATAAAAATAGTTGGATCAGCAATCCCTTTAGTAAAACTTTTTGAAACAAAAAAATTACTAAGTCTATCATACAATGATTTTGGAGCTTGTTTTAATCCATGTAGTGCTTTGGATAGCTTGAAAACTCGATTTGAAAAATAAGGATTAGTAAATCTAGGTGGTTGTTCAAAAAAACATCTTCAATTATAAAACCATTTAGAAAATCAATTTTGACATCCATTTGATATAACTTGAAATTCAGATAAGAAACATTGGAAAGTAGGATGCTAATAGCTTCTAATCTAGCTAAAGGGGAAAAGGATTCCTCATATTCTATACCTTCCTCTTGACTATATCCTTACAAAACTTACCTAGATTTTTTTCTAACTATGTTTCCATATTCATTAGCTTTGTTTCTAAAAACTCATTTAGTGTCTATTGTCATAGTGTCCTTAGGTCTGTCAACTAATTTCCAGACTTTGTTTCTTTCAAATTTATTTAACTCTTCTTGCATAGACATTACCTAGAATTCATCATTGACTGCATCATTGACATTTTTAGGTTCTAGATGTGAAAGAAATTCTTGATGTTCAACCTGGTTTCTTAGAGAAGCTATAGTTTGTGCCCCTCTATCCAGATTACCAACAATAGCATCCAAAGGATGATTCTTTAGAATCCTAGTTGATCTAGTAAATGTAGGACTAGAAATTTTGGGCTCTTCTCTGAGTTCGGGTTCTATTGAAGAAGATTCTAGAATATGTCCAGAACTAGATTCTTTTATAGGAGGTTCTTTAGTTTTATCATTATGGTCTAGAATAGTAAAATCATCATCAATATTTTCAAGAGAATGCTTAGGTTCATGTGGATCTGTTTCATCAAAATTGATGTGAACAAATTCTTCCACACATTCAGTTCTTTGGGTAAAGACTCTATAGGATTTTCTAGTTAAAGAATAAACATTAAAAATTCCTTCATCACTTTTGGAAGAAAATTTGTCAAAATTATCCCTAGTATTTAGAATAAAGACTTTGCAACCAAAGACTCTAAAGTAACTAACTTTAGGTTTTCTATTGTTCCACAGTTCGTTAGGGGTATTCTTAAGAACGGGTCTAATAAAGACTCTATTGATAATATATCAAGATGTATTCACAAATTCAGCCCAAAAATAAATAGGCAGATCATATTCATTAAGCACAGTTCTTGCAATTTCTTACAGGGTTCAATTTATTCATTCTACTACACCATTTTAGTGAGGTGTTCTAGGGGTAGAGAAATTGTGACTATAGTCATTGTGTGAGCAGTAAGATTCAAACTCATGATTTTCAAACTCACTGCAATGATCACTTCTTAGGGTTTTAATCTTAAGACCACTAAGGTTCTGTACAGACATGGAGTATTTGACAAAATAAGAACAAAATTCACTTTTGTGAGCTAAGAAGTATACCCAAGTATATCTAGATAATTAACCTACTAGGACATAGACATAGTTCTTCCAATTTAAAATAGAAACTCTAGAAGGTCCAAAAAAATACATGTGAACCAACTCGAGAGGTTGAGAAGTTGAAACTTCTTTTTTGGATTTAAAAGAAACATTATGTTGCTTTCCCTTTTGACAGGGATTACAAACTTTGTCAGTTGGGAATTAAAGTTTAGGTAAGTCTCTAACTAAGTTCTTCCTACTCAGTTTTCTATGTGAATAAATGTTACAGTGTTCTAATCTTTTATAAAAAATCCCATATTATTTATGAAAATCATTTAAGAAAGTAACATTTTATTTTGATAATGAATTCAAATCAACAGAAAAAACATTTTCATTTCTCATGGTAGAAAATACTAAAACATTTTTAGAGTTAAAAACATTGCAAGAATCATTTTCAAACATAACATTAATTCCAACACCACATAAATGAGAAATACTTAACAGATTATAAGTAAGTCTATCAACAAATAAAACATTAGAAATTAAAACTGAATTAATGTTACCGATCTGGCCTAGGCTGATGATTATTCCTTTAGATTTATCACCAAAGGTGACATGGACTCCATCAACCATTATTACGATTTTAACGCATGAATAGTCTCCAAACATGTGCCCTGAACATCCATTGTCTAAGTACCATACAATCTTTTGACAAAACATTATGCAGGTCTCCTACAAAACAGGTTTAGATGGAAAATGATTTTGGTACCCAGATTCTGTTGGGTCTATACAGGTTAGCAAGTAATGTTTTAGGTACCAAGATTTATCTTATGGGTCTAATATCATCAATATATTCAACAGATTTTGAAAGATAAAATCAATTTTGTATATAACAATGTGAGTAACTAGTTGAAGCATATGAATTTTCAGAACTATAACTAGCAGAATTTTGTCCAAATTTAAGAATAAATCTAATTTTGGTAATCTATCTCGGTCCTGGTTGGTATCCCAAACCAGTAGTGTACATTGGTGCCATTTTCTTACCTAACATTTATGTAAGAGTGTTCTTTCGATTTTAAATTTTTCTAAGTCCTTCCTTATTTGCTCATTAGACAATTAAGTTTGGTATTTTCCTTAACCAATTGAGCATTATTTTCCTTTTCAATATCAAGTGTAGATTTAACAGTGCTAGATAAAGCATGTTGTTTCTTTAAGGATTTGTACTTGTCCTTATGTTCATTACAGTTCTCTTCTATCAAAATACAATATTCAAACTATTCTTCACTAGACATATTTTTAGATTCAGAATCAGAATCATCTCTAGAGTAGTATGAATTTATTGCAGGAGGGTCCAGTGTTACCTCATATGTGTTTTTCATAAAACACATGGTATATTTATGAGAATTGTCATTCTTAGCATAATCAAAATCACTTGAAGTGTCTTCTGGAGTACTCAAATTTTCATTCATTGCATTCTTATACTTTTTTTCCTTGTAATCATGTTTCGTCTTGAACTTCAATTTTGGACAGTGAGCTTTAACATGTCCTTTCCTTTTTCACTCATAGCTGATAACTTCATCAGTCATATCAGCTTTCTTCCAGTCCGTTTTCCAATGACCTCTATTATAATATTTTACTTTGTAATTTGCTTTTCTGAAGAATTTCTTCTTCCTACATAACTTTTTAAATATTCTTGCAATTTTAGCTATCTCACCATCACTATCAGAGTCTGAAATTTCACTTGTTGAGATTTCATTTTGTATGTGAACTTTCTCTTTATCCTTTATCTTTGTGATAGTAGAATTAAAATCCACTGACATCCTTTTAGGTTCATCATATTCTTCCTTATTCACCTTGAGTTCTCCCTCATACATCATAAGCTTACTGATAAGCTCCTTAATAGGTAGTGAACATATATCACACGATTCTCTTATGAAGATAGATATGCCTCTCCATCTTTATTGCAGACATCTTAACATCCTAATAATTTGTTCCTTTGTTGGAACAGCCTTTCCAAGGGAGCTCATAGTATTGACAGTCACATTGAACATAAGATACATGTCAGAAATGGGTTTATCAGGCTTCATTTTAAAGTTATCATATTTAATAGTATAGGTATTCAGCCTCCTGTATTTAACATTGGTTTTTCCCTCATGGGAAACAACCAAAGTGTTCCAGATTTCATAATTAGTTTTGCAAGAAGATATTCTATTAAACTATTCACCTCCTAGAGCATAATACAGTGCATTCATAGCTTTACAATTATTATTGTAATCGATCATATTAGGTTCATCCCATGTAGTTATATCAGTTTCTGGAATTTTATATTGAGTCTCTATGGCAGTCCAGATATCAAATCCCATACTTTCTAAATAAATTTTCATTTTAAGCTTCAACTGAGAATAATTTTTAACATTAAAGAAAGGTGGCATGTTGGTAGCAGAACCTTCTATTATATTGTCCATAACAAGATTTTAGAAAATATATTTAAAGAGATATAATTAAGAACTAACAGAAATTTAAGATCTTTAAGATACAACTATAATACCAGTTAAAAAACAAAGTCTTTTGCAAACTTGTATTAATAAAAAACCCTATGACACCAAATGTTGGCTGGAGTGGATACTCAATAGGGGGGAATTGAGTTCCAATTAAAAATATCTGTAAAAAATATTTCTCTTAAAATCCCCCTATTTAAAAAAAAGTAAAATTGTCATGAATTTATACAGATTGTAAAATTTTAATTAGTTTCTCAAAGATTTATTAGGTCTCAGTTAATTTAATCAGAAGATTAAATTAACTTTTGAAACTAACTTACTGGTTCACAATATGTTTAACACTCGCTAATTTAACTTTCAAAGTAACTTTAAAACAAATTGTATTTCAAAGTAATTAGAAGTGGCATATAAAATATATTAAATACAATAGACTTAAGAGAAAATTCATAGTAGATGTGACCAATAGGTTCAGTCTCAAGCTGAGACCTATTCCTCTCAAAAACTTTATATAAATTTGATCCACACACTGGATCGGGGTAAAATACAGTGAAAACACTGTCCAGGTACAAAGACCTCTACCACAGTTCTACGTGGGAAAACCAACAACAGCTCACAGGTTGTCCAGGTAATACTTGACCTCTACCACTATCAATAGTGAGAAATAAGTGAGTTATTGAGTTTGAATAAGGATTTATAAATCCTTCAGGTTAGCATAGGAGACAATATGTGTACGAAATATTCATAGTATACATACAACTCGAAATTTAAATAAAAGAATCAAAAAAAATAATAGATAAGTGTTTCGAATTCTATAGTGGTGTGAAGTGCAGCTCTGGACTCTTTTGATTTATCATAAATGCTTTTGAGTCCTTCTCTGGTTTTTGTCTGAAAAATAGAGTGTCATTTTCTTCACTATTTTTCTGGTTCATCTTTATCAGCTTGAGTGCATGAAGAGTTTGTTGTGGTTTTTCACTCAAGATGCAACTTGTGTTCCCCTCTAGAATGAGTGGATTTGTGTATGTTCAGCACTCTTCCATTATGAATTTATCTTTTTTCCTTTTGTGTGAATTCACCATGTTTCAATGTTGTTCAGCTCTTTCCTTTTACACCCTTCACGTGCCTTCTTAGTTCTAGCTTGTTTAGTCTTTGTCCTTCCTTTTATAGCTTTCATCTCTGGTAAAAAGAATTATTACCTTTTTCAGGGGTACTAGGTACAGTTCCCTAACCTGCCAAAAACCAAAATTAAATATCAATAATTGCATTAAAAACATAAAATGTACCCATTTCATAATAAATAAATAATATTGAGAGAAGTAGAGTTTGACTGGTCAGTCATTCATTAGTAGCCTTCTATAGGTAGCGGTTGACTTTATATAGAAGTGAATTTCTATCGGTAGATCTTTGATCATGTACCAGTATCTCCTTGTATCGGTGGCTGTTTGATCTTGTATCTGTAGCTCTATATACTGGTGACTCCCTCTATCGGTAGCTCTTGGTCTATCGGTAGCTCTTCTTTTTATTGATAAGTTCATTATGTATCGGTGACTCTGTATACCGGTAGACTTACTCTGTCGATAACTCTAGTCTAAAGGTAGCTTGTATCAGTAGACTTTTAGTCTGTGCATATATGTAGCTCCGTTATGGTTCCAGTGAAGTACATATATCGGTAGACTTATGGATACCGGTAGACTTGTTCTATCAGTAGCTCAGTTTCTATCGGTAGCTATCTGTATCGGTGGACTTGATCTATCAGAGACATGTGTTTACTGGTGTACTTATACATAACAGTATCTCTACGTATAGGTGACCGTTTCCTATCGGTGAATATGTCTCTTGGTAGACTAATTCTATCGGTAGACTGTCTTTATCAGTAGCTATAGGCATATTAGTGACTAATACATATCTGTTTTATGCAGAACACGTCTGATTGAGTTATAATTAATCCAAAACTCATATAAACATAGATAAACATTGATTAACATATTTCAAGGATTATTTTAATATAATTATCAACTTGATCATAGATGAAAAGAATTAATATATAGATACACAATATTTGGGATTATCAATATATGTGAAAGCATAATTGGGATTATCAAAACAGGTGAGGTCAACAATTTTTTTGAATAAATAAAACATTGTGAACTGGTATACTATCGATGGATGTATCCAATTAAGAGTTAAGTTAAAATTATTTTTATTTACATTAAGAAAATCAATTTTATCAAATTATTTTTACATTTTCTTTATTCTGTTTTTTTTTATTTTGATTAATTACTTAGGTCATCTGAAGTCATATGTGTGGAACAAATCAAAACATGAAGGATCTATTGATATAGGTTACATAGTAGAAGAGTTCCTAACCTTTTATTCATAGTATTTGGATGTGATTGAGACTACATTCAATCATTTTAGATGTGTTGATGACATATCCTGCAATTCTCATTATAAAATCCAATCATCGGTATTTACAACAATTGGACGACCATTTAGAATGAGGTCAAATTTTATACTAATTGAATGATAGTTTTTATGAGAACATCGATATATGTTAATCAATTTTTTAATTTCAAAACCATTTATTAATAAATTGTAATTGTAAGAAAAGGTGTAACTAAGGTTTCAATCTAAAAATGATCTAGAATTAAAAAAAGGTGGTAATAATGAGATTGTCAAATGGATCAGATGTTGTGTAAGTGTACAATCAATTTCATATTATTGACATGTATTTATTTTTCAATGTTTAAAGCATCACATTATATATGGTTTTTATGAAAAATTATGATGAAAACTAATATAAAATATCAAATTATTTTATGTTTTTTGCATGAGTTTCTCAAATGAGGGGTTATATAATCAACATCTATAATATTCATGGATTCAGTTTCTATAAAATTTATCCTTAAGAAGACATGAAACCCAAAAATAGTGGAGTATTTATACATGAAAAGATGGGATAGTATGGAATGATGAATGATATAATTGAATTTATCTTTCATGGACATATTTTAGCTATCTTAATCTAGTGGAAGTGGGTCAAAATTTCTGGGGTTATATTTAAAGATTCATTAAATTTTACTTCTATCTACTTCGATGATTTTATCCTTACCGAATTGCATGAAATACATGATTTATATATTTTATTCTTCACAGTTGAAAATATTTTATTATTTGAATGATGAAATACATGATTGTTTGAGTTTTTTATAGAGTTAAATCATAGAGACTTATATGATATGGTTGATAAACTTAAATTTGTACTTTGTGAAAGTGAACCTTATCAACCAAAAATAATTGAACATTTTTTTTGAAAATATCAAAACAATAGAAATTGTAAGAGGGGACTAAAATGAATCACTCATCATAATATAGATTGATAAAAATTAAGAAAATTAAGATAATGATAATTGAATGTATAAATTCATAATGAAAATATATTACAATATCATATACATAAGTGTTTTGTATAGACATAATCTAGTTTTTTTTCAATTTTTTATAGGTTTTTGAATATTTATAGAAATAATATATTTGAACAATATTAATTCAAGTATTTTCAAGAAATAAAATTCATGAAAAAATTTCCAGATCCTAGCAGATCATCACCTTAGAACACACCACCACTACTATTTGTTTCAATGGATCTAAGTGATTTTCGAGTACCCTAGACTAGTGAAATTGATTGGTCTCCCCAGATTTCATTGGAATCCTACCATCTGATTGACATTGGATAATGGATAGTTTGGTTACTCCTCCTTTTATGGGATATTACGAATAACTTTTACTATTATTTATATCATTGTAGAAAAACTACATATTTTATTAATAATTTAATGCATTTTTCAAACATATAAAGATAAAAATAGAATGGGTAAATATGTGGATGTCGAATAAAAATATAGGACCTAATGTCCTTTAAGAATATTTTTTTATTTAATGAATTAGGTGCGTCTACCTATGATACTGCGAAATTATTTTGCCAATTTTTTTGGAAGATTTCTTGAAATACAATGATCATTCCCAAAAATTATAAGGTTTGAATAATATTACTATATTGTAGATGTATGAGGTATTTTACACTCATGTAATTGTAATATTATATTAGTATTCCATGACAACAATTTTAAAAGACATGAGAACTTTTTTAATATATTTAAAATGTTTTTTGTTTTTTATTTGAAGAATTTTTTTATTTTGACACCCACGGATCTTTTTCATTCTCATGGTCTCAAAAAATATGGGAAATAAATGGATCAATTTTAAATGGTGATTATGAGATGTGTTTACAGAATCATATTTGAGATTATGACAGATGCATGAGAAAGTAAATGATGAAATTTCTCATGAAAAAAATAATATTTCATCGATAATAACATTGATTCATCTCATGTGGAAATTATATATTTTAAAATATTATAAACACATAATCTGAATAAAATTATATTTTTTATTAATTATTCTATATTTTTATGAATTTTATAAAAAATAACTAGGAATCATGAGAAAAAGTACTTTATCACATCAGAATGTCTCATTTTTTGAGAAAAATAAAAAATTTGGTTGATATTTTATTTATTATTATTTGAATCATTCTTGTAGGTGTCAATGCTTTTTCTAAGATTTTTAAATTTTTTACAAAGGAAAATGAATAAGGTCACTCTACTAGTCAAATATAGATTTTTTTATGTGCATAAGAAACCTGATATCTGTTTTGTAAATTAACCTTCAAATGATGTTTGATTAATTAATTTTTGTTACCATTTCATATAATTTCATTATAATAAAAAAATTATAATGAAAAATATATGATACCAAAAAAGAAAAAAACACAATTAAATGGTGTCGGTTACGTGGTTCAAATGGTGCCAAATTTTTATCATTTGATACATCTATCACGAACAAATTAATTGGGTTTAATGATTTTTTTGTTATAAAATTTTATACAATATTTGTTCTATTGTAATAAAAGAAAAATAAATAATAATGAAAAATATATTAATGGGATAATATTATTAAGTTTATATATTTTATAAAAATCATTGTTAGATTGTTTGTATTAATATATTGAAATTCATGAAGCCCGGGATCTGAACCATTCATAATCATCATTAGCTTCCCATAATGATGTAGTTTATATATTTTTAGATAAGGAGACTCATAAAGTGTATGGGGTTGGGTTCTGGTCCTACACCATTAGCTGTCTTTGGTAAGGCACTGTTATTACACACTGTTACACCCTTTGGGGGATCAAATAGTGTTTTTAATTGTAAATCACAAAGATAAATTGAATCATTGGAATAAAAAGTGAAATAAAAATACTATTATATGAAATCATAGTATTATTGGTGGTCATCAGTGGAAGATGATATAGTTTATGTATTTTAGTGGAGGATTGAAATAGTCCCCAATGAAATTTTAATCCTTATAGCACATCCACCTTATGTAAATTCAAAATTTTATAGATCATTCATGAATTTTCAAAGAACACAAATAACATCCATAAATAAAACATAAATGATGATTTTATATTGAAACACACACTTCGAGTCAAACCAACAACACCTTATAATGGATTTACATGTGGTTGATTCCTACATGTCAAAAATGAGTTATATATCATTATCATTATGTGTGAAGATAATTTGACCTCATTTTCTTGGTTTTGACTCTTGAAATAGCTTATAAATATATAAAAGACTACGATATCATGTGTTGGGGGAAAACAATGAAATTATTTCAAATTTCCATGAAATTAGAGGAAACCAACAATAAATTGATTTTTAAATATTGGAAATGAGGGCCCATCATTCAAAGTAAGGTTTTTACCAGTATTCATGTAAATGGGATCTTATAGTTTTGAAAATATAAACATGTGTGTAAGGGTAAAAGTTATAAAAAATACCTTATATTGATGTGAAATATTTAAAAAATGGCCATTTTGTTTTTTGTGATGTGTACTCATATATAACACATTAATCTGACATACAGTGTGGTTGGAATGACTCGATAAACAGTTTTTAAATGTTCCAAATCCTTTAAAAACGTGTTTCTGGGGGTAAAAACAAATAAAAAATCGTATTTTAATGAAATTAGAAAACAGTGGCCATGGATTGATTATTGGAATGTAGGAACAGACAACATTCCTTTCCAATTTATTGTTATCATGACTTTATTATAACCATGTATTTATGGTTTTAAATAACATAAACATGCATGTAACGACCTAAATAATATAAAGTGAACTCATATGGATATGAAATTTTGATAAAACCACCTTTTGGATTATTTTTTATTTTTTTCACATATAACATGTCAATCCTGCATGCACTCTTTTTGGAATAACTCGGTAAATAGTTTTTGAATGTACTTAATCCATTAAAAAGTCTGTAAGGGGTTCAATACTAGAAAAATGAGTCATATTTCCATGAAACTATAAGAAAATGACTAGCAATTAATTTCTGAAATCTAGGAACATACATCACATCATTCAGAGTTACAGTTTTCTCACGATGCCGATAAAGATGTTTTTACAATTTTAAAACATTTAAGAATCCATGTAACTATCAAAATCATAGAAAACCCCCTCATATTGAAATCAAATCATTGTAAACCCACAATTTAGTTATTCGTGAAAATTATGACTACATGTCAATATGAAAAGCAGCATAATAAAAATGAATTGTTAAATATTTTTAAAGGTACTAAAGCCTTTAAAAACATTTTTCAGGGGTCAAAACATGGAAAACGAAATTTTATGTCCATAAAATTTACACGAAAATAAATATGGAATTATTTTTGAAATTTATCAACCAATGAAACATTATTTAATGTAACAATTTCTCTAAGATGATGATAAAAACATTTTCAGTGTCTTAAAACACATAAATGAGCATGTAATGGTCCAAACAATAGAAAACAAACTCAAATTGAATAGTACTCACGGAAAACTACCACAAATTCATTTGTGATGTGTTAGTATAGAACAAATGTATATTTGGTGTGTGGTGTGCTCATAATGACATTGTAATCAATTTTTAAAGGTTTCAAACCCTTTATAAACATGTATTGGGCTTAAAAACTACTAAACTAATTTCATATTTCCATGTAATCCGAGGAAAATGGCCATAAATTGATTTTATATATTTAGCAACTAATTTCATGTCATTTTGACTTATAGTTTTCCTAGGATGACCATAAAAACAATTATGGGGTTTTAGAACACATAAATGTACATGTAATGGTCAAAACCATAGTAAAAAACCTCATATTGATGTGAAATCATAGAAAAACACTATTTAGTTCTTTATGATTTGTACGCATAGACAACATATTAATCCTACATGATGTGTAGTAGGAACAACTCAATAAAAAGTTTTTAAATGTACCAACGACTTCAAGAATACGTGTTGGAGGGTTAAAATCACTAAAAAACATCACAATTCCATGGAATTGTTGGAAAATGATCGTTAATTTATTTTTGAAAAATATGAATGGTTTATATGTATTTAAGAGTTATGATTTTCCTAGGATGCTCGTAAATGTGTTTTTATTTTTTTCAAACACTAAAAGGAATTTGTAAAAGTTTAAAAAATAGTTAATAATCTTATATTGAATTTAAACCTTAGGAAAACTGTTATTGAGTTATTTATGATGTGTATGTCCAAACATCATCTCAATCTAATGTGTGGTGTGGTCTAAATGAACTGAAATGTACAGACCCAGATTTTCCATGTATTTTTTTAATATATGGAATTATTATGAGTCATAGAAAATTGGTGGTGTGTGATTCTGAGGACCAATGTGCCCATAATGAATTATGGAAATTTGTTTTAAGTTCATTCATTAAACGCGTGATTGGAATTTTCTATCATTTTTACTGTTACTGGGATTAAAAATCAAAGGGCATCATTGAATTAACAACCCTAGGATTCACTTAAGAGATACATCACTTAAACCGTAGTAGGTCTGGAAAAAAGATAGTATTCTCAATTTTTAAAGAACTAATAAAATAACATTATTATTTTATTTCTCTCTTTCTTTTCCTCCAATGGGAAGCGGCTACGTGGGACCGATGGGATTTCAAGCCATCAAATGGATTAACCCTTCAATTCCTATGTAACAACATCATTTGAATTAAGGAAGCTTCCTATTAAATGAACCCTCATAAATCGTACAAGCGTTAGTCACCCTCTACCTATCATATTTATATGAATATTGTGGAGAGGTGTTGGCATAACTTCACTAAGAAATGAAGTACTAATAATGTGTCGCAACACCAACCTTGGAGGATAGAGCCGGTTCTAGTAAGCGGTGATGACCGCCAAAGAATGACTAACACCGACTCTTGCCCAAGCGTGGTGGCTCTCCAAAACTCTCAAGGTAGGGATTTATTTTGTTAAAATTCCAACTTATTGTTGAATCCTACCCCCTTTATATCAAGATAACGTGGATGGCGTGGTCCAAACGAACAAGGACCAGACCCTAGGCCCTTGTTAGAATTTTAGTGCATCCATCCTAAACAATATCTTCGGGTTGGGATAGATCTCAGAATACAGATGAGGGCAGCGACTAGCGATAGATAGGTACAATAGAGGTTGCACACTGTCGTGCGCCGTAGAAGGAGGTTGTGGCACGATGTTGTGGCGGTCGGTAGACTGGCTGACACCGGCTGGCCGCATAGGTGATGTGGTGTGCCATCGCTCGCCGCTGGAGGAGAAGGGCCGTGGATTACCACCCACAGTGGGGTAATGTAGGGAAACTGAAAATGGTCGGCTGCTGTTGGATGAAGCAGCACGCAACAGCGTGCCACTGGAGGATCTGAGGCTCTGAATTCACAACGGCGGGACCCGCAATGGGTCCCGTAGGTGACTTGGTAGTTCCCCTTAGGCTCTCCCTCTTCTCCTTCCAAACGGGGAGGGGTCCACTGCCCTTTCATGCCAGATTGGGTGGACCATGAGTGCCAGTGGGCCACGCCCCATCATGAGTCAGGCTGTGCTTTCCAGCGGGCAGAACCCTATCGCAGGTCGGGTCGTGCCTCTATGGTCCAGGTCGTGCATGCCCCATAGGTCGCGCCTTTGTGGGACGGGCTGCACAAGCCTAGTGGACCACCTATTTGCAGGATGGGCCACACACCCTTGTTGGTTGGGCTGGACACCAGCCAAGCTGGTCGAGCCCGCCGCAGCACCACCCTGCTCGGTCAGACCGGACCCATACCAAACCAGGCATATATACACATAAAATTCCATAACATCAAATTTTGGGAGTCTTTTGGATGAACTACTTATGGCACTGGGACCCTTCGAGTGAGATGGTCTTTTTGGTATACTCCAAATGAGTTTGGGAGATATTTGGAGTATGGCCAGGTTGGATTGAACCCAAATCAAATTTGGCGCTCGTAACTAAAACGCTTATAACTCAAAGATCGGGCGTTATATTGACACACTGTCTATTGAGTTGGAAGCCTTCCAACATGGCGGTCCATTGGGTTACTCCTTTTTGGGGATTACTGGAAGTCAAGGTACGATCCATATATCGAGGGGAAAATTCTTCTTAGCATGAGCATACCGAGTGTGATGAATCCAATGGATGGTTGTAACATAATGAAAGAACATCGATCCTAAGTGGGTCTACACAGAATGATCCTATGTGGGTCAGCATCTATCAGATCTTATGTGGGTTAACGCTCAATGATCTTATGTGGGTCAATGCATATCGATCTTGTGTGGATCAGATCCTATGTGGGTCAGTGGGGGTAATTAACTATCAATCTTCTGTGGGTCAGTGGAAGTGCCTCTTAAAAAAATAAGTTGATCAAGATTATGACTTATCATCTATACTTTTGTTCTTACGTTATACCTGATTATGAGCATAGTCTTTTTACCTTTGGGGATTAATATTCATCGTGTTACCTGTGTGGAACTTATACCTTAATGGTGTTATCTTCATGGTGTTACATGTGCGGTACTTCTACCTTCACGGTATTATCTTCACGGTGTTGCCTCTATGGTACTTCTACCTTCGTGGTGTTATCCTCGTGTTGTTACGTGTGTGGTACTTCTACCTTCCGGGTGTTATCTCCATGGTGTTATATGTGTGGTACTTTTATCTTTGTAGTGTTACCTGTGTGGTACTTCTACCTTTGTGGTGTTACCTTTGTGGTACTATTCCCTCATGTATGAGATGATTATATCTTGATAACTTAGGTAAATGTATGGGCATATTCTTAAATAGAGTTGATGTCTATAGGATCATGCTTGGATTTTGTTTTCTTGATTTTTGGTATTTCATTTGTGGAACTAAGGGATCCCTTGGGGGTCTTGGGGTCCTTACTGAGTATTGTTATACTTGCCCATGTACTGGCTTAGCCCACACCTTGTTGTGTCTTGTAAAAACAATGGACAAAATTGATCGAGGATGAGGAAGCCAGGACTGGATAGTGCATTGAAGTGGACCATTTGGCATGACGTGATGTAGGGACTACTGATCGTGAGCTATACCTACTTTTCAGGTAGGATCTTTAAAGGATGATCTTGGAGTTCCTTTTCAATTTTTTTTAGCTTTTACTTTTCAGTTGGGATTGTATTCGGGCCCCTTACTTTTAGTGCACTTTTTACTAAAATATTTTACTTCCTGGTAGCATCTTGTTGCATTCTAGTCTGCATGTTGTACATGTTTAAAAGTAAATTATTACCAATTATAGGGACACACATTTGTGGAGCTAGTCGCCAGCCCCTGGCCTGTGGAATGAAGGCATGGGATTGTTACATCCCGGAAGTCGGGGGACAGGTCATGATAATGTGGTATCAGAGGATTATGTTCTACTGAAGTGCTTGGACTCTAATATTTTCTATGTGGCAATAGTGTTCAGTGTTATGAGTGTGGTTTTTATTTTGGTGAATCCAGTGTAAGTGTGGCGGCCAACGTACCCATACACAAGGACCTTGAATTCGGATTTAAAACTCATTGGATGGAAACACAGATTGTGTGTGTTTTTGACGAGTTTTTCTTATGCTCTCTTTTTGTAATCTCCCCAGTTATAACTTATTGACTGTGGCACACCTATATTCTTTCAGGATGCCGCCACATAGACATCTAGCCCAAATTCCCGGGTGAGTATGCGATGATGGACCAACGAGCGATGAGGCCTCAGTGTAGGGCCCTCTTACAGTGTTAGCACCTTCGAGTGATGTAACAGGAGCACCACTACCTATTGTTTATATGTTTCCACAAGGACCACTAGTAGAGGGTACATGCTGACTGAGCGCGTTGCATGAGTTTCAGCAGCAGAGGCCTCTAAGGTTCCGAGGCAAGACGGACCTGTAGGTGGCTACGGACTAGCCATAGGCAATGGACAAACTGTTTCACTTAGTTAGAATATTAGCTGATCTAATGGTCATATATATTCCAGCCTCATCTAGGGAGTATCTAGGAGATGGTGGAGTCTAACACTTCAGATACATAAATAGGAGGCCCTCATCTAGGAAGAATTCGAGGGCCTTTTTAGGAAGAGTTCTTCCCAGCGACTCTAAGTTCAGTGTGTATATAGGATTTGATGCACTTACAGTAAGGCAACATGATTGTGTCCCATTACTTAGCAAGGTTTACTGATCTTTCTCGATACTCCACCGACATGTTATGAGAGCCTTTCTTTAGGGACCAAACCTTTGACTAGGGCATCCGATGGGAGATCAGAGCATCAATGATATCGCTCAACATACTAATTTAGGATGGGTACTAGAGCGATCACTTTTGGTGGAGAGTTTCCTAGCTGAGTAGGAACCAACAGCAAGTGCCACCACCAGAAATCAGGTAGTAGAGTCTTCTGCACCAGAAAATAGACCGATGGCGCGAGGTCCAAGAATGCTAGACTTTCTGGTGGATAACGTTAGGATAAAGGGTCGGTTCTGCAGGGCTCACGGGATAGAGGAGGGAAGATAAGGAGTATGTAGTGCTACTAATGCGGTGGGTAGGGTCACATGGCTCACGACTGCTCGACCCGCTGTATGGACAACCAGAAGACGATTGATGGACTTCAAAGGCAGAGGCAGTGATTCGATCGGGGAGTTTTTCAGGCATTAGATAGATGTGGCAGAGGAGCCGGCCATGTAGTAGGCAGTGAAAAATGATTCGAGGTTCTACCGATGCCACATCCAGGTAGTCCACCCCGACCATAGGGGGTAGGTGGACCTGCATGAGATCAGGTTCAAGAAGCTGAGGCATATGACCACAGTGCTCCAGATTAATTAGAGGTACGATTTATGTCTACTACACCTTGGTTGCAGTACTTATAGACACAAGTTCTTGTCCTTCTTTTATTGACACGACCCTCATTCAGAGCTCGGAGATTCCAGTGGAGCCATTGGCTCGATCCTTACAACTAGAGACTCTTACGGGAGGTGATTAGATGATTACACACTAGTTATATCTATTTGAGCTTACTCTTTAAGGTGAGATCTTCATATGTGATCTTCTAGTAGCGACGTCTAGGTCTTATGACATCATCTTGGTTATGGGATGGTTATCCGCCCTCCATGACCATAGTGACTATATTGGGTGCAAATTGTGGTGTGTCCATGAGGATGGGACCAGTTTATCATTCACCAATGGGAATGAAACCATTGCAGAATAGGATGGACTTACCCAGTGGAGGGTGTAGCCAATCACACATTATTTTTCTAGCCTTAACCTCAGAGCAGTAGATGTTGAGAGTCTGAGCTATCCTGTAGTGGTGGACCAATATGTCGATTTCATTCCTAATAATGTTATAGGACTACCTCCACATAGAGAGGTTGAATTTCACATCGACCTATACCTCGGAAAAGCACAGATATCTACACCAGTATATCGGATGGCTCATGCGGAGCTTCGTGAGTTATGGGTACAGTATGAGGACTTTCATAGGAAGGGGTTCATAAGGCCCAGTGTTTCTCCATGGGCAGCAATGATCTTGTTCTTCAAGAAGGAATATGGGAGTTTGAGCCTCTGTATGGATTATTGGCACTTGAACTATGTGATCATGAAGAAAAAGTATCCACATACAATGATTAATGATATGTTTGGTTTGCTGATGGGAGCTCATTGGTTTTCAGAAATAGACCTCAGATCCGGCGATCATTATCTCAGGGTATGAGATGTGGAAGTGCAAGAGATAGACTTCACATATCAGTATGGCCACTATGAGTTCTTGGTGATTTCATTCGGCATGACCAATTCCCCAGAAGTGTTCATGGGACTCATGAACATGATCTTTCAGCCATAACTCGATCACTTTGTAGGGGTCTTCATTGATGAAATCCTGATATACTCAGCATCAGAGGAGAAGCATGCCTATTATCTATAGATAGTTCTGGATACACTCTGAGAGCACCAGCATTATGGTAAGCTTTCGAAGTGCCAGTTCTAGATACGAGAGGTGCACTTTCTAGTACACGTTATCTCGACTGTCGGAGATGTTATGGATCCAGCAATGATTGAAGCAGTACTTCCTTGGGAACCACCAAAGAGTGTGACTGAGGTGTGGAGTTTCTTGGGGTTGGATGGATTCTACCAAAGATTCATTCCTACATTTTCAAGAGTTTTTTCACAATTTTTATCATTGATGATGAAGGGAAAACCCTTCATATGGATGGAGAGATAATTGCAGAGTTTTCAAGATCTATAATAGAGACTGACGAGTTCCCCCATCTTGAGGCTACCAAAAGTGGGCGTTGGGTATGTAGTCTACTGCAACGCATCAGGGACCTGACTCTGATGTGTCCTGATATAGGGGTGAGCAGTGATTTCTTATGGTTTGTGACAACTAAGAAAACATGATAAGAACTACACTACCCATGACCAGGAGTTATAAGCAGTGGCCTTTGCCTTGAATATGTGGTGAAATTACTTGATGGTTGAACGTTTTATAGTCTACTCTATTTACTAGAGTCTCAGGTATATCTTTTCATAGAAGGACCAGATCTTGAGATGGCATTGACGGCTAGATTTTCTTCAGGACTGTGACTTTGAGATAGTTTATACACCTGGGAAGGGGAGCATGGAAGGTGGTGCTCTCAGCAAGATGACTGGTCTACAGTTTTTTAGTGAGGTGACAGAGTATCTATCCTCCATGAAAATATCATTCGGGGATAGAGAGGGATAAACATACCTCTATTCTATGACAGTCAATCCCCCACTCCTTTAGGGAGTTAGGGAGGCACATCATGGGTACATTGACTGTAAGGCTTGATGTGCTCAGATATCCTCAGGACATGCACCTAAATGATTTTATGAATGTGGGTATCACATCATACTCTGTAGATGAAGTACCATAGTAATAGTGGCGCTATGGGTGGAGGTGTTTAGGGAGTTCCATACATCCCCTATGGTGGTATATTCTAGTGTTCCAAAGATGTACCAAGACATCTGGAGTCATCACTAGTGTCTAGGGATGAAGAAGGTTGTGGCAGAGTTTGTTTCATGATGCCTCACTTGTCAGCAAGTGAAGGCCGAGTATCATGTTCTAGTAGGATTCTTGTAGCCACTAGAGGTTCCATAGTGAATGTGGTAAAGAATGTCCATATAAATTGTGACAGGGATACCACCTACTTATAGGGGACATGATTCCATTTGGGTTATCATTGACCTACTCACCAAGTCATCCAACTTACTACCAAGCCGAGAGCAAGGATCAGTAGAGGGCATGAGACTCTTCTATGTACATTATATTGTGCGACATCGTGGGGTGACATCGACGATCATCTCTTACTGTGATGCATTACATCCGGGTTGTTGAAGGGGTTGGAGGATGTGTTCAAGACTCATCTACGTTTGAGCATCGCCTTTCATCCATAGACGGATGTTCAAACATAGCAGACCATTTAGATATTAGAGGACACACTACATGCTTTCATCCTAGTTTTTTACTTCAGTTGGGACTTTCCCATGGTGGATTTCCCATACAACAACAGCTATCACTCCACCATATGAATGACATCATTCGAGGACCTATACGGTCGACCTTGTAGATCACCTCTATGCTGGACATTCCCAGGGGAGTCAACACTTATGGGTCCATAGTTGGTACAGGCTACAATGAGAAGGTTTATAACATCCAAGGATGAATGAATACTACACATAGTTGGCAGAAGTCTTATGTTGATAGGAGGTGGAGACCTTTGATGTTCGAGGAGGGAGATCGGTCTTACCTCAACGAGGTTTATGGAGATTTCGTTGAGGCGACATGTTATCAACAATGTTTATCAGAACATTTTTGATACATCGGAGGATAGGCAAGGTGATATACTGCTTGGATGCTCAAACACAGTTGGAGAGGATTCATGAAGTCTTCCACATATCCCAGCTTAGAAGATACATGCATGACCCATCTCACGACATCAACCACTATGAGATGGACTTTGATGATGGGGTGGCATTTATGGAGGTTCTAGTAGAGATTGGGGATCCACATGAGCGAGTCTTTAATAGGAGATCGATACCTCTGGTGTGCATTCTCTAGCAGCATGGGAACCTCCAGGAGAGAACTTGGGAGAGGGAGGCTCAGATTCGTGCTCAGTAGCCCTATATTTTTTTATTTCTTTGTTGTGGATTATAGGGAAAAAAATCCCTAAGGTGGGGAGAATGTAAGGACCTAGGTTTTCCATGTAATTATTTATAATTATTCGGAATTATTACGAGTCTTTGAAAATTGACGACCGTGATTTTAAGGCCCAGTGTGCCCGAAATGAATTTCTGAACTTTTTTAAGTACGTTCAGTAAACACATGAGCATCATTTTCTAACTTTTGAACTAGTAAATTGATTAGAAATCTAAGGGAACTGTTGAATCCAAAACGATGTGATTCACTTAAGAGAGACTTTACTTTGACTGTAGTAGGTTTGTAAAAACATTAGAATTTGGATATTTTAAAAGAATATTAAAATAACTGTATTATTTTATTTCTTTCTTTCTTTTCCTCAAACGAACAAGTTTCAATATGGGACCAATGGCATGTTAATCCATTAAATGGATTAACCCTTCAATTCATATGTAACAACATCATTATAATTTATGAACGTTCCAATTAAATGAATCATCATAAATCCCATGAGTGTTAGATACCCTCCCCTTATCTTATTTCTATGGAGCTTGGGGAGAGGTGGTGGCATGACTTCACTAAGCAATGAAGTGCTAATAATGTGTGGTGATGCCAACATTGGAGGACAGAGACAGTTTAAGTAGGCATAGATGAGCACCACCGAACGACAAACATCGACTCTTCCTCAAGAACGGAGGCTCTCTAACAGTCTCATGGTAGGGATTTATTTTGTTATAATTCCATCTGATTGTTGAATCCTACCCACTTGTTATTAATCTAACACAGAAGGTGTGGGCCAAAATAACAAGGCCCATACCGTCTGCCCTTGTTGGAATTTTGGTGCATTAATCGCAAACATTATCTTCGGGATGGGAAAGATCTCAGACGACATATGGTGGTGATGACCATCACTGAATGGCCATGTTGAAGGTCCCACACCATCGTGTGCCAAAGGAGGAGGCGGTGAAACTATGCCGCAGTCGTCGGTAGAGCATCCAGTACCAGCCAGCCACAGAGGTGATGCGGCCCGCAATCACGCGATGACGGTAGAGAAGGGGCCTGGCTTACTAGCCACGGTGGGGTCAAGCAGGGCAGCATGGAATGGCTAGATATATGTGGAAGTAGCGGCGCAAAATGGCATGTCACCGGAGGATCCACAGAAATGATGTTGTTGTGGTAGTACCTAAATCGGATCCCATAGGTGACCCGACAACGCCCCTTAGGTGAGGTCGCTTCGCCTTAAAAATGAGAAGGGGGCCACTCCCCTTCCTAGCAATCTCGGGTGAACCGTACGAGCCAGCGGGCCGGGCCGCGTGAGCCTAGTGGGCCGCCACATTGCTGGCCAGTCTCGACCGTGGCCCAGTAGGCAGAGCCTGCTGTGGCCCGACCCAGCCTGGCCAGACCTGGACCGGGTCAGGTTAGACCAGATCGGGTTGGTTTAGGACGGACCTGGACCTAGCCATGCCCAGTTCTATATGAGGGGCTATAACATGAAATCAGGGTGTCCATTTGAAAAACTGTCTATGGGATTGGGACACTTGGAGAGAGATTGTCCTGTTGATATAGTCCACTTGAGTATTGGAGACAATTAGAGTATGGCCATGTTGGATCGAACCTGAATCCAATCAGGCCCTCGTAACTAAAACACTTATAACTCATAGACTTGGGGTCTGATTGACACATCTCCTATCACGTTCGAACGCTTATCACATGGAAGTGCTTTGGGTTATTCCTTTTTGGGGCTTAGTGTTGGTCGAGGTATGACTGATACCTCAAGGGGATGATTCTATGATGATTGAGCACACATAGTGCGAGGAATCCTATGGAAGGCTGTAACATGAAAAAAGAACATTGATCCTACGTGAGTTAGCACCTCATGGTGTTTTTTGGCTCAACATCTATCAGATCTTATGTGGGTTTGTGGTCAGTGATCCTGTGAGGGTTAGCACATAACGATAATGTGTGAGTGAAATCATGTGTTGGTCAACAGTAGTGCCTCTTGACAGAATAAGATGATCTAGCTTATGACTAATCATCAGTAATTTTATGCTTAAATTATAACGAATTGTTATTTGAATCATTTTACCTTCGTTGTTGTTATCTTCATAGTGTTACCTTTGTGGTACTAATACCTTCATCATGATGTCTTCGTAGTGATACCTATGTGGTACATCTACCTTCGCGGTGTTATCTTTGTTGTGTTACATGTGTGGTACTTCTACCTTCTTGGTGTTATCTTTGTAGTGTTATCAGTGTTGTAATTTTACCTTCATGGTGTTATCTTCTTAGTGTTACCCATGTGCTACTTCTATCTTCTTGGTGTTACCTATGTGGAACTTATACGTTTATGGTGTTGCCTTTGTGGTAATATTACCTCATGTATGAGATTAGTATATATTGTTAACTTATCTATATGTATGGGCATATAACTAAGTAGAGTCGATGTCTATCTCTTCGCGCTTTGATTTTGTTGTCTTGATTTTTTGCATTTCTTTGGTGGAACTCAGGGAGACCTTCAGGGGTCTTTGGGTTCCTACTCAGTATGGTTATACTCACCCCTACAGAGGATTCTCCTGCACCATGTTGTGTCTTGTGCAGATGATAGAAAAAATTGATTGAGGATGAGGAATCGTTGAAAAAGTAGTGCCCACAGGTGGACCATTTGGTGTGACGTGACACTCGGAATATTGATCGTGAGTTGTACCTTCCCTTTAGGTAGGATCCTCGGAGGACGATCATGGAGTTGTTTTGTACTTTTCAGTTGTAATTTTACTTTTCTGTTGGGCTTGTATTCCATCCCCTTTACTTTTTGTATACTTTTTACTACAACAGTTTACGTCATGGTTGTATATTTTTGAATTCTAGTTTATGTGTTGTATAGGATTAAAGGAAATTTCTACACATTATTGGGATATACCTTTCAAGTGCTAGTTGCCAGCCCCTGGACTGTGGAAGGCGGACTTGGGGTATTCATGGAATGGGCCATGGGGGGTGGTTCATGACATGGAAAACCATTTTTAAAGGTACTTTTTCCTTAAAAAATTTGTGTTAGGGGGTCAAAAAAATAAAATGATTGTTTATTTCCATGTAATTAGATTAAAATGATTGTCTATAGATTTTTTAAATAATGGAACTGATTATAAGTCATTTTGAGTTATAGTTTTCCAATGATGACACGAACAAGACTAGATACCCTAGTAACCAGATAACTGATTTGGCCCTAACATATCCCAAATGGCATTATTAATCCCCATGGGTTGGAAAATAGAACATTACCTCATACAACATTTCAGTGGGAAATTTTTTTCCCACAATACATAGTGGATGTAACAGAAAAAAGATAGTTTGCATAACAAGGAAGCTCAATTGGGAGTAAAGTACCAGAATATAAAGAGACATAAAAATCCCATAGTACTAGAACCCAAGTACTCAAAATGGGAAAAATAGTACCAATGTATATAGGGAAACAAGTCCCCATGTTAGAAACTCAGTAGTTGGATCCACTCCCAAAAGATCTCATCCCTTTTCTCGAACCTAGAAGGATAAATTCTATAGACTCTTGAAGGAAAAATTAGGCTGTATGCTGAATCCTAGTAGGATTCCACCAATGATTCCATAACAGATGTCAAATATAGATAATCCAAATAAAATCATTCAATTTTCAAAATAAATAGTTTTTACAAATCAAAATGCATATTAAAACAAAACATGGCATAGATTTTCAAAATAATGGAAAATACATTAGAACCATCGGTTTTACATTACATTAGATGGATTATTTTTAAAATAATGGCTTAAATAAAATATTTACATAGAATAATTTATGTAAATGAAGAAAAGTAAAGTAAATCATTTTACAACATTAGAATACATATATATCTCATATATAAATAAACAATTGACCAACATCGTCATCTACCAAGTAGGTATGGTGTTATTAACCATATATAGGATACTACACTCTCTAAAAGATCATATTAAATTTAGTATACTCATGTCCCCCTAGCACTAGACCGAGGTAACCTGTCACCCTCCCATCGGGGATGTGACCCACCACCAGTATGTTTTAGAATGTTGTAATATAGTAGAGTGTATTTAAATAACAAACTTACTACCTAAGGATTCCATGTGCTCTTACATGATGGGATATTTATTTTAAAACTACATAAAATAAAACAAATCCATTCATCCATTTCAAAAATTCTAATTTCATTCCATTTAAAACTATAATGGGATTTAATAAAAGAACATACATTTTCACAAGATAAAACCACTGGATTTCTATCAAAAGATTTTTTATCCATTTTTAGAAGTTTTAAATCCAATCAAAACCAATTTTCTCCTTTTCTCAGTTCATTTATGAAATTAAATTAAAAAATTTAATTTTTAAACATTCCATCGAATCACTAATTTATATTCAATAATTTAAATCAGCCAATTTCCATAAACACACCACAACTCAATGAAATCATGGGTTTTCCAAATTTCACTTCCAAAACCATTTCAGATCTCCCAATTCACAGGAATCGACTTTTTATCTATTTAATTGAATTTAAATTTGATCAATTGAATTTAAAAAAACAATTTATTTAAAACAAGCAATACAAGGATAATCAATTTGGATAATCGGGATGGAACCACCTAACTATTAATAAAACTCAATGCTCACAATGACACCAGTCTATGGGAACAAAGGCGTATAAGTCCTCAAGGACCAACCTAGAATAAAGATCCAAAACCATAGGTCATAGATCCATAAATCCCAAGATGATCTAAGAGAAGAGAAAGATATATATATATGAAGAACGATGAAAAATGATTACCATGATATCAACCACCGAATAAATGATGATTGTTTGCCAAAGTAATGGATCAAAAAGGTTTGAAAGGCTCCAATAATAATTTTGGAAGGTGTTAGTTCAAAGGAAGAGGAATTGAATAGGAGTGAATGAAAAATATTGAATCACACCACCTCCTTTTATAGGTTGTTGTCAAGGGATTACACAACTCGTAATCCATTTCACACTGTGAATGTTTTAATGCTCAAAATGGTGAAAAATCACCAAACTTCTAATTCCCCTTTAAATCCACTATACTAAATAACATGTAACTTTATTCAAGTATTGTAATGCCTAAAATTCAAAAACAATTTAACCATAAATGATACACATTAAAAATAGACATGACAATACATTATGTCTTGTAAAGGACATTCATAGTGCGTTCCCATCATTGTATGAACCTTGATTCACTGATTCCAGTCAAATGTAGTTACACAACATGTATCCTGGTTACGCAGCGTGTAATATCCATGAAGTTTACAAAAAACACTATTTTTAGTTGAAATATCATACATGTGTTCTAATTTACCATTATAGGTATCCTCCCAATCCAAACTCAACCTTTACCCGGAAAACAAAAATAAAACCACAACAAGGTATAAGATTTACCTATAATAAAGGTAATAGGATGTCCCAACCTTGCCACCATAAGAATTTTTTATCTCCAAAAAGCCTATGAAGAAGCCTTCATGCCAAATATATGAGTTTGATGCTCTCTTATCAATGCATAGTGTTCCGACAAACCATGACTATTAGAACCGTGCTACCATATCACATGAACTAAATGTATTTTCAAACCATAAAGTACATTGGTCCCAAATTCAACTATACTGATTGGCCGCTCAGTTAATGATAAATCAGGCTCAATCTCAAGATCACTCCCAGTCAACACATGTGAGGAATCAGATAAATAATTTCTCAACTATAATTCAAGGAACATGTTATGTATCGATGTCATCTATAGTGGTAGTTCTAAATTGTAAGAAACATTCCTCACCCTGTAAATAACCTTGAAAGGTCTCACAGAATGAGAAGATATGTTTCCTTTCCTCCCAAGCTGTCAATGACCCAACCGATGTGAATCCTTCAAGAATTCCTGGTCACCAAATAAAAATTACAAAGGCATACGATCATGATCAACATAATATTTTTACCAGCTCTCTGCATTCAACATTATCTGATAAATCAGATGAATCATTGTTGTCATTTCTTTCACCAAACATGGTCCGACCAAGGAACATTCAGCAATATCCAAAAAAATGTATATTGATAGGGTCGACCAAAAAAGGCCGAAAATTCTTTCATTCTTATCGGGGAATCTTAAGTATTCTTATATGAAAACTCAACCAGTCCCAAGTGATCAGTCCAATCCTTATCGATGTTGTGAACAAAATCCTGAAGCATATCCTCTATAATCTATATATCTCTCTCTTTCTAGCCATCTGTCTGTAGATGGTAGGGCATTCTCAAACTAACTGTAGTTTCCTAGTGCCTCTTTAAGTCCCCTAAAAAAAGTTATGCAAACTAGAAATCCCAATAATATACTATATTAGATAGATCTTCATGAAACGTACAATCTCATTCACATAAATATTTCTCAACTCCTCATCATTGGTTGTATTCTGAATGGGTATAAAGTGATCTGACTTGGTTAACCTATTCATCAGAACCAGTATTTCATTCTTCTTCAACCTTGTATGATTCATCCCCACCATATGTTCCATAGAGACTTTATCTCACTCCCATGTAGAGACATGATGTTGTTGAAGAAAACTCAAGATTTCAGGTTCTCACCAATCAAATGTTGGCATGTATTGCAGCGAGAGACAGACTCAACAATTTCCCTCATCATATGGTTCCACCATTACTACTTCACATATTAAAAAACATCTTAGTGGTTCATGTGTGCACAACCCATTGGGAACTATGGAAATCCTCCATCATTACCTTTCATTTCACTAAAAATACGACAAAGCAGTTTTTATAACATAGTACTCCCTCATTGAAGAACGATCACAGTTAAACTATCTCCCCATACTAAAGAGAGTCTCTAAGGCAACACAATTCATTATCAAGATATTGATCTTGAAGAATCATCTCGAGAAAGGGGGATGTAAATTGAATGTTGGATAAAGAAACCTCAACACCTCTTTCTTAAACACCAATTTACAACTCTACAAAGGGAGCCATCAAGTAACACTGTTCTAAGGTTTCATTCACTACCTAGGTTAGTTGATTCAGGGTTAACATATCAGAAATTTCATTCCCTTTTCCTAGGGTACAGGTGAGGTCAAAGTAGAAAAACTACAGGTACTCCACCAAATTCTTCTAGCGAGGAATAAAATCATTTTTAGAGAAGATATAACTAAATATTTTGGGTTCGGAATACTCTGTAAATCATTCTCTATAATGTTAATACGACCAATAATTATTCACGTGCATTGCAACATCAAGTTCAAGATCATGGGTAGGATAATTCTTCTCATGTGGCCAAATATGATGAGATTCACATGTAATAATATGAATAACTTTACTATGAAAACAACCCAAACCTGAACCTGATGCATCACAAAAGACATCATAGCCAACCTTAATTATGGAAGAGTTAATATTTGTGCATTAGTCAAAAGAAATTTAAAATCAAAAAAAATTATTCCAAAATTTATCATTCTTAGAAAACTACAACCCCTATAGAGTTAGAGAAATAACTGGAGAAGGAAATTTTGAGAATTCCTTCATGAACGTGAGATAATATTAATATTAGCCTAAGTTTCTTCTGATCTTGAAAAAATTTCATGGTCCCTCCTATGTCATAAAAACCTTTAGCTTTTCAGGCACAACTGATACACCCTATTTAGATACCATGTGTCCCAATAATTCTATTTCCTAAATCCATAAATCACATGACAAACGATTTTCATAAGGTCGGGGATTTCTCTGTAGACTCGAAAGGGATCTCAGATGAGGAACATGATCCTACTCGGATAAAGAATAAATTAGTATGTCATTTAAAAATACTACTATAATGGTATTTATATGTTCATGGATAATAATGTTCATCACATACATGAAAATTTATGAATATTTTTTAGGAAAAAGGGCACAACCTGGTGCTCAAAATAGATATACCTTCTCCCAATGTGGTTTTCTAAATTCCAAATTAATTTATACTTAACATAAGGTAACAATATTACAGGTCGATATATGAAAAAAAAAAGTTCACACTATTAAACATATCAAACATATAGCATCCCATCTTTTTATAACATAAACTTTCATTACTTTACACAGAACTGAGGATCTTTAAGGTTTAGTGTCTGGGAAAACAGGAACATAATACATGAAAACAAAAAAAAACATTTTTCTTATACACTTTAAAGGCTTCTCCTTATGTTTATCCTAGGTTCATTACTACATCTCATAACCTGGGTACATACATAAAAAGAAAGGGTGAGCAGAAGGCCCAGTAAGGGAAACAAGAGAAACATTTTACAAGTGAACTGGAGATACTTCAATAAGGTCATGAAAAGAACTTTAAGGCATGAGAAAGAAATCATGAGATATATCATAATAAAAATAACATTTTTTATAACATAAATATGTGGCTGAAACATTTAATATTGACAATCATTTCATTTCACCAAGGTCCATCCCCATGGTGTCAGTAAAAATTACCAAGTTTATTCACCAAGGTATCAGTCTAAATGGTCATCTCTAGAGATTAAGTCTCTACCCAATGAATTGGAGCGCTATCTGGTACCACCCTTGAAATGTCTTTATTATCATGTGATACACATATATTATGACCAATCATTTCATAAACAACCAATATATCATAAATGAAATGGGTTTCATTTCATAATCATAACATTTTAAAAACTGCTTTAAAGACAAGATCTTTATGTCACTTTAAACCCACAGAAATGGAAAGAGGGTTTCATGTATGTAAATACCATAATTTAAAATAGAACATTTTGATATATATTTTAATTACCATATATAAATAAGAGCTTTGAGTATTCATGTAATAACATAAAATAATTTTGAGAAAAAGAGAGAGGCATTTTGAGATGAAAATTCTGCAGCATAACAGCTACATTACATGGTTTTAGAAAACATTGAAAAAAGAGGGGAAATGGGTCACCCACTCATAAATGATCTATAAAAATAGTATATGGACAGAATATAAAGGACAAAAATCATGTTAATGAAATTTTAAGGACATACCATTTGAAATGAAAAACCTGGAAGTAAGACAGAAATATGATTTCTCTTAAAAAAATTTGGCAGCCTAACGGAGTCACTTAAACATCAATAAAAAGAATTGACAAGATAAAATAGGTTCTCTCATAATATGATCATAAAATATCAGTATGATATACATACAGATCATACCCCAACATAATAAATAGGAACTTTAATGACTTGACATGAAAATAGAACTTGAAAATGAGAAGGGTGAAAGAATCCCTTAAAAATTCAGCAGCCTAACCGCGCCACTTAAACATTCATAAAAAATGATGAGAGTAAGAGGGGATATCTTATAATATGAAAATGAAAAGGGCAGTAGGAGGAATATAAAACAACATCCTCCCACATTAGAACATGGAGAATAAAAGGAATGACATAAAAGAGATTACTTGAAATGAAAGAGAGAGGTCAGATCCCTTACCTTAAATGTAAATCTTAAAACTGAAAGGTTGGGACCTTAAGAGGCTTTAGGGCACCTTGGGAGGACTATGTATGAGGAAAGGAGACCCGAACATAGTTGAAAATGATTTTGGAGTGCAAAGGATGAGATAATGGCTTGGTATTTTTAGGGAATGTGAGGGGACAAGGAATTAATGGCCAAGGGACACCTCCTTGGTGGTTTTGGAAAAAACATGTGCTTTCCTGTGGTATTTTCCCATGGTATTGGCCACATGGGACACATCATACCTTATATTACTATTAATAAGTCGACCATATTGATTAGATACTTAATACATCATTTAATGATGTCATTAAAAACCTGTAACTTAAAAACTGTATTTTCCCTATTCACTGAAAAATTATCTTTCTCAGAAAAATCCCAAAATTTCACCTTAACTAAATATCGACGGTCTGATTACAAATATGAACTCCATTTTATAAAAATAATTTTTTAAATATTTATAATTTAATTTTGAAATAAAAACACTATTCACCAAAAATTCATTTTTTCAGAAAAAAGCACAAAAATTACCATAACATAATATCGGTGCTGTAAGTTCAAAAAAAAGTCCATTTTATTAAAATAATTTTCGAAATATTTTTAATTTAATTTTTAATTAAAAAAACACTATTCACCCCAAAAAACTAATACTTGACTAATAATTTATGGAACCGTTATTTACCCATTTTATTGAAACACATTACTTAATCTAGGTGTCTAAATTATATTAAAACTTTCTTTGAGTGAAATTAATAATCCATTTGGTCACATTACTAATCCTAAGAGTAAAATCACTATTCAAAATTTACTATTCATCAAAAATTATGTTTATCTTATTAGACTCCAAATTCCTTACTGAACACTTTTTCAGAAGACATTTTTTTAAAAATCATTACACATCATTATTTATTTAACGTTTACATAAATATTTTAAAATCTCCCTTTTTTCAAAATTCATCAATAAATATATCCTAAAAGTATCCGGACATTTGAAATTCCACAAACTTCACTAAAGGAAGAAATGTCAATATATTCATCCAAAAGGATTACATAATGAAGCTAGGGTCTCGTCACATAGACCCTAATAACACCATCATATGACGTAAGTGTAAGGTGTGCTATGGTGAGAGAATCTGGGGGAGGCTCAGATAACATTTCCCTAGTAGTAATCTATACTAACATGAACTTCTCCCGTAGGTGTTTCCGTTCTAACTTGACACGCTGGAGTTCGGCTTGTGATTGGTCCAAAGCGAAGACCAAAGATGCCACCTCCTTACCAAGCTCTGATAAGTGGGCTTCATATGTTTCGAGTATAGTGGATAAAGCCATTAACTCCTCTTTCTGCATTAACCATTAACATCTCTATTAAATCATTAATAGTATGTTAATATAATACTCAAAAAGATTGGGTCTTCACATTCTTCCTCCCTTAAGTAATTTTGTCCTCGAAATTTATACTTGAGGCCTAGTTGAAAAGGTGAGGGTACTTTTTCTTCATCGTTTCCTCAGGCTCCCTAGTCGCTTCTTCATATTTATGATTCCTCCACAACACATTCACAAGGTGGGTAGTCTTGTTTCGTAGAACCTTGTCTCTACGGTCTAAGATCTCCCCTGGCTGCTCCTCCTATGAGAGGTCATGTTCCCATTGTACAACCTCTGGGTTTAGTACATGAAAAGGGTCGGGTATGTACTTCCTCAAGAGAGATACATGGAATACATTGTGAACTTGAGCTAGGTTTGGTGGAAGTGCTAGACGATAGGCCACTGCCCCTATGCGATCAAGGATTTCATAGGGGTAATGTACCTAGGGCTGAGATTCCCTTTCTTCCCAAACTGCATGACTCTCTTCGATGGAGATATTCGAAAGAAGACTTTGTCGCCAACACCAAACTCCATGTCCCTTCGACGATTGTCAGCATAGCACTTCTGCCGACTCTTAGCAGCCTTTATGTGTTGTTGGATGGCACGAACCTGTTCTATCATCTCTTGCATGAGATCAGGCCCAAGAAACTTTCCCTCACCAGTTTCATCCCAACAAGTAGGAGTATTACTTCACATTCCATACAGAGATTCATAGGGTGCCATCTGAATACTCGAATTGAAGCTATTGTTATAGGAGAACTCAACTAATGGGAGGTGTTGATCCCATCCACCTTTAAATTCCATTGAGCATTATCTATGCATATCTTCGAGTGTCTAAATAGTCCTTTCATATTGGTCATCAGTTTGAGGATGATAGGCCATACTAAAATTCAATTCAGTATTCAGTGCATGTTCAAGACTTCTCTATAATTTTAACGTGAATCTTGTATCACAATCAGACACGATGGATAGTGGTACCCAATGCAGCCTCAACACTTCCTTTATGTATATCTTGGCAAGTTGATACAGAGAAAAATCTTCCCGAATAGAGATAAAATGGGCGGTCATGGTAAGACGGTCCACAATAATCCATATCACATTATTCCTTTGGATTTTTTCAGGAGACCATTTACAATTTCAATAGTGATATTATCCCACTTCCATACTGGTATGGGTAGCTGTTGTAATACCCCCTTAGGAAGTTTTCGTTCTTCCTTTACTTGTTGACACTCCAGGCACCTTCTAGTGAAATCAGCAATCTCCCTCTTCATGTTATCCCACCAATAATGATCACGAAGGTCTCTATACATGTTAGTTCTTCCTGGATGTATAGATAAAGTAGATCTATGAGATTCATCCATTAGTTCTTTTTTTATCTCTAGAATATATGGAACACATAGTCGTGTACGAAATTTCAATACACCTTCTTGATCAATATTGAAATCAGGGAACTTCCAATCTTTTACAGCTTCAAACTTCTCCTACAGCAACAGATCTTCTTTCTGAGCCTTCTTGATCTTCTCAAGTAATTAAGTATGAGAAATCATTTGGGATAGGGTTGATGATGTCCATTTCCTTATAATTCCCATGTCATGTTTTAATAGATCTTTAACCAAGGGATCTCCTAGGATCCTCATTGTTTCCAGAACAACAGGGTCTTTCCTTCTTAATGCATCCGCGACTTTTTCTGCTCTTACAGTGTGATAATGAATTGAACAATCATAGTCTTTAATAATCTCAAACCATCTCCTTTGTCTCATGTTCAATTCTTTCTGTGTGAAAATATACTTTAAACTTGGGTAGTTAGTGTATATATCACATTTTCTCCCCATAAAGATAGTGCCTCCATATCTTTAGAGAAAAAAAAACTTCCGCTAGCTCTAGATCATGCGTAGGATAATTCTGCTCATGAATCTTCAACTGTTGAGATGCATAAGAAATTACCTTGTCATTTTGCATGAAGAATCACCCAAGCCCTTTCAGAGATGCATCGCTAAAATAATGAATCCTTCTCTGATAGAGGGTTCTGTTAACACAGGTGCAGTAACCAATCTCTTCTTCATCTCTTGAAAACATTGCAAGCATTCCTTTGTCTAGATGAACTTAACCCCTTTTCGAGTCAACTTGGTTAGTGGATTAGAAAGCAGTGACAAGTTTTTCACAAACCTCATATAATATCCCACAAAACCATGGAAACTATGAATCTCAGTTAGTGTTGTGGGTTGAGGCCACTTCTCCACAACCATTTTCTTTGCTGGGTCAACCGAGATTCCTTCATTGGTTACGATGTGCACCAAGAAAGCCACTTGTTGTAACCAAAACTCACACTTGTTGAAATTTCCAATTAGCCTCTCCTTCTGTAGAGTTTTCAAAATAACCCTCAGATGATCTTCATGATCCTCAAGAATTTTTGAATATATCAAAATATCATGAATAAAAACTACCACAAAGTTATCAAGGTAGTCTTTAAAGACTCTATTCATAAAATCCATGGAAATAGCAGGATAATTAGTCAAGCCGAAGGGAATAACAATAAACTCATAATGCCCATATCTTGGTCGGAAGGCAGTCTTTGGAATATCTTCCTTCTTCACCCTCAGTTGATGATAACCAGATCGAAGGTCAATCTTAGAGAAGAATTGAGCCCCATGTAGTCGGCCAAATAAATCATCAATTCTTGGAAGAGGGTATCTGTTCTTCACTGTGATCCCGTTCAGTTCTCTATAATCAATGCATAGCCACATTGATCCATCCTTCCTCTTCACAAATAGAACTAGTGATCCCCTAGGAGACACACTCGGTCACATAAACCCATTATCCAACAAGTCTTGGAGTTGATTCATTAACTCTTTTAGCTCCACATTTTCCATTCTATATGGGGTCTTTGATATCAGTTGAGATCCAGGTATGAGTTAAATGGAGAACTCTACCTCTCTTTCTAGGGGAGGTCCAGGTAACTCCTTAGGAAATACATCCATGTATTCCTGAACAATTGGAACATCGTTTATTTGAATGCTCCCTTTTCCTTCTTCATCATCACCAATTAACTCCATAAAGAATGCTATAGGAGGTGCTTCTAGATAGGTATCAGTTTGGGATATCTCTCCTTGGAAGATAACTGTAGGTCATGTATTCAAGACTATTGAGATTTCCTTACTTCTATATTTGATCATAGCATTATAATTTGATAGCCAGTCCATCCCTAGTATAACGTCGAATTCCAACATGGGAATGAATACTAGATTTGAGATAAGATTATGCTCACTAAAGTAAACACTAGAGTCTCTAAACACTCTTGATGCATGGATAATCCCACTTGGAGTCTTTACTGATAACTCTACCTCAAGAAGTTTAGAGATTGATTCTATATTGTTTGCAAACTTGGAGGAAATATTGGAATGCGTAGAACCGGAATCGAACAAAGTAGTTGCTAGTTTTGAGAGGACAACAAGAGTACCTGCTACCACGTCATTCAGAGCATCAACTTCTGTTGTTGTGATAGAAAAAGCACGACTTTTCTCTCCTGGCCTTTTCTGAGGTTAATGGTGATGCCCCTCCACTGCCCTTGGATTTGGACTAAGATTGGAATAATGCCCAAGCTATCCACACTTGAAGCAATGGACATCGGGTAAGGCCATAACCATCTTTCCTATGTCGTTAGTGTTGGGGAGTTGAGGCTTCACCTCACTATGACAATTCCGAGCAATATGGCCTCCTCTTCCACACTTGTAGCACTTGACACTTCCGATCAAGAAGTTTTTCCAGATGCTTCTTCCCACATTTATTGCATGTGGTACGTTGCATTTTCTTTCCACCTTTTCCCTGATCAAAAGTCTTCCCTAAACTGGAATCCAACGATCTCTTCTTGTCATTTGATTTATGAGACCACTGTGTCTCACCAAACTCTATCTTGACTTTCATTGCACTCCGCACGTTCTTATCGTAGCTATTGTAGTCCAGGTTGGATAAATTCTTCCACAGATGAGGTCTCAGTCCACCAAAAAATCTATCAACCTTCCCACTTGGATCGATGACAAAGCTTGATGTATATCATGAATGTCAGGTGAGGTTCATCTCATAGCTTCCGAAAGATTCATTCTCCTTCTACTTCAGGTCAAGAAACTCTTTCTCTATTCTCGTTCTCATGGAAGGAGGGAAATACTTATTAAAGAATATTCCCTGGAACTATTTCCACTTTATAGCTTCCATCTCTCCTCTAGGGTTCATGTTTTTGACCAGTGACCACAACTGATCAGCTTCTCCCTCTAGGAGATAAAAATCAAGGGTGACATTTTCATGTTCCGAACAAAGGAGTATAAAAAAGATCTTTTTAATGGAGGTTATCCATTGATCCGCAACCAATGGGTTAGTAGATCCACTGAATGATGGTGGTCGTTGATGCTTGAAGGACTCAACAAAATGTTGTTCCCTTCATGGTGAGATCAGCCTCTTAGCATGATTCAAGTTATTAATCATAACTTGAGTCAGTTGGTTCATCATTCACATGAATGTTTCCATTCTGTCTTCAATCGGAGGGCCATCAGCACAAGGTGCATTGCAGTCACCATCAGCACAGTTCCTCCTATTCCCGCCATTTTATAAATGAATAATACCTTAGGGAGAAACTTATTTCATTTATGAATCTTTTAACTATGACTTCATTCTTTGACAATTACATTTCTCTATAATTCCTTTATAATGATTCATAAAAATCTTGTGATTAACCAAACATATCCCTCAGGAGTGTCGTAACCAAGAGATCAGCAAGGCCCGTTTGCATGCACCAGTTCCCATTCAAGTCTATCTCAAAGCGGTGTTTTCGGGTTTTACCCCTATGTACATCTATTCCAGAGCCGCCTCTACCTGCTCATCTCCAGATAGGGATGTATTTTTTTGATAAACCACTTACTCAATACTTACCAAAATACCAGGAAGTTATCCTATATTTAAACTTTTCTATAGGGTTCTTCCTAAAGTTTTTATATCCTATTTTCCACAAATGATTAAACCATCCTCTGATACCAACTATACCATCCCATCTTTTTATAACTTAAACTTTCATTATATTTCACAGAACTGAGGATCTTTAAGGTTTAGTGTCTTGGAAACCAAGAACATAATACAAGAAAACAAAAAAAAAATTCTTCATAAACACTTGAAAGGCTTATCCTTAAGTTCATCCTAGGTTTATTACTACATCTAATAACCTAGGGACATACATCAAAAGAAAGGGTGAGCAGAAGGCCCAGTAAGGGAAACAAGAGAAACATTTTACAAGTGAACTTGAGAAACTTCAATAAGGTAATGAAAAGAACATTAAGGCATGAGAAAGAAATCATGAGATATATCATAATAAAAATAACATTTTCCATAACTTGAATATGTGGCTGCAACATTTAATATTGAAAATCATTTCATTTCACCAAGGTTCATCCCCAAGGTGTCATTAAAAATTACCAAAGTTATTCACCAAGGTATCAGTCTAAATGGTCATCTATAGAGATTAAGTGTTTACCCAATGCATTAGAGAGCTATCAGGGCCCACCCTTGACATGTATTTATTACCATGTGATTCACATATATCATTATAAATCATTTCATAAACAACCCATATAGCATAAATGAAATGGGTTTCATTTCATAATCATAACGTTTAAAAAACGGATTTAAAGACATGATCTTTATGTCACTTTAAACCCACGGAAAGGGAAAGCGGGTTTCACGTATGTAAATCCCAGAATTTAAAATAGAAAATTTTGATATATATGTGAATAACACTATAGAAATAAGTGCTTTTAGTATTCACATAATAACATAAATTAATTTTGAGAAAAAGAGAGAGGACTTTTGAGACGAAAATTATGCAGCATAACAACTACGTTACTGGGTTTTAGAAAATGTTGAAAAGAGAGGGGATATGGGTCACCCACTCATAAATGATCTATAAAAATAGTATATGGACATAATATAAAGGATATGAATCATGGTAATGAAATTTGAAGGACGTACCATTTGAAATGAAATACATGGAAATAAGACAAAAATAATATTTCTCTTATAAAAATTCGGCATCCTAACAACGTCACTTAAACATCAAGAAAAATAATTGACAAGATAAAATAGGGTATCTCATCATATTATAATAAAAGATCAGTATGATAGATATAGATATCATACCCCAACATAATAAAAAGTAACTTGAAAGACTTGACATGAAAATAGAACTTGAAAAATTAGAAGGGTGAAATAATCCCTTAAAAATTCAGCAGCCTAACGGCGCCACATAAAAATTCATAAAAAAAATGATGAGAGTAAGAGGGGATCTCTAATCATATGAACATGAAAAGGCCAGTAAGATGAATATAAAAGAACATCCTCCCACATAATAACATGTAGCATAAAAGGAATGGCAAAAAAGAGATTACTTGAAAAGAAAGAGAGAGGTCGGATCCCGTACCTTAAACATAACTCTTAAAACTCAAAGGTTGGGAACTTGAGTGGCTTGAGGGATCCTTGGGAGGAATCCTTTTGAGGTAAAGAGACCATAACTTCGTTGAGAATTATTTTGGCGTCCAAAGGATGAGTGAATGGCTTCGTATTTATAGGGAAAGTGAGGGGGCATGGCATTAATGTCCAAGGGACACCTCATTTGTGGTTTTGGAAAAACCATGGGCTTTCCCAAGGTATTTTCCCATGTTATTTCCCACTTGGGACACCTAATACCTTATCTTACTATTCATAAGTCGACCATATTGATTACATACTTAATACATCATTTAATGATGTTATTAAACACTCGTAACTTAAATACTGTATTTTCACTATTCACTGAAAATTTATCTTTCTCAGAAAAATCCCAAAATTTCACCTTAACCAAATATCGATGCTCTGATTACAAATATGAACTCTATTTTATAAAAATATTTTTCTAAATATTTTTAATTTAATTTTTAAATAAAAACACTATTCATTTAAAATTCATTTTTTCAGAAAAAACCCCAAAAATTACCATAACATAATATCGGTGCTCTGAGTTCAAAAATAAATTTCATTTTATAAAAATACTTTTCCAAATATTTTTAATTTAATTATTAATTAAAAAACACTAATCACCCCAAAAAACTAATACTTGACTAATAATTTATGAAACTGTTATTTACCCATTTTATTGAATCACATTACTTAATCTTGGTTTCTAAATTATATTAAAACATTCTTTGAGTGAAATTACTAATCCATTTGGTCACATTACTAATCCTAAGCATAAAATCACTATTCATAATTTACTATTCATCAAAAATTATGTTGATCTTATTAGACTCCAAATTCTTTACTGAACACTTTTACAGAAGACTTTTTTTTGAAAATCATTACTCATCATTAATTATTCAAGGTTTACATAAATATTTTAAAATATCTGTTTTTCAAAATTCATCAATAAATAAATTCTAAAAATATCCGGATATTTTAAATTTCACAAACTTCGCTAATGGAAGAAATATCAATTTATTCATCCCCAAGGATTACATAAAAAAACTAGGGTCTCGTCACATAGCCCCTTATAACGTCAGCATATGACCTAAGTGTAAGGTGTGCTATGGTGAGAGAATCTGAGGGAGGCTCAGATAACATTGCCCTAGTAGAAATCTTTACTAACTTGAACTTCTCCCATAGGCTTTTCCATTCAAGCTCAACACGCTGGAGTTCAGATTGGGCTTGGTCCAAAGCGAAGCCCAAAGATGCCACCTCCTACCCAAGCTCTGATAAGTGGGTTTCATAAGGTTCGAGTCTACTGGATGAAGCCATCAACTCCTCTTTCTACATTAACCATTAGCATCTCTATTAAATCATTAAGAGTATGTTAATATACTACTCAAAAATTTTTGGTTGTTACAAAACATATCATAAATTAATGGAATCAAATACTTGTTCTTTTTCATTAAATGATTGAACACTCGATAATTAGCACATATGTGAATCGTGAATGACCATGGACCACCTTGAGAGGGTGGGTGAATCAGGGTGTAAAATTTTTCTCTACATTATTGGTTCCTGTTCTCATGTTGGTTGGAATATTTTAAAACTGGAATGAAGTATATGTTCATTAGTTAAAACATTCACATGGATAAGGTCAGCACAAAACTTTTTACATTCTTCACCACTAAGGGATACGTCCATGTAGAATACAATGACAAGTTTTTGGTCGTACCTAATTCAACTATTCTTCACTATTTGTGGATTAAATAGGTTCAGGAACAGTCACTCTGTACTAGTCTCACTGCGTAAATCTTTAGGGATGGCTCATTGCTTCCCTCGGGTCACTCCCATTGACTCCCCCCGGCTCACTGCCTTGGGTGATGTCCCAATCAGCTTAAATATGTTATGTTCTCTTTAACAGATAATAATTAAAGTCTTTGTCTCCTATTCAGCAAGACATATTTCTTACATCAATTTCCTAGGTAGATGCTCTTTTCTATTCAATATTCCCATTTAGTGAAATAACTAAATTCACTAAATCTCATTTTTCTATTAATGTCTAGAATCATAAAATCAGTTGTGATTATTCATTAAATGAAGACCATCTCAGTAAATCATCATCATAATTTTATTGCCTGGAATAATTCACAATCATCAGTCTGGCACACTCTGTTCTTCTTCCTCTTCTCTTCCTTTAACTCCCAATACCAAAACCTAAGTGTATTGTTATACATCCATCATTCTATAAAGATCTGAATTATGTTTCACATATCATTATCATTCTCTTCACGAAGCACAACGAGGGTGTTAAACACTACGTTTGTGTGTGTGGTACTACTTCTCTTCAAATGGTTCATGGTATTTCCTTCTTCGTGAAGCTGCTTCTAGAGTTCTAATCACCTATCAAAGGCATGTGGGAGCCCTAAAATTTTCCCTCACCCTTATAGGTGTCTTGTTCATAAAATTCAAACGTTACGCGTAAAAACACATTTTGGAATGAAAAATCAATTTTGTTCAGCTCTTCTTTTTCACGGAGAACATCCCTTTTTCATGCAACACTTTCTCTTTCACACAACACTTCTTATTTTCGCACACCACTCTATACATAATGTTTTTCTAAATGTCAGAGCTTTGGATTTGTGTATGCATAGAGCCTTATCAAATGAGAGGGGGCTACCTCATATTTATTGGTGTTTTTGACCCTATGCGAAAAACCCATTTAATGCACATAAAATTGTCTCTATCTTCTTATATTTCATTCACCTTTTTTTATTTTACCACACTGCCTAAATATTTATCCCTTGTTAATACATTCTTAATTTTCTTATTTTAGATCCTGAGGCACCCATTACGCATAAAACCTCAAACCCACATTTTGCGCACAACCAATTTTTTGTGCATAAGTTTTATTTTCCACGCACATTACGTGAACATCTCCGATTTTTTGTGTGGCTCTTTCCTTTTCCTATTTTCTGTATTTCTAATCGGAGGCACTACTTGCATGCTAATTTAGCTATTTATCATACAAAATATTTCATGCACATTCCCATTTTTTTCTCAAACATCTATGGTTTTTCAGGCACCTCTTTCCATTTCCAAAAATTAATGTGCTGATCTTAAAACTCCACTTGCACACAAAATACTAGGCCATTCTTTACCTTGAGTGTAATATCTTTTGTCAAAGTCATATCATTTCTAAATCGATCATGAGTAAAAATATTTCCATTCAAAACTAGAATATGACTAATAGTATCTTTACTCCCCCATTCCATAATAATTCTATAATCATAGGTTCTCAAAACATATGATATTTGGGAAATATAAATCAGAAAAGCAACGTCCAATTTAGATACAGTGTGAAATTCATGGCCATATTAGAATTCTAATCCCTTCCACACTCTCTCTTCTTCTTCAACCGTCATTCTCTACTTCATCGAAATAATATGATTCAATTATTCACGTAATCTCTTACATGGTTATCATGCAATCATGAATAATTTAATGGTATTCCTAAAATACTCATTCTTCTTCAATCAACCTCATATGGGTGACACCTCACCATGCTTCATTGTTATAAACAATGATTCACCTTTGACACAAGTTCTTTGAACTAATGACCAGTTCAAAAATCTTTTGAATTTCCATTCCTTGATTTCATTGGGGTTATTCTACATCTCCTTCATTTTGATCTTTATTGAACACTATTGATAACAAATAAAACCTTAAAAAATTGGTTCCAACATTCTCCCACTTTGTATTTTGTTGTCAATACCAAAAAAATCTATATAAATGAATATGTCAATGTTAATATGAGAATAATATCTCTCATATTTACTTTTAAAACATTAATTTCAATTTATATCCCCATTATTAACAAGAAATGTAGAGTTCATGGTAGAGATGGTATCGATCCCAATTTAACAATTTGTCATTAATTATTTCACTCTAAGTCTACTTGACCAATGCTCGGTGTAGAAAATAATGGGATTTGATTTAGACCAAAGATCTTTCCATTATCTACTCATCATAATACCTCATGAGATGAGAACTCATATACTTGTCTTCAAGGGATTTCTACATTTATTCCAGGATTAGGGTAAAAAATGTGATATGATATTATCAACCTGAAACTCTTGCACTCACTTAACAAAACAAATCAATATCATTCAAGTTCAATGGGAAGGTTAAGTGACAATGGGGGACATCCATTCTTCTTTTGTCACTGATTGACATTGTTAACCCCCCTTTATGAAATAATTGTTATTTTGAGGAACCCATGATGAGATGGGACATACCATTTCCAATGACATGATCCTTAGGCAATCTTTTGAGTAGTTGAATTTACTACCAAGTAAAGGCCATACTTATTGAGATAATAACATTGGATGCTTCTTCAGGTGTCTCCCCCTAATGGAGACACGTCTCACCATTGAATCTCAGGTTTTCCCCATGAGATCTTACGTAACCTCTTATTCCATGTATTATAAGAACAAATAAAATACACAAATAAATTAAGGGAATAAGGTGGATCCTTTTGATCCATCAATGTGAACAACAAGGTTGAGATGATTTTCTCATCCAAGATTCTCAAATCTTCACACATTCATAACTAATCTACAATGATGATTGTGACTATGTAGTCCTCACTATTTATTCCATATATTTGTGTGTGAATCTTCTTTATTCAAGGGCTTTCAAATAATTATAATCTCCTTGTGCAAATTTCATGTTCTTGAGGAAATCCTGTTGGGTTGGAATGAATTCAAAACACTTTCCTACAGTGTGAACATCCTTGTTGCACCTCACACACAAAACCATTTTGTATTCATGTAGAATTTTTTTATCACTTTCCATGGCAAGTGCATCTTCCATTTTCCTCATTCTTTCCAAATCTTCTTCCCAAATCACTAAAACATCTTTAGGAACTCATGCATCAATATTGGATCTTCTACATGGATTCTACTGATTATCATTCTTATTAGTAGTTATTTTGGATGAACCATCCTTTAACTTCATGGATTTAGAATCCATGGACTTCTCAACTTTACTCTATGGAATTTTCTTGGATGAACATCTATTACAACATTCTTATGACTACTTTCCAAGGATGCTTCTTATTTCTTACCCAGATCATGTGATCTCCTTTTCATATAAGCATTGCATACCTCTTAATATGAACATTCACCATTCATGTGACCACACATATTTCTCGCATCATAGATATTATATAACATTTCAAATCTATTTCTAGTGTAAATATGTTTCTCTATATGTGGATTTTTCTTATTGTTACCTAGCTTTCACTGCCTTGCGATGGGATTTCCTCAGGATTTTACTTTTAATGAATTGTACCAAAAATCCAGTGCAGACTACCCAAATCTATTAGAGCACTATAATTGACAAAAAAACCTTGAATTTTGGATATCTTCTTTATAAGTTTGTTGAGTCTTATTCATGATATGTTGTTCTCTCTATGGGGAATCATCTTCAAACAACTTCTTACTATCCACCCTAGCTACAGTGGTAGATATCTCAACACATTTAATCATCCATACTTGTTTAAAAATTTCCTTCCATCCTACTCATTTATAGAATATTTTTTAAGAACAAGAGTACAAATGGAATTGATGGTACATGAACTTTCTAAGCTAATTGTGATAGATAAATGAGTGATGTCATGATCTTCTTATCCCATGTTGGAGTCCCTTCACCCTTAGAATCTCCCAATTGACATTGAATACTAGTAGAAACTGCCACATTCTTTTGTAAAGTCTCAATATATGTCTTCTCAAGAATGGCACACTGAGATTCTAATTTTAGACATTTCATATTGAGGATGACATTATGGTCTTTAGTCATAGTCATCTTCTCTTCAAAATCTATCTTTAATCTTTCAACTTCATCTTCATGCATCTTAACATTTTTGTAACAATTAGTCAAGTTCCTTTAATTTCATGGAAGTTTCTTCCAAATATAAACTCTAGAAATTTATTAATCTACTACAATGCATATTCAAGATCATGGATCTTTTTATATAGAGTCTTATTGACCCCAACTTTCTTTTCAAAGACTTCAGTTGGTTATGAAAGCATTAATATTTTTCAAATGTCTCATACTAATCCCTTTTCCACTTTATTAGCTTCTTTATCCAGCTGGGTGATCTTAGCCTGCATTCATTGAAATATTCTAAAAATAGATACAACAATTTATTTTGGAATATCAGGCAGATATGGTTTTTAATTTCTCTTCATAAATTGCATGATCATGTGAGGTAAGAGTTTATTCAACATCACCACTTATGGTGAAATAATTTTTTTGGTGGTAACCTAACCCACCTGCTCTTTACATTACCAACCTGATATTTCTTCATTATTGGAAGGACATAAAGAACCGGATATTGCCTCTTCTTTAGATGAGACAGACTTATTCCACTACTTTTTCCCCTTCTTGTTCCCATTTTTTAAGGTCTGTCTAGATATAACCTTCTTCTCATAGGTAATTGAATCTTCATCAAAACACAACTTCATTGTTGAAAAATGAAAGATAACATAAATCCTCCACTAGATAAATTTTTTTAATATTATCCAACATACCTAAACCATTATGCTTTGATACCATTATAAGGGCCCTATACTATAGTGAGGGGGGGAATCAGGGTGTCAAATATTTCTACACTTTATTGGATCTTGTTACCACGTTAGTAGGAACATGTTTAAAACTATATGATGGATATGTGCAGTAATTAAAGCATTCACGTGAAGAAGGATAGGAAAACAATTTCTAAATGGTTCACCACTAAAGGATACTTCCAAGGAGCATACATGGATATATTTTTGGTCATACTTAATGCAACTATTCTTCAGTAGTTATGGAATATATTGTTTCCAGCAGAGTCACTCTATCCCAAGATCACGGCCAAAATATTCAAGAATTGATCACTTCCTCCCTCGGGTCACTCCCATTAACTCCCCTGGCTCATTACCTTCGATGAAGTCCCACTCAGTTTATAGACATGATGGTCTCTTCAACAGATAATAATGGAAGTCTTTCTCTCCTATTCAGCATGAGACATTTCTTGCATCAAAGTCCTAAATTGATGCTCTTTTGTATTCAATATCCTCCTTTAGTGTAATAAATGAATGCACTAAATCTAATTATTCTATTCTTGGAAAAATTCACAAAATCTTATGCAATTGTTCAAGAAATGATGATCATCTTAGGAAAGCATCATCACAATTATACTACCCCGAATACTTCACAATCGTTAGTTGGGAACATTGTGTTCTTCTTCTTCTTCACTTCCTTTAATATCAAGTACCAACACCTAAGTGTATCGGTATACATACATAATTCTATGAATATCTATGTTATGTTTCATGTATTTTTCTTATTCTCTTAAAAAATCATAGCGAGGGTGTTAAACACGAGTCATGTGTGTGCAGTACAACTTCTCTTCATAAAACAGAATGGTTCAAGGTATTCTTTCTTCACGAAGCAGCATCAAGAGTGCTAAGAACCTATCAAAGGCCTATGAGAACCCCAATGTTTTTAGACACCCACCTAGGTATCTTTCTTGTAAAATTCAAACCATGCACGTAAAAAAACCTTTTGGCATGAAAAAAACTTTTCGCGCAACTCTTCATTTTCAGGCAGAACATCCCTTTTCATGCAACAATTTATTTTTCGCGCAACACATTTTGTTTTTGCGCACCACTCTATACATAGATTTTTTTGTGTATTAGAACATGGTATTTTTCAAAGAATCAAGCCATATCAAATGAAATGGGGTGACATCCTATTTATAAGAATTTTTGACTCTCTGGGAAAAACCACTTTCCTATGCATAAAATTGTCTCTCTCTTATTTATATTACATGCACCTTCCTTTATTTTCCTACACTTCATGGATTTTTCGTGCACTTCAAGCCATTATAGATTATTCTATTTGTAATCTTGAGTCACCCATTCCACATTAAACCAAAAACCCACATTTTTCACTCAACCAATTGTTCGCTCAGAAGTTTGATTTTCCACGCACATTGCGCGAACATCTCTGATTTTTTAGCAACTATTTCCTTTGAATATTTTCGGTGTTTTTATCAAGAAACTACTATTACACTAATTTATTTATTTTTTACACAACCTATTTCATGAAGGTTCCCATTTTTTCACGCATAGCTCCATTTTTTCACGCACCTCTTTCCTTTTCCTAATATTGAAGTGCTGATCTCAAAACTCCACTTGCACTAAAAATATTAGGCCATTTTGTTCCTTATATGTAATATCATTTTTCAAAGTCACATCCTTTCCCTTTATTTTAGTAGTAACAATATTTCTAATAAGAATCATAATATGACTAACAATATCATTACTCCCCCATTCCTTCAAAATACTTGCACCATAAGTTCTCCAAGCTTATGATATTTGGGAAATACAAATCAGTAAATAATCATCAGATTTAGATACAATGTGAAATTCATAGCCATTACATAATTCCAATACCTTCCACACACTCTCTTTTCTTCAACTCTAATTCTCTACTTCATGATGATCATATGGTTCTACTCTTCAAATAATCTCTTGCATGTTTCTCATGAAATAAGGATGAATTGATGGTGTTATTAAAATCCACAGTCTTCTTCAATCATCCTAATATGGATGATACCACACCATTATTCAATTTTTTAAGAAATTTTTCACCTTTGACATGTGTTTTTGGAGCTTATGATCAGTTCAATAATCATCTGAATTTCCATTCCTCAATTTCAATGGAGTTATTCTTCATCTACTTCATTTTGATCTTCATTGAAAACTATTGACAACAAATAAAAATTTATTAACAAAGTTTTTAAAAAAATAGAACCATCATACTTCTTAGATAATAGAATCAAAGTCACCCAAGGAGACACACACGGTTTTATAAAGACTTTCTCTAGAAGATCAACTAAATGTTAATTTATCTTTTTCAGTTTAGCTGGAGTAATTCAGTATGAGGGAATTGAAATTGGTTGAGTACAAATAATTAAGTAAATGGGAAACTAAACCTCCCTGACTAGTGGAAAACCATATTAATCATAAGGAAACCAATTGGAAAACTTGACAATGACTAGAGAGATGTCCCCACTAAGCAAATCCCTCTCGAGAAAAAAAATGATATCACTACCCTGAACTCTAGATGAAGGGTTCTTTCTATGATCGACGTTCAGTACCATTATACTTAAAAGAAAAGTGCCACACCACTGGGAGTTGTGGGGTAAACCAATCAATGATAACAATCAATTAATGATTTATCAGAAATGGTCCAATCCATAAAAATATGATTTCAAGATATTTCATGTCGATAACCAAAAAAATCCAAACTAGCTCAATATTTGACAGAGAAAATCCACAAGTAGGACTACATAGACCATGCTCTCTCATCATACCAATGGGTGTAGTAATATACATTTTACAATATAAAATCTCCATAAGAATATTTAGCATACTAACGATACATAATGGACTAAATTATTGATACATAGTGGTAACAAAAAGCACAATCACAAATGAAGAAGCTATATTAATGGTACCTCTCAAAGTTGATAGTTCCATGTCAGTTTCCTATAGACATTTCCACTAAATGAAGAAGATTCATTCTAGATTCTTGTGGTTGGAACCCTTATATATGTGATGCATCAGATTGACTAGAAGTTTTTGTGGGTTTTGGGGATCATGTTCAACTATGCAATGTAGATAATTGATGTCAGAATATCAATAAGTGACCCTGATCTCCGAATGAGATATAGTTATTGGGTTCCTCAATGAAAACCCTCATATAATTTCTAGCATTCCACACTAGTATAAAACTAATGGAATTCTTCCTAGTGATGTATGAGGTATGGAAGGACATGCCATAGAGAACTTCCATGAGAATCATCCTGATTTCTCTTTCCATTAAAGGAACTAATTCCTCCAATGGGAGTAAAATAAACTACAAATATCCCTAAATTTACAACCATATCCATCTCAACCATCATAATTCTATCTAGCATAAGTTAAATTATTTAGTAAGAAAACCTGTGAACATATATCTGATCGAATCCCTAAATTTAATTTTTGAGCCTTCAACATTTCATTAAATACTATCTCATGAGAAAAGATAACCGATTCAGCTATGTTATTTGAATACTCTATCATTGTTTTGTTGGCCTTCACCATCTTAAAAAACTCTACATCTTTCGATAACACCATTGATTCTCGATAGAATAGGCTGGTGATAAGAACCATGATTTCTTTCCACTCTAACCTCTCATGCTTCTTTGTTGTCACCATCACGTCCCACCATATCTAGCATAGTCATTCCATCATGACGGTGGCAAACTTCATCATGATCAAGTCTAGTGACTCAAAGAACACAAACTGGAAGTCTATCTTTGCCAACCATTCATGAACATGTTGATGATCAATAAAACCATTGAAAACTGGTGGTTTATGGAGAAGGAACTCTTGAGAATGATTATGAATAACACCCCATAGAGGGTCCACAATATGAGTTGGGGACTAGAGGCGGTGCAAGTCCCTGAGCATGGATAGTGCACATGATCAACTAAACTGAATTTTGGTCCATCATAGGATTTTCTTATTGTGGTTCACTTGGAGCATCCTCATGGATCTAATTTGTACGTCTTCTATAAGGCATGATTATACACAACATCATACAATAACCTTGAAAATTTTAGAGAATTCTCAAAAAGAGAAATAAGAGAATCATATATCCCATTAGATAGAACAAAATTATTTGGATTTCACTTTATCCAAATCAAAAATAAAGAAAAGACTAGAATTAGTCTGGAAAATATCTTTCCAAAACTACACCTGGTGACTTATGATTCACTATAGAGTGAGGTGTCTAGTATCTCCATCACAAAAAACTCCTATGTTTTTTATATGAATAATAAAATTCATATTGTCATCATGGAAGGATGTTCAACCTACACCTCGGATACCACTTTATCACAAACTAGCATGGGTACCCAGTTAACCCGATAACCGAGCCCACCTGGAAATAGCCAAAAGGGAGTTCCTGATCCCCATTGGTTGGATACTATCACCCAGTATCATAAATCGTGCTAGTGGGAAATTTTTTTCAATAAAACATAGTGGAAGAAAAAGAAACAAGACATTATTCATAACAAGGAAGATCTACTATGAGTAATGCACCAAAATACAAGGAGGCATAAAAAACACAATGTACTACAACCCAAGTACAAAAAAATAAGGGAACACCCCACAAGGTCTATAAGGACACAACTCACTAATTCCAAAAAAGAATAGTTAGATCCATCTCCACGAGAACCCTTTTATTTTCTTGAACCTGGAAGGAGAAATTCTACATACACCGGAAGAAAAAAAGTAGGTTTTGAGCCTAATCCCAGTGTTATTCCACCAAATATTCCATAAGAGATGATAAATATAAATTATTCAATAAAATTCTTCAATTGTCAAAATAAATCGGTTTGGAAATTAAACTAACTTATTTAAATGAAACAGGATATACGTTTTCAAAATGATGGAAAATACGTTAAAGAGCATGATTTAATTTAAAAGATATGTATTATTTATAAAAAATTGGCTTCAATTAAATTTTTACATAAAAGAGTTTTTTTAAATGAAACAATGGTATTTAAAGAATTTTTACAACATTGGCCTAAATTTATATCTCATATATAAATAAAAAAGAGAGCAACATGGTCATCTGTTAAGTTGGTATGATAGTATTTTCATGTTACAGGATTCCAAACTCTCTATGTGAACATAGAAAAATGAGTGTAATCACGTCCGATAACACTGTCCATAGGTGACTTTCCACCCTCCCATTGAGGATGTTACCTGCTTCAAGTACGTATTAGAATGTTGTAATAGCATAGAGTGTATCCAGATAACTCACCAACTGCTTAAGGCATCCATGTGGTCTTACATGATGATAAATTTAATTTAAGACTACTTGTAATAAAATGTATAAATTCTTCAATTTAAAAAATTTCAATTTTATTCTTTTTAATACCAAAATAGTTTTAAATCAATAATATTCATTTTTCACAAGATTAAACCATAGGGATTCAATCAAATTATTTTAATACCTTTTTCAAATGTATGAAATACATTCAAATGCAATTCTATACTTTTCACAATTCACTTCCACAATTAAATTCAACAATTTAATCTAATACATTTCAATGAAATAAATTATTAAATTTCAATAATATAAATCATCCAATTTCAATAAACACACCCCAATTCAATGGAAATGGTGGTTTTCGAAATTATTGTGCCGAAACCATCTCAAATTTCCTAATTCACTTGAATAGGTTTTTTATCAATTTTATTGAATGAAAATTTATGAAATTAAATTTAAATAAACAATTTATATAAATAAAGAAAAAAAAGGACACACAATTTGGATAATCCGAAAGGAACCACTACATCTTCCTAGAACTCAATACTCACAACACAACCCTTCAATGAGAACGAAGGTGGATAAGGCTTCAAACCCCATATTATAAGAAATATACAACACTACATGGAATAGATCCATCAATCCCATGATTACCCAAGAGAGGAAAAAGAGATATATATGAGGAATGATGAAGAAATCTTACCCATATATCACCTTCCAAATAAATGATGATTGATACCAGATCAAATCAATTTTTAAGTGTACAAAGGATCCAAGAATAAATATTTAAGGCTTTGGGTTGAAGGAAGCGTAATTCTAGTGGACCGAATGAAAAATTACCAAAAACATTTCCTTGTTTTATAGGCTAATATCAATAGTATTCATGATGTTTAATACATTACACGTCAGGACTGTTTTAATGATCATAATGAATGAGACGCGTAAAATTTGTTACACACCTTTAAATTCAGAGTATTACTTGACCTATAACCCCTACTCACATCATTTAATGCATTAGATTAATAACATTTAAAACCCACATCTTTAAATTTTAAAAACTGAATAAAAAATACATCACATCATGTAAAGGGAATTCATGGAATATACCCATCTCACTGTGAACCATAATTCACAACTTGTACCTAGCATTAGTTACATGGATTGTAACCTAGTTACACAATATGTAATATCATGAAAGTTTACAAAAACACCAATTTAAATGTTAAAAAATAAAATAAGTTTCAGAATTTAACATTATAGGTATCTTCCAAATCCATACTAAACCCTTACCCAAACATGAAAAGGAAAACCACTACATATTTTAAGACATACCTTTTAGAACAGTAATGAGATGTTACATGAGATGACCATAATAGAGTTTTTAGTATCTTAAAACTCATAAACATGTGTATAATGGTCCAGAAAATATAAAATGACCTCATATTTATGTTATATCATTGTTTGACCACTAATCATTTATTTATGATGTGCACACATATAAAACATGTCAATTCGATGTGCAATGTGGTTAGAATGAATCTATGAACATATTGTAAAGGTCTCAAAGCCAATAAAAACATGTTCAATGGGTTTAATTTTTTTTAAATGATATTAGATTAAAATGAAATAAAGCTAAAATGATCACTGATTAATTTTTTAAATGTACGAACTGAAAGCTTGTCACTTTGAGTGATGGTTTTCTTGAGATTCCCATAAAAGTTTTCTTAGTGTTTTAAAATAAATATATGTGGGAGTAATGGTCCAAACAATCGAAAATGACCACAGATTGTAATAAAATCATTGGAAAACCACTGATGAGTTATTTTGGATGTGTATTCATATAAAACAAAACAATATGATGTGTGGTGTGGTCAGAATGACTCATCCAAAAGTTTCTAATAGTATGAAATCCTGTAAAAATATGTGTTGTTGGGTTTAAAAAAAACCTTATATTGACATGAAATCAAAGAAAAAAATACCAAAAATTAATTTTAGAAATGTAGAAGGTAAAAATATTTCATTTTGAGTTATTGTTTTCCAAGGATTCCTGCAAATGCATTTAGTGTTTCCAAACACATACACATTCATATAACGGTCAAAACCATAGAAAAAACGTTAGAATGAATTGAAATCATGGGAAAATTATTTCTTTTATAATGTGTATGAATCAAAACACATCAATATAACATTCAATGTGGTCAGAATGACTTAGTAAACAATTTCTAAAGGTATAAAATTATTTAAAAAGATGTGGCGGAGGGGTCAAAATGAGGAAAAAACATTGTATTGACATAAAATAATAAGACAATTTTCATTAATTGATTTTTGAATTATAGGAACTAATAAAATTTCATTTTGAGTTATTCGTTTCCAGGGATGCCAATAAACACATTTTTACGGTTTTAAAGCCCATCAAAATGCGTTTATTGGTCCAAACCATAAAAAACAACCTACTATTGACATTAATTATTGGGAAACCATAATTTAGTTATTTCTTTACATAAATAAAATACGTCAATCTTACATGAATTGTTGTCAGATTGACTAGGGAAACAATTTATAAAGGTACAAAAACCTATAATAACTTATGTTGTGAGGTCAAGACCAGGAAAATGTTGTTATTATTACAGGAAACTAGAGAGAAATGATTGTATATTTATTTTTTAAATATTAGAAACAAGGCCACATCATACTAAGTTACAGTTTTCCTTGGATACCTGTAATTCTGTTTTGATATTTTAAAATAATAAATTGTTTGTGTAATGGTCAATACCATATAAAATAACCACATATTGATATAAAATAATGGGACAACCACTATTGAGTTATTTTGGAAATATAGTTCATTTAATAATAACAAATCCTTCAATGTATTTTTATTATTTATATTTCATGTACACTGCATGCAAATTTAAAAATTAATTAGAAAGTCATATTCTTATTCCCTTTTAGATTCAATTGTCGAATCATATCAAATATATTGATTTTTATGTTTTCAAATTGTTTTTAATGATTTATTATTTGATTAATTTAAAATTTCTTTTGTTTCATTAAAATGTAAAAAAAATTGTGTAATTTTTTTGAATATATTATTTCTCTTTTCTCTTTCACATTAATTTTCATAATTTTTATGGTTTGTATTTTAGGTGAAAAGTACCAATAGTAGGTAGGAGGATGACCATTATGATCCATAGAATAATTCAAAAGTTAGTTCTGATGGTTACTAGTTTCTATGGTATTTTTATATTTTATCCACGAATCTACTGTAATTATAATTTATTATTACGAATTTAAAATTATGCCTTATTTTCTCATTCAAATTGATGAAATGATGTGGTGGGTCATAGATAATTGGACGATTTGGAGGCATACAAATGTAGTGGAGGGCATGAGTGGAAATATTTTAGGCATGATTAATTTTTAGAAATATCTTATATGTATATATTAATGGAAATTGTAGGATTTGACTGAGATTATAGTAATTAATGTTATGATAAATGTGGATGTATGTAAATATTATTAAGGATGTATGATGTATTTTTTATGGGTTTATCATTAATTGGTTCTATCATTTATTAATTAAAAAGTTTTTATATATATATATTTATTAAATATTTAAAAAAATTAAAAGAAACATTTATCGACCGTCATTAAAAACTGCCACTAAGTAAATTAATGAAAATCTTAATTAACAAATGTTACTATTAATTGTATCTAAACAAAACCACTAATAAATTTATCAGAGGTAGTTAGTTTCATCATATATATTTTATTTTTTGAGTTTTTTTTAAATTACAACTAAATCAAATTCAAACAGCTACTAAATGCTCCAAAAAGGACACATACAATAAAATTTCTCTAAATAACAAAATTCCCATGAAATTACTGGATACTGTGAAATATAAATAATTTTTAATTACAACTACAAAAAAATTATGCAGTGGTTTAAACCACCAATAGATTAAAAAACCCACTTCTAATAACATATTATATTATTATAACAACATTGATAAAATAAATGTTCAATAGAATCAAGCACTCGTTTTCATAAGATACAGATAGATGAAAAATTGGTTCCAATTTTCATCAATTTGCTATGAGTAACACTAATTTATATAAAACTATTAAAATTATTAGAAATTGGCTTTTCAATGATAAAAGGAAACTCATATGTAAAGAACCATTAAAAGTTGTAACCATTATCATTTCTAAAAAATGATGTAGAAGAGTGTCATTTTCGATACTAGAACCAAAGAGATGATAAAGACCACATTTATGAGCACAAAAAAATAACTATAAACAGCGTCTTTATCAGCTCTAAAACAAAGGGGTTTATAATGGTCACCTATATAAATGTTTTTAGCACTGATAAATACACTCTTTGTTAGTGTATTTTTTACATTTGATATAATTTTGAGAAAAAAAAAAATCAACCGCTAACCCTCCCCATCCCCACAGCCAACCATTTTGTAAACACTCCCACTAATGCACACACTCTTTTATTAGCGATTGGAATTCCACATTGTCATAACTTTTTCCTCATCCTAGAAACATGTTCACCTTCACACACTTCTTGACCCGATTTTGTGACCCCCATTATGCAATTCAGACATGTTTTCTATTTCCATAGTCATTTTTATTCTATATTTTATGATATCTATATTTATTTAAATATATATATATATATATATTCTTATATTTATATATTTTTAAAAAATTCTTTTTAAATACATTTATCCAATATATTTGTTTGGATGTTTATGATATATATATACACCTATATATATTTAAATATATTATATATTAATATTTATTTACATATATTAGGATATAAATATAATTATATAAATTTTTATTAATACACACATGTTTATGTATAAATTAATGTTATATATAAATTCTTATCGAAATATATATTAATATATAATTATAATGTAAACAACGGTTAGGTATTATTTTAAATAAAATGGATAATAATTATTTCTATAGTATTTAAACAATTATTTTTAAATTCATTTTTAAAATATATCTATATATTGTATATTTAGATATAAATTTTATAAATTAGTTAAATATTAATATTTCTCTATATTTACAAATATATTTATACATATTTACAAATAATGGTATATTTGGATATATATTTTTATAATTTATTTATAAAGATTTATTCTATATAAATTTATATACTATATTTCATGACCATTATATATTCATAAAAATACATTTTTATGTGATGTATTTAGGCAATATTGACAAGAAAACACAAAAATGCACATATTTATTAAAAAACATACACATTTATATATTCACACATACACATATGAATATTTACATATATTTATTTACTTACATATATTTTTATACACTCATGCACACACATAGATATATATATTTATATTTAAACAAACATATTAATATATAAACATTACATACTTACAAATATATATATATATATGTGTGAATTTGTATATGGTAAATAAAATGGATAATTTCTTATTTCATATAAAATAAATAATAAATATTTATTTACTTATTCTTTATATATACAAAAATACATTTTTTTGTAAATATTTTGAAATATTTATTTGTAAATTTAATTTATTATATGAAAATTTATGAAAATATGTATATATTTAATTATAAATAAAATCCATAACAGTGGAATCATTATAGTGAGTCCATGATCCAGAAAATTATTATGAAAATAAAAGAAAACCATGCAAGAAAGGTTAATGATTCAGGGTACAAGTGATGAACACCATTGTAATCCAAACAGAATCTGCCTCTATTCCGGCCTCCTCAGCTGCACCTTCCACGACGACCACCACGTCCTCTTGGATTTCTGCCACTTTTCCAATTATTCGGAATCTTCAATGCATTACCCTGGTCATCCATGCCTCCATCATCAAATTCATGATCATCATGATGCCATCAACGGGATTATCTATAGTGTCAACATGAAGGACATCATGAGCATTTCTATCTACACCTTGAGCCTCATCTTCAGGACGCTCCTCAGTATAGGCTTTTCCAACCTGCTCATCACTAGCCTGTGCAACGAAAGAAGGTGCATCAGAAATATGAATTTTCATGGTGACATTAGATTTATTCTCATGGAAATCCATATAGAGAAGATCAAAATCCGGGTAATTAATTAAATCTGGAAAAAAAAATTGAATCACCAGTGATGGAATTCAAATCCGAAAAACCAGTTTTAGGATTCACTTCCATTTTTATGGAAGATTTATCCAACAACACCTATTGATCGAGTGAAAAACTACCTTAATCCAAGTAATGAGTTTACTTGGCATTGGAAGAATGTTGAGCAGATTCTAGCAGAGCAATTGCCTCAAGTGAGGCTGTTATAATATTAATAGGCTCACCCAAAGAAACATGCCCAGTGGGGGCCTCAAGAGTCGCTGCTATATTATTATGGGATTTCTGACCAACATGCACATCCCCCATGTGCCCAGGTGACACAAAAACTGTTGTGAGGGTAGTAGTAGAATAACAAGAATCTTTTAAGGCCCCTACTATATAAACCACATCACGAGAAGTAGCGTCCTGTATGACATTATAACCTTACACACCCCTTTGTGCAATATAATGATCATAAAATTCAGTGAAATTAGTTCCACTCCCACTAGATGTAAAACTACCCGTCTTACCTTTAGCAAAGAATTTTTCCTCCAACAAATCAGCATGATCTTCTCCTGATCACTATCAGCACTACCAAAACAAATATCACCCCATTTAGAGAGTTCTCCATGCTCAGTTATAGGAAATCTAGAAATAGGGAGTGTCCCATCACCCGAAGGATTAGACAGCATGCCCCCACCTTGCTAATCATTCATAGGCTATTAAGTCAGGTTCTAACCAGCTACAACATCAAAAAAAGAAACCAGTCCCCCTTTCCAAGAAGGAGGTAATTTATTTTTCAACAAATTCACCATGATTGCCGAAGGTGAGAAACCCTTTACAACATCAGAGGTAGACAAAGGCTATGGTGAACCATTAGTGACACCCTTCCCCCCCCCCCCCCCATCATGGGTTCCATCCATCCCAATTGACGGAGCAGGAACACATGGGAATTTGAATTTATAGCTTTCAAAAAGGTGTCTATACCGTTTGTTGTTGGAACATCGTAGTCATCTATTAAATTTTTCATTAACATGTCTTATATATGAACAATTTATATAGAAAATAAGTACATTTTTAAACTCAATCTCAAGATCAAACTTCAAATCCCGAGCAATCAATAGAAATATATCAACAAGGGGTAAAGTCATCTCAAACTCAACTAGAATGAGATCAAAATGGCCATAAAGAACTGATCTAGTCTCCTTATCAAGTTTAATAGGAGTTCTTACTGCAAATTAAACATCCCAAAGAATACTCGGAGGTCCGAATACCCAGCTCAATCCTATGATCTGGATCCATGATTGAGCTATATTATTTTTGTCCTTAAAGGGATCAATCCAGGGAACCTAGTTCTAAATTCTGAGAATCCCAGGCTTAAGATTCACAAACCTACGACTCTAGGCCCTCATTTTTAGATCATTAGAGAAAAATCTAAAGTGGTAAAAAATCATACCGATGGAAACCATCTTCCAGTAACTAAAACCCCCGATCTCTTGGAGAAATTTTCTAATGTCTTCATCCTTCCACGAAGATTGGATCGTAATTAGCTGGGAAATAACTGGATATTTGCAATCATAAATTCACTCTTGAAAGAATCTGGGGATCTCTTCAAAAACCACAAGCTCACCATTTCTCAAAATTCTATTATTAGAAGCTGACACTCCACGTTGAGAATCAAGGAAAATTGTTAGATCCCCTTACATATAAAGCATTCGACAGAGAAACCCTACCTGAATCAGAACTAGCATACGCTGGAGGCAACATTGAACTAGAAACTCTATCTTCCATCTTTGAAGGGAAAACTAGATCCTCAATAGGGATGACGTAGTCAATCTAGGCCATCGCATCAAAACCCTAAACACAGTTTCCGAAGAGAGTGAACCTTCCAAGCTTCCCCTTCCCTCTTTAATTATAAAAAAGATAACTATAAGAAAAATAGTAAAATTTTAAAACAAAAATATCTATATGAATATAATAGATGGAAATAAATTTGTTTTCCACTAAATAGAGAAAAATATTACCCTCTTAAACAATGTTGAAATCCCATTGAATATTAAAAAAAATATTGTATCTCAACTAAAAACATCGTTTTAGAGGCCTTATTTACCATTTTTTGATCTTCAAAAAGTAGATTACTATCCCTTAACTAGTCAGCATGGGGTATATATCTTCATTAGATAAAATTATAAATTTATATGATCCCAAACAAAAAAAAAATATATGTTCAATTGATGTTTAAGTCACATTTTCAACTTATCATATGTCATTCATTAACTTATTGATTCTTTATAGCATCCAATTGTTTCTAAATAAAAATAACTCATTAATAATATTTAAATTATTAATTTAAATTATATTTTAATTACGTTATAATCAATTTTCATTTAATATCAATTATATTTATTGCAAATTCATTTTTAGCCTTATCTAAATCCTATATAATAAAATATATTAAATTTATATAAATATAAATATTTTAATATTTTAATATTTTATTTTAAGGATATTTAAAATTTTATTGAAATATAGAATTGTCAGTTCTCAAAAAAACATTGATGACGGGTGCCTTCATTGCACCTAAAAGGAAATCCCTAATAAAGGCGTCTAATATAAAAACTTTTCTTAGCACTAATAAAAGTAACCTTTGTGACTGATTTTTTAGCATTAATAATTGGATACTTTATCATTGATTTTAGCTAGAAATAATAATGGTTACCCCTCTTATTAGTTATTTGATCAAGATCTCATAATGGCTAACAGATAATTTCACATGACATGTAGTAATATAGATAAGTTGTTAAAATTTGAGCTCCAAATCAAGACTGCTCAAGAAGGATTAATCAAGGGTTTAAACTACTTATGAATCCAATCTAGAAATTCGATATACCTTCCCATAATTTGATGATTTTACAACTCATTGGTAATTTTACTATGCCTCAAGGTTCCCCAAACCAATATGTCCCAGATTGAAATGCATATGTAAAGTAGATAATTTTTTGTAAGTGGATTTTATTGTGCCAAAATGAGTTGTAATCATATCTCTTATCATTGAATGAGAGTAAAGACCATTAATACTATATCCAATGAAAGTAAAACAAAGCCAAATATCATAAAAAATTTAAAAAAATTTAAATCGTTATCCCACTTGATCATTCAACACTGAATTAAAGACATTGTTATCAAATTATGAAATAGATGATAAAATATAATGATGTTTTCATGATTTGATCTTGTCTAATAATCTAGACATGAGAAATTCCTTGGAATAAGAAGAACCAGTCATCTGTTTCTAAATAAAATGGCCTTAAAGGGATTTATTGAACACTGTTATGATCTTGATACTGATTCCCCCATCCATGATTGGTCTATAACAAATTCACAAAGAAAAAATGATGACTTTATTTTAAAATACAATCCCAGTATAGATGAAATTGTAGATAATAAGATTCAGGTTATTAAACTGTGTAATAGACCATTTATAAACCATTAAAGAGTGAAAAAACATTTAAATAAGAAGGTCATTAACTAGGTAGATTCTTCTTGAAATAAAAAACGATTCTACTCTCCATGAACTTAACTAATATTTGATCATATAAATAGTATCATGAAAATATGATGCATGATGAATTCCATAAAATAGATGTATCTCTAAGTAAATAAATTAAAATTTTCATATTGTGATTTCCTTATGACATTCGATAAGACACTTATTCTATCTATTGAATTTATTTCTAAAGAAGACATGAGTTTAGGTCCAATTTATATACTATCTAGACAACTATTCATAATGATCAAGTAAGTCATTGAGAGACTCTATATTTCCGTGAATACCTTGAAAAAATTGATTCTGGTCATCATTATAAAACAATTCATGTGGTCCTTTAAATTGAGTGTTTGGTAGTTCGAAATAAGACATTATTCATAACTGATAGCTAAGTAGGGACAAAGAGGACTCCCATATCTCAAATAAAAGATTAATTGAAATTAAATCTATGGAAAATTTGAAGAAAAATGTCCAATTGATGGTACTGTATTCATTATGTACATCCATCAAAGGAATAATATTTCCAGTCTGAAAATATTTCCTAAGAATATCATCCAAATCATATGAAGTGAACAAAAAATCCAAGATTCACCCAAAAAAGACAAATCCACAATAGCGGGAAGAGAAAACCAAAATCAAAATTACTGAAATCCCAGTAAAAAATCTTTTGTGGTTGATTATATATACACAATTGGCTAAGAAATTAGGTCAAAACTTGTGAATATAGTCATTAGCGGAGGATAACATTAAATTGAGAAGTAATACCAATAGGGAATTTAAAATTCTTAATTAAAGTATACAAAATATTCATTTGATATTGATACACAATACCCCAAAATTCATGTATGAATACATTAATAAATCCATATAGACAAGTACAATGAGAGGGATAAGTAGAAATTATTTTAGATTTAACAAACTCCAAATCTAGAAATTTTGTCGACATTCTGTTATCATAATAGTCAACAACCATAGGAACTACATCCCTCGTGTTCCTAGTATTACCACTAGAACCACAGTTAAAGATGTCTTTTAAATAATCAACGGTGTGCTCCTTGACATCCTACTTATTAGTAATTTTATATTTACCATTTCTCAGGGAAGAAGTAGTCTTGTTGGACGTTATATTTTATTAAATATTATTTAAAATAGAGGTTTTACACCCCCTTCCATAATCCATCTACGCTTAAACTTCTCCATGAGATCACCCTCATGAATACTGATTTTTCTATTTATTTTTTTGCATCCAAATCAATTTATTTATTAAAATATGAGATGTTAAATATATTAATATTAAAATTCTACAACTACTAAAGTTACTCTTATAGGTTCTTAATTTCCTTATCAATGTAACTAATGATATATTAACTCCAAACTCTAATCTTAATCATCATGTTCTTCATTTTTTAAACATAGAAAAATAAATCACTTTATTAGTTTGATCTCGACTGCATTTCCAAAACCATTATTCCATAACCAGGGTTCTTAATCCATGAATTATTGAATCTAAAAAGAAACTTACCCTTAACCATCCCCTTTTAATGGTAAATGAGGATTGGATGATGGTAAAAATTAATTTTCGATAGTTTTATTTAATAAACGTATACACATTCCCTGAGAGTACGGAATTTAATAAATTATGTATCATGTTTTCTAGAAGCAAGCTTATTAATATATTTTGTTGGTTGGAGTATAATACACAAGAGGGGGTGGATTGAGTACCTATAAAAATTTATATTTGAATATTGGTTCTCTAAAAATATATCTCAATTGAAAAATCACTCTAATTTAGTTTTTAGTGAATTTAAAAGAGTATTGAATGTTCAATTAATTCCTCAAAAGATTTATTAGTTCATAGTCATACTAATCTAAAGATTAATATAACTTTTGAAACTAACCAACTGGTTCAAAACTCTTATAAACACATTATAAACTAACTATCATAGTTCAATTTAGTTTTATGAAATATGGGGAAAAACAGATTAAAACTAAAATATAAAAACATAGAGTAAAATAAAACTAGAGTTTCAGTCTCAAGTAGAGACATAATCCTCTACACTTGTTGTCCACTTTATACCAAGAAGGGTAAATTAATAAATAGTTTGATCCACACTTTGGATTGTGGTTCACAATAGCACAAAAGGTTGTCCAAGTCACACTTAAACTCTACAATAGTTATTTGTGTCAAAATCACAAACCGGTCACATAGGACCTCTTCCACAATTCTATATGGGATACAAAAGGATAAAAAGAGTATGCATTTGAGGGAATCAAGTACCCTCCAGTTATGAATAATTTTCAGTGTGTTTGTGTATCTGACAGATACCCACACTGCTTAGAAATGTAAATAAGTTAACGCAACATAGCTAATGATGTAGAGTAACGTTCAGAAGGATTTTTGTGTTGTTTAATGCATCTATGGACTTGTTCTATGAAGTGGAACTGAAGTTTGAGTTCTCTTCTAAAATTTGAAACCAAAATAGAGTGTTGTGGCATCTATATCCTTACTTCAATGAGTAAGAGATGTTTAGCTTCTTGTTCAAAAGGTGTTCAGGGTAGCTTAGCAGGTTTAGATTGACTTGTTGATCTCCTTGTTTTTTCTTCTTTTTGAGTTTTTGGTCGTTTGAAGTATGCTCGAGTGTTCCAAGTATTCTTCTCTACTTTTTTCACTTCCTTTTCACTATTATGCTTTTCCATGTATAATGAATGATCCAGCATGTAATTCTTTTATACATTGAGGTCTAGAAGACATGATGTTCCCCTGTATGTGTGTTCCTAGTTTGGTCCTCTAAATATCCTACATACAACATTAAATAATTTCAAAAACATTAATTTGTATAAATATGACTGTTATATATAATTTGAATTAAAAATTTAAAAACAGTTTTTATGAATATTGGCAATGCATAAGTATCGTTGGGTCATTTTCATCGATAACGATGACTCTAGGAAACATTGAGTCATTATTTCTAATAGTGTATCTAGGTATTAGTGATCCATCATCGGTGACTCATTTTGATCTATCAGTGAATCGTTCATCGTTATGTCATTTGAACATACAATGTGTCACCCATAGGAGAGTCATCCAATGGTGAGATGCTTGATCTATAGGTGTGACCGATCATCAGTGACTTGTCCATTGGTCTGTTGTTTGTGGTATCACTGGGTCCTACATCGGTCTCTTCTTTGATCGATGATTTATCATCATTGAGTCATAAAACAGAGAGTCACTTGAACTATCGGAGTGACTAATCGTCATTGAATTCCCATCGGTGTTTTAGTTGTTCTATTAGTGAGTCCTACAGTAGTGTCCTCTTCGATCAGTGAGTCCTCATTAGCTATTCATCCATTGGTGACTCCTGAAATCAATCGATGTAAGGGACTTTGAAAAACATACAAAGTGTATGTCTTATATATAATAATATCAAGTTAAGTGAAATTCATAAATACATGTAAATATACACTTTTAAATATATTAAAACACAAATATCCATAAATTATTGACTTATTGAAATGTATTATACCATGTGATATAATTTATTTATTTATAAATATTCACTGACAAGATTATCGTTACTGAAAAAATAATCTGGAAATTTGCATGATTTTCAAAACAGAATATTTTTTAATAACTAAAACAATTATATCATCTAGGGTCCCCCAATATCTCCCTTTTTAATAATCACAAATCATTGAATGAATGAGTTATACATGATTTTAAGGAATAATAATTACTTTACTTATCATACGAAAAGTGAATGTGAATTCTCAATATAATCATGCAGACATTCCTTTGAAGCTCTTCCTCAATAATTGTATCACAGCATATAAAGAAGGTTATTTTAAAAGAGTTATATTAGGGGTGATATATATATATATATATATTATTTTGATTACATGACATCTTTCCAATTCCGAAGTTATCTCCCTTAGATTTGTAAGTTATTTCACCCCAAGATTTATCCGCCTTTTGAAATTATTAAGAAGGTATAAATAGAGAAAAATCACATAAAGAAATTTGAAACATAGGGAAAGAAGATTGATATACATTAAGGTAAAAAGTGTACAAAATTAAAAATATAGTCATCAAAATATATAAGTACAAAACCTTATTAAAAACCCATAGCTAAGGATTGGTCATTGGAGGAGATTTCATTTCGTCAAAAGGGTCAATAGTGAATTCAGGAGGTGGTGTTTTGGATGTAGTAGGGGTTGATCGAATGGAAACATCAGGTAAAGAAACACCCATATGAACATTAGATACAAGGATTGCTATCCTATTGGACCACACATGTCTTTGTGGTTACTCTTGGATCACTAGACTGACCTGAGACAAGGCTTAAGATACTATCATTTGAGAAGGAGGAATGGAACTAGGTCAAATGGATCCAGATGCAAGAACCACTATAGATACAACTTTTACAATAAGGTAGTGCTTTAAAATCATGATAAAAGAATTTATGATATTACCCCATACTGCAAAGACTTTTCAAATTTCTCTTAGTTCTCCATGATCTTTTCCAAAGTTGTAGTAAAAGCTTTCAAATGGATCACTTTTCTCTTGAAGGCCTTAGAAAATTGTCGGATCTTGAGGTTATCATCCAAGTACTTAAAGTTTTTATTGAAATCATGCTTGGTGTAGATTTTGGAAGAATACTTGTCAAATTTTTCTCTGATCTCCTTTTGAGCAGCAGATGCCTCATTTGTACATTATCTCACCATATTATAAAGAAGATCATTGTTCCTGTGCACCTTGGAATGGGTCTCTTTATTAGAGTCACTTCTTATAGAACCCATCTTTTCTCTCATCACAATCTCGAGGGACTCTATATATGGAGAAGGCATTGTACCTCTAAAACCAGATGCACCAGAAATCATCTTTTCAAGATCCTCCTTAATCTTTTTCAAATATACACGAAGTATATGTATAACAAGATTCATAAGAACCTCCATAACACCACCATGTGTGGTTCTAAAATCATTGGATTGGGATACTAGATACTAGCCCATTTTATTTACATCCACTATCAACACAGAATTATTTCTAATAATGGTCTCAGTTATTGTGAAGTGGTTGCGATGTATCTCTTGAATGACCATTCTTTCAATCTTACAATAATCTGCCTCTGGAATACTACCAGATGTGGAATATTCACTTCATACTCCAATATATGATCTCACATATTCACAAATTTCAACATTTAATTTCTCAAGATCATCCATGTGGAATATTCACTTCATACTAGGAGGAGCTACCATCTCCTCATCTGAATCATAATCCTTCCCAAACAGAATATATCTTGGACTCATATTCCACTCACCAGAACAAGTCCATTATCTATGATCCACAGTGTCAATTTATACTATTCTTCCTTGAGGATCCCCCTAAACATTTTATTCATCTTCTTCTACTTGTTCTTATCTATAAAAACATTTCAAAGAACTTGTTCTATATGAACATTAGCTTCTTATTGAACATCATCCACTCAAGCCACTTGAAGCTATCCCTTATTTTGAGGCATTGTAACAGGCTTATATTTAGCTTCTTCCCCTTGACATCCATCCATAATTTCATTATGTTCATGAATGATTCCTTGAGCATCATCATCAGGGAGGTCATGTATATTATCATTTCCAGCATCTTCATCAGCCTAATCAAAAGCTTCATGTCCAGTAGTATCATCAACATCATTTCCAAAAGTATTAACACCATATTTTTTTATCATCCTCATCTTTATCTCCATGCACATACTCTCTACCATAACTAAAAACTTCTTGTCCTTATTTTAGTGATTCACTCACAAACTCACCTTCATCATTATCCTCATCATCATTATCCTCATCACCACCATCAAACTTGGTCACATATCCTTTAACTCTAGATACTTCAGTCTCTTCTTCATATTCAACACCTAATGAAGGTTCTCGAGAATATAATTCTAATGTTGGAATAGTATATCTAATGAAATGTATCTAGTGATTTCAAAAATATCAAGTTCAGTCTTATCATCTATAGTAGACCCCTCTTTTCATGGTATCTCAGGATATCCTCCCTCTTTATCTAAATAAACCACGTCCTCACTAGGTTTAAGACCTAGATCATTGTGATCCCTTGGTCTAGATTTATGATCTATATGATTATAATCCTCATTTGTTTTTTCCTCATGTTCATTCCACATTATCCTACATGATTTCCAAAATATTTTTGTTCTTTTACATATATGTTTTGGCAAGCAGAAACTAGTACATGCACTGACCACCCTATCTCTATCCTCCACATATCTTAGCTTCATCAGCATTGCAGATATCATTCCTGGGTAATATAAACATGTTTCTTTCTTGTATGGTTTTATCATATAAAAAATGTGTACCATAAGGTACCTACAAAAGTTCACTTTCACCCCATTTTTTAGAAAATAAATCAGGAAGAAATCTAGATACGTCAAGGTAGAAAAATATCCCTTCTATGTGCATAATTGGTGTTAGATAAACTTGAAAAGAATTATGACATATCTGTCTAATTATGTATCTATTTCGCTCCTTGATTCTACATTTTTAGTCCACAATTTTATGAATTTCCATAAGAAGAGAAATCTGATGTTGGTGGAATATTACACTGGTAGTCAGCATATAAATAACATTGTAAAACTTCTTATGATTTGTGGAATATTATGTAAACTAATTTAAATTATTTTAATGTGTTTGGATGTGATTTTTATATTCTATAACTTAAATAAAATCTAGATAAATTTTCCTCTAAATGTGATGAAGAAATATTCATTAGATATTCAACATCAAGAAAATATCATAGAATCCTCACTAAAGAACCAAATGTGTATAGGAATCTGTACATGTCAGGTTTTAGGAAACAAATCCACATGAACCTAATACCTTATTAGGGAATATTGAAGAAGATATTTCCAATAGTGACATTAATGAAAAACCCTCTAACTATCGTATAAATGAATCTGTTAAAACTTCTAGTTCTGTAAATTCTCTAGATTCTATCCAAAATGAACCAGAACCATGTGATGAACCTGAAATAACTTGCCCATATATCAATGATTTGTATAGGTAGGGTTTATAATTTGTCCTAAGTCGATGATTTTTCCTTTAACATTATCACCAAATGTGACATTTCCTCCATCAATCATGATGAGATTCTTAAAGCTTGAGTAGTATCTTATCATGTTTCATGAACATCGAATATCAAGTATCAATGATTTTTATAGGAACCCCATAGTATATTTACCTACAAAAAAATCATCCACGAAATGATTTTGGTAACCATATTTGTTTGGGTCTAGAAATATCAGTAATAAAGGCTTTTAGAACCCATAATTTTTTTATTGGTTTCTCCTATGTAGAATATAATGTATTTAAAGAAAAAAAAATTTTCTATAAAAACATGATGTAGTAAATTCTTTTTTTGAACATGAACTTACAGAAAAATTGTGATTTTTGGGAAAATAAGGTGATTTTATAGATTTTATCATAAAATGTGTTTTAGACAGGTTTATATATCTATGCTGATATTCAATACCATAATTGTACCTATGAACTATCTGTTTACCCACCATTAGAGTAAGATTGTTTATCCATTGGTAAACATTTCTAAATCTGTGTTCAATTTCTCAATAGACATTTTTAATTCATTGTTTTCCTTGAGCAGTTGAGAATTATTTTTCTTTTCAGTAGTAAGTTCAAACTTAATAGTTATAGTAAGAATGTGATGTTTCATTATGGATTTGTATTTATCTTTCAGTTCATTACATGTCTTTTCTAGCATGTTACAATATTCAAAAGTTCATCACTTGTCATATTCTCTGACTCAAATTCATTTTCAGAATAAAAAGAATTGTGTGTAGGAGAGTCTAATGTTACCTCATATGTGTTTCTCATAAAACATATATTCTCCTTATCGACTTTCTCATTATGAGATGATTCTGATTCAATAGAGTTATCCTCATAAGAACTTTAGTTTTTCTTCACAGCTTTTTTATACTTCTTATCATTGTTTCATACTTATTTGTATATTTATCTTTGGATAGACAACTTTTACATGGAATATCCTTTTTCCTTCATAGAAAACTATATCTTCTAATTTTTTAGGCTTCTTCCAATTTTTTTTCATGTTTTCATTGTTTTCGTATTTTCCATTAAAGCTTTCTTTCTTAAAGAACATTTTCTTTCTATAAAATTTTCGAAATATCTTAGGCAGCTGGGCCACTTCTTCATCACTATCTGAAGTTGATTCTTCACTACTACTCCACTCTATAGTATCTTAAACATTCCCTTTGTCTTTTCTCTTTTTAAGTTGTAGTCTTGAAAGCTACAGACTTCCTCTTTGGTTCATCCTACTATTCTTTGTTGACTTTCAACTCTTCTTCATACATCATCAGTTTTCTAATGAGTTCTTTATTAGATACTTTTCGGATGTCACATGATTCTCTAATAGCGATGGATGTTCCTCTCCATCTACTAGGTAAGCATCTTAGAATCCTCATAAGTAGTTTTTTTCTAGTAACATATCTTCCCAGGGAGATCAAAGTGTTCAATATTTCATTAAACATGAGATATATGTTAGAAATAAGATCATCAAGCATCATCTTATCATTATTATATTTAATAGTATATGTGTTAAGGCTCATTTCCTTAACACTAGAAGTTCATTCATGTGAAAGAGACAATGTATCCCAAATTTCATGGGTTCTATTACATGCATATATTTGTTTCAATTCATCATGTCCTAATGAATAGTATAAGGAATTCATGGCTTTTTAATTATTTTTATAATCAGTCTTTGTTGGCTCATCTCACATAGTTCTACCAGTAGCAGTAATCTTATACTCATCTACAATTGATAACCTAATGTCAAAACTCATACTATCAAAGTTCAATTTCTATTTAATTTTTCATTGTGGATAATGTGTTCTATTAAAGAATTAAGTTCTATTGGTAGCTACACATTCTAGGCTATTATACATAATAAAATTTTAAGATCAAGTTATTAAAAAGATAAAATCTTAGTATTAATGAAAATTTTATGATCTTTTAAATAAAACTAAAATCACGGTACAAAAAGTTTTAAAAAGCATTGAAACCTAAAAAATCCAAAATTCCATGATACCAAATGTTTTTTGGAGTATAATACTCATTAGGGTGTTAAATTGAGTATCTATAACTAAATTTTTTTAAATATTGGTTTTTTGAAAATTTACCACAATTAAAAAATTAATCCAACAGAGTTTGTAGTGAATTTATAAGAGTCTCAAATGTTCAATTAATTTTTCAAAAGATATATTAGTTCTCGGATATACTAATCTAAATATTAATATAACTTTTAAAATAGACCTAATATTTCAAAACTGTTATAAAAACATGCTAAACTGACTATCATAGTTCAATTTAGTTTTAGGAAATATGTGATAAAATAGAGTAAAAAAAAAATGTGAAAACATAGTAAAAATAAAACAAGAGGTTTAGTGTCAAGAAGAGACTTAATCCTCTCCACATGGTAATCACCTTAGACCAAGAAGTTTAAATTAATAAATAGTTTTATCCACACCCTGGAATGTGGTTCACAATAGCACACATGGATGTCTAGGTCACACTTAACCTCTACCACATTTCATCTTGGGAAAATCACCAACATGTCACACATGAACTTTTCCATAGTTCCTTGTATGATAAAAAAGGATAAATAGAGTGTGAGTTTGGGGATATCAGGTATCCTTTAATTTGTAAAGTCTCAAGTGTGTGTGTAACAGACAGATACACACACATAACATTAATGTAAATAAATGAACACAATAGAGTCGATGATGTTGAGTATTATTCTAATGGATCTCTATGTTATGCAGTGCACCTCTATACATTTTTTATTTAGGGGAATTGAAGTTTGAGTCCTCTTTTGGAAGTTGAGTCCAAAATAGAGTGTCATAGCCTCGGTGTTCTTGCTTCCAGGATTAAAAGATGTTCAAATTCTATTTCAAAAGGTTTTTTGGGTTGCTCAACTGGTATAGATTGACTTGTTGATCTCTTCTTATGTTCTACCTTTTTTGTTCTTGGGATTTTAAAATATCCACAAGGGTTTCAGGTATTCTACTGAGCTTTTTTAACTTATTCTTTACAACTATTCATTTCCTCATATATTGAATGATCTATATTGTAATTGTTTTATAGTTCGAGGTCCGACGGATATGATTTTATCCCAATGTGCATGTACATTATAATTTTCTCTGGATAACCAACAGAAAACATCAAAAAATGTGAGAGACATTAATTAGTCTAAATATGAACATTATATATAACTATAAATTAAAAAATTAAAAAATATTTTTTATGACTATCGGTGAGTCATAAGTATCGGTGGGTACTTTTTATTGGTATCAGGGACTCCTGCCGTCATTGATTAATTTGTGCTATCAGTTTATCTAGGTATCATCAAGTTGTCATCAATGACTCATTTTGAAATATCGGTGTGTCTCCAATCGGTGACTCGTCCATCAAAAGGTTCAATGAACTAATGGTGTGTCTCCCATCAGTGAGTCGTCCAATGGTTAGTCACTAGAACTATCAGTGTGATCGATCATCAGTGACTTGTTCATTGGTTTGTTGTTTGTTCTATCAGTGATTTCTGAATCGGTGTATTCTTTGATCAGTGATTCCTCATCAGTGAGTCATCCAAAATTGAGTCTCTTGAACTATCGGTGTGATCGATCATCATTGACTTGTCAATTGGTCTGTCATTTTTTCCACTGGTGAGTCCTGCAACATTGTCTTCTTCAATATGTGAGTCCTCATCGGTAAGTCATCCATCAATGACTACTTAAACCAATCAATATCAGGGACTTCTAAAAACATAAAAATTGTTAGGCTTAGACAGAATTGTATCAGATTAAGTGAAATTCATTAATACTTTTAAATATACACATGTAAGTATATTAAAACACAAGTATCCTGAATTTGTGGACCAACTGAAATGAATTACAACATATGAAATAATTTATTCATTTATAAATATTTATTGACATGATTAATGTTACGGAAAACATAATGTGTAAATTAGCATGCTTTTAAAAATGGAATAATTTGTGATTATTAAAAAAATATCTCACAGAGGATCCAACATATTTTATATTCCAAGTGAATTTATCCCCATTTTAGGTGAATTTTACAAGATCATTAAAGTGAGAACACTCTTGGAATTATATACTATAAATAAATAAAGTTGGATTCCCTATTTTCTGACACATATACACAATCTCATTATAACAACCAGAAATGATTTATGGCCCTTGAATTTTAGTTTTAAAATTCCATTTTTCAAATAATAAATTTATTTCTACAAAGAAATTATTTACATCATAAATAGAGGATAAATAAATAATGCTTCCTTAAATGTCTTGAATTACAGTAATCAGATGGAGACTCATATTTAAAATAATGAAATAATACACACTATTTCAGCCTAGGACCCCAAATATTTTTCACAAAAAAAATCTAGAGATTAATCCCCATGGTGTTATAAAACATAAACATGATATTGAATCTCTTAAATGATTCATGATGATACACAGGCTCATCAATACCCATCATTAAAGGATTATGTTTTATAATAATGAAATTATGTTATCAATAAGTGGTTGAGTTAGTAGGAAAATTAAAATGAGAAATGATGAAATACATCACCTGTTATGTCTATATTTTTACATCAAGAAACCTGAATCTCACTTTGTATTATTGGTTGATCCCATAGACCTATCCTTCTTCTCTAGTTAATGAGCGGGGGGATAATAAAACACTTTAAAAATATATAATATATAATGTCAGGTTAATAGTTATATAAATATATTTCTACATTTTATAGTTACAAATTTATTTTCAAAAGTATATTTACTATATTTATAATATAATATATCTTATATAATTGAATTTTTACTAAATATAGTTGTTATTAGTTGAGTAAATTAAATAACAGTTATTATATATTTTATTCTAAAAAATATAAATATATTATAAATTTTGGTTATATTTAAAATTATATAAAGATTTTCATTTTTTTAATAAAAAATTTATTTTAGGTATAAAGGGTGAGAGGATGGTGGTGGCATGTGAACTCATCAATTTTGTTGTTCGTTTTAGAATGTAATCAGATATCCTTTATTATATGGATTTAATTTTTACAATTCTAACTCTAGAAACCAAGATATAATTGGTATTTTATTACAAATATACAAATACAAAGGGTACAAAAATTTAATATCATTAGGAAAACTAGATAATTAATAGAGTATTACATTACATTTTAAAAAATTAATACATCATCTGAAAACTGGAAAACATTGTTATTCTCCTTATGACCCATTTATCATAATAACAGTTATGGTTTTATTGGGATAAGTAAAATAATATATAAATAGTTGATCTCATAAGTATAGAAAGGGGATAACATAAAATAGATTAAAATATAAATAAGACCTTGTGGAGTGATTAAATAATGTAATGCAATATCAAATTAAACTAAGATCATAAATAAATCCGTGAAAAAAATAAAAAAAAAGAAACACATGTATAAGAATAAATTAACATAAAATGAGGGGAAACAAAATTCCAGTCATCTATAGCATACCATTAAGGCCTTATACTAAGACATATTACATAAAAGGTGGGGATGCTCCCATTTTTTTATTTAAATTGCCACATGAGTCCAACAAGTGCCATGATGGGTTATGTAATTATTGGTCCAACAAGTTAGTAAATAGTCTAATGCATTCTATAAAATATCAAATTATTAAAATACTTAATGATTAAAAAAATAAAATCATATATTCTCAATACAAATTCTCAGTGATCCATATCGTACATGATTTCCCCATATAGAGGAAATAAATATTTGGTATTAAAATATTTACCACCAATCCAAGAATCAATATTTGATTTTAAATTTTACATTCCACAAGACCAATGAAATGATATATAAATCATTTGTACTAGTATATATGTATCAGGTATATCATCCATGAATATACCCTGGGTTTTTCAAACTAGGTAGGTTACAAGGCCTCTTGTCAAGAACTGGGTGACGATCGAGTGAAATCCCAATGTTCCCTTTTTATTGTTATTAACCCTATATACGGCTGTGATGGATCCACTCCCACTGGTAGTGTCTAGATATGTACCTATTTACATATATAACCACACACACATTACATCCACAAAAAGTTTGACTATTATGGTTATGTGATAGTTTGAGAATTACACCATCTTATAAAAATGTGATAATGGGAAAGACTATGTAATCTCTCATATGGAATAATTCAAAATGATGGTTATAACATTGAAATAAATGGATTTGTATTTGTGAAAAGGAATACTGATATAAAATATAACAAATAAATTTCAATTGAAAAATAAAAGTGGAGGATTGGGGAAACACTAACTAATCTTAAGATTCTTAGCTTAGATACAATCATTCATACCATCAAACTATTCAAGATTGGAGAGAGATAAATAAAAGAGATTTCATGGGAGGTAGATGATAGAACATCATATTAGGTGTGGGAGAAAGGGATGAGGGTTTGTATTTATACATATGGATGGGTTATATTAGGGTTTTAAATAATAATAATTTTTCCAAAATGGCCAACCATTTTTGGGTGACATTAATTCTAATACATTTGGTTGACAATAAATATTTTAAATGATGGTTATGGTAATACAATAAACCAACCACCCATTTATTTTTATGTCATTTTAAATATATTTTTATTAATAATAATTATCAATAATATTTTAAACCATGATAACATCAAAAGAGTTATGGTATTTTGTAAAAATGGTATTTTCAATTTTTTACCAGCACAATATACATTATAGAAAATTAAAATAAATTTACCACAATAAAATATTTATTTTCTAAGTCCAAAAATGAAATTTATTTAATCAAATTAATTCTATAAATATGTTAATTTTAAAACATAAAAATCATTATTTATTTTAAATTAACATTTTTTAGGACATAAAGAATTTTCAGACCAGTATAAAAATTATATAGGACTTAAGTAATTTATATTATCTTCTAAAAGTGTTTTTATCTTATTGTATGTATCTAATATTTTTTTTCACATTACTAAATATTACAATAGTTTATAATTTTAAAGGAAATAAATATTTGGGCCATAAAATTATCCCCCCATTATAAAATTTTGTCCTCAATATTTAGTTTCATACCACATGGTGAAAAAAAGAGGACTTATGAATCATTAATTATCTAGGTTCCCCTTTATCCTCTTATAACATTGGATTTCCCCATAACACTTTCTTGATATGATTTTTCATTTTTCTCAATATATTATCTATTGTGTAAATAATTTATAAATGATCTTAAGTATAAGATAAATTAAATTCTAGCTATATCCCATCCATGGTGAGTATATGAGTTGGGTCTGACATGTATTTCCCTAGCATCGAGATATGGAAGACTCCATGAATCATACATTTTTTGTGTGGAATTATAAATAGTAAGTTACAAATCAAATTATATCTACAATATCAAAAGAATTTATGTACCTTGGACCTACCTTCTCTTTATTCCAAATCCTTATAACCGCTTTCTAGGGTGATAAATTCAAGAAGACCTTATCAACTACTCATAAATGAAACACCTTATGTTGGTTATCAATATAAATATTATATCTCCAATGAGTTTTTTATAAGAATCAGAATTTATATCACCTTCATAGTTTTCTCCTCATTAAGATATTCACTAACTAGTTTCCTCTTTCCAACCTAATCCCATCAGGTTGGAGTATGAAATTTTTTCATTACAAGGCCTCATATAGCACCATATGGATTATTGAATAGAATATATTATTATATTAAAATACCACCAATTGTAAGTACTGGTCCCACATTCCTCGAATTTCATGTGAACTTGAACTCAACATATCCTGTATGGTTTGGAAAGTCCTTTTTGACACCCCTTCTGTTTGGCAATGACATGTGGTTCTTAAATGTATCTCACTATTCAATGCCTTTTAATGACTTGTAAAAAATATGGATATGAATTTAGGATCATGATATTAATCAATTGATAATCGTATACCATTATGTCTCATAAAATCATTTATAAAAATATAATAAATACGTTCGAGGGGAATATCATCCTTTATTTATAGGAAATGTTAAGATCATGTAATGCGGTCAACAATAACCCATATAAAATAATTTTTCTTTAGTATTTCTTTATAATTGTGAAAAAATACCTTATGATATTTCCCATGATCCACGTATATATAGAGAGAGTTTTCATGAAGTCATTTTGGGCAATTCTTCTCAAATTTATCCTGTTTTCATACCAAGAATACATCCACAGAGTATATAATTACTCACTCCATATTATCTTCCCATAATTTCTATTTTTGATATCTATACATTATGTTAATACCATAGTGTATATATATTTTTAATCTATGAGAATCATCTACTAAATCCATCATTTTCTCAAGTATTCATGGAATATATAACATTCTTCCAAATTTTAACAATCCATCTTTTCAGGTGAACACCATCAATTTCCCATATTCTTTTTATTTGATTTTTTCTGAATACCCATTTAATCTTACTGACACATATTTGTTTTCTACATTAAAAATGAATGGTAAATCACTAGGAAATGTAATTATGTTTCCCCTTCCATAATAATTTCTATATCCTCTATTACCAACTCCTTGAATATAGGATCATTGTTATCCTCATCATGGATATGGCTATGTGACCCCTTTCTACTCAAGTAATATGCCACATTGTTTTCCTTAGAAGGGTGGTAGTGTTTTGAAAAATAATAGTCCATGTGTACTTCCATCCATCACCCATACCACATTTAATCTCTTTTTATGTTAATAATACTTTAAAAAAATTATATATATATATATATATTCCACATCTTTCACAGTATAGATTTTGCCTTGATATCTTCAAACACTAGATATCAACATCAACTTTGGAAAAGGATTAGTATAATTCCAATGATGGGGTTTTAATTTTCATAATACATATCTAAAAACTCTATCATTCAATATAAGGATACACCCTAGACATTTTTTTGATGTGTCACTGTATATAAAAAATAATTATTATACATATGGTAAATTAAATATGGGTACATTGATCAATTTTTTATTAAATACCCAAAAGTGTTCCTCTGATTATTTATACCATATATGTTTAACCCATTTACATGTCAATTTGGTTGACGTATTAGATAATCCTTTAAAATATTCAAAACATTTCCTATGGTAACCATGTAATCATAGGAAACTATGTATCTCGGTTATATTCCATGGTATTGGAAATTTACTGGGAGATTTTATGTTATAGGGTTAAATCAATACTTTTTCTTTGGTGACAATATATCCTTGAAAAGTGAATTTTTAAAGCTGTAATTTACACATACTAAAGTTAACATAATGTTCTTTCTCACCAAGGGTCTCAATGATACTTTATAAGTGATCTTTATTCTCATCATAAGGATTTGATTATATCAATATATCTTCATAAATAGAATAATAAATTATCAAGTAGATCTATTAAAATTTTATTTATTAGACCCATAAAAAATAAGATTAATTAGTCAATACAAAATTCATTACTATGAAATCATAATCTTCATAACTTATTCAAAAATGTATTTTCGATATTTCAATCTTCATGACTCTCAATTTATGATAACCAGAAAAAGAACAATCTTTGAGAAGTTTTGGGGCCCATGATGTTCATCAGATATATCATTAATGTGAGTTAAAGGATACATACTCTTTATTGTGGTGGAATTGATTCCTTTATTGTCAACATATAATCTCATAGACCCATCCTATTTCATCACAAACATTATAGGTGTACCACTAAAAAAACACTAGGGCATATGAACTAATTTTCACATAAATTTTTAGTTTTTTTATAAGATCCACCAAATCCACCAAATCCTTCTTCTAAGGAGGTGTAGATATAGGTTTTTCATAAATAATAATATCGATAGAAAATTAAACATCACGGTCAATTTCGTATCATCTAATATCCTCTACTAATAAATAAATATATTCAATAGAAATTAATATATTATTTATTATTAGGACATAATTTTCAAACATTTAATCATCACTTAGGATTTCATTAAGATGTCCCATAGGATGAGGTTCCAGATATGATTGAGGATATGATGCCTCTCCTCTAAATTAAAGGGAATCTATACCATCATCAGAGGTTTTAATATTATTTTATTTACTATTAATTTCTTCATTATACATTGAAATCTGACCCATCCCAATGATTATGTCAATTTTTACCATAGGTAAGATAATTAAATGCAAAATTCATTAATGTTTATTCTTCAAAATGGGGATTTCTTGAATTATATTCATTGAAATAATATTTCTACTCACTATTCTTATTGGTAACTCTCTTATTAGGTTTCTAGTGATATGTCTAATGATATAAGAAAATTATAGATGATATAAAAGATTGTAAAAACCTATATTCAAACATATCATTATCTAATGATCTTGTTATGACCAAAGTACCAGCCACCCCATTCTTAGGATCATCAACTTCTATAGATGTAATCATTAAAACACAACTTTTATCCCAGATATTATTTTGTGTTATATCCTCTTAATTATTGGGGAATTGATATCAATAATGTCCCATCATATTAAAATTACAACACTAGACATTGGTGGTTTCCCTCTTACAATTGATTTCATTAGCTTTTTTGGATTTATCTTCAAACATATAGTAGAGTCCCATCCCCATCAATAATGTTTCGGGGTTCTTGTTCCAATAGTTATTGTATGATGTAAATTCTAACCTTTATTGTATTTTTACAAATTTCAAATAGCATGGTTCTAATACACCCTCTTCTTATCCTACTTCTATTGGAACATAAAAGACTTACAGAATTAATTTTCAGTCTTAGTATCACTAGTCAAAATCTCCTCACATGAAGAATGTGTTTGGGAAACTGGTGGTCAAAAAATGTTTGGTTATAACCCACTGAAGGATTGATCAATGTTTCTCTCTAGGTCACACACATTATTAGTAGTATTCCATGCTAGCATTGTAAAATTATAATAATACTCAACCACAACTTTCTTATCCTCAAACCATATGTTTTTAAATTTCTTTTAAATATCTTCTCATTTCTTACAAGGGATGTAATTTTCATATAATATAGAATTTAAAGTCTTCTAGAAAATGTGGATTATTTATTATTCCCTCTAGGTATTTTGAATTAATAACCACCATCAATCAACATCTTCTAATAGATGATATACCTAAATGAAAACCTTGTTCTTGTTATCGCATCCAAAGGCAATGAATAATTTCTCTAGGAACTTGAACCATTGTTCAAATAATATTGAAGTGGTGTTCCCACTATAGGATAGAGGTTATTACCTAATAATGGAGTAAATAATTGATGAACCACTCTATAAATAAATATTTAGTTCCATGTGAGAATATTTAATAGCCTTAACCTGGGGTAACTATCTTAATAGGGTCACAATCTTCGCTGATCCATTGCAAGTATTGTTTAATTTCTAAGGAGGAAAATACTTACACTGAGATTGAATTTTTTCATTGATTTTAATTCCATTATGTACCATTTAAAAATAATGGTATACACTCATTTAGATTAAAAAAATAATATGATTTTCATTTCTAGATGTATTTGTAGAATATTCTAATGGTATCTCACTTATCTAATGTTTTCATACTACGTTCTTCTTAATCTAGTTCATAAGGTTTCTGTTAAATTGTTTTACATACACCAACTATTACCATCCTAAATTTAGTACCATAGAGCTGGTGGATATTTTAATACAATGGAATGAATATATAGGATCCATCAATTTAATATCCTTAAGAAAACCAGAGAAATAATAGATTTTTTAGTTATATTTCAAAATAGAAATGAACTCTCTCAAAACATGATAATAATTATTTTCTCATTGTTAACCCTTTATCATATGTTGTAATCTTTTGGTTTTTAGGGAAAACTATTACAATATAAATGGTTGATATAAGATGAAAAGTAATGGGGCATCATAAAACAAATTTAAATTTAAGTTTTACATTAATACATGAATAAATTAACTGAGTTATGCCTTATCAAATGAATCTATGAACATAAAAAAATCCATTAAAAATATAAAAAAACAATTGTTTTGATAACAATAAGTAAACATATGGTTATAGAAATGAATTATTTAGGAGAGCATAAACATACCTCCAAGTACATGTAGCAAGACATATTAAACATAATGTCAAGGCCATATGCCAAGACATCTTATGTAAAGGAAAATGATACAACCATTATACTATCATAATTTTCTCATGAGGCATACAATTCCACTAAAAGGATATATAATTTGAGGCCCCATCATTCACATAATAGTCTAATTAATTCCATCATATATAAATATATTACACATATTATTGCTCAAGGAAATAATAGAAATGATACTTAGTAAAAATTATCAACAAGGCATATCATATAATATTTTCTCAAATTGAATAATGAATTATATGATACAAAATTATTTTCCCTCCATCCAAGAATCAATATTGATATATGAATTTTTATAGGTAAGAGACCAATTTAATGAAATATTAATCGTTTTTAGTAGTTTGTATGTATCATGTAAATCATCCAAGCATATCCTATAATAATTTAAAAAAAGGTATGCACCAAGGGCAATAGTCATGCATCGGGTGAAAGTTGTGTCAAATCCCAATGCATACTTATTTTAGTTATTACCCCTTCTAATAACTCGTACATATCCACAACTATTTTTGTATCTTGAAATGGATTCTTTTTCTTGAAAACGAAAAACACATCACTTCACCTATTTTTATGTATGTTTAATACTTATGAAATAGTTTAAGCATTATAATTACATTTTCGAAGGCTATAATGGGAAGTGTAATTAATCTATCACTTAGAATAATTCAAATAGATGAAAATAATAACGAATTAAAAGGGTTTATATATATGAAAAGGAATATTTAAATAAAATATAAAAAAGGAATTGAAAATGAAAATTAATGTGTTAGATTGGGGAAACCCTTGGGTCTCATGATCTTCTTATCTTAATTAAGAACCATCAGACCCCAAAACATCTTCAAGATAGAAGATATGAAATGGAAGAGGATCTATGAGGGGGATATGATGAGAGAACATCAAATTGGTCATGGGGGAAATGAAATATAAGGGGATAATTATACATTAGGAGGGGTGGTGTTAAGAGTTTAAATGATGATTATTTTTTCATTAAGGCCAACCAATTTTGGGTGGCATTAAGACCAATGTTTTTTGTTAACAATTAATGTTTTCATGGATGGTAATGGTATTCCAACACATCAACCACCCATTTAATTTTATGTGATTTAGTATATAAATTTTTATCAACAAAATTTATTAATAATATTTAAAATCATGATTATACGATGAGACTTATGTTACTTCATAAAAACAATATTTTCTCTTTTTACCCTAATAAAAAAAATTTAGAACATTACTATTAATTCACCCTAAAAATGTTGAAGTACTCAGTCCAAAAAAGATATTTATTTTATCAAAATAAATCTATAAATATTATAATTTTAAATTTTAAATTTAATAATTCTTAATCTATTGTAAATAAATATTTTTATAACCTAATTAATTTTTATCCGTTATAAAAATTAATGAGGAATTGATTCATTTATATTATCCTATAAAATTGTTTTTTATTCTAGTACGTTTCTTATATTTTACCACATTACTAATAATAATTGAATTATAAAGATTTTAAAGGAATACATTTCTTGGTAGTTACATTGATGAGGGATTTATTTTGGGAAAATTCATAAGAGAATCATAGGGTTCTATCAGATGGTCCTAATCTATCCACTTCATCTTCAGATAGAGTTTATATTGAAAAGAGAGTAGATCCTATACACTCTTGTGATTTTTTTGGACATATGTACTTTGTTCAGGTATTATTGAGTCAACCAAAAAAACAAAAGAATTGAGGGGCTTATAATCCTTTTTTTTATTTTTGAATTTATAAAGATTCAATATATGGTATGAATTATAATAGATTTTATGATATATGAAATGGGTTAACATGTCCAGATATCATTAAAAGTATGGATACCGCCTTTATAGAATCTTTTAAGGTGCTATTTTCCACATGAATTAGTAAATGAAAACATTCAATTATTTCTCATTATTCACTGATATCTAATGAGGATAGATGAAGATTTATAAAACTTGTAATGTATCTTGGGTAAATTATTAGATTTGAAAAATGGAGAATGATAGACATTATAAAATTATATTTTCACATTTTTTCCCCTATTGCAGCATTGAAATTCAAAGAATGGGGATTTTTTTATAAACATGAAGTCTAAAACTCAAAATATTCAAGATTGTGATTTTCCTATTAATCATCTAAATGTGTGGAATGTAATTACATATGTTTATATTACAATTAAATGGTTGATATAGTTATTTCATAATCCTAAAATAATATATTAAATTTAATTTTATATCTGTATAAAAATAAAGATTTATAATGAAAATGAAAGGAATAACATCAAAAACATTTCTAATTTGTTAGTGTTGGTTGATATTAGTTTCCCTCTTATCAAACAATAATTTTAAATGACGATGAATATCATAGTGATTTATCATTTCAATATGATAATGATATTAGTCTCAATATCAGATGTTACAATATTGGTTACTCACTTATATAATTTTATAGGAAAAAGGTTTATGAAAAATGTTGGCAAAATGACCATAAAATTGAACCATAAAAGAGGAAAATCTAGTAAAAGATATATATTGTTAATTCAAAGAATTATGGGTCTTGTCTATAGGAACATGGAGTTGGGTCAATTGATGAATCATGGAATAATAAGACTTAGGATGGTCTGTTTGGGATTATTTGGGCTAATGTCCAAGATACATAGGTGAAGAAGCATGAAGACCAATAGTTTTATAGGGATGATGTAATATGAAAGGAGTATAGCAATTAAAAGCCATATTATAATAATTTCAAGATATATATATCTTCTTTGGGTGAAAAATATGTATTTGATGTTGATCAAATTAGTATGGATCAAGAGGGTGAGGTGAGTGTTAATTTAGAAATTTCTTCCAATGATAAGAAAAATGGATCTCGTTTGGATGAACAAGGTATATATGATCTTATATGGTAGGTTGGAGTATTCATCTTTAATTTTTATAGGGTAACATGTCATACTTAGTATATCCATGTTTTTTATATAGATTTACAACATGACCAGTGGTCCTCAGGTAGTGGTAAAGATCTTAAATTAGTATAAATGTAGAAGGTGTATTTCATTAAATCTTAGGGAGAAATGGAAATAAACCTGATACACTAGTGGGATATTCTACAATTCCACAAAAGAATCATATATACATAACTAAAGTTTCTAAAGGAGCCTTGTCTATTTCTTATAGAAAGAGGGTAAATGATGGGATTCATTAGATTCTACAACTTCTTCACATGGTATAATGTCTAGTTTGTAATTAGATTCCTATATTCATATTATTATGAAATCTCCAATGGATGTTGGGTATAATTATTAAATGGGGTATGTACCTATCATCTACATTGAATCAATAGAAAACATGGATTTTGAGATCATGAACTAGATGAATCTGGAAGGAGTTGTTGTTACTAGAAACAGTAGTGGAAAGGGTTCAAACTCATAGACTATTATTTCTTCTACAAAGTACTTATCTCCTCTAATTATTTAAGATTAAATACATAAAGGGTCAGAAATTTATTTAAATTGAATAATTAACAATCCTACTTCAATTATATTTTAAGATCAAAGTGGGCGGTCAATAATAAGGGTACATGATTTAGCATCTATGCATGTCGATGCTTTAGAAAAATACTAACCAATGAGGAAGAAAGACCAAATAATATTTTCTATAATCAAGGTTTCCAATTTGGGAATGGATGTATATAATGTTTTTTAGAAAATTCACAATAAGGTTTCTACACATATTTCATTTAAGCATCTTGATGAGTTTATTATGAAGATAAATCATTTGAAGAACAATCATGATGGGGATTTTTTTAGAATGTCAGTGAAGTCATTCATGGTTGATTGGAGGTCTCTAATGGTAAATCATCTAATATTTTCTCTTAGAATGATTCATTAATGAATTTACAAGTAAACACATAATAATCACCTAAAAAGGATCAAAACAACTCTTTGCGGTATCAAAAATCTGGGAAAAGGGCCCGACATTTGCATGATTTTTACTCTCACCACAGTGGTGGTCATGTTGATCTACATGGCCAAACTCATGTTATCGATTTTTTATTTTATTACAGGTGTATCTAAAATTCTATTTCTATTTTTATTTTTTTGAGGAGAAAAGTTTCTATCATGTCTAGCCTCATCTTCCTCTCCTTGAACATTTTTCTTCTTTTAATAAATTTGATAGGGTGTTGAGATCTATTATCTACCGATTTTGGTACTTATTATAATTTTAAAAAATTTATCATTTATAATTGAATTGACTATGAATATATGTTTTATTAATATAGTAAATATAAATATAAGTATTAGATAATTTTGTATCATAAGTTTAAATAATTTAAAAACATAATTAGATTTATAATTATATAAATAACTTTTTATTTTTTTATAATAATATATATAATTTCTATAACATGAACATTAATATACATTATTTTTATTATAAATTTTATTTTAATTATTATAAATACACTAATATTTATTTTGTTAAAAATATTTTAAATTGATCATTTTTTAGATATTTATTTAGTTTTTCCTATATGATATAAATTGAATGAAATTACATTTATAAAAAATTCAAACGTAAATATTGTTATATTATTTTTATAATTTCATTTTTTATTATAATTTGTAACCCAAAAAAATAAAACCACTAAAAATATAGAATTTTCTAAAATATTAATTAAATGGGTACAATTCACCATGGAAACAAAGACCAATTTTCAGAAATAATATTTTACATAACCCTATTAGTTTATCATTTTATTTTAATATTACATATAAATTGTTTATTCATATGTTTGTGGGATTTTTATGGGTTTAAAAAATATTGGAAAACATAATAATGTTTTCAATATTTTTCAACTATCAATCTGGGAACCATGAACCATAGTCACACATCTATTTTATCCAATAATCATGAACAAGGTTCATGATTCCGTATCCACCCCACAGGAAGCCTGAACCCCATTCACACATCCCATAATTTTTTTGGTAAGATGAAATTAATTTGTTTTTCATATATTAATATTAAAATGTATAACATCATTAAATTAAAATTAATTAATAACAATATTTAAAAAATTAGTAATTCATAATTGGTAATAAAAATATTGATAATTAAATTATTAATATTATCAGTAACAAATTATATGATAGGTTACTATTTGTTATATTGTTAATAATTATATAATGACTTTGTATGAAAAGGAAACACAATCATAGACACCTAATGGGATAGTTAATAATAATAATTATAATAATAAATAAATAATAAATTCCAATATTACTAATTATCTAAAGAATTAAAATAATTAATAATGAAAATAAATACATAATAGTGTTTAATGGTAAATATTGTCATATTAATTTTTTATGTATAACTACTTCCACTTTTTTTTTATTAATTTCTTTAATAAGTGATCATATTAATCTAAAAAAGATGGGTTATACCCATTCTGTTGATAAGGATAAGAAATGGTGTTTATAAAGAGGAGCGGTAGAGTTGTGATGTTTCACCTTTTACATTAGACAATTGTAAATAAAAAAATCAATAATTTTTTATTATGAACCGAAGACCTGATATTCAACTTCTTTCATTGATATTTCATACATCAATATATTTTCTTCCAAAAAAATAGGGAAAATTAGGATTTTTATATCCATTAATGGATTAATACATAGAACCCACTCCATAAGAAGATTCCATGGAACCAAACCTGTGTGAGATTAAAAATATTTGATTGAAAAAATACAAAAAGTTTTTATCTATAGATAGTTCCATCCAAATTGGTTTTCATACATTATATAATCAATAATAAAAAATGTTTTTCCTTGTATGCAATTAAAACCCCAAGTAATTGTGTGAACGTACCTATTTTATTTCCTTTACAATTATAGAAGATACCAATGTATCCCACATGCCTACAAGCACTCTTATAGCCACCATCAATATTGATTTTGATCAACTTAGGCTATGAAGAAATGCATTTGAAATATGTAATCACAATTGGACTCATTGATATGTGAGGAACTCTAATAATTTTTAGAATTATAAGATACTATATGTCATTATTCATAGCCAAATGTTGTCCCTAACTTCTATTAGAACATCCTTGATGATGGAGATGTGTATGTGTATCATGTCATCCTACATTCCTTCAAATATCAACCTATTCCAAGTGGTCTCTATAGAATATATTAAGATCACAACCACCTCCCTTATAAAATTTTCAACATTTTACAAACGATTAAAACCCTGGATTACAGACAAGAGTGTTTGAAAATTATGATTAGTTAGTTACTATAGGGGGAATCATCCAAACTCTTGATTCAAAATGATCTTAGAGAATTAGCATCCAAAAAATAGACACTCTATACACCATGTATTCTATACCGATAAAGAGAAGAATGAAACAATTTGATGCACTATTAATTGAAGAATGTCATTAATGGGTAACTGGTTTTTTAAAAACCTCTATATAAGAAATATTCCAGTTGTTTGCATAATGTGTCTCTTAAATCCATTCATCCATAAAAAGGAATTGACAAAAGATCCACATATATACTTATACCATAGTTTACCATTAACATGCCCCATCATTGATGATATCAAAATTCTTAAATCCTAATCACATAAAAATAAATTATGAATTTTTTACTCTATCTCTACAGGCACATGTATATAGATATTAAACCAGTTTTCAAGGGCCACCAAGAAAGTTATGTTAGACATCCATATAGGAATAGAACACACTTATATAAATTGTTTCAACTAGATAACCTTCTAAAAATAAATTTCAAATTATCTTGAGAGAATTAATTTAATGTTCTAGAATATCACGTTAAAATTATTATTTATTTTTTATATTTCTTATTTATATTAACTACAAATAAAAATTAATTCTTCATTTTTAAATAAATATAATTTATTGTCAGTAATTAATTATATAAATTAACTTTCCAATTAATTATGAATATATTAATAATTAGTTATTAATAAAATGATTTTATAATAATAATATCACTATTGCTAATTATTAATTATATAAATTATTTATAAAATTTAGTTTCTAAAATAACAAAAAAGTAAAAAATTCAACAACTATATAACATAGATTATAGTTCAAAATTTATGAATAGTGGAAAATGATTCTCTCTTATTTGCATTATGATATCTGATTCCCCTTCATTGTGGATCCTTGTGTTTAAGTAATGTATCCACATCGTGTCTCTTAGTGTAAATTCCTTATATCATTATCCTTGTCTGAAGAAAGTCAAACAACCACTTCTTTATCAACCTATGTGACAGGTAGTGGATAAAATTTCTCCTTTCAAATACCATATTCCATATAAATGGAAAATAGCTAATGGTTATAAGTATCTCCCATATAGTATGGGGTAGGTTTCATGCTAAAATAAACTCTTGCATTCATAGAAGATAAATTTTTTGTAATGGATATCTAGTCACATGGGAAAAATTTAGAGTCAATTAGTCTCCTATCACCAAAAATCACTGATTCATAATCTAATAATTATAGTAAGTATATATCAGAATCACTAGAATAAAGAATCATAGACTTCTGAATGAATATATATAGAAATATCTCATCTACAACATGATATGGATGATCATGTGGGTGATCATGTTTCAAATCATCCACTTATTCCACTTTCTCATGTCATATGTATAATTGAGTCTTATAAACCAATGGAACATAGACTGGAGGCTCAACATCATATGAAACACAAAATAAAATGCATTGATCAATACCATACAATGTATGATGTAGCTCTACCACCAATCACTAAAAGTATATCTCGTCAAACAAAAATTCCTTTACAATTTCATAGAGGTGAAAGTTGTGTGTGATTTAAGAATCCTAATAAAATATGTTACTAGTAAAATAATTATTAAAAGATGGAATGTTTTAATACCAATTCATTATAGCCTTGACCATGTTTTGTAAGAAATAAAAATGAACTGATGTAAATAGGGTCTGAAAATGAATATATTCTGATAGAATCAAGTGTGATGTGAATGTTCCCTATAATCAGGACTCATGATATTTGTCTAATATATCAATATATCATTCAAGATATATCCTCTAGTCAATGAATCACTTACCTTACATCTTTTGGGAGTGAATGAAAGTAATATATCTAGGTTTTGTAGTAATGGGATGAAGGATGGTGAATTGCCTCATATGTCTATCGGCATGGTTTTACATGACGATAAGAAAATGAATAAGTATCCCCATAAATATTTAAACATCAAGCACATCATAGAGAAAGGTAAATGAATATTGAGAATATCCCTACCATATGGAATCCAACAGGACTGGAATAATTATAACTAAAAATATAATTAATAAAATAAATCATTTATGATAGGCCCAAACAATTTTAGTATATAATTAATAATCATGTACATCATTCATCCAAATACTATCTAGTATAATACTATAAGTGTGAACATCATGTACCACGTTCTCTAAATGTCTATGGTCTTGGATCCTCCTATAGATAACAATATTCTAGTTATATTTTTCTAATATATATTTATAGAATTGAATTTCTTATAATAATTATGGATAAACTTACAATTGTACACAGAGGTAGTTATGTGTAATATCTATAGTAAATAAATTTTGGTGATCTCTCATACCCACATCTGAATAGAAATATCACATCCAATAATCTCCATTTTATCGATAAAACATGAACTACATAGTTATTTATATATAAAATCAAGAGATGCTCACCCATGGTTATATCATTATGTCTAATCTAAGTCCTTGATTAAAGATAAATACATCAAATGAATTAATTAAATAGAATGGTAAATATTTATTGTTCCACACATAATGTGAAAAATACATTCACCTTAAGATATCTGAAATATGATCTTACTATAGAAATCAGTTAAATAGTTAAAATTAAATTATATACAACTAGATATAAAGAACCTTCCATCGTTTTAAACCAAAATTTCTTGTAGCCTCTATATGAAAACAAACCAATCACCAATAACACATCATGTCACAGTCACACACTCAATAGAGAGACCTAAAATAATATATAACTACTTCATATTAATAGTAATATATCCCTCTAGTAGATAGACATGATGTATCTTTAGCCTTCATGTCTCCACAAGTGTTTCGATGAGCCAGTAATTGAAAATGTGAGGTTTCACATCACTACACAATAAAACCCTACACTATAGAGACGAGAGGATAATGATGGAGTGTGTGAAATGTGATAAATGTTGTGTGTCCACTATATCCTCATATGTGTAATGTGAGAAACCCTTATTATTACGTATGAACCCTAACATTCCTATAATGTGAGAAAAGAAGCATTAACCATGTAAATATTTGATATAATAATTACTATTAATATATAATGTAATAAATTTTATAAACAAAATTCATATGGTATTATTAATAAAATAATGCACAAACTCATTATGAAAAATCATACAAGAAAGAATATAAGAATATTTTTACACAATAGTGAGAAAATACAAAAAAATGGTAAACACTAACGATAATTTCATATACTTTTAGCCATTTTAGGACATTTCTTATGATAAGGGTTGTTCGTGTGAAATCTTGGTAATCATAGAACCACTCTCTATTATTATGTATAGTCTATCTTAATTGTTATACATGTAGACTTTGGCCTTCGGTTGGGGAACAACTTGTTAATATTGGGGACCATAGTTAGTTGACTAGTATGTAAGGTAAAATGATATTGATAACTAAGAGACATCCAAGGCTTATTATAGAAGACAGATAGAGTACAAAAGTGACATATTATACTCAAATAGGGTTAACATGTTAATTTAATCAGTGAACAAACATTAATGACTTCTTCAAATGAAACCCTTAGAGCCTATAAATAATTTCAATCATAATTACTATTTTCATATAAGATCACTATCACTAAACAACTGTTTCTTATAAAAAGGTCATCAAAATATATTTACACAAATATACCATCTCCTAGTTCATGTGTAGAATAATAAATTATTATTTTTTCTATAAAATATTATCAATTCCCCTATATAAGTTTAGAAAAAAGTCCATCCATTATTGTATCCCCAGATAAGCATATTTGGTTCCTTCGAAAAATTATATCACACATAGATAAAATAACTCATACACATAGACAATGATTTGTAGTTGAAGAACACCCTTGATGAAAACATTTATATATCCCAAAATATTAGAGGTCAATTGGACATATCCTTTACCACAATCACATGGAAATTAACATTCCTCTTTCACAATTAAGAATATGTAATCATACATTCTAAAATTTACCATTCAAATTACTTATTTCCACTCATTTATTTTTACATATTTTAGATCATACACTAAAAATAGTTTTCATTATAATATTTAAAATAATAGTAAAAATTATTTTATTAGATATTTTTTTAAGTATATATACCCAAAATTATTACCACCATCTTTATTTCACCATCTCAAAAAAACATATATAAATTACTATCAATATTAATTATTTCATAATGATGACTAGCTTTATATTTTTCCCATGAAATTCATTTAAAATTACTATCCCCTATAATCACTTGAGGATTATTTAACATCAACCACATCATTGGATTGACATAACAAGGGTTCATTTACATGCAAAAAAACATCCTGATTTAAAGTTATCATTTTTAGCAATTGAAATTCAAGGAATACAAGAGTATTATTTCGATCCCCTAAGAAAATAGTGATTAGTAATCCTTTATAAATTCAGTATAGAAATGTCTCATCAACCTAAATGAACTATTTTCAATAATAAAATACACCAACACTTGGCTTAAATATCCTAAAAACCCTATTATACTTCACCTTTGTTCAATCAAATCAATAACTCTCAGAATCGTACTCAACAATTTCAAGATGATAAATGATTTAATTGATGAAAATAATAAATCACCTAGTATATGGAAAAATATTTTTTGATTATTTCCCACCACCATACACTTATATAATTATCTTTTTATTTACCATCCAAAACAATTCATAGAATATTCTATATTTTAACAATTGTCGTTTTCAATCAATGATGAGGAACACCAGAACATCTAAAAATGTACATATAATCTCAACAGATTTTGTAGATATAAATTCATAATATATTGCATAATGATCTTGTGATATTAATGTATTAATCCATGTCTATGGGACTTATAACATTGACATATTCTAAAGAACAATAAAAATTATCATATATTTCTTACATGTGATATTTTTTTTGACCAATATTTTTCACAGTAAAAGAGGTATTTTAAATTTTATGTCTCATAAACAATGAATGAAAATTGTTTCTCAATATGGTATTAGTTAACCAGATTTTCCAATGCATTGTTTCCTTCAAAATATCTTTTAATAAGTAATGTGTTATCATTTGATGTAGATGTGTCTCATATAATGGCTGAGTATTCAAAACTTTATTGAATAAAATCCTAATAAAACAATCATCCATGTGAAATTAACTTGTCAAAGGAAGTAAATAGTGAAGGATAGTTACCATGTTTGGATCTTTCCTAACCTTTAAAGAAATATTGGATGGTTTATTGACCGTAACTTCCTCACTTAACTCATCTTCTCTCACATCATCAAATAATTCATCAATAATGATTGTCTAACTAATTAAATCTTTATTATTTATAGATAAACCTCTTATATTCATTTCAATATTCTAGTCATAATGTTCATAATTTGTCTTTATTCCTGGTTTCACAAAATATGAAATTGAATAATATTTTTTTGAAGGACTAACTTCAAAAGATCTCCCTTAATAGGGTTCTACAGTAGTTGGTTTAATCATATTAATAATTTAAATTTCGATATACATTTATATGATTCCTAAATACAGATAATGATTCCAAATAATCCTAAAAATTGAGCAGAGGATACACAAATATTTTATAGGTGATCAACATATTAAATATACTTATATGTGATTAAATTAATTTCTTCAATAACCCTTAGTCTAAGAGACTGTGAATCCACATATAAACATCTTATATTATCACAAAATCACAAACATTACAAAATCTTGTCAAAGGTAAAATGTATCTAATGCCATGATCATTATAAATTAATTATCTATTTTTTATATGGACATACAAATAATTACCTAGAATTAAAATTAATAAAATGTTTATATATTAATAGTGAATCATAAAATTCCAAACTATTATTAATTAGTTGGAGTTAAATAAATGTGACTTGGTATTGAGATTTTTTATTGACTGGTTTATTATTCTATGTTATGGTTTATCATTACATAGGTAAATTGGGATGTGTAGCAGTGAAAGCCCTTGGTAGTAAAAAAATCCTTTGGTAGTTGAAAAGGCTTTTGGTAGTGGCGCAATATATTTGAATTCATGAAAGCCTTTGGAAATCATGAAATCCTTTGGTAGTGGTACTTCCTTTAAAGGTGGTAAAAGCCTTTGATAGTTGAAAATTAATTTAGTAGTGGAAAATATTTTGTTAGTAGTGGATTACATTATTAGTCTTAAAAGGATTTCATAGTTTTGAAAGCCTTTTTTAGATTGATATGCTTTTAGAAGTTGTGAAATAGATTGGTAGTTGTGGAATATTTTGATTGTCACCGAAGATATATTGTATTTTTTTTTAAAAAGGTAGAATATATTATTTATTGGACATCATAATTTTCTCATCATATCCCTTCATCAAAATCCTCTATATATTATTTTAAAACATTCAATAGAAAAAAAATCAATTTTATAAAAAATTCATGATATGGGAGACAACATGAAAGAGGTGCAGGTGCTGTTGATGATTAATGCGTGATAGGTGAGTAAATAAGTGTCTCTGAACTTTTCATGAAAATTTGTTGAGTGACCTTTAAAATTAAATAAGTCCTTCTATAGTAGAAAAATCCTTTAGTTTTCATTAATTTAAAGACCCAAAATTCAATCAAATATATTTCCATTCTTATGTTTGTCTCATAAAGTATGAATCACATTAAATAACTTATAGAACATAATACCAACATCATAAATGAATAATTAATAAAATAAGTAGTATTTCAAGAATTTAAGGAACATATTCCAATGAAATTGTAACATAACCTTATGAATAGTAAGATGACCCATGTGAATAGTAAATCAAAATAATGAAGAGTAATGTCTCCCATAAAAGAAAAAATTAAATTTTGGCACCATAAAAATGAATGTATCATATAATTACATCATTGTTTAAGTATTTTAATATTTGAAACAAAATTAAATTATCTTTTTTTATTTTTGGAAATCATAAATATTTAATCTGAATTTTAAAATTAATAAAATGATTTATAAGAATATTCATTTTTTCACAATTTATTCATAAATTAATATTTTTTTGTCTTGTGATTTTAGGATAATTTAAGGAGGCCTGTGTTAGCTTTTCTGAGTGTTATTAAATTAGTTATACACATAAAAAAAATTATTGTGAAATTATATTATTTTTCTAAAATACATGATAATTTGTGAATAGTAAAATATGATAATTTATGATAAATGATAAATACATGATAAATTTATCCATAGGTCTTGTTTAGATTATATATTCAACCTTGGTTAAAAATAACATTAACTTATTAATTTATATTGTCACAGTAATCAAATCTATTTGTTGTATTGAACAAAATAATAAAATAAGGAATAAATTAATTGGAAATCACCCTCTCCTCCACTATAAATATCACCCCTCAACCCCTCCTCTCCTCACACCTCTATGCCATGTAGCGTATAAAATTTCATCCAAAATCATCTTCCATAGTCTCTCCCTACATCTAAGAGATCTTATCCTTTCTAGTACTCCAAACCCCCTTCTACTAAGGAGGTTCTCAAGGAGGAAAATTCAACAGGTAAACTCACGTCAAATATGTTTTAATTTCATTACAATTTATTTTATTTTCTTAGTATCTACTCACCACATAAATAAAAATGATCATGATCATTGTAGTATCATCTATATAATAGAATGATCTAATTTTAATAGAATATCCTATGAAAAAATTTCTTTTTCCCTCTCTCTCTTATTTAAAAAATGAAATCATCTTCCGAGAGATTCTGATTTACAACCTTCAGAGAAGACATATTTTTGTTCTCCAATTTCTTGATCAAAGATGGTAATGAAACCATTTTTAGATAAAACACAATATAATATTTTTATTAAAAGAATTTATCTATTCTTGAAGAAACATATTTACATAATATAAAATGATAAAACAAAATGATTTCGTTATGATCAATAACCACCATAATTATCCAAAAGATAATCGATAAATGTATTATCTAAAGATTCATCCTAATACTATATATAATATAATATATATAACCATTTACACTTAATTATGTTCATTAATATCATAAAAATTCAATTCTGGAGTACTATACCCATTCCACATGAACTTCCTTACCCATATACAAGTATATCAATCATGAAAACCAAGGAAAAAAACCCTCCGAAGAAAACTAATTGTATCTTATAATTTATAAAAATGGCCATAAATGAACTTAATAAAATTTAAATAAATAAAATAAATGTATATAGGGTTTTATAATAATAAATTAATAGTATTAATTTCGTTATCAAGGACATTATGTTCATGTATGGAACACAATCATATATAAGTTAGGGGTTTTCTTCCATATCCTTCATTTTTATTTAGGTTTTGATTTCACAATCGATACACCAATGTGATATTTTACAATTCTTATATACATATTATAATTTTTATATATGTTTCCCTAAATATGATATCCAAATCATATCATATATCTTTTATGGGATAAAAATGTTTTACAACGTTCCCTTCACATTTCATCCTGATATGCAAGACAGATTAAAGGGAACGCCTTGATTTAATAACAATTTTCAAGTACCATTCATGATCTATTTTAAGACACGATTATTTTCATAAAATACATAATTATTTCATGGAAAAAAATTCCATAAAGGTTGTATATGAACAATTATTAGAAATGAAATGTATTTTTCCAAAATAACACTTATTTGTAAAGTAAAAGGGGTATTTCTCTAAAGATTCCATCGATGAATTTACTATGGAATTTTCATCTATTTAAAAAACTATGTTGAATTTTATTCTGTATTATATTTATATCATATTATTGTAATAAAACATATTTTATTATATGGTTTATGATTGGTTTGACTGTGGATGTCCAATCTTTATAGAATTCACCATGCTACATTGTTTGGTTAGAGATTATGTTTAAAGATTGGGGGAAATTACATAAATATCCTATTTTCATGTTTTTTATATTATCCCCATATATATTAGGAATAAATTGGACTTAGAAAGTTATGGATATGGACCTCAATATCCCCTGATACATCGGTAGGTCTCTTGATGAAAAACAAAATTGGGTTTTGGTCGATCCCTTACCCATTTACTTTCAAACATCTTGGCTGAGGCCTCGATGATATGTTTCATTTTTGAAGAAGTATTCATTCCCTCATTATAATATTATTAATCGATAAAAAATGTGATATTTGACTAGAAAAATTTCTTTTATTAAGTTTCATTCTCTTTTGATAAGTTATGTGGCATTATTTACTCATCTTTCATTCGTCCCATATTATGCTTATGTTTATTTTAAATGGAATGTGTCTTTAGTTATTCAACAAGCCTAATGTTTATGTTTATGATATCTTCCATTGTATTATATACCATTAATGAGAATATAATCCCCCCATTTCTTATTTTTTATTATTCCCTAGGATGCGAAGATAAATATTATTATGAATGACTTGAAAAGATAATCTGCGAGTTATGGATGTTTCTAATTGAATTCTTATTTTCTATTTTCATTTCATGTTACAATGACAATTTTATAATTCAATATGGTTTTCAAAAACTACTAAACTATTTTTTCCTTCGGGATATGACTTCCTTTTAATCATACCAATGTTATAAATAAAGGTATAAGTTCTGAGCTACTACAGTCAGGGTCTCTACAGTTGGTATTAGAGAATTTTAGTATGATCCTTGGAAAATAGATTCAAAAACATAAATTAGGGAACATGGCCCTAAAATATACTTTGAGTATAAGCACACAAGAAACATCCTAGTATTTTGGTATGTTAGTGATTATGTGAATCATCCTAGCAATACATCCATGTATGGATACTATATTTGGATGTGGTTATGACATAGATGTACAAAGGATTGAAAACAATGTGAAGTGCATTGTGTTGCATTTGTTGTCAATGAGGCATGAAGTTGTCTTGGAATGAATGGATGTCAAGGAGTCAAGATGTGAATGTCAAAGGATGTGATGGTGATGGTGATGAAGGAGAATGGCCATGGTACACAGATGCATGTCACATAGGAGATTCACTAAGTGACATAGGAGATGATGGTTGAAACATTCTCTAAACATCTGACGATTGTTGAGCTGATCATTAAGTTCATAGAACTTGTATCAATTGGATACAAAGTCACAACATTGATTGAAGACCATGCATTGTCTTCACAATGCATGAGGAGTTTAAGAGAGCCATCCACAACATATAAGTGGATGAAGTGAGCTAAAGAAGTCCATGCACTATCACTTAGTGCATGTGAATCAGAATATGTTCCAATTGATCTCTGATTAGATCAATGAAGTTTATTGAAGAAATATTTGATTCAGGAGCTCGGTTGAAGATGAAGAAACCTTTTGAATTCCATATCCTACGTGAAGATTATATGTTGAGGAGGATTAAGGAATTCTTAAGAAGTAGAGAAGGATGATGAATTCTAATGAAGAAGAAGAAATAAAGAGGAGGAAGAATGGCTTAGAAGAAGGAGGCATTTGGCATTTGGCATGTTTTACATAGAGGAGGACTTTGTTTTTACAAAGTCTAGGTTCTGTCCTTTCCCAAAAAATTGGCCATCTCAAGCCAGCCCACGGGTTCAACCCCACGGCTCATATGGGCACTAGGTGCCACGCCCATGGGGGATCCCATGGTGCAAGCTCGAGAGGCAAAGGGGGGCCGTGTATAAGCCCCTGAGGGCACGCAGTGGTGAAGCCCGCGCGCCCGGAGAGTGCATGGTGGGCGCTTGAAGCGCGCCCGCGAGGACCATAGTGGGCGCAGAGCGCGCCCGCAGAGAGAACCCGGTGCGGGGCGGCACCGGGAGGGAGGAAGTTCAACTGAGCGCTGAGAGGCAGCGCTTAGTTGATAAAGCGAGAGAATTCCGCGGCCCGTTTTGATGTGGGACGCGGAAAATCTCCCGGGATTGAATCTGAGCCGCACATCTCATCGCGCGTCTTATTTCCGCCGCACGATTAATCCGCCGCGCCCCCGATTTAATCAGGCCGTCCGATATATCTCAAATGGCCGATCCGACGGCTCCCGCCTCGTCCTCTTCCCCGAGCTCGGCAGAGGTCTTCCCGCGCCTTCCCGCGAGCTCCGCTCGAACCAGGAGCCTCCCGAAGACAGTTTTCGAGCTCCCGGCCACCATTTTCGAAGACGAAAGCTCCTTGAGGATCGTCTGAGGCTACTGATCACATTTATGCAATAAAAAAGGCATGCATGCAACTAGTGGATGAATTCGGTCGAGGCCGAAGCAAACCGAAGGTGCGAGGCCACGTGGAGAGCATGCTTTGCATGCATGAGTTTAACCAGAGCCATGCATGTGTTCTAAAACGCATGTACGTGGAGAAGGCCGAAGGTGAATGAACCCGCGATTGACAGAAGATAAAATCAAGATACGCGGAAGATTTTTTAACTCGTTTAAAGATTTCAAAGATCCGAAATCTTCGGGAATTCAAGTTGGAAACACGCGGATCATGTGAGGCATCTTCTGCCTATAAAAAGAGAACCTGAAGCACGGTAATGCTTGCTGATTATTTTGTTGAAGATCTGGAGTCCCGCGGAGCACTCTCTGCCTCGCGAAGCCGAAGCCCCGCGCATCCCACTTGCGCGACTGTTGTTCTCGGTGCCACTTGAGGCCCGAAGGAGCCCCCTGCGCGCTATCCTTTGCGCGACAGGAAGGAGGAAGGGTAGCGCGACCTTGCGCACCCCCTCTGTGCACCGTGCCCCCTTGCACGGTTTGCACCTACGTGCCCGCGGTGCCTTGCACCCGTGGCTTGCGTGGGCCTTGTGGCTTGAGCCTTGCGCGGCTGTGTTGAGGAAGAGAGGCCGCGCCTCATACCTTGTGCATCTGTTGAAGAAGAAGTTGCATGCGGCTCAACCAGCACCTTGCGCGCCTCCTTTGAGATCAAGGCAGTATACCACACTCATTTTGAGTGTGTGTGAAGTGAAGGAGTTCGGGTTGTGTTTTACACACATTTTGTGTGCCAAAGAAGGCCGAAGCCTTGCGCGGCAGTGGAGAAGAGGAGAAGCACATGGGCGGTGTGTGTGCAAAGTGGACATGAACACACCTTGGCCGAGACTTGCACTCTATGTGTGCATTTGAAGAAAAGGCAGTAGCCTTGTGTGTGTGCTAAGTGAACAAGAAGACCACAACTAAACCTAAGTTAGTGTGTGTCAAATAAAGAAGAGGTCATAGCCAAGATTGTGTGTGCAAAGTGCAAATACACTCTATGGGCATTTTTGTGTGCAAGATAAAGTGAAAGGCCAAGTGTGTGCCAAGTGGTTAGAAGACCACACTCATTAAGTGTGTGTATAAAGTGAGCAAGAAGTTGGCCGAAGCCTAGGTGTGTGCACAAGAAGGGAAGAACGCCATAGGCATTTGTGTGTGCAAAAGAACTAAAAGGCCGAACCTAGTGTGTGCACTAAAAGTGTAAACACCTAGAAGTAAAATAAAGAGTGACCCACACTAAAGTAGAACACACTCTAAGTGTGTAAACAAATTGGTTAAAGTGTGTGAAGTTCGGGAAGGTGTGTGCTATAATTGATTACACCCTTTGCGGGTTTACAGCACCAAGAAGAGAAAGAGGAGAGTGCATGTATGCATGCATGCACGTGCACACGTGAACAGTGCTAAATCAGTGGTGTGCATCTGAGGAGTCCAAGACTTGAAGATCTTGAAGAGTTGCCATGCACTCAGTGCATGATGTTGAATTAAAGTGAGACTGAGCCAGACTGAAGTGAATGATATTGTTTGTCTGAGTTTTCAGTAGATTGAGAAGACCCTGATCATCACAAGTGATCAGAGGTACAGAGCAAGGCCAGCAGTCTTTATCCCAGACTGCTGAGGATACTTGAAGAAGACCTTAAAGTGAAGAAGAGCTACTCGTGCGACTCGAGGAGCCAAGAGAAGACCCTGTGGGACTCAGGGAGAAGAAGCCTTCAGTGGGATTCTGGAGCAGGCCAGTGGGACTCTGGTAACACTGTGGGACGCAGTATAAAGACCCTCCTGTGGGACTCAGGAGAGATACGGTGGGAAGCTGTATCGACCATTGTAATACTAACAGATTATAATGGGAGAATCCATGCTTGGAGAGCCTGGCAAGGATGTAGGCCTTTGGTGCCGAACCTTGTAAATCCTTGTGTCCTGTGCCTTTACATTTACTGCATCATTCGTGGAAAGGTGAGAGATACAAGAAGAGTGGATCGAGGCTTTAACCAGCCATAGAGGTTTAATTGATTAAGAATCAATTAGTAAAAAGTTTTAAGGGATCACTGATTCACCCCCTCCCCCTCTCAGTGATTCACACTGATCTGGGCACTTCAATTGGTATCAGAGGGAGGTTACCTCTAAAAGATCCAAGGGAGTCTTTATGAAGTGCATATTTGAGGAAACGATCAACCAGCCTCAAATGGAGATATCTGCCAAGACTCAGAAAAACAGAAAGAAGAAACAGGCCAAGAAGATGAAGAAAGCCTGTCCTAGCTGTGATGAAGTTGAAACAATGAATGATCTTCAGAGTGCACTCAAATATCTTCAGAAGACAGTTCCCATGGAAGTGGCAAAGTGTATAGCTACAGGCATCCATGATCTTCATGAAGAAAAATCACAGTTAGAAGAAGAAGCCAATGCTATGGAAGATCAGCTGGCAAAAAGGGTTGGCATAACCAACACTCTCAGAAAGCTGGTAAATGCCAAAGATGAAACAGTATCTCTTTGCAATGAAAGATATGAAGACACTGCTGAAGAATTGCAGAGAAGCCTTTCTGAGAAAGAATTCTTTAAGACTGTGGTCAAAGAAGTTTTCCATGCACTGGAAAAAAGGCACAAAGTGTCAATGAATGTCAGAGATGCTCAACTCGAAGACAAAGTCAAGATAGTGAAGGAGCTTGACAATTCATTGCTAGAATTGAAGAAGGTGCATGAAGACCAGATAAAACAGCTGGAAGAGAAATGGGAAGGAAGGCTAAGAACTATTGAGGATGAGAAGAACTCCCTCAATATGAAATGCTTAGAACTGGAGGTGATATTGAAAAATAAGCAATCACCCAAAGCTAAAGCCTCCCAGTCAGCTGAAAGAAGAAATGTTGCTACTCAAGTGAGCTTTGAGCAGGATGATTCTAAGAGAAAGACATCCTCCAATAAAAGTGCAACATCTTCTAGAAAGAAGGTACCATCCATCCCATCTTGTACTAATGCTTCTAATTTTGTTTCCACAAAAAGTGCAGGATGGAAGAATGAATCCGAACAAGTATGGATGAAGAAAATGAAGAAGCAGAGCTCTCCTGAAACAACACAACTTGTCAAGAAAAGTACCCTACAATCAGAAGGACTGAAGAGGTCAAGATTCGTGGGACAATGCTGGTGTTGTAACAAGTATGGGCATTGTGCAAAGGATTGTTGGTACAATCCACTAAATGCCAAAGCACAGAGGAAGACCATGCCTAGGGGGAGCAAGCCAGAAGAAAGGAAGCAACATCCACAGGTCCAGAGACATCTGTTTACTGCAAATAGATTTGGATTACTTGACAACATCTGGGATGATTGCAAAAGTGGTCAAATAGATACATGTCAATCTCCAACTATATCCAGAGCTGAAAAGAAGAGAAGATCACTGAACCTGGCTAAAAAGGAATCCTTGGGAAGCAAGAAGAAGAAAGTGGAAGATGCTCCCAAGAAGAGTTTGAAGAATGAAGAGAAGTCCTTGGAATTGAAATCCAAGAAGGGTGATGCATCCAGAAGGACCACCAAGAAAACATGCTTCTACTGTGGAAAGAAAGGACACATCATGGACCTTTGTAAAGAAGCCATGAAACTAAATAGAAGCAGACTGAACTCCAAAAGACAATCAATCCAGAAGAAGAAGGGATTGATTGAAAACAAGTTGCCTAAGAGAGGTAGCTTGACAGTATCTAAGGAACCATGTAGAACTTCCAAAACTGAGGCCACTCTTCCAAATGATTTACTAGTCATATGGCCAAATCAGTTGCAACTTGCCAAAGATCTACAAAGAGCTGAAGAGGAAGTACTGGCAATTGCTAAAGCAAAAGAGAAGAAGAAGATTTCACATGAAGATGTTTTGAGATCCACACCAGCACAAACATCATTGAAGATCAAATGTGCAAGTGTGAAGACTGGTGAAAATGGGACATCTCGGTTGAGAGAATCTTCTCAACCTTATTGTTCACATTGATGAACCAAGGAGGTTCCATCTTATTCCCTTATACTATTGGTATTTACATGTGCTAACATTGCAGGGAATTGAAGATGATGATCATTCTCAACTGGAGGATGGTTTGGACAGAATGAAGTGCACCCCTTGAGGGGGAGCCAATCTGGAGAAGATGGTATTCTAAGATTTAATACTATCTTGAGAAAAGCTGAAGGTATTCCAATCATGCTTTCATCCCTTGTTTCTTAATTGAGATGCATGTCAATTAAGGGGGAGTATGGATTGAAGACAAATGGATGAAAGGGGGAGCTTTATCATTGCACTGAACTTTCTAATGAGTTTTGTGAAGTATGTGCAGGATTTAGCAATTCATTGTTATATCTGAAAAAAAAAATTCAACCCCTAAGCATGATCTCACATGTGTAGAGAATTGTGGACAGCATTGAGTTCCTTGGTTACATCACTCTTGTTTTCTACACCGGGTTAGCCCAAGTAGACTTAGAGTTGATTTACTAAAGGTGCTTTGCTAAAGAAGAACATGTGGCATCATCCCTCTCTTAGTGATTTTCAAGAATATGCTATTCAAAGGGAGGAAGATATTTTTGAAAGAGAACCACACCACACCTTTGAATTTGATTGCCAATAAGGGGGAGAAATATTGGCACACATATTGACCCATTCATATGTGCTGAAGGAGTGTATTGACAACAAATACAAAGGGGGAGATTGAAGTGCATTGTGTTGCATTTGTTGTCAATGAGGCATGAAGTTGTCTTGGAATGAATGGATGTCAAGGAGTCAAGATGTGAATGTCAAAGGATGTGATGGTGATGGTGATGAAGGAGAATGGCCATGGTACACAGATGCATGTCACTTAGGAGATTCACTAAGTGACATAGGAGATGATGGTTGAAACATTCTCTAAACATCTGACGATTGTTGAGCTGATCTTTAAGTTCATAGAACTTGTATCAATTGGATACAAAGTCACAACATTGATTGAAGACCATGCATTGTCTTCACAATGCATGAGGAGTTGAAGAGAGCCATCCACAACATATAAGTGGATGAAGTGAGCTAAAGAAGTCCATGCACTATCACTTAGTGCATGTGAATCAGAATATGTTCCAATTGATCTCTGATTAGATCAATGAAGTTTATTGAAGAAATATTTGATTCAGGAGCTCGGTTGAAGATGAAGAAACCTTTTGAATTCCATATCCTAAGTGAAGATTATATGTTGAGGAGGATTAAAAAATTCTTAAGAAGTAGAGAAGGATGATGAATTCTAATGAAGAAGAAGAAATAAAGAGGAGGAAGAATGGCTTAGAAGAAGGAGGCATTTGGCATTTGGCATGTTTTACATAGAGGAGGACTTTGTTTTTACAAAGTCTAGGTTCTGTCCTTTGCCAAAATATTGGCCATCTCAAGCCAGCCCACGGGTTCAACCCCACGGCTCATATGGGCACTAGGCGCCACGCCCATGGGGGATCCCATGGTGCAAGCTCGAGAGGCAAAGGGGGGCCGTGTATAAGCCCCCGAGGGCACGCAGTGGTGAAGCCCGCGCGCCCGGAGAGTGCATGGTGGGCGCTTGAAGCGCGCCCGCGAGGACCATAGTGGGCGCAGAGCGCGCCCGCAGAGAGAACCCGGTGCGGGGCGGCACCGGGAGGGAGGAAGTTCAACTGAGCGCTGAGAGGCAGCGCTTAGTTGATAAAGCGAGAGAATTCCGCGGCCCGTTTCGATGTGGGACGCGGAAAATCTCCCGGGATTGAATCTGAGCCGCACATCTCATCGCGCGTCTTATTTCCGCCGCACGATTAATCCGCCGCGCCCCCGATTTAATCAGGCCGTCCGATATATCTCAAATGGCCGATCCGACGGCTCCCGCCTCGTCCTCTTCCCCGAGCTCGGCAGAGGTCTTCCTGCGCCTTCCCGCGAGCTCCGCTCGAACTAGGAGCCTCCCGAAGACAGTTTTCGAGCTCCCGGCCACCATTTTCGAAGACGAAAGCTCCTTGAGGATCGTCTGAGCCTACTGATCACATTCATGCAATAAAAAAGGCATGCATGCAACTAGTGGATGAATTCGGTCGAGGCCGAATCAAACTGAAGGTGCGAGGCCACGTGGAGAGCATGCTTTGCATGCATGAGTTTAACCAGAGCCATGCATGTGTTCTAAAACGCATGTACGTGGAGAAGGCCAAAGGTGAATGAACCCGCAATTGACAGAAGATAAAATCAAGATACGCAGAAGATTTTTTAACTCGTTTAAAGATTTCAAAGATCCAAAATCTTCGGGAATTCAAGTTGGAAACACGCGGATCATGTGAGGCATCTTCTGCCTATAAAAAGAGAACACGAAGCACGGTAATGCTTGCTGATTATTTTGTTGAAGATCCGGAGTCCCGCGGAGCACTCTCTGCCTCGCGAAGCCGAAGCCCCGCGCATCCCACTTGCGTGGCTGTTGTTCTCGGTGCCACTTGAGGCCCGAAGGAGCCCCCTGCGCGCTATCCTTTGCGCGACAGGAAGGAGGAAGGGTAGCGCGACCTTGCGCACCCCCTCTGTGCACCGTGCCCCCTTGCACGGTTTGCACCTACGTGCCCGCGGTGCCTTGCACTCGTGGCTTGCGCGGCCCTTGTGGCTTGAGCCTTGCGCGGCTGTGTTGAGGAAGAGAGGCCGCGCCTCATACCTTGTGCATCTGTTGAAGAAGAAGTTGCCCGCGGCTCAACCAGCACCTTGCGCGCCTCCTTTGAGATCAAGGCAGTATACCACACTCATTTTGTGTGTGTGTGAAGTGAAGGAGTTCGGGTTGTGTTTTACACACATTGTGTGTGCCAAAGAAGGCCGAAGCCTTGCGCGGCAGTGGAGAAGAGGAGAAGCACATGGGCGGTGTGTGTGCAAAGTGGACATGAACACACCTTGGCCGAGACTTGCACTCTATGTGTGCATTTGAAGAAAAGGCAGTAGCCTTGTGTGTGTGCTAAGTGAACAAGAAGACCACAACTAAACCTAAGTTAGTGTGTTTCAAAGAAAGAAGAGGTCATAGCCAAGATTGTGTGTGCAAAGTGCAAATACACTCTACGGGCATTTTTGTGTGCAAGATAAAGTGAAAGGCCAAGTGTGTGCCAAGTGGTTAGAAGACCACACTCATTAAGTGTGTGTATAAAGTGAGCAAGAAGTTGGCCGAAGACTAGGTGTGTGCACAAGAAGGGAAGAAGGCCATAGGCATTTGTGTGTGCAAAAGAACTAAAAGGCCGAACCTAGTGTGTGCACTAAAAGTGTAAACACCTAGAAGTAAAATAAGGAGTGACCCACACTAAAGTAGAACACACTCTAAGTGTGTAAACAAATTGGTTAAAGTGTGTGAATTTCGGGAAGGTGTGTGCTATAATTGATTACACCCTTTGTGGGTTTACAGCACCAAGAAGAGAAAGAGGAGAGTGCTTGTATGCATGCATGCACGTGCACACGTGAACAGTGCTAAATCAGTGGTGTGCATCTGAGGAGTCCAAGACTTGAAGATCTTGAAGAGTTGCCATGCACTCAGTGCATGATGTTGAATTAAAGTGAGACTGAGCCAGACTGAAGTGAAAGATATTGTTTGTCTGAGTTTTCAGTAGATTGAGAAGACCCTGATCATCACAAGTGATCAGAGGTACAGAGCAAGGCCAGCAGTCTTTATCCCAGACTGCTAAGGATACTTGAAGAAGACCTTAAAGTGAAGAAGAGCTACTCGTGCGACTCGAGGAGCCAAGAGAAGACCCTGTGGGACTCAGGGAGAAGAAGTCTTCAGTGGGATTCTGGAGCAGGCCAGTGGGACTCTGGTAACACTGTGGGACGCAGTATAAAGACCCTCCTGTGGGACTCAGGAGAGATACGGTGGGAAGCTGTATCGACCATTGTAATACTAACAGATTATAATGGGAGAATCCATGCTTGGAGAGCATGGCAAGGATGTAGGCCTTTGGTGCCGAACCATGTAAATCCTTGTGTCCTGTGCCTTTACATTTACTGCATCATTCGTGGAAAGGTGAGAGATACAAGAAGAGTGGATCGAGGCTTTAACCAGCCATAGAGGTTTAATTGATTAAGAATCAATTAGTAAAAAGTTTTAAGGGATCACTGATTCACCCCCTCCCCCTCTCAGTGATTCACACTGATCTGGGCACTTCACAATGAAATGGTGTCTCAGGTCTGACTTGGGGTAACCTGGTACATGAAAAAATTCCTTTCTATGCCCTTTGTTTTCTCACACCAATAGGATATGCTTATGATAATAAACTTTTTCTTTACAAACCGCAAAGGAAGATTTAAAAGTAATTTTTCCTCAAAGAAACTATTTTTATGATTATGACATTATTTATCCTAAAAAAAATCAATTTATCTTAAGTTATTTTTTCTAGTATTAGATTATCCATTAGATTTATAACAAAATATATTATATGCAATTTTTTAGAAATAATTCCATGGGGAAGGAATAGAAACCATATCAAAAAATGTATCCAATGTAGGGATTTCCCTCATATGAAAGATAATGATTTCAATGTTGTAGTTTCAATAGGATCTATGAAACATATAACTATAATATGACATATGACATAGGTTATAAACAATAACCGTAACTATATAGATTATTCCAAAACATAACAAAGAGGATCAATGTTATACCTATTTATGCGATAAAAAACTACATCATTCAATTTAAATAAAAAATAATCTGTATTTCAGAAGTGGATAAGTTCTTATATAGAATATATTTCTCCCATTGGGAAGAAACAAATGAAAGAAGGTTGTCATGGAAGTCTAAAATCTATCAGGAGATGCAGATCAATGGTGGTCACTAATCCAAAACACAATAGAAGATGAAGAAATTAAATAATAGAATGGGGTATTTTGTTGATGTTTTCTAGGAAAAATATTTTCCTTGTGAACAATGAGTGGATATGGAAAGGTAATTATTGAATCTGAGGAAAAAAATAGGATGATAATTTTTCCAAGTATGAGGAAAAAATTTCAAGGATAGAAAGTAATTACACATACTACATACATAATAAAAAGATAAGTATTTATTGATTCATATATGGTTTATTACCATTCCTCTATATGGAATGGGTTTCAAAAACATTATCATCATATAAAGATATAATGTCTTGTTCTATCAAGATATAGAAATAATTATCTGTGTATTATGATTTTAAGGGAAAGAATGAAAATAAAATGGTGGTAGATGAAAGAATGGATAAAGAGAAGAATATAAAATAATGTTTTCCAACATTAGATACTTGGGTAAGGAAACACCCCAAAGCCTACATAAAAGTAAAAGGATTTTGTTACAAGTGTGAAGAAAAAGTACACCAAGCCTGTGATTATAAGGGAATGAAATATGCTTCCATTGTTCAATGATTCAAATTTAAAGATATGGGACATTATGAAAATTATTTTTCAAATATTCAAGCTAAAATACCTTAAAAAAGGCTATCAGAGAATGGAAAAGATTATGCGATCACAATAGATGAGGTTGGTGTTTTTAATGATGTGGTTTTAAGAACATTAATCATCTCCTCAATTTTTTTGTAATGAATTATTTTATTCTAGATAATCACATTCTATTATATCATCCCATTTTTCTAAAAAAATTAGATATTTAAAATTCTCTTTAATAAGGGAGTTGATAGTAAAACCCATTAGGGGATGGGTCATTCCAATAAATATGTGTTAGGAAGTTCCCATTATAGAATATAAAATTTTTCTATGTTCTTATTTAATCATCATACCTTTGGTCGACTGAAAAAATCCTTGGAATAGAATGGTATTCAAAAGATGAAGTTAAAATCTATTACAAGAAGAAGGAGGTTTTAATATTCGAGTGATATAGAGTCCATTATTTTTAGAGTTGAAACGTCAGCATCTGATTCTTATCTAGATCCATCCACATTAGATATAATAAATAAAATGTCTTATGGAGGAAGGAAATGAAAATTATATGGGTATGCAAAGAAATTTTCAAATTGGTAATGTATAAATTTTGAATGAATATATAAATGTATTTGTAGTGGATTTACCTAGACATCCTTTAGAAAACAAAATTGAGTTTTCTATTGATTTAAATATTTAATCCAAGGCCTATATCAACTTATCCTTATTGATTAGCGAATATGGAATTAGAAGAACTATAAAAAATACTAGGGGAATTTAGTGAAAAAGGATTTATCCGACCTAGTGTTTCGCCCTGGGGATCACCTATTCTCTTTATCAATAAAAAAGATGGATCCATGGGGCTAGGAATTGATTATAGAAAAATAACTGTTATTAGAATAAGGAAAAAGTATCCCATGCCTCATATTGCTATCTTATTTGATAAAATTCAGAGATATCAATATGTTTCAAATATTGAACTTTGATATGTATATCATCAATTAAGTGAGATGAAGGAAGATATTCTAAATACATCATTTCAACACAGGTATAGAAATTATGAGTTTAAAGTAATGGCATTTGGACTGACTAATTAACCATCTATTTTCATGGATCTAATGAACAATGTTTTCAAGGAATATCTTGATTACTTTTTTGTGGTATTTATTGATGCTATCCTGGTATACTCGAAAATTTATAAAGGCCATGAGAATCGCTTGTTGATTGTTCTGATGAATCATTGAAGAAATGAATTATATGGGCTACTTATAAAGTGTCAATTTTCTAATCAATCAATTTAATTTGTTGGCCATATCATCTAAAAGGATGAAATATCTATTGATCCCTCAAAGAAAAAGGTGTTTTAGTAATGGACTACTCCCACAAATATAACTGATTTACAAAGTTTTATTAGTTTTGAGAGTTATTATCAGCGCTTCACTTAGAAATTCAACAGATAATCCAATTCATTAAACAATCTTACCCATAAATGGAATAATTTCTTATGGAAAAAATAATTGGATGAATGGTTTGAATAAATGAAGAAGAGAATAGTGAATTTTCCAATCTTGACTCTATCATTGGGAAACATGTGATTTGTGATTTATAGTTATGTGTCAATGAATGGACTTGAGTTTTTTTATATCCATAATAATAGAAATATTTCCTATGGAACTAGGATGATAAAAATTCATGAAAAAAACTATCAAAATCATCATATTATGTTAGAAACTGCAATCTTTTCTCTAAAAATATAGACACTATATTTTTTTGTGAAATATGTGAGATAAATTCAGATCACTATAGTTTCAAATATATCTTCACATATAAATAACTCAATATGAGACAAAGATTATGGGTAAATATTCTTAACGATAATTATTTCACAATATAAAACCACCCAAGGAAGTTGAATAAGGTAGCAGATTCATTGAGAAGGAAGGATAATGCATTTCTGAACAAAATGAGGATTGACAATGACCTTGCTTATATGAATCTAGCAAAGATAGATATGAGAATTACCAAGGAAGGTGAAGTATCATTACTTTTTCAATGTGTTTCCAAATCATTTAAATTAGATATTATTAAATGTTCTCAGTGTGATGATGAGAATATTCAAAAGAAAATAAACGTTCTTAATGATGGGAAGTTTCTAGAAATCATGTCTAACAATGAAATTCTATATTTTGGGAGGAGGATACAGGTCCCATCTATACTCAGGCTAAGAATGAGTTATTGGATGATACCCTTATCGTGAATATCTCTATACATTGTCATAGCACTATGAAGTATAGATATCTGAAGTAAGTTTTCTGGAGGGATAAAATAAAGAGTGAAATTGTTGATTATTTATCTAGATGTTTAGTTTTCCAACTTGTGACGGTTGAAAGATAAAATTCTATAGGTTTCACACATCCCCAATCCATTAATACATTGAAATATGATGAAATCAATATGTTTTTATTTATTGGCTTACCAATAACTCCAAGAAACAAGGACACAATAAGAGTGATTGTTGATTGACCTACCAAATCTGCATATTTTATAGCTATTATGGATTATTTTCCTCTAGAATTACTTGAATAACTCTTTATTAATTAATTTTTAAGAATTTATGGAGATCCATTTCTATTTTTGTAATTTTGATCCTTTATATAAATTTAAATTATGGAAATTTCTTTAGAATGATTTGGATACAGAACTACATTGGAGTACTGGTTATCGGAATCAATAATATAGATAGACTGAAAGGACCATTAAAACATCAGAAGACTTTTTGAGATAAAAATACATAAACATTCAAGGTATGTGGTTTTAGGTATTTACCATTGGTATAGTTTTCCTACAATAATAGTTTCCATTCAAGTATTCAAATGGAACCACATGAATTGTTGTATGTAATGATATGTCACAGAACAACATCTTATGATAAAGTTGGTGAAAGGATGGTTGTAGGCCCCAAGATTTTAGAGGAAACAACAATGAAGCTATAGACTATTAAAACAAATATTAAAGTAGATCAAGGTAATAAAATGAGTTATTCAAATAATTTGTGGAAGGATACAAAATTTCATGTGGGAGATAATGTTTTATCAAAAGTATCTCCCTGGAAGGGTGTCATAAGATTTGGTAGGAAAGGGAAACTGGGCCATTGGTACATTTTAAAATTTTAAATTATAGAGATAATTGAATCTATGTCTGATCATTCGACATTGTCACCTAGCCTTTCTAAGGTACACAATGTGTCCCACATCTCTTTTTCAAGAAGGTGCTTGACCGACCCAACAAATGTACTCACTTATGAAGGAAGAGAATTTGAAAGTGACTTGTCTAACATTAAAGAGTCTATTCGTATTCTGGACACTAAAAAATAGGTATTGAGTAATTAGATTAGTTATTGGGAAATGATACTTTGGAAAAATCATAAAACTGGAGAGGCGGTGTGGGAGCCTGGGGAGATTATGATGAATAAATACACAAATATTTTTTTAGGGTGATAATCCAGAAATTTATAAGAAGAAAATTTTTTAGTATATGAGAATGTAATGACCCACAAGATATATCTATGGTATTTACTTCATAATTTTTACTTCATATAGATTATTTGAAATAAAATCACTTATTAGAATGCAGTAAAAAAATAATAAATGAAGACTGAAATAAATAAGTGGTATTTCTAGAATTTAAGGAACCTATATGAAAAAAATAGTAGCATGAAATTATGAATTGTAATATCAACCATATTAAAATTAAATCAAACTAATAAATAGTAACCTCTATCATGATAGTGTAAACAAAATTTATGCAACATATAAATGAAAGTGTGATATAATTATATAGTATTATATGTAAATGAATAATCTAAAAATTATTAAATTATTTTTTGGTATTTTCATAGGTCGTAAATATTAAATCATAATTTAATAATTATTACAATATTTTAAGTGAAATTTAATTTTCCTAAAATTTATTCATAAATAAATATTTTTTATTATGTTTTTAAGATAATTTAATGAGACCATAGTTAATTTTTCAGAGTGTTATAAAATATGTTATAACTCTTAAAACTATATTTTTCGACTAAAAGATTATTTTAATTAAAAATTAAATTTATGTTTTTTTAAAATATCTATAAAATGGAGTTTATTTTTGAATTATATGAATGAATAATATTTAAGGTGAATTTTTATTATTTTTAAAAAATATATGAATTTTTTTGATTAGTAAAATATGATAGTTTAAGATAAATTATAGATACATAATTTATTAAGTAATAGGTGATATTTGGATGATGTAAAAACCCTAGGTTCAATATAATATGTACTTATTACGATAATTAGTCATAATAATCAACACTATCAGTGGTATTGATAAAAATAATAAAATAATGAGAAGTCACTGCTCTCCTCCACTATAAATACCACACCTCACACAAACCTCTCCTCACTTATTCATGCCTCTAAGATTGTAAAAATTATACCCAAATCCTCTTCACTCAGATATCCCCACATCTAAGAGGTCTTGGTCATTTAAAAAGTCTGAAACCCCTTCCCCTAAAGGGGTTCTCAATGAGGATAATTGAAGAGGTAAACCCTCTTCCTTTTTTCTTTTAATATCATTTCAATTTATATTATTTTCTTATTATATCCTCAAAACCTATGTCCAAAATATAAGGAAAAATACTTAAAACATTACTTAATCTAGAATTATATAAAAGTTCATAAATTATTACAAATTTCGGATCTTTTCATGTTTATAGTTTTAAAGAATTATGATATCTTACAAACACAACATACCATATTTATACAAGAGGATACTACTAAAATATTATCGATTTTTTCAAAATATTAAACATTATAACATAAAACAAGGTTTCATTAACAACACAACATCTCAAATATCATGACTCACTTATTTATCTAACACATACTTATATCCTATGAAAAAACATTTTAATAAATTTGGATGAGTATAAAACTTAGTAAGGGATATAAATAATGAAAGTGTTAGTCAATTGATATCCTAAAAACCAAAAAACCCATAATCATAAAAATGAATATGCATAGAAGAATCATGTAGTTTCCTTGGGACATATTTAACATACCACTCTTACATTATCCCTTACACATAGAATAACCTTTTTGTCAACATCCTTCTCCTGAGTATCCAAATCATTAGAGTGACATAATGGGGCTCGACAGTCATATCTTGAGCTATCATGGGATCAACACAACATATCTTCAGATATAATTGGATAAAACCAAAACAAATAATGTCCATAGAACATATCAGGTTAATAAAGCATCCTGAAAATCATAAGAAACCACTCATTCCATATAAATATAAAAAATAATCACTTGTAAATTTCTTAAAGATAGTTTTAAATAGATTTTCAAAAGAAAGTCCCTTAAAATATAATTGGAGTGAGAATTAATATAATAGAATTGATATGTGAATACACTATAAATAAACATAGTGTAATATAATATATATATAAAAAATAGTCACACCAATAATCCTAAAACCATATAATGAATAAAAATGAAAGTTAACCCAAATAATGGAAATTGAGTTATGATTTCTCGTGAATTGGGTTCTTCTTACTTAAAAAGTGTTTAAACCACCCATATAATGGTTAAAAAATAGTTATTAATATCTTAAAAAAATATTAATGTTTATTAAACCTTATCTTATCATTTTACAACATCATCAGACAAATTTATTTGTAATATTTTATTATTTACATTGTGTCAGATGCATTCTTTACATGGTTTCCATGATCGGTTCATGATGGATATTCATGTTGATTGGAAGTGAAACGTCAAAATTGGAATGGAATTTTATTTAAATATTTCCATAACCATAAATGATAACACTTATCATTATGGATTTTCTAATTAGGATGATTCATAAGTTACCACATTATTGATATTTTTTTAGGTCATTTTGGTGATTCTTCGATCGTAATGAACTCATTTTGTATTATAAATTAATCAAATGTTTAAAAAATGTTTCCCGAACATTATATAATATATATTACGTAATGTATAATATGTTTAAATGATAAAAATGGTTTTATGACCAGCTTTGACTGAAATGAAATAAATTTAAATCACATTATCCCCGATGTAAGTATATCGACACATCACAAATGGTGTTTTAATTTCTTGAATATGAGGGAGAGGAGAAGTAGTATAATGGTGAGTATTCCATAAATATAATAAAATAAATAATTTATAATATACTAGATTATTCATGCCTCTTGGATATGGGGAGTTGAAGAAATATGAAGAATAGAAAATAAAATGAAATGAAATGAAAGAAAACAAAAGAGGATGGTTACCTATTGATATCTTCTCATTGAGATCCTTCTTAAGGCCTTTGGTTTTGTCCTTTTGGTTATCTAATCATCTCTAGGAAGTGAGTAAGTTCCATGGTAGGTGTATTGGGAAAAACATAGGTAAGGATCAAGGCTTTAGAGTTGTGTGGGGGAAGAGAAGAATGACGGTGGTATTTATAGTGGAGGAGAGGAGGTATTTTAGATTACTTAATACATTATTATAATATTTGTGCTCCATACTATGAGTAATATTAATTCATGTGACCCAAAATAGTAATAATGGAATGTGAGTTTTAATCAAGTGGTCTTATATCACTTATGATGTCATAAATATTGTTTGTAACAGATAATTTGAATATATGGTATTTTACAGTATTTCACTATTTATCAAAAATTCACGAATTTTAGAAAAAACCCAAAAAATCCCCCTAACCATCATTCAATGTTTAGAATTCAAAAATGAACTCCATTTTTTAAGGTAAATTTATAAATATTATTAATTTAATTTTTATATAAAATCATACTTTATTCGAAAATAAACAATTTTAATTCTATAACTGCTTTTATATCACATTGAAAAATTAACCAAAATGTCATTATCTAATAGCCTTATGAAAATAAAATAATAATACAATTTACTATTCATGAAATTCATATTACTATTCAAATTATTATTCATAAGGGTTTGTAACTATTAACCAAAAAACAGGTTGGTTCCATTAGACTCCACATAACATACTAAACACAATCGTAGATGACCATTTTTTAAAATTAAAAACATAGAAAAGGAAAAATTATGTTTAATGACTAGTAATAAATATCTACATAAAACCTATTTTCTAGCATTTCATTTATTTTTTATAACCATGGGGTGTTACATTATCCCTACCTTCTAGAAATTTTTTCCTCGCAATTTTATTTACTAACTAAACAAGTAAAGGTACCTTTACAACATAGAATTTTATGATTCCCATATTTCTTATTCAACATTGTTGTTTCTCCACAAAACATTTACCTGGTGGATTACTTTATTCTACAATACATTTTCCATTCGATCAAGAATCTGAACTATTTTCTCATCATAAGAATAGTTCTCTTCCATTTTGACTGATTCTAGTCTCAAAGCATGTGATGAATCTGGCACATATATTCTCAATATCAAAAGATGAAAAACATTATATGCCTGAGATAAAATTATATGCAAAGCTACTCAGTATGAAATTGGTCCATCTTTATCTAGTATTTCAAAAGTATCGATGAACTGTGGACTTATCTTCTGTTTCTAACCAAAATGCATCACACTTTTCCAAGGATATAGTTTTAGGATAACATGGTAACCTGCCTCAAAAGATGTATCCGTGGTTCTATTATCTACATAACTTTTCTTCCTACTCTGATCTATCCTCATGTGTTGTTGTATCATCTTCACTTTCTCAGCCACTTCTTCTTCTAATTCTTGTCCTGTCAACTTTCTTTCCCTCACATCATCCCAAAAATCTCGGGTTCGACCCTGCTTCCCATATAATGCCTCAAAAGGTTCCATCTATGTCATGGATTGAAAACATTTATTATAAGAAAATTCATCTATATAAATATGTTGATTCCATATTCCTCTATAGTCCATTGAAAATCCTATAATAATATCCTCCAAAGTTTGAATCATTCATTTTGACTGCTCATCTGACTAAGGATGAAAAGCTGTACTAAAATTTAATTTTTTTCCCAACAACTTCTAAAGCCCCTTCCAAATGCTCTAAGTGAACTTGGGATCCCGATCAGATGCAATGTTAAAATGGAACTCCATTTATCTAGACAATATATTTGAGGTATATTCGAGAAATCTGATCCAAGACCTTGTATCTCTAATCAAAAGTAAATGTGATGATTTTTTCAGTCAATCAAAAATATCCGAAATCCCATTGTTACATAAAAAATTCATAGTTCGTCCAACCACGAAATCCATGGATATATTCTACCATTTCCACTCTAGAACAGAAAAAAGTTAAAGCATTCTCTTCCGTAACTGATGCTCTAATTTAACCTATTGTCCTAATATACGTTTAGTAGTAAATTCTACAATATGTATTTTCATTCCATCCAACTAGTAATACTCCAAAAGGTATCTGTACGTCTTAATACTTCCATGATGAACTGTAAATAGAGAACTATGAGATTCACACAACAAACCAGTCTTTAAATGAGAATCACAAGGCACACACAACATTTTCCAAATATTTAAACACAATCTTTATCAAGGTTAAATTATGTAAACTTACCCATTTTAACCAATTCTACTTTTTTTGTAGCTCATGATCTTCCTTCTATGATTGCATAATTCTGTATCATAACAATTAATGCACAAATACCTGAAACAAAACAGTTGTATTCGCTTCACCAAAAACTTCAAGACAAAATTTATCAAATCGTTATTCAACAAGTCGTGTCCCAAATGTAACATGGTTAATGATTCATGATGTTTACGACTCAAAGAATCTGCCACTATGTTATGTTTTTTAGATGGTAATTGATCGTACTATCATAATACATTATAATTATATCCATCATCTCTACCTCAAGTTTAATTCCTTCTGAGTGAATATATATTTCAAAAATTTATGGTCAGTATATATTTGTCATTTGGCTCTACATAAATAGTGCCTCCAAATTTTCAAAGAAAAACCCAAAGCGTCCAATTACAAATCATTTGTGGTATAATTTAACTCCCGAGGTTTTAGTTGTTTTAAAGAATAATCAATAACCTGATCATTATGCATCAGAACATAACCATGTCCCTTCGGTGAAGAATCATTATAGATGAATAACTCGCCATTTCAGGATGTCATGGAAAAATTATAGCCTTCACCAATCATTTCTTCAGTTCAGAATAAAACTTCAAATTCATCTATCCTAACAAATTAAACCACATTTCATGTTAACATAGTTAGTGGGATAAATAACCATGCAATGTTTTTAACAAAACATCGGTAAAAACCTAACAATCCAAGAAAATTATGAATATTTGTAAATTTTTATGGCTTGTACATTCATAAAGAACATTTGTTTTGGAAAGATCACCTATTACTCCATCCTTATATACAATGTGCCCAAGAAAAGAAATATGTTGCATTCAAAAATCACAATTTATGAATTTTCCATACATTTAAATTTCTTTTAATGTTTTGAAAACAACATTTTGATGTTTTTCATGATTTTCATTACTTCTATAATATAACAGGATGTCATCAATAAACATAACTACAAACTTATGCAAGAACCCATGAAATATTATATTCATAAAATCCATAAAAAAGAAGGTGAATTAGTTAACACAAAATGAGAAACTACAAATTAATAATCACTATATCTGTTATGGAACATAGTTTCTATGATGTCTTCATCCTTTACATTCAACGGATTGTACATCTACCTATGGCCAACCTTCGAAAAATACTGTTCTTCTATGATCAGATCAAACAAATCATCAATATGAGGCAAATGATACATTTTTTAATAGTATTGTTATCAAAGGTTCTATAGTTGATGAAATGTTTAATTGAAACATATTTGTTTTAATAAACAAGAGATGAGTTCCCGAGGGGGATATGCTAGGTCAGATGAAGCCTTTATTTAATAATTCCTACAACTGCATTTTTAATTCTAGAAGATCCATTTTTTCCATTCGATAAGGGGGTTTAGAAATTGGCTTAGCATCTGAAACTATTTCAATACTGATCTCAACCCCTCTATTAAGAATAAATCCATGAAAATCATCAAGAAAGACATTCTGGTATTCATTTAACACTGTTACATCACTAATCTAGATAGTTCCCTTATCTTCAAAAATATAAGAAAGATAAATTGCATTTCGATCCATTATCACTTTCTTAGCATCCTAAAATATTATTTACTATATAGGTTCATTATTGTACACAAATTGAAATTATTTCTAAAAAATACATCTTTTTCACTAAAATTTATCAAAGTATGACTAAAAAAATCTAATTCATACCCAAGAATAACATAAAACTTTACTAGAGGCAAAACAACAAGGATTGTAGGTAAACTCTTTCCACATACAAGGAAAGGAAGATTCTTATAATTTATTTTTTCCACAATATTTCCTCTAGTTATATTTATCATGAGATCTAGTTTCATTTATGAGGTTGAATTCCAATTTTTTCTAAAAAATTATCAGAAATGAAAGAATGTGTTGACCCTGAATCAAACAACCCATTTTTGAAATCTGTAAAAATAAGCAATGTACCTGATACCACCTCATTTTATGGATGAATATCTTTTTAAGTGGTTCCAAATTATTTTACAAAACCCTTCTAGTCCAAACCATGCTGATTCCCTGCTTGAGTAACTAGATTCAAACAAAAATTAGAAAAATGACCCAATTCATTAAAGTTAAAGCATCTCGACATCATCTTCTCATTAATGTTCAGATCATTTTTATTTTCCCTCATGAGACTAGTGTTGAAACATTCCACATCACTATAATTTCATTGGATTTACATGGAATTCACCAGGATGCATTTTACCACACTTTTCACAAGAAGGGATATTAATTTTATTACCTCCAGACATCTTTGATGAGTTCTTCCCCCTTGTCTTCTAAAATGGTCATTTCGTATTCTTTTCATCATGAGGAACATAATTTTCAGCAAACACCATCTCAACATTCTCAGCATAATGAACAAGCTTCTCATATCTTTTAAACTATCATGAAGCCAAAGCTCTTCGCAAAAACGGTTTCACACCAGCGTAAAATCAATTAATTTTACTGTGAAAATACCCAGTAAAATCTGGTACGTACCTGGCCAGTCTTGTAAAATTGGCTTCATATGTTTCCCCAAAATCCACATCTTTCTGCTTCAGTTCCAAAAATTGTTTCTCCATTCTGATTCAAATAGTTTTTGGAAAATATTTTCCAGAAAAGGACTCATAAAATCATCTCATTATAGACTATTGGGATAATATAATTCTCTTGTTTTCTTAACCGGAGACCATCATTGATCAGCCACACCTTCCAAATGATAAATGGCTACTATTTATTTTTGAAATTCCAAAAATCCCATGAAATCAAATATCTTATATAGATAATTGATCCATCCTTCAGCTATCATTGGATTTATGGTTCCACTGAATGCTAGAGGGTTTTGCAACCTAAAATTCTCCAACAAATACATGTTTTATCAAAGTTGATCATGTTATTCTCTTTCATGGATACCACCCCCATTTATTTCATCAGTCAACTGAGCCTTTTCTGTCACAAATTGCTCAGTTCATATTCCCACAATTTTTGGCTGCAGATTCGGACAATCATCACCCTCTTGGTGCCTTCCTACATCAACTTCCCTATTTCATCTATGAACAACCATTCTATACAAACATAACATAGATAATTCAACAAGGTAATTCTAAAATTCTATAGAATTTCAAATTAAAATATAGTAAAAATCAATACGTAATTGTTTAAATACCATCACAACCCATAATGTTAATAAAACATCCTCTGATACCAACTATAAGGACCAAACCTTAAAATATTTCTTAATCATTAATTCTACAGAAGACCATACATTGTTAAACATTGGGGATCCATTTGGGTTTTGGGTTTTAAATAATTATGATATCTTACATACCCGACATACCACATTCATTCAATAGGATACTACTAAAACAATATCCACTTAATTCAAAATATATAACATTAAAATATAAAACATGATTTCTTTAACAACACTCTATGTCAAAAATCACGAATCCCTTCTTTCTAAGACCCATCCTTATATCCTGTGAAAAACATTTTAAAAACATTGGATGAGTATAAAACTCAGTAAGGGATATAAATAAATTAAGTGTTAGTCAAGTGATAACATAACAACCAATAAAACCCATAATCATTAAACCACATATGAATAGAAACATCATCTAGTTTCCTCAGGAAATAACAACTATTTCACTCTTACATTCACTGTTACACATGTAAAAACCTTTTGGTCAACTTCCATCTCTGGAGTACCCAATACATTTGAGAGTTATAATGGGGCTCACTCATCATATCTTTATCTATAATGGGCTCAACCCAATATATCATGAGCTATAATAAAAATAATCCAACATAAATAATTTTTATGGAATATATCATGGTAATAAATTAACTAGAAAATCATAAGAAACAACCCATTCCATATACATATAAAAACAGTCCCTTTGAAATTTATTAAAGATAGTTTTAAATGTATTTTAAAAAGAATGTCCCTTGAAATATAATTGAAGTGGTAATAAATAGAATGGAATGGATATGTGTATAAACTATAAAAAAATAATGCACAATAATATAAACAAAAAAATAATCCCACCAAAAATCCTAATGCCACATAATGAATAAAGAAGAAGGTTAACCCAATGAATGAAAATTATGTTATGAATTCCCTTACCATGTGTTCTTCTTACTTGAAAAGTTTTTAAACCTCCTTTGTAATGGTTAAAAGAGTGTTATTAATATCTTAATGAAACATATTAATTCTTGTAACACCTTATCTGATCATTTTAAAACATCATTAAACAGATTTATTAGTAAAAAAAATTTATTTACATTATTCCCGATGTGTTTTTTGAAAGGTTTACATGATCAGTTCTTGATGGATATTCTTTTCTATTTGATGTGAAACTCAAGAATTGGAATGGAGTGGTATTTACATATGTACATAAATATAAATTATTACATTTATCATTTTGAGTTCTGTAATGATGATTATTCATATGTTAAAAAATTATTGATATTTTTTAGGTCATTTTGTCGATTATTCGATTGTAACGAACTCATTTTGAATTATAAATTAATCACATGTGTACAAAATGATTACAGAACCTAATATAAGATATAATAAATATATTATAATATAGTTCAACCATACAAATTTTTTTCATGACCATCCTTGAATGAAGTAAGATAAATTTAAATTGCATTGTCCATGGTGTTGGTAAATCGACACATCACAGACGGTTTTTATTCTCTTGAATAAGTGTTACATGAGAATAAGTATAATGGTGAGTATTCCATAAACATGATGACATCCATAATATGAAAGAAATTAGATCATTCATTCCTATTGGATATGTGGAGGTGAGTAATTTTGAAGAATATAAAATAAATTGAACAAAAGGAAGAAAAAAAGTTGATGATTACCTCTTAATCCCTTCTCCTTGAGATCCTTCTTAAAGGTTTTGGTTTTGTCCTTTTGGTGAGACCATCATCTCTAGGACATGGGGAAGAACCTTTGGAAGTGTAATGGGTAGAAAATAGGTAAGGCTCATGTCTTGAGAGGTGTGGGAGGAAGAATATAATGAGGGTGGTATTTATAGTGGAGGAGAGGAAGTATTTTACATTATTTAAATCATTATTATAATATTTTTTTCTGAGGACTTTGAATAATATGAATTCATGTTACCCAAAATAGTCAAAATGGAATGTGAGTTCGAATAATGTGGTCTTACATCACTTATGAAGTCTTAAACAGTGTATTAAACTGATAATTGGAATATATAGTATTTTACCGTATTTCACTATTCAATAAAATTCATGAATTTCAGAAAACTCCCACAGATCCCCCTAACCATCTTTCCATATGTAGAATTCAAAAATGAACTCTATTTTTGGAAAATAATTTTCTAAATATTATTAATTTAATTTTATAAATAAAGTCATAATTAATTCAAAAATTAACAATTTTAATTCTATAACTACTTCTATATCAAATTGAAAAATTAAACAAGATTACATTATCTTACATCCATAATAAAATAAAATAATAATACAATTTACAATTAATTAGGGTCATATTACTATTCATAAGAGTATGATACAATTATATAAAAAAAAGTTCATTCCATCAGACTCCAAATTACGTAGTAAACACAATTGTAGATGACTATTTTTTGAAATTCAAAACATAGAAGTAGAAAAATTATGTCTAAAGGCTAGTTAGAAATTTTTACTTGAAACAAAGTTTCATGTGTTTAATTTATATATGACATCGTTTGGGTGTCACAAAAATGATAATAATAAATCAATTATCATATATATACTAGAAAGATATCATGTAAATGGAAAATCATAACTCAAACATATTTCTCTCACTCTCCCTCTTATTTTTGAAATGAAATATTCGTCTGAGTGGTGTTGATTTTGAACCTACATGGATGCATGATTTTTTTCCTTCAATTTATCCTTCGTGGTTGGTAGTGAAACCATTTCTACGGTCAAAAAAATATAATATACACATTATAATCTTTCTTATTTAATTTATGTAACATATTTACAAAATAGTAAATGACAAAACAAAATGAGTTTTTTATGATCAATAATCACTGTAATAATGAAAACCATTGTCACTAAATGAATTAATTAATGACTAATCCTCATACCATATAACCCAATGATAGATATATAACCATTTACACCTTTTTAGTTTCTTTATTATCATATAAAATCAATTCTAGATAATAATACCCATTCCACATAATCTTTCATAGTCATATATAAGTATAAAAATCATGAAAACCATTGAAACGAACTCTCCCATGAAATATAATTTTATCGTATAAATCAGAAAATATGTCATAAATGAACTTAATAAAATTATAATAAATCAAATGAATGTATATAATGTTATTAATCAATTAATTTATATATTTATTTTGATTATCGAAGACATTAACTTCAAGTGTACAACACATTAAGACAGAAGGTAAGGGTTTTCTTCCTGAACCTTCATTTTTATTTGGGTTGTGATTTCTACCTCTATAAAAAAATTTAATTATTAATTTATTTTATATAATTAATATAAATTATATTAATATATATATGTTTCAAACTCAAATGTTCGTATCATCTCATTAATATTTTATGGGAAAATAAAAAAGTTTCATGGTTCCCTTCTCATTTCTTCCCGATACACAAGCTTAATTAATGGGATCATCTCGATTTCATACCCATTTTAATGTACCATCAATAATCTGTTTAAAGAAACTATTATTTTTTATAAAATAAAAACTTGTTTCCTTGAAGACTCAATTTTTTCTTTACATGTTTTATAGAAACAAGTATGCTAATGAAAAAGGATTTATCCAGATGAAAGTTTCTTCTCAAAGTAAAGGGGGTATTTCTATAAAGAATTCCTCGATGATTTTATTATTTTGTATTATTCTATTTTAACACATTTATAGAATATTACTCTTTACTGATATTGATATATTATTATTTTCATCAACCATATGTTATTAATTTTTTTATGAACAGTTTGACTGTGGATATGATATCATGATAACATTTACCATGCTATATAGTTTGGTTAGTGATTATGTTTAATGATTAAGAAAAATTATTTGAAAATAATATGTTGGTTGAATTTATGGTTATCCCTATTCATAAGAAGAATGGATTAGAAATATCAATTAATGGGTGGGTCTTGTTATAGTCCCTCGATTCATTGGCAGGTATCCTGAGACAAACCAGATTTGGGTTTTGAATGAAGCAGTGCCCTACTATTTTCAGTCGTCTTGGATGTGGCGTTGAAAATATGTTTTAGATATCCAAAATTATGAATCCCCTAATTATAATTTTTTAATTGATAAAAATAGTGATATTTTACTACTATGAAATCCATGATTTGGGTTGATTCTCTTATGATCAGTTATAGGGCTTAATTTACTCATCTTTTATTCCTTCCATGTTATGAGTAACTTTATTTTAAATGGAATTTTTTTTTAGTTATTCACCATGCCTAATTATTATTATTATGATAACCTTTGTTGTAGTAATTACCCTTACTAATCATATTTTCTCACCTATTTATTATGTTTTATTTTTCTAAGGAGGTAAAAATGATTATTTTTATGAATGACTTTCTTAGATAATATTAGAATTATGAATGTTTCCACTGGAATTTATATATTGTATTTTCCATTCAATTTTTAATATAAATCTTATGTTTTTTCTATTTTCCCAAAACTACTAAACTATTTGGTCATTCGAGATGCGACTTTCATGTAATCTTAAAAATGTAAAAAATCATGACATCGGCTTTAGGATACTAGTTTTGAGGTCTCTACAATAAATTCATTTAACAATTCTACATCCCTTTGACTGTGGTTCCATCCATTGGTAATTATGAATGTTTTTGAAAACCATAGAATGCATTTTTAGTGGTGAAATCCTTTTGTTTCAGTGAAATTTAAATATTGATATTTGCGTCAAAAAAATTTATATATTTTATTTATTTTACTTGAAAAATTATCTTATTATTTCCTTATACACATCATCATTATATTATTTTAAACGTTTCAAAATAAATATATTACACAACCATTTCTATATAGAGTCATCATGATACCCAACCTTTTATATGTGGAATTTTCCCCATGCAAGAAGAGGGAACCATGAGGAAGAGCTTTTTACCATTGTATTGGGGGTTTGTTATCCCTAATAGGGGCTCCTCATTTTTGTAATCTATTTTTTGGTAATTAATTTTTATCCATATAATAGTAGATATATTTTTTATAAATCTTCATATCATCATTAATTTTATTTTCCCTCGACCCATTTTTTATTATACCATGTAATCATAACTCTGATGAATAAATTACGACAAGAGATCACCAAAAGTTATGGTTAATTACTTGTAATGGTCTCCGAACAACATCCCCATGACTATAGGTAATAGTTAATATTATATGGAATTAAAAAATATGTTATCCCATAGGTATCTATATTGACTGAAAATTCCCATCATTATAGGCCATCTAGTGATGGGAAACATTAAAGACCATATGATGGTCAATATTGGCCACCTCGTAGTGTACAATAGAGACAACCAAATGGTGGTTTTTATAAGCCATATCCTAGAAATTAATAAAGACCATCAAATTGGGGTCACTATACATAGTTTTATTTTAAAATTTAAAATTAATATCCCTCTTTTTGTGGTATTTAGAAAAAAATCAAGAATAAGCATTAATTTAAAAATCCAACAAATGTCTATAGAATAAATAATTTATTTAATTATATTGAAAATAACCTTATGGTATTTCTTTTCAAGCTCCACACCCTTCATATCATAAATGAAAAAGAAAAATTAAAATTAAAATTTATTACACTAAAAATATCAATATATATATATAATGTACAATTTATTCTAATTATAAAATAGTCCATAAACATATATTTGGTTCTACCTATTAATTATTTTTAATTAAATTTTAATATAAAACAATTATTCAGTCATTCTGAGTATACTGTAGATAATTTTGATTTTTTTTAATTAATACATGTAAAAAATAATTTAAATATCATTATCCTTTAATTTTATATAAATTCGTGGCCTTTTTCTTTGTTTATAATTTTACAAAGATGTTTTAGTGTTTTAAAACACTTAATGGTTACTTTCAGTAATCCTGAGGAAACATAAACTTAGATTTATTTTTATTTTTTAATACACTTCATTAATAAATAAATAAAAAATTCCTATTTTTTCAAATTAATGAATGTTTTTTACCTAGTTTAAACATCATGACACACATTTTTTAAAAAACTCACATCTTCAAAAACTACTAATTAAGTATTTCCAATAACACTACACAACGAATTAAGGTGTTGTGTATTTGGGAATGTTAAGAAATTTACAAATATAATTTTCCCATGATTTCACTCAATTCATGTTTGTTTAATAAGTTTTCAAGATTACGCACTTAATTTGATGCTTTGAAACCCCAAAAGTGCATTTTTTGGAAATACCAAGAAAACCCAACTCAAATTTATATGACGTCTTTTCATACAATAGAAGATTCAATAAATGATCATTTAACTAATATTTCATAATAATTCAAGTATGTTCCATTGGTTTTTACACTTTAAAACTTGTTTTTTTTTACTTAGATATCTTAAATACTACTTATTAGGTTATTTTTTGTACAATATGTGTCAAATTGATATTACCTATATTAATACATGTCGTAGAAAATTACAATATCATCCTCCAATGATTTTATATTAATTCAGGGTCATTTTCATGGTTTTTATCCTCATATACACATTTAATTATTTTAAAATATTAAAAGTCTATTTTCGATCATCCTAAGAAAATCATAACTCAAAAAATATAGAATCCATTCTTCCATTTAAAATTTTATTCCAAATAAATATTCCTATTATTTTTTAGAAATATAAGAAATTTTCTATCATTTTACACCATAACACATGTTTTTAAAGACTTTAATACATTTAAAACAATATATTTAGCCTCTATGATCTCACAAACATTATATAGAAATTTTTTCTATTCATCCATGTCAAAAATAAGTAAAATATTTTTTTGATATGATTTCATGTCAATTCAAGGTTACTTTCTTGGTTATGGATATTTCTTGTCTGTTTTAGAGTTTTAAAACACTAAATGTGTATATTTTGGTTATATTTTGTAAAAGATAACTAAATTTGGTGTGGAGTGTGTTAATAAATTTTAAAAAACAACCAGTATTCATTTCACTAAGATTTAATAGTAACATGTATACATTTTAATGTTTTTGACCCTCATACATGTGTTATAAAATACGTGGATATATTTATAAATATCTTATTGAGATATTTCCAGAACCCTATATATCATATTAATTCATTTTCTACTCTTATGCATTAAAAATAAGTTAAATATTCTTTATATTATTTTATAAAAATATATGTTAATTTTTTATTTTATGACTATTTTACCCGAATGGCCCGAAGGCCTTCTTTTTTTTAAATAGATAATCCCCCTTTTAAGGGTTTAGGGGGAACCCGTACATGACCCATAGGCCCAAGGCACAAGGCCCGACAAGACCCGTAATACATGACCTGAAGGCCCAGAGGCATACCATGCCCAATACATGACCCGTAGACTCAGCCCACTAGAACTTCCCCTCCCCAGCTTCTGCATCATTGATTTCCTTTAGCTCCCCACCTACATTGATAATCGGTTAGCATTTCCTCGTACAAAGCTGCACGGTGCCTGGTCCCAATGGCAGTTTCCATACCCTCTCATTCTTTCAATCCGGTTAGCTCTACATCTGGTGATTGCTACTGGTGCTCTGATCCTCATCTGGGGCCTGCTCTATGTGAACTGGGTTACTTCATGGTCTTCAATCGACTGAAGGCCCTGTGGCCCGAAGTCCTTTGATGGGCCGAAGGCCCTGAGACCCGTAGACCCAAACTGGTGGCCTGAAAGACCAAATTAGATGAAAAGTTCGGCTGCTACAGTACCAAATTGTTCCTTCTACAGTACTACTACAGTACTGCTACATTAACCCAGAAATTCACCTTCACCTGGTTTTGAACATGGTTCTCTTAGATGCCAAGTAGGAGCCCTTACCACTCGGGTACGGGCTCATAGGTTAATGTCTATTTTTCAATTTAGAGTTTTAAAGCATTAAATGTTTGTTATTTTCATCCTGAGAAATCCCCAACTCAAATTGATATGAAGATGGTTCCAAAATTTCAAAAATTATTAATCGGTTATTTTTTAAAAAAATTCATGTAAATATGAAGTTGTTTACTTACTTTCGACCACAAGATATAGATCTCAAAAGAAGTTGATGTCGTTAACATTGATTATTTAATCTTTCCAAACAAATCATACACTAGGTTAATATGTTATCTATTTTTATCTATCAAAAACCATAAAAATGTTTTACCTATGATTGAACATCAATTCCTGGTCATTTACTAGGATTTCAATATTACATGCATGTTCCATAGTTTAAAAAAAAATTAGGTTTTCTGGTCATCCTGAGCAATACAAAACTCAAATAGACATGTTATATGTTCATATATTTCTAAAATTAGTCAAGGATAATTTTCATAAAATTTCCAAACAATTAGAGACTATTATCCCAGTTTTGGTACCCAGAATAATCTTTTAAGGACTTCAGTATCTTAATAAATTGATTATTTGGTCATTTTAAGTACACCGCATGTCATATTATCATTTTATCAATTTTGATATGTCCAAAATAAATAAATTATATTTTTCTTATATCAACACTTCAATTTGTAGCCATTTTATTTCTTTTGACCATAATAAAAATGTTCTAGTGTATTAAAACATTAAAAATGAATGTTCAGGTCATCTTAAGTAAACTGAAACATGGATTATTTCGGAGTCCATTACAATATTTCAAAAACCTATTAGTGGGCATTATTCTGAGATTTCAAAAAAAAATCTACCTCATTCTCATTCCCCCTAATGATTATTTTTAAATGTGTTGAAATCTTTACAAATTAATTTTTTTTCCATTTATATCACACACATGTTGTATCAATGTTTCATAAATTCATCCATGTCATAAATATTTCATATATCATTTTCATGTGATTTCACATAAATTTGTGGTCATTGTTTAGGTTTTTACTTGACACATAATTTTTATATCTCTAAAACCTAAAATCTATATTTTATGTCATACTAAACTAACTGAAACTTTTATTGATCTGGTATTAGTTCCTATGTTTCATAAATCAATCGTCAATCATTTTCCTAATACATCACTGCAATACAATAATGTTTTCTTAATTGTTTACATTATGGTGTTTTTTAAGACTTATATATCTTGAAAAACATATTTAGTAAATTTGAGTAGACCACATGTTAGATTGATGTTGTCTATGATCATAGATCTAAAAAATCATATATTGTTTTTTTTGATATGACATTAATTCATGGATGTTTTCTAGTTTTTTACTATCACACAAATGTTTTATTATATTAAAATATTAAAAGTTTATTTTTTGGTAATCTTATGAAAACCAGAAGTCATATTGAAGTGGAGACTATTCATATATTTCAAAAATAAACCAGTGGTATTTTTACTAGAATTTAATTGAAATATGATATTTTTGTATTTCATTTGAGCACTAGATATACATTTTAAAGGCTTTTATATCATTGAAAACTACTTATTTAGTCATTACGTGCACAAAATATATTGGATTGAAGATCTATATATTGAAAATTTTCATAAATAATTAAATTATTTTTTAATTAATTCAAATAAATTTTGGGTTTTATTTCTAGGTTTTGACCATTACAATCACATTTGGAGTTTTAAAACAATGTATAATTATTTACAATAATTTTGGGAATACTATAATTCCATTTGATATGATTTCTCTTCCAATATTTAAAAAATTAATCGTGCCAATTTGAGGTTGTTTCCTTCATATTATCCATTGAAAATATGTATTTGAAAACTTTTGTATCTTTAATAATATCTTATTTAGTTATTTCTTGGAAAACTATACCTCATATTGATGTAAATTCTATTCTAAAATGAAATAAATAATTTATACAACAATTTACTTGATCTCACAAAAATTTGTGGTTGTGTTCTAGATTTTGACTATTACACACATGTTTGAGAGTCTTAAATACTAAAAGTGTGATTTATGGTCATCTGGAGAAAACCAAAGTTCAAATTAATGTGCTGGATCCTCCAAATATTCAGATATCTTTCATATTACATCGATCAAAGATTTCAAGACAATTTAAGGTTGTTTTTTTTACATTTAACCCCTGATGACTATTTTTAGAGATTCAAATTTCCTTAAAAACAAATTATTTAGTCATTATAAGAACAATACAAATCAAGTTGATGTGTTTTATACTCGTATATGTGAAAAAAATAAAAATATAATTTTCCAATGATTTCACCTCAATTTTTGGGGTTTAATATGTTGTGACCATTATACACACACATTAGAGTTTTTAAAAAAAATTAATTTTATATTCATCCAATGAATATCGAATCTAAGATTAACGTGGTGTTAGTTCCTATATTTAAAAAATGAATCATTTTTCATTATTAAATGATATTATAAACATACATGGTCATGTTTCTGGTTTTGACCACAAACACATGTTCCTAAAAACATTATATTCATTAAAACATTATAATTTAGTATTTTGAGATCACCCAACAAATTATTGATGTGAATTATTTTTAGAAGTTTCAAAAATAATTTTAATATTATTCCATTATTATTTCTCTTTAATCAGTCTATATTTCTATTTTTTTCCATTATACTACTGTTTTAGAGTTTTAAAACCCTAAAATAATGTTTTCTAGTCATCCCAAGAAAAATGAAACTTCTATATATGTTATGTTTATTCCTATATTTCAAAAATAATATATAGGTTCTTTTAATAATATTTTAAGACAATAAAAGGTTTGTTCATTTTTTTGACCACTCAATTCATGTATTAAATGACTTTCAAATCATTATTGAAATTATTTAGTAATTTATATCACACCACATGTCATATTGATGTGTCATGTATTTTAGAATGTCAAAAATTAATTCAAATAAAATTCTCTTAAAATTTTAAGTTAATTCATGTCCATTTTATAGGTTTTAAAAAAATCTACATTTCAATGTTTTCGAACACTAAATGTGAATTATTTAGTCATCTCAAGAAAAAAATATTTCAGATCGGAATAGATTTAATTTATACATTTCAAAAATAAATTAGTACTCATTTTCATAATATTTTCTAGGAATAATAGATTTTTTTCTTGTAATTAATTCCAAGATGTTTTCATAATGAATTTAATATCTTTATAAACTATTTATTATGTAAATCTGATCACATTACACATCAGATTAAATTTTAATCTATTCATACATGTAAAAAATAATTTCAATACAGTTTTCATATGATTTCACATAAATTATTTGTCGTTTTCAAATTTTTACTATTACATGATTGTTTAATTTTTTTTAAACATGAAAAGTGATTTTTTTGTTCATCGTAAACAATGCACAACTCAAATTTATGTGGCTCTCATTCTGACATTTCACAAATCAATTACTGGTCAATGCCCAAATATTATTTTTAAATATAAGATCTTTTTCCTTATTAATATCCCCTAAAAAATATTTAATGACTTTCATATCTTTAAAACTATATTTTTATGATTTTGAGTATTTTTTTGTCAGTTTGATGTGTTGTAACACCTAAGTATTTTATAATATATTTCACTATAAAAAATTTGAAGTGTTCAATGTCATACATTACAAGAAATATGTAACTTATGTGTAAAAAGTTATACATTATAATATAAATAATATTAAAGGTTTTTTATTAAAACTATATTTTCAAAAATTACTTTTAATTCAGTTAGGAAATAATGTAGAATAGAAATAATAATTTTGAATCATTCTATTTAAGAGCATTATTTTATCATGTATGTTTTAATTAGAGGGTGCTTTATGTTATTTAAAAATTATTTAAGAATATTAAGCTTATAAAAAAATTACACACGAATGAAATTAAATTCATGGGTTATTTATAGGATATAAATTACAACAAAATAATTATAAGTTAAAAGAGATGTTTTTTAAAAAAATAGTTTTTTTGCAAACAATGTTTTTTTATTTTATATATTTCTAACTGTGGGATTATTTTAATGATATTTATATATTATATATTCAAAAAAATGGATCAAAATTCATATAATATTTTCTAATAAGAATAAAATAAGAATAAATCCATTAATAGGCTTAGAATACATTTTAATGAAATTTAATTTCATTTTGTTTTGCGTTCTTATTTCAAAATTAATTTCATCCAATTACAGTAATTGAATTTGATAAAATATATTAAATATTAATATTCATAATTTAAAAAATTTAACCGGTCCCACAATCATTGATGACTATTATAAACTATAAAAACTATAATTTTTTTAACACATTTAGGGTTAAAATGGGTTAACTATAGGTTAAACTAAGAGAAAATGGTAGAAATTTTTACCCTTATATCTTAGTTTTACAAAATAAAAATTGGGATATTGTTGGGACTAATTTGTGTATAAGGTTTTTTTGTAAATAGTTGTCAATGAAGATAAAAATGAAGAAGTATATGAAGAAGACCTCCAAAATTATTGAGATACATGTAGTATTTCATTAGAGATTATGTTGTGATTTGACGATTTAAGAATGACCATAACAATCTGAAAAGATGATGCTAGTCATATTCTGTGATGACTGGAATGACTGATGTTGTTAAAATATTGGGAAGTTGGTATGTTATAGTACATTTCCTGAAGAATCTGATGATTCTACAATTGATCATTGCAAGTGTATATATCATGGTGGAAGGATTTTGTGATGAAAACCACTGACTATTAAAGAAGAATGATGAATGTGAATTAGAATGGGTGTTCTTTCTGAAGTAGATATTTTAGGTGGTTCCATTTCGTAGAGTTTCCCAAATTATTGGACCTCAAAATAGAGATTTTTTTTGGAAATGGAAGGATTTCTTCATTGGAGTGAATGTGATGAAAAACAGAGAAGGATATTGGCATAGCGATCAAACCGCATACCTCAAAACCTGGATCACGAACCTTGTTCCAGGAATGGTTTGCGGCCATGTAATTGGATAAATAAATAGTATGCGGAGTGGTGTACAGAACCAAAAACATTTCTCCACGACGGTATGTGGTGAAGGTATATGATAAGAGGGAATGGTACGTAGAACGATTCATGTAACGGGTCATGGAATAGGTCATGGAATAGGTCTCGATACTGAAAATTGTTCTCCGTGGAAGGAGTTGTGGTATGATAAATAGATTTTTTTTGGTAGAAGCGATACAGTGCGCGAACCAGTAGACACACGGTATACAGTGAAGGTTTTCAGTTCCCCAGAGGGTCGTAGTACGCGATGGAGGCTCATTGTATGCAGATGAAGTTTAGTATGCGGTGATTTTTTTTCCCACATAAAAAATTTGGGTAAAATGAATTTTCAAAATTTGTGGAGTTATATTCCTATATAAGGAGTGTTAATACCAGCATTAACAGACAGAGAGAATTCTATAAGGAAATATCATCACTGTGGAAGAACTCTACTAAGTCTGAAAGTGGTATGCATGAGAGATTATATATAGAAAGAGTGGTCTGAAAAAGGCAAAACTATAAGGCCCCAACCTTAAACCTTACTTAATCTTGAGTTATTACAAGATTACAAATTGAGGATCTTTTCAGGTTTAGAGTTTTATAGAATTAGATCATAAAACATGCATTACATTCCACATTTAAACAAAGCGGTTACATAAAAGATGGTATTAATTTTTTTTCCCATCAACATAAACATATTTAAAAAGAAAGCATGGATTCTTTCTTGACACATCCTTGACACTATCATCACATCATGTACCTTTCCCTTGACCTGTGAAAAACATTTCAATAACTAGGGATGAGCATAAAAATCTCGGTAAGGGTTATAAAAATATGGAAAGGAAACATGAGTTCATATATACATAAGAATGAAATCATACATTACCCATAAAACATAGGCATATCAAATCATGAATAAATCATTGAAATCGTAAGACATAAAAGGAAACTTGAGGCATTCATAACATTCTTACTTAGGGAGTAACCCTATTGGTTACTTTTGTAATACCCACCACAGTATATTCCCTAAATCTCTTTGGAGAAACCTTAACGTTTAACTCCTTCGCGTTACCCAATTCATTGGAGAACTATATCAGGCTCACCCACCCATAGTTTATCATGGAACCACCCATATTCATAATAATTCCCAAGAACCTCAACATAATCATATCACATAAAACATGCATAATGGAAACATAACATTTCTACATTTCAATCACAAGATATCAATACAACAAATTGATATAAAAACATTATGAATACCATTTTCAATACCAAAATAAAATAAAAGTAAACATGGTATTTATTTTTCTTTTAAAAAAAGGTATGGCTTGTAGAGGAAGCCGAAACTCAAATAATGGTCACGGTGGCAGAGAAGTCATTGTCGCTGCATACGTATGACAAAAACATTCCCCTTTGTCGTTTAGTAAATGTTTCGTATAATAAAGATTCCTTTTGGATAAACATAAAAGTAAAAGGGGGTTATACACTGTAGAAAAGAAGTTTTTTTATAAAACAAATTATGCCTCAATGAACGGAGATTGAGACGAAGTCCCATACAAAGACGGTATCCTTGGATTAAGGATAAATCAGTTACAAAATTATGTGTGACTAACGAATACATGAAATATAAGTGGGTATTAAGTGTAAAACAATCAGAAGACATTCACACATTATCATAGAAAGACATATTCAAGGTGTACAATTTTATCCCAAAGAATCGAAATTGGGTTAAGAAGTTCCCTTGCCAAAATTAGACAGCCTAACGGCGTCACTTCAAAATTCAGAAAAAGAGTTGGTGAGAGATAAAAAGGGTATCTAATCAATTGGACATAATATTTACATCAATAAGGATATATAAGAGCATATCCCAACATAATATTATCTGAATTAAAAGACATAACAAAATAAGTCTTTTAAAAAGAGGAGGGTGAAAGGTTCCCTTACCGACATGGGAATCTTTCGAAACATACACCCCGTGAAATAAGGACAATACAACATTGATGTAAATACTCATAAATTAAATAATATTACACAATTAGTAAAATAATTGTCAGTACATACACCAATCAAAGGAAATTTTGGCAAATGTATCATAAATCTCACAGGAATAAAAGTGAGATGAAAAATCTCTTACGAAAACTTGGCAGCCTAACGGCGCCACTTAAAACTTCCGAAAATGGATTGATGAGATATAATAGGGTATCTCATCACATTACAATAAATTGTATAGAAATAGGAATATAAAACAATATCCCCAATCATAACAAAGAGGAGCTTAAAAGAAGTGATATAAAGAAGAGTACTTAAAGAGAAAGAGAGAGGTTAGATCTCTTACGAAAATTCGGCAGCCTAACGGCGCCACTCAAAACTTCCAAAATGTATTGATGAGAGAGAATAGGGTATAGAATAATATGAACATAAAAATTATAGTAATAGTGATATAAAAGAACATCCCAATCACAATAAATATGAGCTTAGAAAGAATGACATAAAAGAGTGTACTTAAAAAGAAATAGAGGAGTAGGATCCCTTACCTCAAGTCCGACTTGTCTTGTTCGTTTCTTTATATTCCTGAATAATAAACTTTGGTCAATTTATAATTTCCTAAGGACCTCCATTAGAGATTATCATTAAGTTCATATCACATATTATAATGTTATAATAATTGTTTAATAATGTTAGTTCATATTAGACATTTTTTCCGATGTTTGGTACATGAGTAAAAAAATGAACTTGTTTGAAAAATGATTATCCACGTAGTTATAAGTAAATAATTTCCAGAATATTATTAATGATTAAAATATCATATATATCTAGTACATATTGATTTTATACTATTCCATATCATTTTGAGATAAAAAACAAAAAGCACCGTTCATGGAGATGGTAGGCCGTACGTACGCATGAACGCTACTTTCATTTTTTTGTCATATTAATGGAATTAAAAATAAATGAAATATATATATTAAAATTCCAGTATAATATATATTTTATATAGGTCACATATGTTTATTAATTTCATTATTTATACATTCCATGTATTTCATGTACGAGTCACATCACTTGAGGGGGCGGTAGTCCACACTTCCTCACATGAAATTATCGCATTTACACAATATGAAAAGAATAAATGTATGGTTTAAATATAAAATACAGAAGAATATAGTAAACAAAAATACCATATATATCATATATAAAATACATTGTCATCATAATGGACATATTTAAATGTGTTAAAAGAATATTGAACAATCATCGTTTCCTGAGGTAGAAAATCGCCAACCAAAGAAACAGTATGTTATTTAACCATTAGACGAAGGTGTGTGTAATTGTAGCTCGAATAATTATAATAAAAACATCCTAGTATATTTAATATACTTGATTTTTTACAAAATAAATTAATAAAAAGAGTTTAGGGGGTTGGAGAAGCAAAATAAAACAAAAGGACTCAAGTGAAGACATTACCTTAAAATCGGGTAACTCCCTTTCGTTTGAGCTCAAAGGCTTCCTTGGGAAGACTTATGCCCAAATTGAGGCTTCAAAGAGTTATAGAGGGATGTGGAGAGACAAAATGGGCAGGGGTTGGATGAGACAAAGGCTTTGGAAGTGTGGGTAAGGAGGTAGAGGTGGGGGCCTTTTATAAGAGGAGAGGAGGGGCACTCTTGGAAAGGTATAAAATGTAACATTATATTCAAATGTGTTTCGGATTTATATGGTCCCACATTGATATGTTTCTAGGATAAGGTGATACGGGTTCGAAATCCACCCATAAAATAGGTTTCAAACATGTGTAGTTCTTAGATGTTACATTATCTTTCCATTTTATTTAAATCATTAAATAATGAGGTCATCGATGCATCATCATGATGTCATAAATAATTTAAATTATTTAATTTCTAAAAATTATAAAACAAATACGATGATGTAGGAAATATTTTTATCTTTCCAATGAATATTTATAGTCCAAAATATAATTTATGGAGACAAAATAAAAAATATTTTTCATAGGTGATACATTCTTTGTCACATTTAACATTCTTTAAAAATAAAAATATAAAAAGTCACTTTCTCACAAAATTGATTCCATGGGGCCCCCAAGTTTGGCACAAGGCATCCCATGGTCTGCCATGATACATCCAGTATCCTTAGGACACATTTTGTTGCCATTTGTTATTATTATTATATTATCTTATTATCTTTAACTACCCGATTACTCATTAATCAAGATAATTAAAGATAACTGCCGTCGTTACTATTCTTAATGTCCAAAAACAAAAGAGTCTTAGTTACATAATTTGTACCTTCTGATTAAACATATTTAATTCATTTTACCAAATTCCAAACACAAAAATTGCAATAATTAATTTAAAAAAATTTCCCGTTGTCAAAACAAATAACGGGTTTTTTAGATACCATATTTATGAGAAGTTTGGCACTTGTTTATGCCTAATTGCAAAGTGAAATTAATCCCAATGACCATAATTGAATTGAATGGTAAAAATATATTCTACTTACACTTTAAAACAAATTAAAAAGATAATAGAATCATATAATTAAATTATATGAAAAAGCAGTTTTGATGTAAAATGCAGTATTTTTCACTATTCATTGAAAAATAAACATTGTCAGAAAAATACCAAAAATTAACCCAAGGTAAATTTAAATGTCCCAATAATAAATAATATGTTTATTTTGAAAAATAGAGATTAAAAAATTGTCAAAAGGGGATTTAAAATGGGTTCTCCATCAAAAGGAGATTAATCGACCTTTTAAAGAATATTAGAATGTTTACGCTTAAAAACTGGATTCATTTGCATTTTTAATCCTCTAACATTTATTGTAAAGAGTAAAAATATTTTACAAACATATCTAATCATTTTTTATTTAGTTCTGTTCATTCTCGCCATTACAACGGCTAGGTGTTAACTACCATTTAAAATAATATTATTTTATTATTAGAGTGCAACGTAAGATTCCCAAGAAACTCGTTGTTGCGTATTGGGTACGCCATCGAGCATAGCATCCCCTTTAAAGTAATCTTAATATTTTATTCACAAATATGGATAAATATAAAGATGTCATATTCTTTATTTACCTGGGGTTTTACATCCTTCCCCCCTTTTGGGAATTGCATCCTCGCAATTTTAAAATTGGGCTTGGAAACATCCTTGAATGTCCCACATCAGAACAAGAATCGGTAAACCAATCACTTTAAAATAAAGAATGATAAGTACAAAGGTCACCTGTGTTAACCCATACTAGGATTCCAAGTATGAAAATATGTACATGGAGGAAAAAAACAAAGGGTCATGTTTTGATGGAGAGGGATAGAAAACATGTTTAGAAGAAAGTTAACAACAAGAAAATCACAAACTTGTGATGGGTTAAACGGTATTTGATTCCTCAGTAGGAAAAGTTAAAAGACAACATTTTTTTTAAGTTAATTTTTATTGGGGAATTTATTCATAAGGAAACATAATCACTTATCATGTTGACTTTCATCTTTTATTAGATTCCTTACACAAACTCATATTTTCTCCAAAAGACGAGTATTTAAGAAGACTTGGTCACATTAAGAGTACTATAATAAACTTCTAGAGAATAACCTAATCCACAAAAGAGAAATATATACTTCCCATGTCTTTAGACTTTAACCAAAACCAAAACCAAAAAGGTTTGTACAAGATCAGATAATCCAGAAAAGGATAACCCTTTATAAAAAGAAAATATATTCTTAATCTCCAAAATTTGTCCAACAAAACCCAAAGTTCAACGAGGACCATTCGATAATAAATTTTTCCATAAAATTCTTCAAAGTAAACCAAACTAAAATTGAAACCCAAATATTTGAATGATTTATTCACATAGTCTACCAAATTAAATCGTAACATTTATCTCCAAACAACATCAGTTTCTCTTAATGTCTCGTATTGAAAAGTAATTAGACTAATCACATATCCTCCATGATAGGTTAATAAATATCCATAGATAACCCAAAATCAACTTACTCTTAATTCATAAAATCATCTAACTAAAAAGAATCATTCAAACTAACCAGGGACTTCACGTAGTCCAGTGGTAGGCGATAAATACCAGTTGCACTTTGGTTATGGGTTCAATTCCCGCATCTTTGTCCGACGTGATGGGTTGTCACACGGTCTGCGTGTTGTCCTTTTTCCAAAACTATATAATTCTCAAATCATTCCCCAAAAAGAGATAAAATCAACAAAAATAACCATAACATAATTTAAGCTCAATTTTATCTCATGTCTTTCACTTTGATCATAATATATAGTAACCCATAATTACCTCAAAAGTAAGGATCATATAAACCCAAATGGTTCTTTATAACTATGTCCACAAAAGAACAGATAACTATTCCTTGATTAAAATTTTCATATATTAAACATCAAGGTTACACATACTTTAAAAAGTCTTCCAATGTAACCCCATCATCAAAAGAGACTTAATACTCTTAAGAATTTCACCATAACTCTTGAAGCCCTTCTATGTTGACATCTTACTCATTCAACATTCTTCATGATCCATTAACCATTCATTTAAAACTTATTCTGAAATACTTCTTTCCTACAAACAAAATCATGAATCATATCCTAAGATTCCAATATAGGAAAACAATAGTTATGAAATAATCCATACCTTTGATTGGTCATTTTCAGTTTCTTCATCCTAAATCGGAATGGAATTAGGTATTGGTAAATGAACATTTGTACGATCTTGGTGATCCCATTCACGAAACTTCTTCATAGGACATGTGTTTGCATAATGATCATACACACCACATTTAAAATATTCAATTGATCCCTCAAAAAGAACTTCTTTCCCTTTCCTCGAGTCAACTGGATGCTTCCTTTTTCCATGGCAGAATCGTGCTTTATGACCTTCATTTCCACATCTATTGCATATTTTTGTCCCTTTGAATCATTTTCCTAGGTGTTTCTTTCCACATTTTTGACACATAGGTTTTTTAACACACTTACCTTTATGATTATTACCTGTAGTTCCGTTGGGATTTGTTTCTCGCATATATGATGCCTTAGATAAATCACCAATGTTTAGGTGGTAAATCATTACTCCAGATAGTTGGTTGAGGATAATCACAAGAGTTCTCATTGCAGCTCCCATATCTTTCAGTTGCTTGCTCAAAATACTGTCACAGTTTCCTTCACATCCACTGTTACTTTGGTGCCTGCTAGATCCAGCCATTTACTAAAACCATAAAGGTCAGTGTGAGTATATCAACAAAACCATCATGTACAAATGTGGAAGATAAACACTAAGATATACTTACTCATTCACTTTATCTAAAACTAGGACTCTTTTTGAAATCATTACCATTATGGTAATGTCACTTATGCTTCAAGAATACCCTAACCTCTAAAGTTATCTAAACAAACCTATGATACCAACTATAAGTCCCCATCCTTAACCATTACATAATCTTGAGTTATTACAACATTACACATTGAGGATCTTTTCAGGTTTAGAGTTTTAGAGAATTAGATCATAAAACTTGCACTACATTCCCCATTTAAACAATGTGGTTACATAAAAGATAGTATTAAATTTTTTTCCATCAACGGAAACATATTTAAAAAGAAAGCATGGATTCTTTCTTGACTCATCCTTGACATTATCATCACATCATGTGCCTTTCCCTTGACCTGTGAAAAAAATTTCAAAAACTTGGGAAAGCATAAAAAGAACAGTAAGGGTTATAAAAATATGGAAAGGAAACATGAGTTCATATATATATAAGAATGAAATAATACTTTACCTATAAAACATAGGCATATAAAATCATGAATAAATCATAGAAATCATAAGACATAAATGGTAACTTGAGGTATTCATAACATTCATACGTAGGGAGTAACCATCTTGGTTACATTTGGAATACCCACTACAGTATATTCCCTAAATCTCTTCGGAGAAAACTTAACGTTTCACTATTTCGCGTTACCCAATGCATTGGAGAGCTATATCGGGCTCACCCGCCCTTAGTTTATCACGGAACCACCTGTATTCATAATAATTCCCAAGAACCTCAACATAATCGTATCACATAAAACATGCATAAATGAAACACAACATTTCCACCTTTCAATCACAAGATATCAATACAACACATTGATATAAAAACATTGTGAAAACCATATTCAATACCAAAATAAATGAAAATTAAACATCGTATTTATTTTTCTCTAAAAAAAGGTATGGCTTGTACAGGTAGTCGAAACTCAAATAATGGTCACGGTGGCAGAGAAGTCATTGTTGCCGCATACGTACGACAAAAACATTCCCCTTTTTCGTTTAGTAAATGCTTCATATATAAAAGATTCCTTTTGGATACACGTAAAAGTAAAAGGGTTTTATACACTGTATAAAACAAGGTTCTGTATAAAACAAAGTATGCCTCAATGAAAAGAGATTGAGACGAAGTCCCATACAAAGACGATATCCTTGGATTAAGGATAAATCAGTTACATAATTATGTGTGACAAACGAATACACGAAATATAAGTGGGTATTAAGTGTAAAACAATCAGAGTACATTCAAACATAATCATAGAACGACATATTCATGGTGTACAAGTTTATCCCAAAGAATCGAAATTAAGTTAAGAAGTTCCCTTGAAAAAATTAGACAGCCTAACAACGTCACTTCAAAATTCAGAAAAAGAGTTGATAAGAGATAAAATGGGCATCTTATAACTTGGAAATAAAATTTACATCAATAAGGATATAGAATAACATTTCCCAACATAATATTATGTGAATTAAAAGAAATAAAAAAATAATTCTTTTAAAAATAGGAGGGTGAAAGGTTCCCTTACCGACATGGGTATCTTTGGAAACATACACCCCATGAAAGAAAGACAATACATCATTGATGTCAATACTCATAAATGAAATAATATTACACAATGAGTAAAATAATGGTCAGTATATACACCAATCAAAAGAAATTGTCGAAAATTTAGCATAAATCTCACGGGAATAAAAGTGAGATGAAAAATCCCTTACGAAAACTCGGCAGCCTAACGACGCCACTTAAAACTTCCAAAAATGGATTTATGAGATAAAATATGGTATATAATCACATTAAAATAAAATTTACAGAAAGTGGAATATAAAATAACATCCCCCATCATAACAAATATGATCTTAAAAGAAGTTACATAAAGGAGAGTACTTAAAAATAAAGAGAGAGGTTAGATCTCTTACGAAAATTCAGCATCCTAACGGCGCCACTCAAAACATCCAAAATGGATTGATGAGAGAGAATATGGTCTCTCATTATATGAACATAAAAATTAAAGTCAGATTAATATAAAATAACATCCCAATCATAATAATGATGAGCTTAGAAGGAATGACATAAAAGAGTGTACTTAAAAAGAAAGAGAGGAGTATGATCCCTTACCTCAAGTCTGACTTGTCTTGTTCGTTTCATTATATTCCGGAATAATAAAAATTGGTCAATTTATAATTGCCTAAGGACCTCCTTTAGAGATTAATATTCAGTTCATATCACATATTATAATGTTATAATAATTTTTTAACAAATTTAGTTCATATCAGACGTTTTTTCCGATGTTTGGTACATGAGTAAAAAATGAACTTGTTTAAAAAATGATTGTCCATGTAGTTATAAGTAAATAATTTCCAGAATATTATTAATGGTTAAAATATAATATATATCCAGTACATATTCATTTTATACTATTCCATATCATTTGGAGAAAAAAAACGAAAAGCACCGTTCATGGAGACGGTAGGCCGTACATACGCATGAACGCTACTTTCATTTTTTTTCATATTAATGGAATTAAAAATAAATTATATATATATATATATATTATAATTACAGTATAATATATATGTTATATAGGTCACATATTTTTTTAATTTCATTCTTTATACATTCCATGTATTGCATGTATGAGTCACATCACTTGAGGGGGCGGTAGTCCACACTTCCTCAAATGAAATTATCTCATTTACACAACATGAAAAGAATAACGGTATGGTTTAAATATAAAATAAAAAAGAATATTTTAAACATAAATACCATATATATCATATATAAAATACATTGACATCATAATGGCCACCTTTAAAGGTGTTAAAAGAATATTGAACAATCATCATTTCGTGAGGCAGAAAATCACCAACCACAGATCCAGTATATTCATTAACAATTAGACGAATGTTTGTTTAAGTGTAGCTCTAATATTTCTTATAACAACATCCTAGTATATTTAAGATACTGTATTTGTTACAAAATAAATGAATAAAAAGAGTTTAGGGGTTTGGAGAAGCAAAATAAAACAAAAGCACTCAAGTGAAGACATTACCTTAAAATCGGGTAACTCCCTTTGGTTTGAGATAAAAGGCTTCCTTAGGAAGACTTCTTCCCAAAGAGAGGCTTCAAGGAGTTAGATAGTGATGTGGAGAGACAAAATGGGCAGGGGTTGGCTGAGCCAAAGGCTTTGGATGTGTGGGTAAGGAGGTAGAGGTGGGGTCCTTTTATAAGAGGAGAGGAGGGGCACTCTTGGACAGGTGTAAAATGTAACTTTATTTTCAAATGATTTCCGGATTTTAATGGTCCCACGTTCATGTGTTTCGAGGATAAAGTGATAAGGGTTCGAAATCCACCCATCCAATTGGTTTTGGACATGTTTAGGTCTTAGATTTTACATTATCTTTCCATTTTATTTAAATCGTTAAATAATGAGGTCATCGCTGCATCATCATGATGTCATAAATAATTTAATTTATTTAATGTCTACAAATTATTAAAAAAATACTATGATGTAGGAAATATTTCTAGCTTTCCAATTAAAATTTATAGTCAAAAAGATCATTTATTTAGGAATAATTAAATATATTTTACTTAGGTGATACATTCTTTGTTACATTTAACATTCTTTAAAAATAAAAAGATAAAAAGTCACATTCTCACAAAAGTGATTCCATGGGGACCCCATGTTTGGAAAAAGGCATCCCATGGTCGGCCCTGAGACAAACCATGTCCTCATGACACATTTTGTGGTCATTGTTTCTTATTATGATATTATCTTTTTATATTTAACTACCCGATTACTCATTAATCAAGATAATTAAAGATAATTACCATCGTTACTATTCATAATGTCCAAAAAACAAAAGTGTATTAATTACATAATTTGGACCTTCTGATTCCAAATATGTAATTCATTTTACCAAATTCAAAACACATAAATTGCAATAATTAATTTAAAAAAACTTCACGTTGTCAAAACAAATAGCGGGTTTTTTAGAAACAATATTTATGAAACGTTTGGAACTTGTTTATGCCTAATTCCAAATTGAAATTAATCCCAATGACCATCATTGAATTACATGGTAAATATATATTCTAATTACACTTTAAAAAAAATTAAAAAGATAATATAACCATATAATTAAATTATATTAAAAAGCAGTTTTGATGTAAAATGTAGTATTTTTCACTATTCATTGAAAAATGAACATTGTCAGAAAAATACCAAAAAATTAACCCAAGGTAAATTTCAATGTCCCAATAATAAATAATATGTTTATTTTAAAAAATAGAGCTTATAAAATTGTCAAGAAGTGGATTTAAAAGGGGTTCTCCATCAAAAGACGGTTAATCAACTTTTTAAAGAATATTAGAATGTTTACGCTTAAAAACTGGATTCATTTGCATTTTTAATCCTCTAAAATTTATTGTAAAGAGTAAAAATATTTGACAAACATATATAATCATTTTTTAGTTAGTTCTGTTCATTCCCTCCATTACAACGGCTAGGCGTTAACTACCATTTAAAATAATTTTATTTTATTATTACAGTGCAACGTAAGATTCCCAAGAAACTCGTTCTTGCGTATTGGGTACGCCATCGATCATAGAATCCATTTTAAAGTAATATTAATATTTTATTCACAAATATGGATAAATATAAATATGTCATATTATTTATTTACCTGGGGTGTTATAAAAACAGTTTTTCAAATTTGAAGGAGTAGTCAGCATAAGATATTTTTCATAAGAAAAATGTGGTATGAAGAGGATGTACGTGAAGTCGCTATGAGAAGGATGTACGCAAAGGTGGTATGCAGAGGCGGTACATGAAAACGGTACACGAAGGACGTTCACGGAGGCAGTATGTGCGGGTGGAATACGAAGGCGGTACTCTGAGGAAATATGTAGAGGGGTACATGGATTAGAAGCGGTATGAAGATCAAGCATGGTATTCGGATGATTCACAGTATGAGGAGCAGGAACTGTACTCCAAGCAGGGGCGGTAGGGGGATCAGACACTGTATATGGATCAGGCGTAGTACGTAGAGTAGCCGATGTATGCGAAGTAGGTACAATATACAGAGTAGTAGAAGTGCATACAACTAGTGTGTTACGCAGATCAGAGATAGTCTATAGAATCAGGGATAGTTTGTGATTTTGGAAACAACATTAAAGAAGTTTGTGGTTTTAGAAGAAAGAAGAAGAATATTGAGTGAATTCAGTTTATTCACTAATGAAGAATATTGAACATAACCGAGCATCAAATTTGGACATTCAGGAAATAAAAGTATCATGCTGAACAATAGATAAGTATGTTTCGTGTCAGTCTGTTGAAGTTACCTTTAAGTAGACAAATTGAGTTAGACCTCTCATAAGGAAGTCAACTAGGGGTAGTCAATTAAAGTGATCTGAGAGTAGTAGTGGACTATCCCAAAACCTTTGTAATGGTAGTGTTCTTGGGATAAATTGATCATGCTCGAACTTTTGAAATCCAAAATTGGTAAAGATTAGTGTAGTTTGGAATGACCAACAACATATCGGTGTGTGCTCCTTTGACATAACCCATAGTGCTGAACCATGTAAAATTGTGAAATTTTCATTCTTCATGGAAATTTTTTAAATACTCCACATATCCATCATACAATGTTAAATAATTTCTTACCAATATGGTAAAAAGATCTAGTAAAGAAGGGAAAATGGTGACACACTGATTCACCCCCCCCCCCCCTCAAGGTGGTCTTGGGTCCTTGATTTGATATCAGATGACAAATTTTCCCGTATGTCGGTGACTATTTAATCATTCTATTCAGAAAAATATTTGAGTTTCTTTCCAAATGTCAACAATGAAGTGTAGTCTTGATGAAGATTTAGTCATCCTCAAGAAGAAGTCTACATCGAACAAGACCATAACAAACATAAAAAAGAAGGATAAGAGACAATATAATATGTCCCTCATGTTCAACTAATATGTTTTGCCTGGTTCAAATATCAGGCTTGGAATGTAAATATCAAGACAGATTAGGTTTATAAGAGAGTAAAGAAAGAGACTTCCATATCATTTTCATGTGATCATAGGAAATTAAGAACTTAGCAACATGATATTCTTGAAGAAAGAGTTGGTACTATTTATAGAATATTACATTTAATGTAGTTTTAGATCATTTGACATAGAAGAGAAGCTGATAAAATGGCAGAAGGCTTTGTAAATAATGTATCAGAATGTTATAAGCTCTCCAGAATGATTGACTAATTTGGAGAAAAAAGGATGAAACCTGAAATAAATAAGTTAACATGGTTCAAATAAGTTGACGAAAGAGAGATTTTGAAAGTCTCTTGAAGAAAAGATCCATGTGGTTGAAGAGAAACTAAACATTTTCATTGATCACATGGGTCTGCAATTAGAAGGGATATCTTAGATGATCAAGGAACATGACTCATTGATTCGGAACAAAATGATAATTCATGAGGAAGAAGTTGACAGAATGAAGAAGTATTGTGAAGAGAATATGAATATGACTGATGATCAAAAGGTCATTATCAATAAGAAATGTCTATAATTGGATGTTCGATTGACTAATCTTGAGAATACACATATTGAGACTTAAAAAAATAATGAAACTGTTTTTGATGGTACTCAATGATCACTGGAGGATTCTAATGTTGAAATACCTCCAACACGTGATAGGAAGATTTTGAAAACTCTTGATTATCTATCTCAAGAAATAGTTATTTTGCTACTTAATGCTCACTGGAGGAATATACTATCAAAATACCTCCAACATGTGATAATAATATCATGGTTTCACTCATTAATCTATCACAAGTAGATAAGAAGAATAAAGAACCATCTAAACCATATTTTACCAATGTTTCTAAATATGTTTCCATATAGAGTTCAGGATGGAAGAGAAATTCAAAACATGTATGTCAGAGTAAAGGTAACAATTTACCTTACACTTTTTACGGGGTGAATATGATTAATAATGTGAATTTTGGTTCTCTCCATAGAGAAAAACAAGTCAAGAATATATCCTAGGTGCATAATATGAAGAAATCAAGATTTTTGGGTCATGTTGGTGCTGCAATAGATTTGGGAACTGTTCGATAAAGTCTTGGTATAATACTCGTAATGTAAAAGCACAAAGTAAGCCAACCTAATGGGGAAGCCAGGCATTGAATAAGATGTAAGATCTGTAGGTCTATAAGAATATGTTTACTACAAATAGATTTGGAATTCTTGAAATAATCCTTGATGTATTCAATGGCAGTGGTCATAAGGTAGGTACATGCCCACCTCAACATGCTTTCACTATAGATAAGAAAATAAGACCTTCGATGCTAGCCAAGTATGAATCACCTTTCTTGGAAATAGGACATAAGAATATTGTGAATAAAAATTTCCCCAACTAGATATCAAGTGGGTATTCTAAGAATACTCTAGTTTTTAGTTCTACGAAATCGAAGGACAATTCATCCAGAAGAATAAGTAGTAGGGTTGAAACTCAGATGAACCCATGTGGAAGATCCAAGAATGATGCAATAGTTTTAAATGACACGTTGGTCATCTACCCAAAATATTTGGAATGAATGAGGATACATGGAGATGAAAAGGCCTAGGATGGTGCTAATGGAAAAGTAAAATCTTCACGTGATGAATATAAAGTTCATGAGATATTGAAACTCAAAGGAAACATACGTATTGATGAAGTATTGTGTGAGAGGTGTATTAAATATGGTCATAACTCAAAAGCTGTTAAGACCTCGACAACAGAGAAAAAACATTCTTTAAAAGGATTGAGAATATATCATTCAGGATGACCCTTAATAAGATCACCTCTCCATACAAAGCAGAAGAAAATGTGACGAGATCCGTGTCACATCATTACGGATTAAAAGAGATTCATAGATGTGTGAGCATGATGACTGGAGAAAATGGTTCATCTTTGTTGAGAAACCCATCTCACCATTCCTTGTCACATTGATGAAGAATGGAGGAACCACTTTATTGCCTTAATCAATTTTGAAATATATTTTTTCTCATAATACAGGGAATTGATGTTGAATTATGCTTTCATGTGGAGAACCAGAGAAGTAGTGAATGTTGTTAACTCTTGGTAGCAAATCTGAAGAAGTTTCCATCCATGTAAGATTCATCAATTGATATTCAAATATTAAAATGATAATGTATCACCATTGATGATGATGAGGAGGGGTTTTTCCATTTTCGGATACAAATGAGTAATATTTTACAATTATAACTTCGATCAGTATCAACATTAGTTGGTATTAAATTCAATTACTCTAAAAATTTCATGAAGAACATTTCATTGAAAATCGTATATCATTTATCAATATACCATACTTGGTTACTCAAAATGGAGAAAAAATTTCAAAGGGGGAGTAACTGAATTAGTTTGGTGACATAAGAAGAATGGATGTTCCCCAATTCCATTTATCCTGCCAATTTCACTTGAATGTTTTTGATCAGTTTTTTGAAGTTAGTGAAGGAGTTTCAGGTTTATTATTCCATATCACATTCAATTTATTCTTCCTGGAATGAAAGTGAAAACCCATGAAGACAATGTACTTGAGTTATCATCTCATGAGGTATCAGGATCAGTGGATATTGGATATCATTGTTATCTAAATCAAATCTTATTGTTTTATTCATCGAGTATTTCTCACGTAGACATAGAGAGAAATGATTGATGGCACATTGTTAAAGTAATGGATGATACTCATTCCCCCATAAAAATTCTACATCATTTCAATAATGAGGATAGAATTTATATGAATGTTTAAATCTGAGAAAGAAATATGGAGAGAGAGAAGATTATTATTTTGATATTGACATATTCATTTGAAGTGAAATTTAAGGTATTGACAAAAAAATTTAAAGGGGTGATTTTTGGGACCACTTTGTGTATAAGGTTGTATTAGTTGTCAATAGTTGTCAATGAAGATCAAAAAGAAGAAGGATATGAAAAATAACTCAAATGTTATTGAGGGACATGAATTATTGAATGAGGTATCATCTAGGGATTTGAAGATTTAAGAATGATGATACAAAGATGAGAAGATGATGTCAGCCATATTTTGTGTAGATTGGAATGGTTGATGTTTCTAGAAGACAGGGAAGCTGGTATATTGCAGTATATTCCCTAGAGAACATGATGAAACTGGAACTGAATATTTAAAGAGTATATATCATTAAGTTAGGAGTTCATGATGAAAGCTGCTGACTAATAAAGAATAAAGATTAAAGTTTATTAGTATGGGTATTCTTTCCAAATAATATATTTTAGGTGGTTCTAATTCTCAGTGTTTTACAAATTTTTGGACCTCAAAATGATGTTTTTTTTAAAATGGAAGGATTTATGCATTAGAGTGAATGAGATGCAGAACAAAAAAGGAAATTTTCAAAGGGATCATGTTGCGTACCTCGGAACATGGACTGCGTACCATGTTCCAGGAATGGTTCACGACTGCGAACCTGGAAGAGGAAACTATAAACGGAGCACTGCGTAGAACTAAAAATGGTTCCTTACTGTAGTACATGGTGAAAGTGTGTGGTATGCAGGAAACGTATGCGGAACGGTTCGTCGAAGGGGTCATAATACCAAAAATGGTTCTCCGTGGAATGAGTTTTAGTATGCGGAATAGCTCGTTATTGGCCGAAGAGATGCAGTACTTGGACTAATAGACACACATTATGTAGTGAAGGTTCACATTTCACCGGCGGGTCATATTACACAGTGGAGGATCACTATAGAAAGATGTATTTCAGTATGTAGTGATGTTTTTCCCACATTTAAAATTTGGGTAAAAAAGTTTTGTGAAAATTTTGGAGTTATTTTCCTATATAATGAGTGTTAATCCCATCATTAATGGAGATATTTAATTCGATAAGGAAGAATCTCTACAATGGAAGAACTCATCTATGTCCAAAAGTGGTTTGCATGAGAGATTATGCATTGGAAGAGGGGTATGAAAATTAGAAAACAGTTTGTGAAATTTGAAGGAGTATTCTGTGAATAAGATTTTTCATAAGAAGAAGGTGGTGTGCAGAGGTTGTATGTGATGAAAGTACGTGAGGGCGGTACGCAAAGGCGGGATGTAGAGGTGGTATGCGAATGTGGTATGTGAAGAAGGTACACAAAGGTAGTACATAAAGGTGTTACATGAAGGCAGTATATGAAGGCAGTATGTAAAGGCGGTATGTCCAGGCGATACACAGAGGGGTATGTGGATCATGTGCAGTATGTGGATCTGTCGGAGTTTTCAGAGCAAACGTAGTACGCTGAGTAGGGGTGATACAAGGATCGGGAAGGATACGTGGATTAGGCGTCATATGCAGAGAAAGTGTTGTACGTGGAGTAGGGGTATTACAATAGCAGGCATGGTATGCTGATCAGAGACATTCTGTAGAATCCGAGATAGTTCGTGAAACTGTAAACATCATAAAGGATGTGTGTTATTCTAGATGAAAGAAAAAGAAGACTAATTCCTTTCAGTTATTTCACTAATTAAGAATATTGAAAATAATAGAGCATCCACTATGGACCTTGATTCAAGAAACGTCTCATGCAGAACAGGAGACAAGTACATTCCATGCTAATTTATCGAAGTGTCCATCAGGTGAATAAACTGAGTGAGACCTATCCCAAGGTAGTGAGCCTGGGGGAGCCAACAGAAGTGATCTTAGAGATGTATTGGGCTATCCCAGAACCTTTGTAAATGTATTGTACACTATTCTGAAACCATTTTAATCCATAACAGGTGAATATTAGTAGAAATTTTTATGATCGAAAACCTCTCGGTGTATGCTCATTAAATGTAGCCCTTAGTGGTAAACCAAGTAAAACTTTGTTGTTGTCCTTATTCATGTGAATGCTTTAAATACTACACATTTCCACCAAAACGTTTTAAAGAAATTATAACCAACATGGGTACAAGATTCAATAAAGAGAGATAACGTTCACACCCTGATCCCCCCCTCCTCTCAGGGTGGTCTTGGGTCCTCCACTAACTTATTATTATTTACTTTTTTACCACATTTGGATGAAATTGACCTTATATCATTTAGTTATTTTAAGTAACTTCATTTATGTTCCTTCCCTCAATCATAAATGAGAACCTATTGTACTATATGATTCACATTATTTGAGGCTTATAGCTCAATAAATATCTACCCAAAAAACATTATAACTTAATTCCATAATTTAACAAGCTGTTATTCCTACCATAATTCCATCCTGAGATAGCATATGTGTATTCCAAAGGTAATCTCTCAAAGAAGAGGTAATTTCTTTAACCAACACTTTCAATGGTCATTTCTTCATATTATTTCTCTAAATTTTTTATACTCATCCTAAAAATAGATTTAAGTATCATAAATAAACATATATGTTACTATTATTTTTGTATCACTGTTTTCCACCTCATTTTCATCAAATGAGAAATGAATATATCACTCATCTGTATTCGTGGACTACCACCTGCAAAAAGAGATGGGAATAATTTTCCATCAATATATTTCATGATTATTTATTATGAATGATATAATGTTTATATATGATATTTATAAAATAATTATTCATATTCAATTATAAAATCATAGCTACATTTTTATCTTATCATTCGTTGGGAAATAATAAAATTTCACTTGCGTATGTGTAGATCTCATCCCTAGGATGTGATGTGATTCCTTTATCATTTCAACTCTACATGATTTTTAATAAGGGTATATTTAATAAAAAAAATTAGATATTTTAAATTATAATAATGATTATTGAATATCTAGTTATTATATGACTTTCTTTGGTTTCATCAAATGAAATGTGAAAACATCACTCATGTGTGGGTACAGTCTACGGTCTCCACAAAGTGATGTAGTTAATTTCTCATGAATGAATTCTATGAGTGATTTTAAAATTGAGTAAAATTATTAAATATTATACTTAAGACATGAATATTTTTTTATATATCGTTTAATCATGATCAATGTTAGTGGACCATAACATCCGAACCAAAACACCAATGAAAAAAAAGTAGTTAACACCTAAAAGTATGATGAAAATTAATGATTGTTAATGAATGGTAGATAAGATTATATAATATATGTATAATAGATCAATATTAATTTCAAAGGCAGTTTTTATAAGAATGAATGAATATATAAATTATGTTTAGGTTATCTCATCTTTATTTTTTAATGATATATATGCTATATTCAGGACTTGTTTAAATAATGTGATGTATATACTATGACATTCATATGATATATAAGGAATATAGTTATATTTATGGTATTTAATGTATTATTTGTCCTTATTTATTTTCATGGATATTTTTATAAAAAAATAAAAATATATATGAGGTTTAGGTTACAATCTAATTTCTTTTTGAGAATCTATACACTACATTTCTATTGAATGAAATTATATTGATCTTATTATTTAATCCCATATATCTAATTTTTTATATTTATTTATATATTTTTCAATTAATAGTACCATTTTACCTACTTTTTATCTAAAATTACTAAGACATGGTCTTTTAAGGAAAAAATAATCTTATTATTTATTTGGTCAAAAACATATATATGTGTTTAAAATATTCAAAGTTGAATTTATAGAAATTTAACCTCTACTTGAAATTTCCTAAAATGTTCGTTATCACCATGTTTTAATGTATTTGAGATATTTTAAATGGAATTATTTTATAAAAAAATTCATAAAATATATTTTTGACTCATAAATGTGTTGATAGAATGTTATATTTTAATTTATATGGTATTATCGTATTTTTTCATAGTCATATCCATTATTTTATTTTGCGATTTCATTATGATTTTCCATGGATAAATTAGAATAAAATTATTTTATTTATATTATGTTCATTTTTTTAAAATTTTCTGAAAAGAAAATTAAATGTCTCTCATGTCTTCAAAAAAAGTTTTGAATGATCTTTTAAAGTTAATTTTTCATCTATGTACAAATTTTTTAATAGGTTTTATTTTTCATTAAGTATGTGCTCTTATGATGCGATAAAATTTTCTATATGAATTTGGATAATGGTAATATAATGATAATTACATGAAAACTGCTTCATTCGCATAGGTTAATTAAACTATATGAGATAATTAATTCTTTAATGATACCTTCCACATATTTTTCCTCAATGAATTATGATTAGGTGGTAATGAGATGTTTATAAAACCTATTTAATTTCTATGAGTTATTCTTTAGGAATATTATGAATATTTTATTTTATTATATTTTAAAAAAGAATTGTATATTTTTTAATTTGTAATGTATGGGATCATAATTATATAGTCCTCCAATGCATTGGGTGCTTAATTATATCTCATACTATAATACAGAAATAATATGTAGTGAACCTAGTTTTGTAAGGGACTATGTCTAATATGATATTCATGGTAGTGAACACTAAATAAAAAAAATGATTGAATATTGAGTGAACTCTAACCACTATAATAGTCTTAGAAGTGATCCTTCACTAAAGAAATTATTTTATTTTCTTATGTATATTCCAAATATTTATGTATTATCCATAACATATATTCTTGTGGATCATGAATGGTTATTGATGATTTCATACTCTAATGAACTATGTAATTTGTTATGAAAAAAACTTTTTCCTTAATAAATTATTATATATCATTAACTGATTGGGTGTAAAATTATTAATTTATGATTATGTTTTAGTACCCTTATACATATTCCCACTTATAATCATTTATTAATATCTCCATTGGTTACACTTCTTGAGAATCTGATCTCACCCCTTTTATGTTTCCATTTTCCAAAAGATATAATAAATGGTATTAGTTTAGAATTGTATCATAAGGGTACCATTTGAGAATAATGCTAGAGGAGATATTGAATAAATTTCATCAAATATTTTGATTATGTATCTAGTCCCTAATGACACTAAACATTTATTGTCTACATGCATGTATAATTATATAATTCGTTGAATATTTTTATAAAATGATTCAATATTTATGTATTTATTTCTCGGGTATTCTCACTTGGTGTAAAATAAATGATTATTTATTTCAAAATATTACTATTTTTAATCTTTTTTAAAAATCTAGGGGACAATCCTAAGCCTAGTATAACTTCTTAAAGAATTGGTTAATTAGATATTGTGTGTTTTTCCTAAAAATAAATCCTTTTTTATATATGCTAAACTAGACAGGGCTATGTAATAGATGCACCTAGGAGTATAAAAATTAAAAGGGGATGATTGGGTGTTACATATATCATCTATAGTGTATAGTGATTTAGCCTATGGTTTTATGTATAGCTAGACAGACATGGATGATATTCTTGGGTTAATTTACTTTTTAATTTTTAACTGTTATGAAGGATTTGAGTGGATAATGACCATGAAAGGCTATGGTTAATCCTTATATTTAATATATTGAAATGAAGGTATCATGATATAGACATCCTATGTATGGGTTTTCAAGAATACATTATTTCTCTTTATGATAATTTTTTCTCACACTATTCTCTTTTAGTCAATCATTAGGACAGGGAGGAATTATGTTTTCATTGAATGTGATAGACAATGAAATGATTTTCATCATTTGAAAAAAAAATATAACGGGAGTTAGAATTTGAAACCTTATGGTATAACTAATTAGCTATATAATTTTATGATTAAAATCCTTAACATTGGTTATAAACATCCCCAACACTGGTCACCAAATGGGATGTGCCAAGATTCAAAAGATTCTGAGAAATACATGAGGGATTACATGATGTGTAACCCAGTTTCATGTCATGATGACGTCGACATTGTGAAAATTAAAAACAACACTACATGCCACGCAGAAAGATTTGGGTATAAAAGGATATTGTCGTCCGCCTTTTGAGGATACACTTGGACCAATGTGAGCATGTTTTACACCAACAGATGATAGAATGATGATCCAGATCTCCTCTATGTAGACATTCTTCCTCGGGTACCCATTTCATTCACTCTCAACTTGAGGAAGTAGTTTTCTTAGTGACAGGTGATGTGATTATAGGGGGATGTGCACTAAGGTATTATTTTATTTTCATTATTCATGATTTGGACTATTGTGAAAAAAAAATTTATCAATTCCAATCCCTTTAGTTTTTTCAACTTCATGACAATTTATTTTGATTTGAAGAGTATCATTTTGTTGCATAAATTAATCATTTTAGATTGTGTAGGAAAATAATTCAAGGTAGAACGGTTATATTTAAATAATGTTCTAGATCACCTGTCTCTGTTATTGAATCTAGTACATAACCATTACAATGGTCAAATATGGAATTTGTGAGGGATACCCAGACCAAGGATACATAATAACTTAATTCAAACACCAAAACTGAATAAATACATATCAATTGAATCCCTAGCACATGAACATGAAATCACTGAACTTGGCATGTCTCCTATATTGGATTTTAATCCAATCATCACTAATATTATTTCACTTTTCTCAAATTAATTAAACAATTTAAATATCTCTTTCCTTAATTAATTTAAAACATTGACACTTTCTATATTTTCTTTATCCCAAAATTTTTGTATACTACATTTTAATCAATTGAGATTCATATTTTTTTTTTAATTTTTTTTTCCAAGGTACTATAAGAATTTAATGACTCTTTATGGGGCTGTCAGTATTTTTATAGAATATGGGTTGAATCACCCCGAGAAATGATTCAAATGAATAAGAAGATAATTTATAAAATTTTTTATAAAAAGGTCATAAAGTAATTTATTGTTGAGTATATATATATATTAAAGTGGATGAAATTTATTTTCACCTTAAGTAACCCCTAAACGATCAATTCCTTATGTGTAGATAACAAGGGAGTTATCCTAGTCATTTCCCCAAACTAAGTGCTAAATCATAGACCAAGGAATTGTTTATGATATTTTAATCATTAAAGAGTATCACGATGGATATGGACTAATAATCATACAATACATAGTTAGAGATTTTATGTTGTTGTTTTTAAGAATGACCCCAATTAAAATATTATTATTTATCCTTTAATATAAATTTATCTAATTCTGATGACTAATTCAATCTATTAATATATATTCCTTATAAATTTCTATAATAAGTAAATAATTTTTTTATTCTAAACTGATCCATGATTAACTATTAGTGTGAGAAAAATATATGAAATTACGGTGGAGAATACTCAATTGAATTGGTCTTATTACCTATTTATGATGAATTTTTATCTCAGAAGGATGGGGAAAAAATCAATATTCAAGAAATAAATTATGTTTAGTAATATCCTAATGTACTTTCTGTATGAGTACTATGTATTTAACAAAATCATAAAGTATATTTTTCAATACAACTCATGTATCATTCTACACAAATTTCATTGTATCCTTATATAATGTCTGAAATTGTGTTGTATGATTTGAAGCGACTCATTTAGAATCTCGAAAAATGATTCATATTCCCAAATACACCACCATGGATAGAACCAGTTCATTTGATTTAATATAAAAATAGAATAACGTGGCATTGAATTTAAAATCTATAACAAAACATAATCTCTATCAAGAAAAAATATCATATAATTTATATTGATTAATTGTTTGATCAAATATAAATAGATCAGTATTATTCCAACATTGACCATTTTTTGGATATCATAAATTATGGTTCAAAGTAGATGATATACCCAAGATAATTTCCTATATGATTAATAATTTTTATGAATATATATTGATTTCATTTGGACTTACCATTGCCCCTTCCATATTCATGGATTAAATTAATATTGTCTTTAGAGATTACCTTAATAAATTTTTGATTGTTCTTATTGATGATATTCTTATATATTCCATGATCAAGAAAGGTCAAGAAGAAAATTTATGGATTTTATTAAATACTTCATGGAAGGAGAAGTTGTATGAAAAATATAGAAAGCGGGAATTTTATAAATTTAAAGTATCAAATATTGGGTCATATAAAATTAAGAGAGGGTATATTAGTATATCCATAAAATATCGGAGTTATTGAATAATGGCCCTGACTAACCCTGGTGACAAAGATATATAATTTTAATAGGATGGTTTGATGCTAATGAATCTTTTTGAAAACATTTCCATTAATATATAATCCCATACCTTTTTTTCATGAATGTGAATAAATTTCTATTAATTAAGTAAATAGGTGTAATATTTTATGGAACTAAATATATGGTTAGTCAGTGAATCTATACTCTCACTTCCCTACAGTGGAGAACTGTTTGTGATCTATAGTGAAGCATTGAATATGGTACTATGATACATCCTCATGTACAATGATACAATTATTTATTATGCCTCACATTAATTGAAAAATCATGTGAAATTTTCCATACTCATGATTTGGGGTTGTCATCTATAATGTTTTCATTATAAATAAAATATAATTATCATTATATTGAAATATAATATATATATATATATATGTGTATTGATCATAAAATAATTCATTATATAATCACAATGAAAGTGATAAATATGTATTGAAGTAGATGGTTGGATTGGATTAAAAATTATTAGTATTCAGTAAATTACCTCCCTAATGAGGTGGCCAATGTCAAAAAATTTATTTTTCATCTACCCCATTATATTTTTCAATGATGAATATTTAGATAGATCAAATGCATATTTATTTGAAGAGGATAGAACATAAAATAATAATGAAGGTAGAAATATGATATCTTTTTGAGTTAAATGTTCAATCATCTATCCATGTGATAGATAAAGAGGTACACAAGGATGATGTTGAACTATATAATTTGGTGATAAATTTTCCTATGTTCAAAAAGTCCATGATATAATGATATAGTTTAGACACCATGTTTCTTTCCTATCCATATTATATTTTTAAGAATGACCTTTTTTATGAAACTCCTAGTTCTTAATTCTCTATTCAGACTTGAATTATGAATATGTATTGAGATCTGGCAGAGTATTTCTAGTGGGATAACTTGAACATGGATAATGTAGAGTATACATCTTTATTCCTGGTATATCAAAAAGTTAAGGATGATAGATAGAAGTTATAGGGGATGTTGTAATCATTACACATGTTGGAATAGAAATTGGAATCAATTACTATGTATTTCATCATTTGACTCCCAAAAACATCTAAATTTCATATTTCTATTTAGTTTTATGTAGATCACCTAATGAAGTTAGCATATTCCATTGAAATAAGATACAATTTCTATCTAGATGATATTTTCATGATATAAATTATGGAAGTTTGAAGGTTTCATAATTCATCGCATTATATTGTATATGATAATCACCAAAGGTTTATCATGACTTCAAGAGAGGCCTTCACTAATATTTTCATATAGAATTGAAATTTACCTTTTTATATCATCCTTAAATAGACAATCAGCCTTAGAGGACCATTAAATCCCAATAATATAGGTTGAGATAATGTTACATAGATTTAAAATGTGGTTGGTATCAATAGATTTATCTGGTTGTGTTTTCATGGAATAATATCACTTACCCCTGAAGTCAAATGGATATTTATGAATCTATATAAAAAAATAATTATAGAACTCTAACAAGATTAGATGAAGTTATAGAATGAAAACTTTTGGGTCCTAATCTAGATAAGGTAATGATAGAGAAAGCATGATCCATTCAATAAATGATCAAGATAGCTTATGATCAAAAAAGGATTTATACTATCAATCATTGGTGGGATCTATAAATTGATGTTTTTGGAAAGTTATTCATCTGAATTTATCAATATAATAAGATTACTAAACTCATTAATAAGGTAATTTTGAGGATTAGGTATATTATCCCCATTGAGATTCTTGAATAAGTAAGAATATAAGCAAATAACTTTGTGCATTTAATGATACTCCCTAGTTTATAATATTTTCTATATAAGTCTTTTGTAGTATATAATGAGATTAGGTAGAAGTATAGTCAGATTTTTGAATTATTTTGTTGGAATTCCAAGGGATATATTCTTATAATGGGGTACAATATAACACTTGCATACTTTTCCAAAAATTACTCATTAATTAATATATAACATTAAATAACATGATTTATACAAAACACTAAACTTATGGAAACATTTTTTAAATATTATAAAATAAATCACATCATATAGTATTTAAATGAAATATATTTATTGAAAAATAATTAATTCACCTAAGAAATACCGTTGATCCTCAAACACTATTTTGAAATATAATATTTATAAGGATGTTTTTTTCATTTATGTTTTATTTAAATATTATTTAACACTATTTTATCAAATAATTCAGAATATTAAAACTATAAAAATTTTTATTTATACATGTATATAAATAATTCATCAATTATTGATTAGATAAAAATGATAATAAAATCATTTAAATGTAAAAAAGAGATGTTTTTTAAAAGATTCTATACTTGCAATGGCTTTATATCATAATTAACCACCATTAAACAAATATTCTGTTGAAATGTATATATTATAAAATAAATAAATCATTTTATAAATCATTTATTGGTTTTTACTAGGAATGCAATAAGAAAAACTCCATTTTATGATTAATTTGTTTTTCCTAAAAACATTTTTCAGTTCATTTTGTGTTTTTATTTAAAAATAAAATTTTTTCCCTTATAGAAATTTAATTTAATAAAATGGATTCTATATTTTGAATCAGTATTTAAAACTTTTTTAATTTTCCAGTATAATTTTTAGCTATAATGACTAATAAAAGTAGTAATAATTATTTACAGTGGTTAGGGTTAAAATGAGTTTATTGTGGGGTTAAACTAAGTAATAAGGTAAAAAATTCCACTTAAACATATATAATTATTATTGGTTAAATGTATTTCAACAATATATTATCTTACCTTCTATATTTTCCCAATTTATTCCACATTCACATGAAACTGATTTTATATTATTTAAATCTTTTATGTAATCCCATGATTGTCCATCCTCTCACATATAAAATAGAACATATGCTCCTACCTTATTAACATGATTTAAGCGTATTAGATCAGTGAAAATCTTTCCAAAAAACTAACTAAATTCCTTAACCACATTATTGAGATTCTGTTTTTACCTTAATACTATCCAAAGTATTATTATATTGTGATACAAATGAGGTCTCCAAAAGAACAACTAATCATCTTACCTGATACATTCAAAGCTTATTTATTATAATAATTTTTGTAAATATATTTAATCTATTCTAATATAATTACTCTTTTATAATAAATATAATGATATGTTACTATTATTATGGAAGAATAATTTTCCACCTTTCTTCAATAAAATGTGAAATGAAAGTATCTCTCGTGCATATGAGTATACTACCACCTCCACGTAGTGATATGATTGAATTTCCATAAAAATAATTTATGGATAGTTGTTAAGATATATTTATTTCTTAATATATAATATTTTAGAAAAAATTATAGTTTTTAAAATAAAATATATTATATATATTCTTAAAATCCCATCTGTTAGGAAATGATAATATCATTTGTGTGTATATGTGGACTACAACCCCCATGAAGTGATGTGGTTATTTTTTATTTCATATTTACATGGAAGGAAATAATGATAGATTAAATAAATATATATGATATTTATGATATAATAATTATTCCAAAACATTGGATTATAATTTACCTTTATTTTAGTACATCTATTGAAAAGTGGAAACACCAGTCAATCCTATATAAGGATTACCATGTAGCACCCCCAGTTTCAAGTAAGTAACGATTTATTTATGCTTTTTTACTATGTAAAGTATTTAGATGATGTTTTTTCGGGTTTATAAGACTTTGGGAATGTTTTAATGACTTTTTATATTTTTTCATGTTTTGAGCATGATTAGTGGAAACCGTAAACTCCTACAAGAACTGTGGAAGGTGAAAAATGGGCTTCTGTTTAGGTGCAATGTTTGGTCAAACTATGTGGCCACCATGGAGAAACCATGAAATGTGGTAAAGGGGGATTCTCCATGTTTTGAACATGATTTTTATAACTATATAGAAAACCCATGTGAGGATTTTTTTAAGGAAGAGTCTAGGGAACAATTAGCACACAGTTTGCCTAACCAGGGACTAACAATGGATTGTTTAATATTTAGATCCTAAAAAGTGGATATGAATCAAAATTACCTCTAATCCCATTTTTCACCATTTTTGACACAATGTAATTTTTTCTTAATCTTATAGGATTTGGATTCTCTCCCCTCTAGATTGGAAGTAATACTGTTGATTTATTAGAGCATTGAACCACAATTCCCATTGTAAGTCTTTATTTGTGGTAGTTTTTCATAGATTTTATTAGATCTACTATCTTCACTATTTAATATCATTATATTTATTCCTATTTTTATAGATCTATTTTTGTTTATTCCAATCATTATATTGATGTTTTTATGTTATGGAAAGATATTTAATATGGGTTTTGGGATAAAATCTCGATTTTGTTTGTGTTTTCATGTTGTTCTTCGTTTACACTATAATTTCTGAGTTAGGAGGATTCACTCTTGACTAAACTTATTAGAACTTTAATTAATTTTTTAAAAATGATTTATATTACTCAAAATAATTGTGAAATTTTTAATGGAAATTAACTATCTAGATAGTTTGTGGATTATTTTTAAATTTGGTTTTTTTTGTGTAAATTAGAAATGGTAACAATATTTTAATTTGATGATTTTAAAATGGTTTTTTGGTTTTGATAAATAGAAATGTTTTTTGAATAAAAATTATTTTATTAATTTTATTAAATCTAATTTAAATGTTGTTGTCTTAATTGGTTAATATTTTATTGAATGTGATTGATAATAGTCAATAAGTACCACCATCAAATGGATGAGTTATATACATGATTTTACATTGTTAATGGTAACACTAAGATTTCATTATATAGTGTGTGTTGGGTGGGGTGGGGATTATGTGAAATGTATTGGTTAATAAAAAATTGGGATTTGAGAAATGGTTAAATGACTTGTTTGGTAGTTTTCCTTCGATGTTGGTTTTGTTTGTGAGAACAATTTATCAATAGAAATTGTTTTTTATTTTGATATAATTTATATTCATTTTTTTTATATTAATTATTTTATGTAAATTTTCAAAAATTTCATATCCTAGTGCAATGTGCTGGTATATCAATTGGGGAGAGATTACAGGGTTTCATTACACACCCCTACTTTGGCACTTTAGTGATTTTGGAGATATTTTTTAATAGGACACATGAAACGGAAATGTACGATACATAATTAGTTGTGATTTATGATACAATGGATGTATTTTAGGGTCATAAAATGGATATTTTTGGGATATTTGGAGATATTATTTCATCACGTATTGTAGGTTTTTTGTTCCACTTTCTATTTTGATGTTAGTAGTCTTCTACTGTCATACTATGTTGTATTTTGGTTTTGAAATCAATTTTTTTCTTGGGTTGTCTTATGTTGTTATCATGAATAATTTAGTTCTAATTTTTTTATGGTGGTTTCTTCAGTTTTTTATTTTTAAGGTAAAATCATCCCCTAATTGTATTGAATCCCTTTTTATTTATTGTGAGCCCCCTTGGGGATGTCATTTAAGTTCTAATGGATATTCAATGAAGTGATGCAATTCATTTTTCAACCCTAAATTTTATGAATGGTTGTAAAGGTATATATAATGAATAAAAATGACACTTAGAAGACGATAAATATTATTTATATGATTTATTCACGATCAAGTGCAAGGAATATATCATTCTAAACAAAACACACATGAAAAACGAAGTAGTTAACAACTGAAATTTTAAAGATAACGAAAGATGAAAATATGCTCTAAGTAAACCATGTATGATATTATTAGTATAAATATGGTACTATAATATATTTATAATAATTCATTATATATTATATAAAAGTTATGAAGGGGAGTGGGGAATGCTCAATCTTAAGGTAAGGGGTTTTAGCCTCAGTTTTGATTTTTTGAAAAATATCTCATATTCAACACCTGTTTCTTTCATATGGTGCATATAATACCGAATTGACATGACATATCATTAATTCCATAATTTTTATTGTATTTACATCTTTATTTGGAATTAATAATTTCATGGGGGTTATGATTTTGAAGTTACCAAATTTTAAGTTGACTAATGTAACAATATTAATTCTGATTAGGTTTGTAAAATCTAAATTTCTAGGGAGAAAAATTATATAGATTTAATGATTTAAACACGTATATTTTATTCAAATATGTTCATTCCTTTAGTTTTCAGGTATTAGTACCTTTTTCACTCATTATTACTCTAAGTGACCATGTTAATTATTTTGAATAAAATATGTTCGTGTATTCACATTGGATGATGGGCGTTTTCTTTTGTGTTTATACTCTTCAAATTTGTTTTTATAGAAATTTATACTGATACCTGAATTATTTTTAAAATTTTATTTTCAGTAAAATTGTATTTTTTTAGAAAAAAATAAATTATTATTATTAGAAAATGTTTTTCGGCCAATTCATTTCAGAATTTTTAAAAAATTGCCGAAATAATGTACCCCTTTAACATATAATGTATCAAAAAAATTTCCCATCATCCTGGATAATATTTATATCAATTATTCCATTAAAATTTTTCAAGGATATTTTAATAGAAAATAAATTTATTTATATTTTAGTAATTTTTATTTAATATTATATGTAACACACCATTATTATAGAATTTATATGCTTCAAATAATATATTTTATAGCTTATGGTATACACAACACCAGTATTAAGTAAACCTCTACACATTATTATTTATATTAAACCTATATGAACATTCTACTAGATTGGTGGGTATTATTATGAATAACCATATTATGAAATATATGTTTAAATTATTTATTAATAAATCAATAATCTATCATATGATAATTATTAAATGATGGGAAATGAAGATAAAATATTTTAATGGTTAAAAATGATATCTTTCATAAAACTGTTTTTATGTTTGGAATATATTTTTATATTAATAAATTATATTTATCATTTTTAATAAATAATTATATTATATATCTAATCTAATTAATTACCATTCAAAAAGTTATGGTTAAAATGCAATGAATCAGATCAAAGTCATTTAATTCTTCAAAAATGATTTTTATTGTATTTTTTAAATGTATATTTAAATTAGTTTCAACCAATTACTGAAATATTATTTTAAAAAATGGAAATAAATTTGTAAATTATCATGTCATAATAGTTTGAGGATTAATTATTTGTATATTTATGAAAAGTTTGATTTTAATGTAATTATTTAAAACATGTCGATTTTAGTAAAACAATAATTAATTTTCAAAAAATTAAGTAAATTAAAAGTACAATTATGTTTTAAATTTTACTTCATTGTAAAATAGTAATCCTTAAATTAGACATATTAATATTAATTACATACAAAGAATAATTATATGTAATTTTTTTATGCTCCTTTTTAGGATTAAAAATATATTTTTCTAAAAACTGTTTTTTGTTTCATTTTTTGCAATTGCAATAAAATTTGTTTGTAGAATATATAGATATTTAATCGTGAAAAATTTACTTAAAATTTAAAATTATGAGATTTAATGTTTTTAAATATGACCCTTTTATCTCTAGTTATTATGAATTGTTACCATGTTAATGATTCATCACCTCGATAAGGGAAATACTTTTAATTTAGGGATAAAACTATGAAATAATGCCTATAAATATCCCTAAAATGTCATCCATAAATAGTTTTTGACAATTTTCACCATATAAATACATTTTTGACTCTCAAATGTAAAAAAATGTGTTACCATGATTAATGTCAAAATGGGTTAGAATAGGGGTAAAACCAAATGATAAGTTTTTAGATGATAAAACACCTATATAAATATTATTATTATTATATTATATTTTAAAACAATACTCTATAAATTCAAATATATCTCTCTTTGGAAGTATTTCATCTTTAAAATACGTTAATTATTTTTAATTTATTTTTATTATACCAAATTTTTCCTCTCATCACTTATGAAAGGGTAACTACTCTCTTCTCTCCCTAACACAATTATATCACTCTATATAAAAAATAAAAAAACATAATTTCTCCCCAAAATAAATTCACATGTCCTAGATTATCTTTTCACAAAAAAATACAAACCTAACAAGGCTTATGGTTCAAGCAAAAGAAGGTTTTGCAAAAGAAGTGGTATAATTATTTACTTTGTGTTTCATGTTTATTTCTTCTTCAAACTCCATAAAATACACTTAAACAATGATTATGTAATATCATAAGTTTGTTAACAAAAAAATTGATATTATTTTAATGTTACATTCCATATTCATATACATTTCAATCATATGGGGAATGAAAACAGCATTTGTGCTTATGTGTGTACTACCACAACAATGAATCGATGTGTCTCATTTTTCATAACATCCTCAAAATGAGTTTTATTTTTATTGTTTTATTAAATATAATTTATATTAATGTTACTATTATAATTCTTAAAATATAATATATAACTAAATTATTACAATTTTCACTTATTAATAAATCATAACCTCGCTTGTGCGAATGTGTTAATACCACCTCCACGAAGTAATGTGATTCGTTTTTTATGTCTTAATTTGATAGATGATTATTAAATTTCATTTAATATAAAAAAATTAATAATTATTTAATGATTATTATTATGTATATTATGTGATAATAACCCATTACACATTAGTCAACCTACCAAACTTTTTGTGTGATTACAAATCTAACATACTTAAAATGTTATACATGAACTTAATTTATTTCATTCCTCTATAATACATTGTAATATGTGAAATAAAAAATATTTTAGTAATTTTATAAAAACAAAAAAAGGTTATTATTGAAATATAAAATAAATATATGATCATTTCTGAAGTATAATAACTTATAAGAACTGTAGGGGGATGAGGAACGATATTTCCCTTTAAATAATTCTTTTTTTATTTTCCTTTAAAAATATATCTCTCTTATTCCCTTATTTATAAAGTTCTTATTTATGTTTCAAATATAGTTAATGAACATTTTTAACTAAATTTTTCTTTATTTAAAAATTAATAAATAGAAACCTTTCAAATGTTTTCGATAAAACTCACTTGTTAATTCTAATAAAATTGTGAAAATATTGTTCTCTTTTAACATATATGTCATGAATACATATTCCCACGGTCATGATCTCTATTTTATATTAAGATTAATATAAAAGTTTTTATTTTTATTTTCAAACAATTTTTTCCCATAATAATGTGTGAATGTTTAGTTTTAAAATATTTTTATTGAAATGAAAACTTTTTTTCTTCATTAAGAGATAACTGAAAGTGTTATTGCTTATATACATGATTTCTAATTGAAATTGGATTTTTTAAGTGAAATTTATATGTATTTTATTCAATATAAGTTTATTGTAAATTTTATATATAAATAAATTGTCATCCTAATATATCTCTAAAGATATATGATCCTGATATAGCTCTCTAATACACTAGGTAAAGTGATGATGTATATTGATAATATGTCACTCATTTGAGATATGTGAATTATTTTTTTATTTGATTTAGTTGAATGAGTTCTCTTAACGGTAAAATATATGTATAATTTTCTATGTAACAAAATGATATTATTTTATTATTCTATAAAATAATTATTTTTTTTCAAAAGGTATGGAAATGAGAGTTTGTTTTTATGTAAAATTTATAACCTATTTTTTAAATAAAAGTGAAAGGGTTTTTTTTCATGGAAATGAATTCATGAGTTATCATGTTTTTTGAGAAAATTTTATGATTATGATATTTCCGTCCTTATTTCATATGAAATATATAATGTATTTTATTAACCAATTATCTTGGTTTCCTAGAAATATAAATATATTTTTGATATTGAACAACTAATATGAAAAGGAAAAAATTCATTATTTATTTTAAAGGTTTATAAGTTTACGAATAGGTTTATTTTCCTTTTTGTACTTTAATGATATTTTTGATCACTTCATGTATTCAAATACATTTTAATATTAATTAGGAATGAGAGAATATGTAAATAATGTTAGTGTTCCAGGTATAAGAGTTACCTAGAACAAAGTAACTATCGATTTATAAAGAAATTGTTTTGTGAGAAAAATGGATACTTTGTGGAAATTTTAAATTTTAATGTAATTTTTTCCAAATACATTAAAAAATATGAACAAAAATATCCTTAAAATAAAAGAAATTTGAGAACATGTTATAATTAATGAATTTATTGGTTGAATAAGGTAAAAATGTTGTAGTTGGTATTAGATAAATATCTAATAAAACATTAGAGGTTATGATGATTTATTTCAGGATATTTAAATAGATTTAAATTGAATGATAGGATAAAACATCAATGGATTGCTATATGTTTTATTTTATTAATAGCTTTTTGAGATTTATATGAATCATGGTTAAGATTATTAAGGGTATTTTGGGAGAAATTTATGACAATTCAACCCTTGGGTATTTTATGTGTTTTTATTAAAAATATTATATAAGGAGGAATGGTTTTTTGTTTTTTGGACATATTTTGAAAGTTGTTTATGACTTATGGAATGAATATGATCTTTTTTGTTGAGTTAGTTATTTTTAATTAAGATAAAAATGTTATTACACTTTAGGGACATATGATTTTTCATAAATACAACCATGGGATTTCATAGTTTTTTGGTTACTAAGTGAGTAATGTTATTTTTTTCCAGAATATAAATATATTTGGAAAATTTTATAATTAACATAAATGGATTTTTTATTATTATTGGTATTTATTTGTGGTATAGATAGTAAATTCTCTATGATTTTATTATGGATTTACAATGATTCATGATATTTATAGAAAATATTCTCATATTTATAGATTATAATATTAGGGAATTTAAATTTTTGGTTTGTGATTTTTGGAGTGATTTTTCTTGTTTGGATATAAATTTAGGTTTATATTAGAAAAATAGTGACAAAATATTTCTAATTTTTTAATTTTGATCTTAGTAGTTATATAATGTAGAGTTTTATGGATAGTTTTTATACAATTTTTAAATATTCGTTTTGGGTGTTATTATTGAGGATTTATAGATTATTATATAATTTATTTAAATGGTGGTATATTCATATTAGATATTATATTATATTTCCCTATCATGTTTTTAGTTTTGTTAATTGATAAAAATTGGAGAATTAAACAATCATCATTTTATGGATATCATGATTCCTATAAAGTTAATTCTACTACTTTATACAAGAATAATTCGACATATGTTTTCATTCCATGGATTGAGAGAGGAGATATAATTGTAAATTTATTTCTAAAAAACCAAAATATGAAATTTTACTTATGAAATGAGAAAAATTTGGTAAGTATAATTTCTCTTATTCCATATATTGTTAGTGAAATAATCCCTGAAATCCATCAAAAGGATCTCAAAATTAAAAATTTATCTTTATACCTTCATTTAAAATGACTTTATGTTATTATTTTTACCTTAATTATTAATGGTTTTTTTGTTCCTTAAAATTCTCAGGGAAATGTTTTATATCACTCTAAATTATTCCTTGGATGTTATTTTACTCTTACATGCTTATATTTTCACATCCTACTTATGTTTTCTTTATGTGGGAACCAAATTAAGAATTTTTCTAGGTGACTATCATGTTTATATTTTCTTATTTTCAAAATTATATTATATTATCCCTTTTTATGATAAGGAATCTCAACAATGGTATTTTTAGATATTAAAAATATTTTCTTTTAATTATTTTATTTATTCTTAATCTCCTTATAATTGATTATAAATATATATTAAACCCTTTTTTGACATGAGATATAATTGTGTGGTTGTAATTTCTTTATAGGTAGTATAATTTTACCCCAAAATAATTAATAATATATTTTCATTAAATAATATATTTTAGAGTGTGTGGTATACACAGCACCGATAGAAAATGTACGTCAATATAATATAATTCAAATACTACTTTTATGACTAAACCATTGGTTTAGAAAGTATGAATAGTAATTAAAATGTTATAAAATATAGGTAGAATTTTTTTATTAATAAATTAATAAAAAACATACATTGCTAATCAATTGTCTAGAAATTAAGATAAAATATTTCGATGGTAACAGTAGATTTTTTTTATAAAACTATTTTTAAGTAAATAGTGTATCTTTATCTTAACATTTAAAGGTTATTTTTATTTATAAATTATTTATATTAAATTATTATATTATATATAAAATTTAATTAGTTAATATCTCTTTAATTTTTGTTATTTGGCATGTATTTAAAATAAATTATTTATTTCCTTCAAAAAATCAATTTCATCGAAAATGGGTCTTTTACACTTTGTGTGCGGATATTATGAATAATTACTGCCACAATAAGAAATAATATTTGAAAAAAATAATACTTTTTTAAATGATAATTTAATTATTGGTTTAGGATTAATATTTTGGTTTTATTGGAAAGTTTGATTTTGAAGTGAATAGTAAAAAAATAATGATTTTTTGCAAATTGTCATTTATTTTCATTAAATAATGTAATTTAAAATTGAAATTATATTTTAAATTTAACCATAAAGTAATATAAGACTATTTTAGTTATACATAATCTAAATATTTATCTAAGAAGAAAATTTAGACTATATTGTTTTATAATATTATTTTTGGAACTTATGAATAATTTTTCAAACATATTGTTTTCCTAAATTTAACTAATTTTTGTTAAAATAGACCCTTAAAATTATAGAAATTTATTATTGAAACAAATTATTGATGGTTTTCATTAAATAGGTTTAAATTTTCGTAATTGGCCCCATTTATTTTTAGTTACTATGAATAGTAACTGTGGTAAAGATTTCTCACCCATGTAAGGGAAAAATTATTAAAATAAGGTTCATTCAATGGGATAATGCTTAAAAATACCCGTATCATTTTAATTAATTATATGTGATGAGTTTTTAGACCCAATACATCCTAGATATAGAAATATAAAAATTAAATTCAACTTTCCATTGAAATGATTAATTAAAAATGTCACTCTTGATTTTAATTTATATTATATGTTTTTGTAGGGAAAAAATTAATTATTAATGAATATAAACTATTTTATAAAATAAATAAATTTATTTTTTATGGTAATTTTTTTACAATTTGTTTTGGTATAATTACCTTCAATGATTGTGAAACAATGACTTAGTGCATATTAAAATTGTAGGAAAAATCTCAGAAATGACTAGAAACATTATATGAAATCTATCATGGATAAATTACTGCGTGAAAAAGTTTTATGGTCAATAATAATGGATAAATAATAGTAAAACATCTTATATTATAAATAAATTATAATTAATTGGATGTGAATTTCAAATATTATAAATAGTTTGAAAAATTTATGATATTTTATGTCAACTGATATTTTATTAAATATTTTAAAAAATAAAGAGGATGTTTAGGATGGTTGATTGTTTAAAACGTTATCCATAGACAATTTCTAGTAAATTTTTAATTTTATATGTACATTAATGACTCTGAAAAGCTAAAACATTTTTTAGAACTGTTAAGGAATATCATTTTTAAGGAAGTAGTCAAACAAACATATATTGTTTTTTATTAACAAAAAACATTATAAAATTGTTTAGATGATGCCTTTTATATATTTTACTATCTTTATATTAATTTTTGACCATTTTCACACATTTTACATGACAGAACACAATAATTAATTAAATTTGATCTTTTGACTAACATCTTAAAATCATGACCAAAAGTTAGTTAAATTACCTTTAAAATACTATAACTTTTGAAACTAATCCAATCATATAAAAACGTTATATAAAAAGTTAATTTGAGTTAACTCCTAGAGAATTTTTTTTTACTAAATTATAAAACATATATTGGTTTAATTTAAAAGAAATAAATTTCAAAATGTAAATAATGTACATAAAATAAATAAAATTATATTTTAACAAGTGGTTATGTAACATGGCAATAATTAATCCCATAAACATCATAACCACCTCCTTCAATGTAGTTAATTATGAATACAAAATGATCCACAACCTATATCAAGATTTAAAAACAACATAACACAAGGATATCCAGGAACAAAGATCTTCAATAATTAAACATTCTATAAAATAAGTAATGTTCACACGTGATCTCTTTCAAATTTTTTTAATGAAATAAAATTTGGTAGTAATGAGAGTGAAATTTAATCACTACTCAGTTTAGCACACAAGACTATGTTTTATTAGAATATGGGATAAAAACAGAACACAAATGTAAAGCATATAAATTATAAAGATAATAAGAATGAGAACAAATAATTTTTTCAAGACGAATAGTATCATTCAATCTTGATCCTAGTAATATCTCTTTAGAATGAGCTTGAACACATTTCATATAATGTGCAATAAAACAAGGGATTGTGGATGTCTGAAAAAACATTTTATTCCAGCACCTGATTGTACATGCTTTTTCCACACATATCTGCCTATAATTAAAGTTTTTCATTTTGGAGAGAATATAGTTCATTTTAGATGCATATGACCCTATTCTACATATGCATTGTAGGGAACTTCATCTGAATTTATAGCATTTCATTTCCAACTATCCTTTACAAGACAGAACAAAAATTACCATTTTATTTATCAAATAACATTTAATATAGTTATGGATTTGTTTAAAAATAATTATTCATAAATAAAAGTTCATTTATCTATCATTTATTCAATAAATATCCTTTATATAATTAAATTCGAAATTAAATCCGGATAGCTACAATGTCTCTATGGCAGTAATTTCACTAGTGGTAACTCTTCTGGTGGTATCCTTCTTCTAAAGATGGCTCTTATAATTTTATCTCTTTAAAATGATAACACCCACAATTGATATCACCAACTATTGGTAGAATAGTTGAATTGATTGTGGTTTTTCAAATATGGTAGTTGATTTTTTATTGGTTTTATTATCTTTCCTCTAGTGGTAGATCTTCACCAAAGCTAGAACTGCTGAATTTATAGTAGGTGTCCCTTTTGGTACCTTCTCTTGGTGGTATTTCCATCCATTGATAGATCAATTTAGATTAAGTAATATGGTATGCTAGAGAATTATAATGGTATATTTAACTGGTTGTATCACAACATGATAGTATAACATAACATTCATAGGGATGAAAAGGTGGTAGTTTGGAGAAGTAATCTACTGTAACTAATGGTAGAAAAACATATAGCTCCAGAATTAGGCAATTTATCTGGTTTTATCTAGAATATAATTTACTATAATTATGCTTTAAACTATTTTTAATACTACCAAAAAAAACTTATGATCAATAAAGTAAAGTGGTTCTAGACAATCCCATATCCCCACGATGATCATAAATCAGGACATTTATAACAATATAATTAAAAAATTAATATACGAATGATAGATGAATATAATATATTCTTCTTATCTTTGTTAATAAATATTTAATTTATTCATGATATAGAATTAATTTGATGAAATTATATTTAGTTATCCCCCTTTTAAAATTATAAAAAATTTAAATAAATTATGAAACTAGATAATAGACATATAGTATAATAAACGTGAATTTTCATTATATATATCCCCATTAAAAGGATTACAACAGAAAAATTAATTACAAATAAATGTATTTTTTTTAGAAAATGATAACTATAGTATGATGAACCGTCCCTGAACTAATTAGAATTAAGATCCATTGGATCTTTTCCTTTTCTATAAAAAGGTGGGCACGATGAGTCATAGGTATAGAACACCGAAATAATATAGTAGTTTCTAGTAGTCTCGATTTTTTCATGGCTTTGAATTTATTGAGTCCAAATGGAATATCAATAATGGATTTAGTATAAAAGAATAGATATGGGTGTAATGGTAGATCTAGATAGAGGTATATATAGAGATACCATTATTTATGTCCTATTGGGGTACATAAAGGGTTCCATCAACTCTAAAAATATGTGATCACTCTATCACCGTGCTCCATTTTTGTGGAGAAATCATCATTCTATTAAATGAAATGCATGATATGGGGTTCCAAGGTCATTAGTTGGGTCACTTTCTCCTTGAATTCCTTAGTTAACAAAGGAATTCTCAAGTCTTCATCCATGAACATAAAATGGGGATTAAGATCATTCTTTCCCTATATCCTTGAGATAAAATACTTAATATCCTTATTTATAGTCACTACATCACATGTTTTCTCATTTAAACATTCTCTAGATAATTTATAAATTTATTCATTATGTTAATTGATCTATTGAAACTCATCTTAATTAAAAGAATATAGACTATCCATCACAGCATGAATCTCATTTCTTAATATAGAATTGACCAAATAATCATCCACTAAAGAAGGATCCTGAGGTGGGGTATCCATGTAAGATGAATCTACTTGAGTAAAAAAAGTCTCTAGCCCCTCTAAGAGAGATATCTATCTCCTAGTAATCTTGTTTCTCATATCCTCTACATTACTCTAGATTTTATCCATCTGATCTATTACCATTTCATTCTCATTATCTTGTGATTCTATTTTGAAGAACATATTAGGCCCAATATGAGATATTAATAGAGAGGCCATCATCCTTATATCCTATTCAGTAAGCATAAAATATGTAAATGGGGTGTTTCTAAGATTCCCACAAAGATCAGAAAACATATTGACCATAATGGAAATAATGTAATTTATAGTAAAATAAGAGGAATGTGGTGGATAATAAAGAGGAGGAGGAGGAGTCTTCTCCTGGGTAATAAAACAAGCATCCTCAGGTCTAGTATCTATTGGTAGAAAACCGAAATGAAACGATTCCAATAACTATGCCTCATAAATCCTCTCTACTAGAGATATATTATCATCCCTCTTCTCAATTAAAATAGAAGGCCTTCCATGCACAGGAATAATTTCCATATCAACATCATCACTATCAAACATATAATACTATAATAAAGATGAGAAGATCATTTTGATTTCTCCTCCTAATATGGTTCTCTGTAATTATCTCTAAAATGGTAATTAGATCAGTATGGATTCAAGAAACATGAATTATATAACGATTTGGATGATCTCGAGTAGGAAGAAAAGGTGGAGGACTGGAACCTCATCTGGATAATATCCACATAATCGTAAAATACCTATTTCACAAAGATATCCATTAATTCCCATACCACAGCTACATCTTCATCCACATATAGGAAAAATCATCATATGTGTACAATATAACATTATCCATATCCATGATAGGTCCAAACATGTCTCTCCATCTAGTAGTATTTTTCACATTGTTATGATTGTCATATATTTTATCATTTTCAGCCACTGAATACATCAACCAAGTGTTATAATAAAAAATTATTATCCTGAAGTTCTCTTGGATCATGCAGAAACTACCAAACATAGTAAATTTATAATCATATACAAGAAAAAAACTTCTAGATTCCAATATATAAGATATGATCTTGGTATAGGACAAATAGTTTTATCATGAGAAGGTTTTTGACAACTCTCTCATATGGACCAATAAATATATATATTTAAATTTATCTCATCTCAACTTTTCATAGGAAATATGAAAAATACATCTTGATTCCAATGATAAAAAATAACCCTTCATAGTGTATAATATGTACAATATAAACGACACCAACAACCTTGGTTCATTTTATATCACTACTTCTATAGGCCTCCACAAAATAGCATTCACAATTATCTCTAATAGTGATATATCAAACAAGAATTTAACATATTTAATCAAGAAAGTCCATTGATAATCTTCATATGTTCTTTTGTGGGGAACATGTAAACACATTTCTCACTACTTAATGAAAACATTAGTTCATTTACATCATTCATATTATTAAAAACGTCATTATGTTTTATGAAATCATACAAGGAAAGTAGATAAAACACATTAAAAAACATTGGATGGAATGGAAGATCATTCCTTATGAACTATTCAACCCATCCCTAGTCCCCAATCACATTCCACACGAGAGACTTGGTCACTGCCAAACTTGTTTCCTCTATTTCTTTCACATCTAAAATATTTCAAGACATGAGTTAGCGATTATTTGGTTCGACAATAGTCCAACTCAATTCTGATCTAGCTTTCAGAAATGTATGTGACTCGTGATATGATAGATTAAGGTGATTTAATCTCATAATTTCCATAGTATTTTGATGAATGAAGAAGATGGGGGGTCGCAAGTTGAGAGAGAAAGGAGAATGTGGATCAAAGAAAGAACAAAAAAGTAAGTCCTCCTTAGATCAAATTTAAAATTGTTTTTTTATTTTGGGATTTAAAATAATAAAATAAATATAATAGGAGTAACAAATAAACCTGATAATAATTTTTATTATAGAAAATATTAATAATATCCCTATATGTGTTATAACCTAATGGTATATTCCAACGGATCCATCCATATGAAGTATAGAGATTACAATATGAATAATCAATCATCAAGAAAAAATATCTAATAGTAAATACGATGGTAGATACAAATGTTAGAAACTAATGGTCGATACAATGATAGTACCTATCATGTAATGCCCTGAAATTCTAAAGAAAGAACATCGTATTCAATAGTGTGTATAACATGCCACAACAACCCGGTAATAGAATAAAATATCCCCATAAATTATAATATAAATATTATTTATAACAACTTAAGTATTTTATAAATCATTCAGTTCTCACAAATTCGATGTTAGCATTACATACACGTCGACATGTCCTTGTTCGATAGATTGTGTTACACATAATTTAGACTTTTACATAACAACAATATATTATAAAAATATTATTATTTAACATAATAGGGTATAACATAACCTTACCATTAGCTGTTATGAATGATTTTAACTAACTTATGAAAAAATATGGTTTACTCAAATATAAAATAAATTCATAGATTACAAATTAATTAGAAATGAATATAATAACTAATGGAATATAAATGAATAGTTTTTATGGAAAACTATTATTATTATAACAAGGATATTTTATCCTAATAAATTTGAGTAATTAAAATTAGTCAGTGAAATTAATTTAATTTTTTCAAGAAAATATTTTCTTATTTTTTCAAATATATTTTAAAATAATAAGATAACAACGAGACCAATATTTCGTATAAAAATAAATATTCATCCAAAACACACTTTTACCTCCTTCTAATGGAGAACTACTTTTAAATAAAATTTTTGGGAACTTTTATAAGAATTATATGTCAGAATAAAAAAATATTTTTTAAACATAAACATCAAAAAAAATATTGTGAATTTTTTCTATTTTTCTATGAAGTATCATTATTTATGAATATTTGAAAATGGGTAATTTTAACTCAAAACACTTTTTTCATGTAATTTATTTATAATGATGAATTATATTTTTATTGATTTAAATGTTAAATTATATCTACTAAATATAAATTAATAAAATTTAGTAAACTTTATTCAATTTCTCGTTAAATTATGATATAAATAAATATCAATATTTTGAACATTTTTGCTTTAAAATCCTGTTTTCTGGTCCTGACTATTGGATTATATTTAAATCAATTTATAACACTCAGTTGATTGGAATTAAGAAAATTGGATTCCATATTCAGAAGCAGAATAATTTATAATTTATGATTGGGTAAACTTATTTATTAAATAAATATTAGTAAAATTCATTAAAATTAATGATAGGAATTTAGAGAAAAAATATCTTAATAATTCGATAAACCCTAAACTTATGGGCCAAAATTACCTAGAAACTGGACTAAAATCTATTAGATGTTCATATTTAGTCACTATAATACTATGGATCAAAAAAAATTCCTTATTTGACCCATTTTACATGGGAATATGTAGGATTAATTCCCTTTTAAAAAATCTACAATAATGTGAATCCTCCTCCACTATAAAAAGGCATTCACACCTCTCACATTATCACACATGTAAAGAAAATTTTTCTCAAATAAATTTTCCAAATACCTCTTAAAAATTATTACCCTAATCCTATAATCCTAAACTTAGGTAGAAATAAAACCAATGAATCACTTGGGTGAAAACCAAAAAGGCTTACCCGATAAAGAGGTAAAATCCTTCCTCAGTCTCTTTTGTTATAATAACATTCTCCACCTGCAAAATCATCTTATTCAATGAATAAATTATAAAAAATGTATAATAAATATACTGAATTTTTATTCTAATGTTTATAACTACACTTACTTGGACTTTCATCTAATGGGTAATTAACATATCGTTTATGTGTACGTCGCACTACCACCTCACAAAATGATGTCCTTCACTTTTCAATTACAACCTCTCATGGATTGAAATTATGTTGTAGATTATGTTTACATATGATATATATGATATTTATAATGTCTTTATTCTTAATTTTTTTTAATATAAATCATACCCTTACGATTTCTATTTTTTGTAAATAGGATAATATCATCAATGGAAGTGTGGACTACTACCTCCTCAAAGAGATGTGATTCATTCATTCTATACATGGAATGTATGATGACTTATTATAATAAAATGATTTGAAATATATTAAATAAATATGATATTATTATTATAATATATATATATAATTTACTTTTCATTATTTTAAAAAGTAAATGAAATTAAAGTATTGTTACTAGATACGTAGAACCTACTATCTCCATGAATGGTGCGTTTCATTTCTTATCATAAAACATCATGGATTAATAAAAAGAAATATATAATTGATATATATGATAATAAAATAATTTCATACATTATTTATCTGATTAAATAAAGATCTATTAAATATGAATAACAAGTAACAAGTTGAAACATACTAAAAAACTAGACAATTAACACAAAAAACAATGGAATTAGTGAAAGATTATTAAAAAATAGGTGTTAAGATATTTTAACAAAGTTATAAATGAAATTATGAATACAATAATGGTTATGGTTCTATTTAATAACATTATTTAAAGAACTATAAAGGATTTTTAAGGATGTTCACATGAAAATAAAACACATGGTAAGGGATTTTCTTTTGAATTTTTAGATTTGTCGGATAAATGTCATATTCACAACATACTTAGATTGTGTGTTGTATCTACTTACCATTTTGATATACTATAACATGAATTATTTTATCTTCGTGGTATTTTCAGTCTCAAATTAATTTATTTCTTCTTAGGGGATTTGAATTAAAATGTTCCTAGTGGTAATGAATTTCATAACATAATTTACTTTCTTTGGGTTATATAACATCCTCACTTTAATTAATATTAGAAGATTAAAAAATAAATATTTACTATATATTATTTTATTTCTACTAGGTTTATTATAATTTAAATTTTATATAGATAATATGTTTATAGATTTCTTTCTCATATCAACATTATAGTCTTTTCAAGGGTTTACTTCAGAATCTCATTTTGTTCATTATTTTTATAGTTGAATTTATATGAGATGAAATTATTTGATTATTATCTAATAAACACCTTAATTTTTTTATCCTTTATTGATTCATGAACCTTTTCAGCTAATATTTCCATTTTTCACTATTTGTTACTTAAATGGTTTTGTAATTTATTTTTTGAAAATCTAACTTCATTTAACCTTTTAGTCATATAACCTATTTTATTAAAAAACCCCTTTTATTTAATCATTTTTTATCAATATTTTTTGACCTTTTAAAAATTATTTATAAATTAAATTTTCAAATTTAAAAAAAAATGTTTTATGTTTTTAAAAGTGATTTTCAGTGGACATGTTTTTCAAAACATTTTTTAAGATAAAATGATATATTACTTTAAAATGTTTTCTAAATTATTATTCTATTTCATCAATGAAAACTACTATTATCATTACTCTAATCGGTACATGCCATATTAGAACCATATTTATTGTTCTTTTGTATGATTTATGATTGATTAGTGTAAGGATAGTATTGACATTCACTTCATTGATTCCTTTGTTCGGCCCCTTGAAATATTCAATTTCCTATGTTCATTCAATATAAATTTTTCCATAGATATGCTTATCATTAATCATGGATATGATTATTTCCTATATAATATAAAATTTTTATATATGGTGTGTACTTAAAAATTTCTTGATTAACCAGGTAAATATTGATAAATTCATATCTTCTACCCCATACATATAATTGGTAAGGAACATTGTGAAAAAAATTACTTGACATATGAGGAATGTGTTGGATAGGTTTAACATAGGTGGGGCCTGATTATAGATATATCCCCATTCGATCGGTTGTCTAATGGGATGAGTTATTTGACTTTCCTTGCATGGGTTTTTAATTGATATACAAAAACTTATTGTGAAATTTCTTGATGGTAAAGATACCATGTACCTAGGAAACATAATGTCCAATAATTAACTGTTTCCCTCATTTAGACCTTGTTATAATTTATCCATGAGATTTTTCTTCAACATATTTATAGATGAATTTAATTTTAATATTATTGATTAAATGTAAGGTGTTTTTAGTATCTAACCTATTCATGTTGATCATTCCTTCTCAAGTTATTTCAATGCTATTCATTTTTAATTATTTAACTTTTCATATTGTTTATCCACTTCATTCTTTGTTTATTGTTTTTGTTCCATACTTCATCAGTTATTACCTTTCTATATTAACTATTCTCATTGAATTATTATTGATTACACAATACATAACATTACTAAGAATTTGTGATCACCATTTTTTTTCCCTTCCACATGATTCCATGGAAATTACTAATAATGATACGCAAGGATATACGATTTAGAATATAGTTATACTCGAAAAAAATTATTTTTTAATTTTTGTATTCATTTATAATACATGACTCATGTAATTATCTTCCATAACAAGGCTACTAAACTTTTTAGTCCTTTGGGATTTGATTTTCTTGTATATTATGTCAATTTAATGGTATCATTACACTAACACGAGGCTTTCTATATTGGGTAGCTAAAATTTGTATCATATCAAGTTTAGTAGCAGCCTTGAGAAGATGATTTGGGAAATCATTGATTAATGAATAGATACCTAAGATAAAATTTGAGTATAAGTATAGAAAAATGCGTTAGAATTTTTCTAAGTTTTAGATTTTTGGGTATTAATTACAATACATCTATGTATGGATACAAAATTTTAATGTGGATCTAGCGCAAAATTACCTATGGGAAACCAATACAAAAAGGTGCATCCGTCCAAACTCAAGAATAACATGGTACAAAAAAAGGGCTTTAATACACACATAGTTTTACACTCCTGGGGGTATACATAAGATAATTCAAATTTTATTTACAAACCCATGTAATTGATTTGAATAGATAATTAAAATTAATGACCTTAGTTAAACTGAAGGTTTCTTAGATTGAGAATAATATATCAAGATTTAGAATTCCTATAGATGACTATAGGGTTTTTCAAGTATGATAATTTCCACTCACACTATGGTTTATGGTTTTAGAAAATTCCTTATCCAAAAGGATAAACTCTAGACCAAGGATGAACCTATGTGAAAAAAAATAAATGAAGTTTTTATATATTGGGGTTGTATTGAATAACATAGTGAAAATGATTTTTAATGTTTAAATTTCAATAATGTCTAGAATATTAATTTGTGAAGTTATATTAAAATAGTGTTATAAATGTAAACCCAATATACTGGGTGATCAACCATCATGTCTAGAAAGGCCACAAGACAAGAAACCATGATCGATGTGTGTAGAGGGGTTAATACTGACCATTTCCCTACAAAATTTTCACGATAATGTTTCATTTTTTAGTTAAAACTTTTTATTAATTAATATTAATGATGAACTAGTAGTGTACCTTTTAGGTTCATAGATTAACTATATTGGAATTGGATAATCGTTAGAGAAAAATAGTTATACTTTTCAATCTTTAATGGGTATTATGAAGCATTAGATTGTATTTTTTCGCTTTAAGCATCATGTTTTATTTTTTGATATCCATTTCATTATGTAAGGGATAGAATTGAAATTTATCAAATAAAAAACAAAAGAAAACCAATTGTTCTTATAGATATATATCATGTATAAGAACTCAGTTTTTGAATAATGATTAGATCCTCTAAAATTCAGTCAAATAATTTATTTTGGACCTAATATTGATGATTAATTGGATAGTGAAGTTTTCAGGGGTGTCTGGGTCTCCTTTGGGACTCGAAACCAAACTTTTGTGGAAAATAATAATATCGCATGGTTTGAGTAAATTGTGTGGACATGACGCATGGTTAATCTAAATTGTGTTGGTGTTCTGCATTTTCGATCAGAACAATATCGTGTGGTTAGTTCATGGTTTCTCAAACAGTGCATCCAATCTATGAATATATCCCCTTCTCTCTAAGTACATCTATGTGGTTTGGGCCTGCTTTGGAAAACCATACTAACAAACAATGAACATACTAATTTTATATTTAATTTTACCAATTTACTCTTAATGGTCCAACTAACTTAACCCTTCTTCCTTCTCCCAATTTAGAGTGTGATGAACATCCATTTTATCACATATTGGAGGTTTTGAAGGTCAAATATAGGATTCAAGAGATTCCCTCATATGGCATTCGTTCAGGCATTTTTTCATCGTGTTGGATGAACAATGATAACTACAAGAGCCTATTTAAGCCTTTCATAATATCTATAAATCTCAAACTAGTTATTAAGGTGTAATAATTTTAACCCTTTTCATTGATTTACACTGATCCAAGGAAAATCATAGGTTAATATAAGGGGGATATTCCTACAATTATTGGGTGGGTGGGCAATAATGCATACCTCAAGTTCGTTGATTTTGAAATTAACTTGTGGGCCCATTGAATTCATCGAGTGATGTTTATTGAATTAATTTGAAATTAGTATATTCTTTAAAACTATATGGTTTTGATCATTCCATGAATGTGATTTTTTTTGGTAGTTATTTCCACGACTCCTAACACCCCATGTAGGGTGATAAGCCATAATTGAGTTTTTAGGGTTTTTATCAACATTGAACATTAGTTTGGGTGTGCTCGAGCTTCGACACACTAATGGTATGCCTCTTTATATTAATTTACTATTGAACCATGAAATTGAGAATATCTTGGGCCATGTCATTTCCACTTGACTAACCTAAGGTAATTTCCTACATATATGTAATTCATTAAATTGATTGTATGGAAAGAATATTTAAGTGTATGGATTGGCCTAGTTAAATATAAAGGAATGTTTGGTTTCAAGTCTGTCGAACACATGTATTTGTTTATGGATAGTAGTAGAGTGAGCCTTATTAATTGAAATTGAATTAAATGGTTTTAATAAAAAGGTTTCATATTACTTGGCCTAGTCAAACTAATGAATGGTAAAGCTTGAAACAACTAAATTTTTTAATGAAATATTTATCACATGAGAAAATTAATTACAGTGAATTAAATTTAAGGTGAAACCTTATGAACATGGACATTGACAAATTTATATCATTGCTTGACACATGTTTCATTGTGTATTCCCAAGGGACTTCCTTAGGTACTCGAGGACATTAATCCAATTGAATGATATTGGTTGCCTTGGGTGACACCGAATCGGGAACCCAATCATTGTATAACATTGGATTCCCATTATGACACCACATGATCCCTTCATTATTATTACAAGATGCCTCAGATACACTCCATGGATGCAACGTGACATGAGCTTCCTTGGTTACATCTTTGGGTCCAACCACTTCTTATATCTTGAATTACCATGGATGAATTTATTGGACTCAATTAGAAACATTACTGTGTGAATTCCTTGAATGATTCACCTTGGATTAAACTTCTACCACTTAGATAGACTTATTTACTACTACTTTAGTTTCCCATGAGGTCTAGGATTCCATGGTTAATACCATATAACCACTTCACAATAATTATAAATTTTGGTTGCCTTGTTACATTTTAGAAACTTATATATTTATACTACCACGTGACAATTTCAGTGATGTTATACCTCACGAGACTTGTTTATATAAACTGATAATCATATAATTAATGAACTTGTTTCATATCCAGACACGAGTGAAGGGATAAATCATGTACTTGGGTATTTAGTTACATTGTAATGCTTTATTTTATATATGGATGCATTCACACTGTTATACTTCCATTACACGGGTAGGATGTTATAGACACCATTGGTGGTGGCCCACTAACATTTATCTCACACCCTCTCTAGGAGCTATTTGGTATGTAGTGAACATTACATGTATGTAGAAGTTGATAAAGGGAAGTATAATGCATGAACCACTTGATTTCTTATTGTGTATAATGGATCCTGTAGCAGATGATTGATCTGTATCTCAAGGTTCTTATGTAACGCCCCTACCCCAGTTACCCAGAGTCGGTGAATTATTACATAACATTGGCATGATCACAAGAAAAAACAAATCTCGAAATACCGATTGGTCTAGTAGCCTTGGAAACACTAGATATATTCATAAAGTTTTACATTACTTCATGAAGTGAAAAACTACTACAACAACATATTGTCTTCCATAATCCACACTATTATCCCCTTATAATATCCTTGCAGGTCATTCTTAATTTACTTCTTCACTTACTTGGAAAAATAAAACATAGAAAATGGGTGAGCTCAAATGCCCAGTAAGGATAAAAATATAACGGAAACTTTCATAAATAAGAATAAACATTTTAGGCAATGTATAACTAAAAAAAGCCTTTTAAACTTGAACTTCAACATAGTATGTTAAAAATAAAATTAAATAATGCCATTTATTTATTTACATGGATATTCTACTAATCGAATAATCACATGCAATATCAATAACCACTTTCATAATGATAGAATGCATAATGCCAGACTATCATAACCACCTAGCCAAGGCCTCGTGCCAAGACTACAAATAAGATTTTGTAAAGGCCTTGTGAAAAGACACTAGTTTGTCTCATGAGACCTACTGGGGCATCAAGGAGCTATAGCGGGCTCCACCCGTCACTTATTAAGTCCAATGCATTCCCATATGAAAAGGTTTAAACATAACATAAACATTCATATTAAAACTAGCATACGAAATGTCAATACTTTCACCATAAAATATGAACGGTATAAAAATAGAAGATCCATAGTCAAACATATCACAAAACCTTCAATACAATATAGAAGTTTTGTATCATAATAAATTAACTTCAAATAAGCATAAAATCCATCAAAGGATGTTGACATAGATGAAATCAAAACTCTTTTTAGAGAAATACCTCTTTCTATTTTGAAATCATTTAAGAGTCTTATATTTATGAAATAAAACATTTTCTTTGAAAATATTCTTATAAGCTTGTAAGGGAAGCTTCGACGATTTTATAACGGCGGAAAATAGCCACACCTGCCGTATAAGTTAAAAAAACATTCTTACCTTAATTTTGTCGAAAAGGTTAAAAGAAACTTGCTTGGAAAATGATGGAAAGATTCCTTTATAAACCTCTTATAAAAATTCAAACAAGGGTATAAATAACATTAACCCATATTCTAGTAAATATTAAAAATGTATTGAAATTCATTTTTATGAAAAATGGATGTGGATGATAAAGAGATCCCAGTAGATTATTACGTATAAACAACCTCAGATAATGAAGAGATTCTGAAACAACCCTTACCTTGTACATTTACTTGGATGGGGTCATTTAAACTCCTGTATAATAGTGAAGTAATTGTTATTAAATTATACAATAATAATATACATTCATATGATATCATATATGATCTTTTAACATTGCTTTGTTAATAATATCATGGTATTATTGTCGTTTCTGTTGTTAACTTACTCGTTTTCTTTTATATGTTTTGTTAAATAAGCCATGTTTGTCATGGATAGGTTGTATATTATTCATATAAATAATGATATCAAGTCCTTAAACATTATTTTTAAATCATCAAATGATAATTATACTTGAATGGATACGATGGAGAATGAATCTCATCGCGTTCGTGGAGACGGTAGTTCGTACGTACACACGAGCGACAATATCATTCTTTTGATATAAAAATAATATATAATTTGATAGTATATCATATATATAGAATCATTATCTTGATATATTTGTTATTTAAACTAGTTACACATCATTATTATAACCATCCAAATAATAATATATTGAATAATAATTACAGCACGACGTGGAGACGGTAAGCCGTACGTACGCACGTATGGTGTCATGTTATTCAAAGGGTGGATAGAATACTGAATATGGTTGTAACATATTTATAATAACATCACAGTATATATATTATATTGGAGTTATTATTTTAGAATGGTAACAACAAAGGAAGAAGTGGAAGAAGAAATGAACTTGGAAAAGGGTGGTGAAATCATTACCTCTTCTTCGGGTTCTTTCTTTTGATTTGATCAAAAGGGCTCCGTAGGTTGGCTTTGCAATCAAACTAAGGCCTCTAGGTTTTAGTGAGGGAAGTTGGGAGAGTATTTGGGCAGAGTTTGGCCGAACCTAAAGTCTTTTAAGGTGTGATGAAAGGAGAAGGAGGAGTTCCCTTTTATAAGAGGGGTGAGGGGTACCTTTGGAAAAGCTAGAAATATTAATTTATAATAAATTCATATTCGGTTTCTAATGGCTCCAAAGTTTATTATTAAAATTTTAAGGTGGGGATGGGTCGAAAACAACTCAACCAATAGAATTTAGACATGTTTGGGTACATATATTAACCTTATCATTAAGTATTAACTCTAAGTTAATTAGTTTCACTTTTACAATGTCTCTTTGTATTTTTATATTATATGGTTAATAAACTTACCATATACATCCAAGAGACCCCCAAGTGGTCCATTAATGATACAACTATCACGATATAAGTCTCTTGGCCGAAAATTAGATTTTTAAGAATTTAATATAAATTAATAACATAATACTTTCTTTAAAAACTCTTTTATGTCAATTTTGACACTATTCAATAGTTGATTTTTTTGAAACTCATAACAGAATTATTACTTCGAAAAAAGTTAAATAATTCAATAATAATATGTCATATTATCCTAGAAATTATTTTAATTCATTAAAAATCTCAAATTTTATTTATTTTTGTATTTATAATATCAATTATTTTAAATTTTCACTATTATAAGAATTAGTGCATCATCATTATGTCATAAATAAATTAAATTAATTAATCTCTAAAAATTATAAAAAAATATCATTATGTAGGAAATCGTTTTATCTTTATAATGAATATTTATAGTCAAAAAACCAACATATATAACCCTATGTAAAAATTGTTTTTCTAAAAGATATATGCTTGAGTCATTTTTTTATTCATTTTAACTTAATTAAAATAATGTGTCCCTATCACCTAAAAGTGGCTCCATGGGGTCCCAAAATAGACCCAAAGATGCCTATGGTCGAACATGTATGAACCAATAATGTTATGACACGTTCTAGGGTAATTTAGTATTATTATAACATTATTTGTTTAACCATTATTTACCGGATTTACCCTTAACCATGGTAAATAAAATATTTACCGCAGTAATTATTCAAAATGCCTAAAAATAAAAGTTAACTATTTACACAATTTGAACATCCTGATTCCAAATATGGTATGTATTTTTCAAAATTCAAAACACATAAGTGGCAGAAATTAATTTAAAATTAATTCTCGTTGTTAAAACAAAAAGCTTGTTTTTAAGAGATAATAACTAACAAAAGATTGGCACTTGTTTATGTCCGGTTTAATTCTAAAATTATGTCCAATGAACAATATTATATTAAATGGTAAAAATATATTCTAAATATACTTTAAAACCATTCAAATTCATAATTTATCACTATTAATTATTTTGATTATAAAAGTTGTTTTTAATTAAAATTTAGTAATTTTAACTATTCATCAAAATATTAAAGTTATCCGAAAAGTACCAAAATTTCACCTTAGGCTAAATTGAATTTTCCGAATCCAAAAATGAAGTCCATTTTGAAATATAAAATATATAAAAATTCAAAAAGTAGGTATTACTATTCATAACGGCTAGTTTGATTGGTTATGGTGTGTTAGAACTCGGTGTTGCGTACAACACACGCCATCACATTATTCAAAGAGAAGCATACCGTAGAAGCTTGGGGTGTTATATTCTCCCCTCCTTCAAATAATTTCATCCTCGAAATTTCTAGAATACTTATCAAATGAAAATACTTGGGTGGTTCTTCATCATAAGTTCCTCGGGTTCCCACGTTGCCTCTTCCTTCTTATGGTTTCTCCACAAAACTTTTACCAGACGTGTCGTCCGGTTTCTCAGTACTTGTTCTCTCATATCAAGAATCCTGATGGGCTCTTCGCAATAAGACAAATCAGGTTCCAGTTCTAAATCCTCATAGGTGAGTACATGCATTGGGTCAGGTATGTATTTCCTCAACATAGATACGTGGAATACATCCTGAACTTTGGAGAGAGTTGCCAGCATTGCCAATCGGTAAGCTAAAGCCCCAATTCGTTCTAGAACTTCGAATGGTCCGATGTACCTGGGATTAAATTTACCTTTCTTACCAAAATTTATAACCCCCTTCTATGGAGATACTTTCAGGAAAACATGATCACCGACTTGAAATTCCAAATCCTTCCTTCGATTATCGGCATTGCTCTTTCGCCTACTTTGAGCTGCTTTGATGTGATTTTTGATTACCTTCACCTATTCCATCGTTTCCTCCACCAATTCTGGACCTACATGTTTTCTTTCACCAATAGCATCCCAACAGGTTGGTGTGCGACATCTCTTTCCATATAATGATTCATATGGTGCCATCTGAATACTCGAATGGAAGCTATTGTTATAGGAAAATTCTACTAGAGGTAAATACTGATCCCACATACCCTAAAAGTCAAGTGAGCAAGATCTCAACATGTCTTCTAAGGTTTGAATAGTCCATTCTGATTGTTCGTCTGTCTGAGGGTGGTAAGCATTGCTCAAATGAAGTTCAGTATCCATGGATTTCTGAAGACTTTTCCAGAATCTTGAAGTAAAACGGGGATCACGATCAGAAACAATCGATAGGGGTACTCCATGAAGTCTCACAACTTCATTAATATATAGTCATGCTTGATGTTCCAGGGGTAGATCTTCTCTTATAGCATGAAAATGTGATGACTTGGTAAAACGATCAACAATAACCCATATTGCATCATTCCTTCTAGGAGTCTTTGGTTGTCCCATGACAAAGTCCATCGTAATATTGTCCCATTTCCACTCCGGTATGGGAAGAGGTTGCATGACTCCTCCAGGCTGTTCCCTTCCATCTTTCACTTGTTGACAAACCATACATCTTGACACAAAATCATCAATCTCCCTCTTCATGTTGTCCCACAAAAAATGTTCCTTAAAATCTCTATACATTTTGGTGCTCCCAGGGTGTATAGAGAAATTGGAACTATGAGCATCATCCAGCAATTCCCTTTTTAGATCAGGTATATCGGGAACACAAAGTCTCTTCCCGAATTTCGACATTCCATCTTCATACACAAAGTCTCTCAATCTCCCATCATTCACATCTTTAATCTTATTTTGAAATTCTTCATCATCGGTCTGAGAACTCTTAATCCTTTCTAGTAAAGATGGTTTGGCAACAATTTGAAAAAGCATTTATGTTTCACCTTCCCGGGTTATTCCCATTTCCATCTTCACTAGATCCATCAAAATTGGATCCCTTTCAATTCTCATCACGTTGAAAACTCCATGTTTTTTTCTGCTCAAAGCATCTTCCACCTTGTTTTCTTTCCCCAGGTGGTAGTGTATCGTACAATCATAATCCTTGAGTAATTCAAGCCATCTCCTCTGCCTCATGTTGAGTTATTTTTGTGAGAAAAATATACATCAAACTCTTGTGATCAGTATAAATCTCACATTTTTCACCATAGAGGTAGTGCCTCCATATCTTCAAAGCAAAGATCACAGCTGCTAACTCGAGATCATGAGTAGGATAGTTTTTTTCATTAATTTTCAACTGTCGTGATGCATAGGCAATAACCCTATCATTCTGCATAAGGACACAACCAAGTCCTTTCATCGATGCATCAGTATAAATAACGAACCCATCATTCCCTGATGGTAGAGTCAGTATATGAGCATTGACTAATGTTCTCTTCAGTTCTTTGAAACATTCTTCACACTCTTTTGCCCAAACAAATTTAACCCCTTTACGTGTGAGCTTTATTAATGGGTTAGCCAACTGGGCAAAATTCTGGATGAAACGTCGATAATAACCTGCTAAACCAATAAAACTTTGTACCTCAGTTATACTCGTAGGTGCTGGCCATTCTTGGATAGCCTTGGTCTTATATGGATCAATAGAGATTCCATCTTTAGAGACAATATGGCCAAGAAAAGAAATCTCATGAAGCAAGAATTCACACTTGCTAAACTTCCCATATAATTCATGTCTTCTTAGAGTCTTCAGGATAATGTGCAAGTGATTTTCATGATCTTCGTAGCTTTTGGAGTATACCAAGATATCATCAATAAATACCACCACAAATTCATCGAGATACTCCTTGAAAACTCTATTAATTAAATGCATGAATATAGAGGGTGAATTAGTCAATCCAAAGGGAATTACAGTAAACTTGTAATGCTCGTACCTGGTTCGAAATGCTGTCTTCGGGATGTCTTCCTTCTTCACACACAACTGGTGGTATCCAGATCGAAGGTCAATCATTGAATAGTATTGAGCTCCAAGCAGTTGGTCAAATAAATCATCAATTCGAGGTAGGGGATACTTGTTATTTATTGTTATAGCATTGATCTCCCTGTAGTCGATACATAACCTCATAGATCCATCTTTCTTTTTAACAAAAAGAACAGGGGCTCCCCATGGAAAAACACTAGGTCGAATAAATCCCTTATTACTCAATTCCTCTAGTTGTTTCTTTAGTTCAACTAATTCTACAGTGGCCATTCTATAAGGGGTCTTCGATATAGGCCTTGATCCCGGAATCAAATCAATTGAAAACTCAACTTATCATTCTGGAGGATGTCCAGATAAATATTCCGGAAATACATCTACAAATTCTTTCACAAAAGGTACATCCTCTATTTGAACATTCCTTTCCTCACCCACAATTATTTAATTCTCTTCCTCACCAATAATTGAATTTAGTTGAGCTATTGGGGGTGGATCTAAATAATAATTAGGTGGGGACGATTCTGATCTAAAGATAAGGTGTTCCTTATCATCATCCTGAAAAATCGTAACCTCTTTCTTCTTACAATAAATCTTCACATCATAATCTGAAAGCCATTCCAAACCAAGGATTATATCATACTCAATCATAGGTATGACAATGATATCAGCAGATAAAGAACATTTATGTGCTCTAATGGGGACTGATTCACAAAACTTTGTTGCAATGATACTTCCCTTAAGAGTTTTAACTAACAACTCCCTTGTTAAATCAAATTGGAAATATCTCATTTTCTTAGCAAACTGGGAAGATATGAAACAATGCGATGATCCAGAATCAAATAATGCATTTGCTAAACTTGAGGAAACCATTAAATTACCTACCACCACATCTTTCGGAGCTTCTACCTCAGCAGTAGTGATAGCATAAGCTTGGCCTTGATCCCTTGGCCTTTTCTGAGGTAAGTTCTCCTGATGCTTGGGACATTCATTTGCATAATTCCCCATCTCCCTGCAATTGTAGCACTGAACGTTGGTTGATTCCTTCTTCCCCTTACAATCACGAGCTTGGTGGCCTTTTTCACCACACTTGTAAAACACTCTCGTTCCCTTCAATCAAGTACAGGGGTGTTTCTTCCCACATTTACCACAGGATGGATATTAAACCTTTCCCTTATTCCCCTTATTTCCATTCCCATATTGATCAACAGGTCTCTTCATCTCTTTCTTTACTTTAAAGTCATAAGACATAGAGAATTCCATTTCGGTCATGATAGCACATGAGATAATGTCTTCGTACGACGAAAAGGATTGTGAGACTAATGCTTGATGAATAAATGGGTTTAACCCATCAAATAAACGATCAATCTTATTTCTTGGGTTACATATATAATCTCCAGCATACCTTGCTAACCTTGTAAATTTAGCCTCATACTTTGTGACATTCTCATCCTACTTTTGTCTCAGACTCAGAAACTGCCTTTCCATATCTTCTCGATGGTCGCGAGGAAAGTATTTTTCTAAAAATAGATCTTTGAACTCCCTCCATTACATATTTGATACTTCATCACCTTCCTTCGTATTTTTAATCAATGACCACCATTGATCAGCATCTCCAGTGAGGTGATAAACTTCCATGATAACTTTTTGCCTTTCACTACTCCCCAAAGCCTGAAATATTTTCTCTAGGGAATTTATCCATTTCTCAACTACTAAGGGATTTATAATCCCATTGAACGTTGGTGGTTGTTGCTTCATGGATCGATCTAACATTGATCCTCCACGCTGCGGATCAGGGTGCTCCATACGGGTAAGGTTATTATTCATAACCTGAGTGAGTTGTCCCAGTGTGGTGATTAACTGATCGACACCAGTTGCATCACCAGCTCCACTATAATTATCTTGAGAAGGAGTTCAATCCCTACATGGAGTGCGTGCATTGATACGGTTTCCATTTCTTCCACTAGGAACCATTTATAAACAATGTCATAAACTAGATCAGTTTATAAATCAAAATACACAATCTCATACTTATAAAACACTTAACATAAATAGAACTATTTATGGAAGTAATCCATAATCATAAGAATGTTTTCTTTGAGGAAGTATATACTCATAAATCCTTCACAATGATTTGTAATGAAAATGAGAGTTATCCTAAGCATATCCCCTGGAGTGTGGTAACCAAGAGAGCAGCAAGGCCGGTTGTCGTGAACCAGTTCCCGTTCGAGTCTAGCTCAAAGTGTTGTTTTTGGGTTTTACCCCTAGGTACATCTGTGCCAGAGCCGACTCTACCTGTTAGTATCCAAACAGGGATGTATTGCTCGGAAAACTCACAAAATCTTTAAAATACAAAAATTCTAGGATGTTATTCTATACTAATCCTCAATGTTAATCTTAGGTCTACGTGCTCTAATCAGAGTTTATCGAAATCTCGCTTCCAAGGTTTGTACTAAACATCCTCTGATACCAACTGTAACGCCCCAACCCCAGTTACCTAGAGTCGGTGCATTATTACATAACATTGGCATGATCACAAGAAAGATCAAATATCGAAAGACCGATTGGTTTAGTAGCCTTGGAAACACTAGATATATTCATAAAGTTTTACATTGCATCATGAAGTGAAAAACTACTACAACAACATATTGTCTCCAAAATCCACACTATTATACCCTCATAATATCCCTGCAGGTCATTCATATTTTACTTCTTCACATCCTGGTAAAAATAAAACATAGAAAATGGGTGAGCTCAAATGCCCAGTAAGGATAACAATATAACGGAAACTTTCATAAATAAGAATAAACATTTAAGGAAATGTATAACTAAAAAAAGCCTTTTAAACTTGAACTTCAACATAGTATGGCAAAAATAAAATGAAATAATTCCATTTACATATTCACATGGATATTCTACTAACCTAATAATCACATGCAATATCATTAACCAATTTCATAATGATAGAATGCATAATGCCAGACTATCATAACCACATAGACAAGGCCTCGTGCCAAGACTACAAATAAGATTTTGTCAAGGCCTTGTTCCAAGACACTAGTTTGTCTCATGAGACCTACCGATGCATCGAGGATCTATAGCGGGCTCCAACCGTCACATATTAAGTCCAATGCATTCCCATATGAAAAGGTTTAAACATAACATAAACATTCGTATTAAAACTAGCATACGAAATGTCAATACTTTCACCATAAACTATGAACGGTATAAAAATATCACATCCACATTCAAACATATCACAAAACCATAAATACAATATAGAAGTTTTGTTTCATAATAAATCAACTTCAAATTCGCATAAAATCCATCAAAGGATGTTGACATAGATGAAATCAAAACTCTTTTTAGAGAAATACCTCTTTCTATTTTGAAATCATTTAAGAGTCTTATATTTATGAAATAAAACATTTTCCTTTAAAATATTTTTATAAGCTTGTAAGGGAAGCTTCGACGATTTTATAACGGTGGAAAATAGCCGCACCCGCCGTATAAGTTAAAAAAAACATTCTTAACTTAATTTTGTCGAAAAGGTTAAAAGCACCTTGTTTGGAAAACGATGAAAAGATTCCTTTATAAACCTCTTATAAAAAGTCAAACAAGGGTATAAATGACGTTAACCCATATTCTAGTAAATATTAAAAATGTTTTGAAATTCATTTTTAAGATACATGGATGTGGATGATAAAGAGATCCCAGTAGATTATTACGTATAAACAACCTCGGATAATGAAGAGATTGTGAAAAAACATTTACCTTGTACTTTTCCTTAGATGGGGTAGGTTAACCTCCTGTATAATAGTGAAATAATTGTTATTAAATTATACAATAATAATATACATTCATATGATATCATATATGATCTTTTAACATTTCATTGTTAATAATATCTTAGTATTATTGTCGTTTCTGGTGTTAACTTACTCGTTTTCTTTTATATGTTTTGTTACATAAGCCATGTTTGTCATGGATAGGTTGTATATTATTCATATACAGAATGATATCAAGTCCTTAAACATTATTTTTAAATCATCAAATGATAATTATACTTGAATGGATATGATGGAGAATGAATCTCATCGCGTTCGTGGAGACGGTAGTCCGTACGTACACACGAGCGACATAATCATTCTTTTGATATTAAAATAATATATAATTTGACAGTATATCATATATATATAATCATTATCATGTTATATTTATTATTTAAATGAGTTACACATCATTATTATACCCATCCAAATAATAATATATTGAATAACAATTACACCACGACGTGGAGACGGTAAGCCGTACGTACGCACGTATAGTGTCATGTTATTCAAAGGGTGGATAGAATATTGAATATGGTTGTACCATATTTATAATAACATCACAGTATATATATTATACTGGAGTTATTATTTTATAATGGTAACAACAAAGGAAGAAGAAGTGGAAGAAGAATGGAACTTGGAAAAGGGTAGTGAAATCATTACCTCTTCTTCAGGTTCTTCATTTTGATTTGATCAAAAGGGCTCCATAGGTTGGCTTTATGATCAAACTAAGGCCTCTAGGTTGTAGTGAGGGAATTTGGGAGAGTATCTGGGAAGATTTTGGCATAACCAAATGGCTTTTAATGTGTGATGAAATGAGAATGAGGAGTTCCCTTTTATAAGAGGGGTGAGGGGCACCTTTGGAAAAGCTAGAAATATTAATTTATAATAAATTCATATTCGGTTTCTAATGTCTCAAAAGTTGATTATTCAATTTTAAGGTGGGGATGGGTCGAACAACACTCATACAATAGAATTTAGACAGTTTTGGGTACTTATATGAACCTTATATTTAAGTATTAACTCTAAGTTAATTAGTTTCACTTTTACAATGTCTCTTTGTATTTTTATATTATATGGTTGATAAACATACCATATACATCCAAGAGACCCCAAGTGGGCCATTAATGATATAAATATCATGATATATGTCTCTTGGTAGATCCTTAGATTTTTAGGAATTTAATATCAATTAATAAAATAATACTTGTTTTAAAAACATTTTTATGTCAATTTTGACACTATTCAATAGTTGATTTTTGTGAAACTCATAACAGAAGTATTACTTCAAACAAAGTTAATTAAATAAATAATAATACGTCATATTATCCTAGAAAATTATTATAATTAATTAAAAGTCTCAAATTATATTTATTTGGATATTTATAATATCAATTATTTTAAATTTTCACTATTATGGGAATTACTGCATCATCATTGTGTCATAAATAAATTATATTATTTAATCTCTAAAAATTATAAATAAATTATCATTATGTAGTAAAACCTTTTATCTTTATAATTAATATTTATAGTAGAGAAACCAACATATATAACCCTATGTAAAAATTGTTTTGCTAAAAGATATATGCTTGTTTTATTTTCGTATTCATTTTAACTTAATTAAAATAAAGTGTCCCTATCACCTACAAATGGATCCATGGGGTCCCAAAATAGACCCAAAGATGCCTATGGTCGAACTTTTATCAACCAATAATGTTAGGACACGTTCTAGGGTAATTTATTATTATAATAATATTATTTGTTTAACCCTTATTTACCGGATTTACCCTTAACCATGGTAAATATTATATTTACCGCAGTAATTATTTAAAATGCCTAAAAATAATAGTTACCTATTTACACAATTTGAACATCCTGATTACAAATATGGAATAAATTTTTCAAAATTCAAAACACAGAAGTGGCATAAATTAATTTAAAATTAATTCCCGTTGTTAAAACAAAAAAAACGTGTTTTTAAGAGATAATAACTATCAAAAGATTGGCACGTGTTTATGTCCGGTTTAATTGTAAAATTATGTCCAATGACCAACATTATATTAAATGGTAAAAATATATTCTCAATATACTTTAAAAACATTAAAATTTATAATTGATCAGTATTAATTATTTTGATTAAAAAAGTTGTTTTTAATTAAAATTTAGTAATTTTAACTATTCATCAAAATATTAAAGTTATCCGAAAAGTACCAAAATTTCACCTTAGGCTAAATTCAATTTTCCGAATCCAAAAATGAAGTCCATTTTGAATTATAAAATATATATAATTTCAAAAAGTAGGTATTACTATTCATAACGGCTAGTTTGATTGGTTATGGTGTGTTAGAACTCGGTGTTGCGTACAACACACGCCATCACATTATTCAAAGAGAAGCGTACCGTAGAAGCTTGGGGTGTTACATTCTCCCCTCCTTCAAATAATTTTGTCCTAAAAATTTCTAGAATAATTATCACATAAAAAGACTCGGGTGGTTCTTCATCATAAGTTCCTCGGGTTCCCATGTTGCCTCTTCCATCTTATGGTTTCTCCATAAAACTTTTACCAGACGTGTCGTCCGGTTTCTCAGTACTTGTTCTCTCGTATCAAGAATCCTGATGGTCTCTTCACAATAAGACAGATCGGGTTCCAGTTCTAATTCCTCATAGGTGAGTACATGCGTTGGGTCAGGCATGTATTTCCTCAACAGAGATATGTGGAATACATCGTGAACTTTGGAGAGAGTTGGCGGCATTACCAATCGGTAAGCTACAGCCCCAATTCGTTCTAGAATTTCGAAAGGTCCAATGTACCTGGGACTCAATTTACATTTCTTAACAAAACATATAACCCCCTTCCATGGATATACCTTCAGGAAAACATGATCACCGACTTGAAATTCCAAATCCTTCCTTCGATTATCGGCATAGCTATTTTGCCTACTTTGAGCTGCCTTGATGTGATTTTGGATTACCTTCACCTTTTCCATCGTTTCCTCCACCAGTTCTGGACCTACAAGTATTCTTTCACCAACGTCATCCCAACAGGTTGGTGTGCGACATCTCTTTCCGTATAATGCTTCATATGGTGCCATCTCAATACTCTAATGGAAGCTATTGTTATAGGAAAATTCTACCAGAGGTAAATACTAATCCAACATACCCTGAAAGTCAAGTGATCAAGATCTCAACATGTCTTCTAAGGTTTGAATAGTCTGTTCTGATTGTCCGTCTATCTGCGGGTGGTAAGCAGTGCTCAAATGAAGTTCACTATCCAGGGATTTCTGAAGACTTTTCCAGAATCATGAAGTAAAACGGTGATCATGATCAGAAACAATCGATAGCGGTACTCCATGAAGTCTCACAACTTCATTAACATATAGTCTTTCTAGACGTTCTAGGGGTAGATCTTCTCTTATAGCAAGAAATTCTGCCGAGTTGGTAAGACGATCAACATTAACCCATATTGCATCATTCCTTCTAGGATTCTTTGGTAGTCCCATGACAAAGTCCATTGTAATATTTTCCCACTTCCACTCCGGTATGGGAAGAGGTTGCATGACTCCTCCTGGCTATTGCCTTCCAGCTTTCACTTGTTGACAAACCATACATCTTGACACAAAATCAGCAATCTCCCTCTTCATGTTGTCCCACCAAAAATGTTCCTTCAAATCTCTATACATTTTGGTGCTCCCAGGGGGTATAGAGAAATTGGAACTATGAGCATCATCTAGAAATTACCTTTTTAGATTCGGTATATATGGAACACAAAGTCTCTTCCTGAATTTCAAAATTCCATCTTCATACACAAAGTCTCTCAATCTCCCATAATTCACAGCTTTAATCTTCTTTTGAGATTCTTCATCATCGGTCTGAGAACTCTTAATCCTTTCTAGTAAAGATGGTTTGGAAACCATTTGAAAAAGCATTGATGTTTCACCTTCCCTGGTTATTCCCATGTTCATCTTCACTAGATCCATCAAAATTGGATCCCTTTCAATTATCATCACGTTCAAAACCCCATGGTATTTTCTGCTCAAAGCATCTGCCACCTTGTTTGCTTTCCTCGGGTGGTAGTGTATCATACAATCATTATCCTTGAGTAATTAAAGTCATCTCCTCTGCCTCATGTTGAGTTCTTTTTGTGAGAAAATATATTTCAAACTCTTATGATCAGTATAAATCTCAAATTTTTCACCATAGAGGTAGTGCCTCCATATCTTTAAAGCAAAGATCACAGCTGCTAACTCGAGATCATGAGTAGGATAGTTTTGTTCATGAATTTTGAACTGTCTTGATGCATAGGCAATAACCCTATCATTCTGCATAAGAACACAACCAATTCCTTTCTTCGATGCATCACTATAAATAACGAACCCATCATTCCCTGATGGTAGAGTCAATATAGGAGCATTGACTAATCTTCTCTTTAGTTCTTCGAAGCATTCTTCACACTCTTTTGTCCAAAAAAATTTAACCCCTTTACGTGTGGGCTTCATTAATGGGTCAGCCAACCGGGAAAAATTCTGGATGAAACGTAGATAATAACCTGCTAAACCGATAAAACTACATACCTTTGTTATACTCATAGGTGCTGGCCATTCTTGGATTTCCTTGGTCTTATAAGGATCAACAGAGATTCCATCTTTAAAGACAATATAGACAAGAAAAGAAATCTCCTGAAGCCAGAATTCACACTTGCTAAACTACCCATATAATTCATGTCTTCTCAGAGTCTTCAAGATAATGCGTAAGTGATTTTCATGATCTTCGTAGCTTTTGGAGTATACCCAGATATCATCAATAAATACCACCACAAATTCATCGAGATAATATATGAAATCTCTATTCATTAGATCCAGGAATACAGAGGGTGCATTAGTCAATCCAAAAGGCATTACATCAAACTCGTAATGCCCGTACCTGGTTCCAAATGCTATCTTCGGGATGTCTTCCTTCTTCACACACAACTGATGGTATCCAGATCGAAGGTCAATCTTTGAAAAGTATTTAGCTCCATGCAGTTGGTCAAATAAATCATCAATTCGAGGTAGGGGATACTTGTTCTTTATTGTTATAGCATTGATCTCCCTGTAGTCGATACATAACCTCATAGATCCATCTTTCTTTTTAACAAATATAATAGGGGCTCCCCATGGAGAAACACTAGGGAGAATAAATCCCTTATTACACAATTCCTCTAGTTGTTTCTTTAGTTCAACTAATTCTACAGTGTCCATTCTATAAGGTTTGTTTGATATAGGCCTTGATCTAGGAATCAAATCAATGGAAAACTCAACTTCTCGTTCTGGAGGATGTCCAGGTAAATCATCCGGAAATACATCTACAAATTATTTCACAATAGGTACATCCTCTATTTGAACATTCCTTTCCTCACCCATAGTTATTTAATTCTCTTCCTCCCCAATAATTGAATTTAGTTGAGCTATTGGGGGTGGATCTAAATAAGAATTAGGTGGTGATGATTCTACTCTAAAGATAAGGTGTTCCTTATCATCATCATCAAAAATCATAACCTCTTTCTTCTTATAATAAATCTTCTCATCATAGTCTGAAATCCAGTCCATACCGAGGATTATATCAAACTCAATCATAGGTATGACGATGAGATCAGCAGATAAAGAAAATTTATGTGCTCTAATGGGGACTGATTCAAAAAACTTTGTTGCAATGATACTTCCCTTAGGAATATTAACTGACAACTCCATTGTTAAATCAAATTGGAAATATCTAATTTTCATAGAAAAATGGGAAGATATGAAACAATGCGATGATCCAGAATCAAATAATGCATTTTCTAAACTTGAAGAAACCATTAAATCACCTGCCACCACATATTTCGGAGCTTCTACCTCAGCAGTAGTGATAGCAAAAGCTTGGCCTTGATCCCATGGCCTTTTCTGAGGTAAGTTCTCCTGATTCTTAGGACATTTATTTGCATAATGCCCCATATACCTGCAATTGTAGCACTGAACGTTGGTGGCTTCCTTATTCCCCTTATAATCACGAGCTTGGGGGCCTTTTTCACCACACTTGTAACAGACTCTCGTTCCCTTCATGCAAGTACCGGGGTGTTTCTTCCCACATTTAAAACAGGATGGACATTCAACCTTTCCCTTCCTACCCTTATTTCCATTCCCAGATTGATCAGTGGGTCTCTTTTTCTCTTCATTTGCTTTAAAGTCATAAGACTTAGAGAATTCCTTTTCCGTCTTGATATCACATGAGACAATGTCTTCGTACGATGAAAAGGATTGTGAGACTAATGCTCGATGAAGAAATGGTTTTAACCCATCAATGAAACTATCAAATTTACTTCTTGGGTTACTTATATAATCTCCAGTATACCTTGGTAACCTTGTAAATTTATCCTCATACTTTGTGACATTCTCATCCTCCTTTTGTCTCAGACTCAAAAACTTCCTTCCCATATCTGCTCGCTGGTCGCGAAGAAATTATTTTTCTAAAAATAGTTCTTTGAACTCCCTCCATTCCATATTTGATACTTCATCATCTTCCTTCATATTTTGAATCAATGACCACCATTGATCAGCATCTCCAATGAGGCAGTAAACTGCCATGATAACTTTTTCCATTTCACTACTCCCCAAAGCCTGAAATATATTCTCTAGGGAATATATCCATTGCTCAGCTACTAAGTTATTTGTACTCCCATTGAGCATTGGTGGATGTTGCCTCATGAATCGATCTAACATTGATCCTCCACACTGCGGATTAGGGTGCTCCATACGGGTATGGTTATTATTAATAACCTGAGTGAGTTGTCCCAGTGTGGTGATTAGCTGATCGGCACCAGTTGCATCACCAGCTCCACTATAATTATCTTGAGCAGGAGGGAAATCCCTACATGGAGTGCGTGCATTGATATGGTTTCCATTTCATCCACTAGGCACCATTTCTAAACAATGGCATAAACTAGATCAGTTTATAAATCAAAATAAATAATCCCATACTTATAAAACACTTAACATAAATTGAACTATTTATGGAAATAATCCATAATCATAAGAATGGTTTCTTTGAGGAAGTATATACTCATAAATCCTTCATAATTATTTTTAAGGAAAATGAGAGTTATCCTAAGCATATCCCCCGGGAGTGTCATAACCAAGAGTGCAGCAAGGCCCATTGTCGTGCACCAGTTCCCGTTCGAGTCTAGCTCAAAGCGGTGTTTTCGGGTTTTACCCCTAGGTACATCTGGGCCAGAGCCGCCTCTACCTGCTTGTATCCAGACAGGGATTTATTGCTCGGAAAACTCACAAAATCGTTACAATACCAAAATTCTAGGAAGTTCTTCTATACTAATCCTCAAAGTTCATCTTAGGACTGCATGCTCTAATCAGAGTTTATCTAAATCTAGCTTCCAAGGTTTGTACTAAACTTTCTCTGATACCAACTGTAATGCCCCGACCCCAGTTCCCAGAGTCGGTGCATTGTTACATAACATTTTCATGATCACAAGAAAGATCAAATCTCGAAAGACCGATTGGTTTAGTAGCCTTGAAAAAACTAGATAGATTTATAAAGTTTTACATTACATCATGAAGTGAAAAACTACTACAAAAACATATTGTCTCCATAATCTACACTATTATCCTCTCATAATATCCCTGCAGGTCATTCATAATTTACTTCTTCACTTCCTGGGAAAAATAAAACCTAGAAAAGGGGTGAGCTCAAATGCTCAGTAAGGATAACAATATAACAGAAACTTTCATAAATAAGAATAAATATTTAAGGAAATGTATAACTAAAACAAAAGCCTTTTAAACTTCAACATCAACATAGTATGGAAAAAATAAAATGAAATAATGCCATTTACTTATTCACATGGATATTCTACTAATCGAATAATCACATGCAATATCAATAACCACTTTCATAATGATGGAATGCATAATGCCAGACTATCATAACCACATAGCCAAGGCCTCATGCCAAGACTACAAATAAGATTTTGTCAAGGCCTTGTGCCAAGACACTAGTTTGTCTCATGAGACCTACCGATTCATCGAGGAGCTATAGCGAGACCCACCCGTCACATATTAAGTCCAATGCATTCCCATATGAAAAGTTTTAAACATAACATAATCATTTGTATTAAAACTAGAATAAAAAATGTCAATAATTTCACCATAAACTATGAATGGTATAAAAATAGCACATCCATAGTCAAACATATCACAAAACCTTAAATACAATATAAAAGTTTTGTATCATAATAAATCAACTTCAAATAAGCATAAAATCCATCAAAGGATGTTGACATAGATGAAATCAAAACTCTTTTTAGAGAAATAACTCTTTTTATTTTGAAATCATTTAAGAGTCTTATATTTATGAAAAAAAACATTTTATTTGAAAATATTCTTATAATCTTGTAAGGGAATCTTCGAAAATTTTATAACGGCAGAAAATAGCCTCACCCGCCATACAAGTTAAAAAAAATTCATACCTTAAATTTGTCGAAAAGGTTAAAAGCACATTGTTTGGAAAACGACGGAAAGATTCATTTATACACCTCTTATAAAAAGTCAAACAAGGGTATAAATGACTTTAAACCATATTATATTAAATAGTAAAAATGTTTTGAAATTCATTTTTATGAAACATGGATGTGTATGATAAAGAGATCCCAGTAGATTATTACGTATAAACAATCTCGGATAATGAAGAGATTGTGAAATAACCCTTACTTTTTACTTTTCCTTGGATGGGGTAGGTTAACCTCCTGTATAATAGTGAAATAATTGTTATTAAATTATACAATAATCATATACATTCATATGATATCATATATTATCTTTTAACATTGCTTTGTTAACAATATCTTAGTATTATTGTCATTTCTGGTGTTAACTTACTCATTTTCTTTTATATGTTTTGTTACAAAAGCCATGTTTTTCAGGGATAGGTTGTATATTATTCATATACAAAATGATATCAAGTCCTTAAACATTATTTTTAAATCATCAAATGATAATTATACTTGAATGGATACGATGGAGAATGAATCTCATCGTGTTCGTGGAGACGGTAGTCCGTACGTACGCACGAGCGACAATATCATTCTTTTGATATTAAAATAATACAAAATTTGATATTATATCATATATACAGAATCATTATCATGTTATATTTATTATTTAAATGAGTTACACATCATTATTATACTCATCCAAATAATAATATATTGAATAACAATTACACCACGACGTGGAGACGGTAAGTCGTACGTACGCACGTATGATGTCATGTTATTAAAAGGGTGGATAGATACTGAATATGGTTGTACCATGTTTATAATGACATCACAATATATATATTATACTGGAGTTATTATTTTAGAATGGTAACAACAAAGGAAGAAGAATTGGAAGAAGAAAGGAACTTGGAAAAGGGTGGTGAAATCATTACCTCTTCTTCGGGTTCTTTTATTTTATTTGATCAAAAGGACTCCTTAGGTTGGATTTCTGATCAAATGAAAGACTCTAGGTTGTATTGAGGGAAGTTGGTAGAGTATTTGGGCAGAGTTTGGCCGAACCAAAAATGCTTTGAAGGTGTGAAGAAATGAGAAGGAGGAGTGCCCTTTTATAAGAGGGGTGAGGGGCACCTTTGGAAATGCTAGAAATTATAATTTATAATAAATTCATATTCGGTTTCTAATGGCTACAAAGTTTATTATTCAAAGGTTAAGGTGGGGATGGATCGAAAACCACTCAAAAAATAGAATTTAGATAGGTTTGGGTACTTATATTAACCTTATCTTTAAGTATTAACTCTAAGTTAATTAGTTTCACTTTTACAATGTCTCTTTGTATTTTTATATTATATGGTTAATAAACATACCATATACATCCAAGAGACCCCCAAGTGGTCCATTAAAGATAAAACTATCATGATATAAGTATCTTGGCCGAACCTTAGATTTTTAGGAATTTAATATCAATTAATAATATAATACTTGTTTTAAAAACTCTTTTTTGTCAATTTTGAAACTATACAATAGTTGATTTTTGTGAAACTCATAACAGAATTATTACTTCAAAAAAAGTTAATTAAATCAATCATAATATGTCATATTATCCTATAAAATTATTTTAATTCATTAAAAGTCTCAAATTATATTAATTTGGGTATTTATAATATCAATTATTTAAAATTTTCACTATTATGGGAATTACTGCATCATCATTGGGTCATAGATAAATTAAAATATTTAATCTCTAAAAATTATAAATAAAATATAATTATGTAGGAAATATTTTTATCTTTTTAATGAATATTTATAGTCTAAAAACCAACATAAATATCCTTATGTAAATATTGTTTTTCTAAAAGATATATGCTTGTGTCATTTTTGTATTCATTTTAACTAAATTAAAATAAAGTGTCCCTATCACCTACAAGTGGCTCCATGGGGACCAAAAATCGACCCAAAGATGTCTATGGTCGAAAATGTATCACCCAATAATGTTAGGATACATTATAGGGTAAATTAGTATTATTATAACATTATTTGTTTAACCCTTATTTACCGGATTTACTCTTAACCATGGTAAATAAAATATTTACGGCAATAATTATTCAAAATTCCTAAAAATAAAAGTTACCTATTTACACAATTTGGACACACTGATTCCAAATATGGAATCCATTTTTCATAATTCAAAACACAGAAGTGGCAGAAATTAATTTAAAATTAATTCACGTTGTTAAAACAAAAAGCGTGTTTTTAAGAGATAATAACTATCAAAAGATTGGCACTTGTTTATGTCCGGTTTAATTGTACAATTATTTACAATGACCAAATTTATATAAAATGGTAAAAATATATTCTAAATATACTTTAAAACCATTCAAATTCAAAATTTATCACTATTAATTATTTTGATTAAAAAAGTTGTTTTTTAATTAAAATTTAGTAATTTTCACTATTCATCAAAATATTAAAGTTATCCGAAAAGTACCAAAATTTCACCTTAGGCTAAATTTAATTTTCAGAATCCAAAAATGAAGTCCATTTTGAAATATAAAATATATATAATTTCAAAAATTATGTATTACTATTCATAACGGCTAGCTTGATTGGTTATGGTGTGTTGGAACTCGGTGTTGCGTACAACACACGCCATCACATTATTCAAAGAGAAGCATACCATCGAAGTTTGGGGTGTTATACTTATGATAGTTTATGTATTTTCTTTTCTACAAATGGGTTTGGTATATATGCCTACTACTTTGTATATATGTCTTCTAGATCTATGGGGACATGATATTTATCATCATCATATATTTTATGTTATTCCCAATATTTCAGTTATTGTTATCCATGTCTCTTTCCATTGTGTCTTCTATTTGCATATTTCATCATTTATTTACCTTTATTTGTAACTATCTTTTGTTCTAAACTCTGGTAATGACGGAATATTCTCTCCAAGAACACATCATAGGCTCTGACTTCTAGTAAGTATCTTCTGGAATTGAAAGAGATGCACTTGAGGGCATGTGGCCACCTGGGCTCGGGGTACTTATTAAAGGGAATTTGTGTCTGAGAAGTCGCATAGTGGTATCAAATGATTTTTACCTTATTGTCTTGCTTTTTGAGACAATAGATTGGAGATTAAATATGAATGGGACTTGGTAATAAGTTGTGATTGGGCATCATAAACCCATGTTTGGGGTTAAATCTTATTTTCCTAAATTATGATTATTTCCTGGCTTTTTCCTTTTAGAGTTAGTGTTATTTAACCTTTGGGAGACACACTTGTTTTGTGGTGTCATTGATTTTACTTCTTATTTAGATACTATTTTATCCTCGGATAAAAGATATAAAGGAAAGGATCATTGTTACATGCATCTTATAAGCACCAAGAATTCAAATTTCATGCATATTGCCATCCCATATATGTGAATTTCACTACATTGCATTTCTTATTATTCATGTGACAGATGATCCAGACTTGCCTTGTTTATATATTGATTGTGCTACTATGGGGTGTGATTATATGGTTTTATATATAAATTTATGAGTTTTTATATGAACTCGTGGTTTGGAATGTGTAAATTAATGAATTAAGACTTTAATTAAAAAATCAAATGGGTTTCATTTTCAGTTATAAATAGTATCTTCTCTGATTCACTTAGAGTAACAGTCTATTTTAAAGGTAGTTTGATTCATGTTATATGAAAATGAAAACATAAAGGTTGAATGGTTGAATGTCCCTATCCCACCATGTTATGTTATGAAACGTGATGGAGTTAACCTGGTATATAAAAGTTAAATGAAATGAAATGGTTTCGTGTAAATGATGAGGCAAGTAACTTTTGACCCTTAATCTACTGGAACCAATGAAACTAATATCTGAGAACATACCAATACATATCCTTATAAGTGGGTAGTTAGGGTATTTTATCTTGAGTAGTGAACGCTTTCATACATCCAGCTTCCATTGGTGTTGATATGTTTTCTATTAAATCTTTTTCTAAGGCTTGTGATTGGCTTGAAAAACGAAATACATGTGCAAGTAGTTCATTTACGTTATGTTTCTTTTGATATGACCTGTAATGGTTAATTTTGACCTTGATAAATAAATAAACATCTAAAAGGTTTTATTTCTGATGATCATAGGTTGGATTCATGGGGCCCTGATAGGTCTACTAATCTATTAAAAATAATTTGTGTTATAAATTTCCTAATTATAATGGGCTGTCAAAAAATAAAGTGTTTAAAAGGATGTTTTGTAAAGACCCAATTTTTTATCAAAATAATTCGATTATAATATTAGTGTATTATAGTATAATCATATAATATAACAAATAAATACAATAATAACCTTATAAATAAATAATTAGTGAAATAAAAGGCATCTCTTGAAGTTAAGGAACATGTACTAATGAAATATTAACTGGACCTTTGGAATACTAATGTGACCCATATAAATAGTAAACTGACCAATGTAATGTAACTTTGCATATTAATATATAAATAAAATTTATCCATATTATAAGTGATAATTTGATATTTTTATATCATATTATAAGTAAATAAATATTTTTCAAATTATTAATTAATGGTTAATATTTTTGAAAGTCATGTATATTTAATTACAATTTTATGATTAATTTAAAAATTAAAAAGAAAATTTATTTTCCTAAAATGTACTTATAGATAGTTATTCTTATGACTTGTGATTTTAATATAAATCTAATTCACCTTAATTAATTTTCAAAGAATTATAAAATCAGTTTAATTTGAAAATATGTATTTTTTAAAGAAAATTATAATTTTAAGTAAAAATTAAATTTCTTATATTAATAAAAATATTACTGAAAAATAGATTAAATTATTTTTTTCTACATATCAAAAAAAAATTAGGGTATGTTTTTGGGATTTATCTAAAATAATTGAATTTATTGGTGAATAGTATAGTGTGATAATTCACTACTGGAAATTATGGCATTTTCGACGGGGCATTTGCGTCGGGATCCCGTCGCTAATAGGCTTTTGCGACGGGGGACAGTCGCAAATAGCCCGTCGCGGAAAACGGTGTCGCAACAACAATTATTTGCGACGGGCCCCTTGCTAAAGGTATTATTTGCAACGGCGATCATTCTCGTCACAGATATTAGTCCGTATATTTGTGAAAACTTTTTAAAAAAGTAATTGCGATGGGCCCGTTGCAAATACCAGTTGCGACGAGCCCGTCGCAATTACTTTTTTAAAAAAAAATTAAAAAATATTAGTAAATTATTTTAATGAATATAATAATAATACTATTTGCAACGGGCATAGTATCCCGTCGGAAATACTTTAAAAAAATAAAAATTAAATTAAATTATTAATAAATTATTTTAATTAATATAATAATAATCCAATTATAATTCAAAAATAAAAAAAAATTAATAATTTTTTTTAATTAATATAATAATAGAATTATAATTCACAAATATAAATAATAAATTATTAATAAATTATTTTAATTAATATAATAATATTAGAATTATAATTCAAAAATAAAAAATAAAAAAAATTAATAAATGATTTTAATTAATGTAATAATAGAATTATAATTCACAAATAAAAAAATAAATTATTAATAAATTTTTTTAATTAATATATTAATAATAGAATTATAATTCAAAATTAAAAAAATAGAATATTAATAAATGATTTTAATTAATATAATAATATTATAATTATAATTCATAAATAAAAAAAATATTAATAAATTATTTTAATTAATATAAAAATAATAGAATTATTTTACATTCAAATATCAAAATAATTCTAATATTACTAAAAAATAATAATAAAATAATAATATTATAAAATTGTAATATATATATATATTTTAATATTATAAAATATAAATAATATTATTATTCATATTAATATTGTTATTTCAAAATATATTATTATTAATATTTTATAATGAGACAGAAACTATGAATAGAAAAAAATTCATATTTTGATTTAACAAACTTTATAACATAAAAATAAACTCTAATCTAAAGGAGGGGGGGAGGGGGGAGGGGGGATCTGCAGATGCTGGTGGAGGAAACTCCATCCCTAAAGCATGAGTGAGTCGGTGCATGTACTCCATCTGCTCCTGATGCTGCTACTGCCACCGACTCATCTCCTCCTCGTACAGCTGCTACTGGCATCGATGCTCCTCCTCATGCTCCTGCTGCTACTAATGCATCTGCTCCTGCTCCTGTCGGAGACTCTCTATCAGTGCAGTCTAAGATCGCAACTGATCCTCACACTGTGTAGAAGAAGAAGATGCACGAGATCCTCTCGAGTTGGACATCGACATCGAAGCACTGCAATAATAATCTTCGGGAGTCAGTCGAGAGCCGATACCAACTACCCGGCCCTTCTCGAATGCATACTGGGTGGCCTGCATTCATGTCGCCTCATCAAACTGACAGCCAGTGGTCTAATCTGATGACTCGGCCTGTCTCTCAGGCCAGGTTTGTGACGCTGCGGCCTCATATGACTCTTTTAGTTGGAATTTAAAATTAAAATTGTGAATATATTATATGCAGTTAATTTTTAAACTTGAAAACAAATAATACTAACCACGATTTGACGCTGACGATCACCTCTGAGCTCCCCAGTAGCAGGATCACTATACATCCTCTGATATACGTCGTACTCCGTAATATCGGGGTTCTCTACAGCCTATAAGAATAAAAAATAAACTGTTAATATTTATAGTTATATAAAATATTTATAAATAATGTATGTACCAGATTTTGTCTATGAGTACTGAAAGTACGACTCCCAGCTCGATGAGTCACCTCCTGTCTCCCCCGATTTTGCCTCCCCACCGATGATCTCCTCTGAAAGGCATCACTCAACCAGTGCGCACATAATCCATCCCATGCATGGGATGAAATGTAATCTGGTCGGTGTGCTCTACATGACTCGTCAAAACTAACACTCTTGCTTTCTTCGTGGTAGCTTTTCTTAAATTGTGGAAAAACTGATGAAAGCGATCACGCATGGCCACCTCCCATTCCTCGTGGATGGCGTCACGCATGGTATCCTCGATCAGATACTATAAACCCTACAAATAAATCAAAATATCAAGTAAGAAATGAAATAATTTTCAAAATAAAAATTATTTATTTACGTACGTACCAACCATTGGCCGAACATGGCCTGCTGCACATCAATGAGAATCTGATCCCATGAGTTCCAAGGCTGAGAGAAATAGTTGCGCAAAATAGCGTTGCCCTGTCCGATTGCTGTATGAGGAAAACTGTAAAAATAATAAACATTTATTATGTGAATAGATTAATGAAATCTTAGTCAAATCCACAGGTTATCACACAGGTTATTACACCTCTTTGTGCATGGATCAAACCGAAGACGTGGACGTCGCTCGGGGACGTGGTCAGGAATCATCAATCGTGCAAGACCGCGCCCCCTCCGCGTACTCCCTGGAGTGCCTGCAGGCTGAGGGTCATCTTCCAGCAACTCATCCGCATCGAAAGGCAAGTAACCATCCGCTTACTCACGAAATGTGTCGTCGTCCATCTGAAACAGAAAATGTTAATGTTGTTAGCAAATAATTGATAATTACTATTATATATACATATATATTAGTTATGATTGTATATAACTACCATGGAATTCTATCAGTGTTCATCTTCATCATCATCTTCATATATGTCAATGTCATCTTCATATTCCTCCTCAACATCATCGATATCCATTCGAGTTCCATTTGTTTGATCTCTTACCATATCAAATTCATATGTGACATCACTAACATCATCGTCATCACCGACTCTTAAATGTGGGGTGTCGTCATCGATACTCATGTTTCTTTGTATAAATGATTCATTTTGAGTACTCTCTTGAAAAACTTCAATTCTTGCACATCAGTGAAAGCACATTCACTTTGACTAAAATTATTTTCTCGAATTTGGATTTTTATTATACTCCACCAATCAGTCAAGTCTCTTGATGTAGCACAGTACATTGCGTAATAAACTTGATGTGCATGTTGATCCACTAAGAATGGTTCATTTACTATGAGAACACTTTTACATTTCATATCGATGATTCCATGAGTCGGATGAACACACACGCCTCTCTCTGTATCCAACCACCGACATTTGAACATGGTTATGTAATGTTGTCCATGATAACAGAGTTCAATGATTTCATCAAGTATGCCATAAAAGTCAACATCATTTTCTCGATGATGAGATCCTCTCAAGCTAACTCCATTTTTCATTGTTTTTTTGTTTCCCCATATGCATGTGTGTGAAATCGAAATCCATTCACCACATATGCATTATAAGTTTTAACAAGTTTTGGAAGGTGGGTTACTCAATATACACAACCGTTTGTCAATTTTATCAGCATGTCGAGACACCTGAAAATTTGTGAAATAATTATCAATATAGTAAACTATACATTGAATGAGTTGATAAAAGATAATGAATTTATGTTACCAGTTTTTGAAACCACTGAGAGAAATTTTTCTGTCGGCGTTCTTTGAGAGCAGCTGCTGTAATTTGTGGAATTTGTTTCTTGATATGATTATCATACAACCTATAAAAACAAAGTTATTTACTGTAACATAAATGATAGAATAAGTGATATAAACACTTATAGTACAACGGATGTCATCTCTTCACAGTTGAGCAGAACATATGTATGAGCTCTGTGATGTTCATCATCCGAAAGCCAGTGTTCATAAACTCCACCAAAACCATGCTCTGGCCGGTTGAAAATAGATAATTGATTGTCTATTTCATCAATATTCCTCTCATTTCGTCCCATTCGGTTGTGTTTTGAAGGATACTCAGATTCAAAATAATGGGAGAAGAAAAAAGCTATTTCCTTTTGCAAATAAGCTTCTGCAATAGATCCTTCAACAGATGATTTGTTACGTACTTTTCTTTTCAATTTTTCATGCATCTTTCAAATGGTTACATCCATCGAAACTATACTGGACCTCCACATTTGGCTTCATATGGAAAATGTAACATAAAATGTTCCATTGAGTCGAAGAAAGATGGAGGAAATATTTTTTCCAGTTTACATATAATTACAACAACATCTTCTTCAAGTTTGCATAGAGCATCATAATCTGCTGTATCCGCACAAATTTTCCGAAAAAATGAGACATGTTTGTTATAGAATCCCAAATCACAGAATTCAACCGACCTTTTAATCCTATTGGTAGAATTCTTTCTACTATAACATGACAATCATTACTTTTTAATCCAGTAATATGACCATTCTTTACACGTCTACCCAAATTGGAATCACAACCATCTGGAAGCCTCAAATTTTCAATCCACTAACAAAATAATAAATGGTTTTCTTTAGACAGTGTATACGCTGCTTTTGGTTTCTGTAACCTTTCTGTTCTGACATTCTCAAACAGTTCCAGTTCTGGACGCCTGCAAATTTGGGCAAGATCTAAATGTGCATTTACATTGTCTTTTCTCTTTCCTGGCATATCCAAAACTATATGAAACAAATTATCAAAACAGTCCTTCTCAATATGCATGACATCCAACATGTGATAGACCAACAAATCAGACCGATATGGAAAATCCCAAAATATTCTACGTTTAATCCAATTGTGTTCTTTCCCAAAACTAGATATTTTCTGTTGGTTTATTGTGGGACCAAAAGTGATGGGAGGTAATGAAAATACAACTGATTTTAACTCCGAACCTGATAAAATTTTTGGAGGTCCATCCCTTTCAACTGTTCCATTTCTGAAATGAGATCTGTTTCTGCGAAAAGGATAACCAGCTGGAAGAAATCTGCGATGACTGTCAAAATAACCAGGTTTCCTTCCATGAATGAGCATAAATTCTTTGTTCTCTCCCATACAGTAAGGACATGATTTCTGACCATGTGTACTCCAGCCAGATAACATCCCATAAGTCGGGAAGTCACTAATTGTCCACATCAATGCTGCTCTCAGTATAAAATTCGGTTTCGTAGCAACATCATATGTAATGACACCAGTACTCCACAATAAACATAATTCATCAATCAACGGTTTCAAATAAACATAAATATTCTTCTTCGGATGTCTTGGAATTAGTAAAGTCAAAAAGATATATGGCTCCTTCATCAACATCCATGGAGCTAAATTATATGGAGATAAAAAAACAGGCCAACATGAATATTGACTACCATAAGATCTGAATGGATAGAAACCATCAGTGGAAAGGCCCAGTCGAACATTAATATCTTCTAAAGCAAAGGATGGATGCACTCTATCAAAATGTTTCCATGAATCACCATCGGCTGGATGATTCAAGCATTTATCGGTTGAAATATTCGCTTTATGCCATAACATCATTGTCGGTGTATTCTTAGACATGAATAAACACTAAAGTCTGGATGTAAGTGGAAAATATTTCAATTTTTTTATAGGAATCAAACCAGACTTCCCATGTTTCCCTTCTTTATATCTCAGTTTCCCACATGTGGGAAAACTATCCAATGACTCATTTCCCCAGAATATAAAATGCTATCATTTGAACATGAATGAATCTTCTGACATGTAAGTCCCAAATTTCGAACCAGCCTCTTACTCTCATAGTAATTTGCAGGAAAAACATTTCCTTCAGGTAACAGTGTTTTAAGCAAAGAAAATATCATGTCAAAATAGGTGTTTTCCATTCTGTTATCTGAAATGATAGCCATAAATTTTGCAACTGCTTCAAATTTTCTCATCTTGCAGCCAGGATATAATGCATCCTCAGCACACCTCAACAACTCATAAAATTCAGACGGTTCCAACTCAGGATTTGAAGCTATATCAGCCGGAGTTTCTGTATTTTGAACAGATGATCCTGCAACATCATGTACTAAATCTTGAAACAGGGATGGATCCGGATTCAAGTTGGTATCACCTGCTCTGGAACTGCGTTCACCGTGTTGATACCAAAAAACATAATCTAGTTGAAAACCAAATCGCAAGAGATGTCCCTCCACTTTGTCAAACGTGTCAAACGTTCTCAATGCACATTTTCTACAAGAGCATTTTATTTTTCCTTCTAAAACAAATTCTGGATTTGATGCCGCAAATGATAAAAAAGTCTCCACACCCTCTACATATACTGGATTTAAACCAGAACCGTTTGGATTTCTATGTTGATTTATCTATATGCGGTCATCTAATAATGAATGTTGACGACCTCATTGTTCCATATTTTTCTATAAAATATAAAATCATTACTGGTTTTGAATAATTTGTTAGAAAAAACACTCATGCAAGGATAATTATAGAGTTTACATCATACACGACTGACGCAAACTTTTTATTAAGATAGACCTAAAAATTGACCCTTTAAGAATTGAATATGTTGAGAATAAATCAAAACCTGTTACAAATATTGATAATTTTCATATTATATAAATTTTTTATTATTTTAAAAATACTAATATTACTTTTTCATAAATATTATTTATATAATAATAAAATTTTTACGTTATTAGTATATTTTATTAATAATATTAGAATAATATAATTTTTTATATTATATACAATTCTCCTTTCATCTGTGTGTTTAACATTCTGTCTCCACATGTAATATTTGGATTCACTTTCACCTCTCCATTGGTGAGTAGGTTGATAATTTTGAAAAAGAATGCAAATATTACATGTGGAGACAGAAAACACATAGATGAAAGAATTATTGTATATAATATTGAAAATTATATTATTTTAATATTAACAATAAACTATACTAATAATGTAATGATGTTATTATTCCTAATTATTGGTAATTGTTCCTAATTATTGTTAATTATTCCTAATTATTGGTAATTATTCCTAATTATTGATAATTATTCCAAATTATTGGTAATTATTCCTAATTATTGGTAATTATTGGAAATTATTCCTAATTATAGGTAATTATTCATATAATTACCAATAATTAGGAATAATAACATTAGTACATTATTATTATATTTTATTATTAATATTAAAATAATATAATTTTCTATAGTATATACAATTCTCCTTTCATCTGTGTGTTTTCTGTTTCCACATGCAAATATTACATGTGGAGACAGAAAACACACAGATGAAAGGATAATTGTATATAATATAGGAAATTATATTATTTTAATATTAATAAAAAAAATATAAATAATTTAATAATGTTATTATTCTTAATTTTTGGTAATTATTCCTAATTATTGGTAATTATTCCTAATTATTGGTAATTATTCCTAATTATTGATAATTATTCCTAATTATTGGTAATTATTCCAAATTATTGGTAATTATTCCAAATTATTGGTAATTATTGGTAATTATTCCTAATTATTGGTAATTATTCATAATTATTTGTAATTATGACTAATTATTGGTAATTATTGGTAATTATTACTAATTATTGGTAATTATTAGTAATTATTGGTAATTATTGGTAATTATTACTAATTATTGGTAATTATTGGTAATTATTACTAGTTATTGGTAATTATTACTAGTTATTAGTAATTATTACTAGATATTACTAATTATTTCTAATTATTAATACTTATTAGTAATTATTGGTAGTTATTGGTAATTATTGGTAGTTATTGGTAATTATTACTAGTTATTGGTAATTATTACTAGTTATTGGTAATTATTACTAGTTATTCCTAATTATTAGTAATTATTACTAATTATTACTAATTATAACTAATTATTACTAATTATTACTAATTATTACTAATTATTACTTATTTTTACTAATTATTACTAATTATTAGTAATTGTTTGTAAAAATTTGTAATTATTACTAATTATTGATAATTATTACTAATTATGATGAATTGTTACTAATTATTACCAATTATTACTAATTATTACTAATTATTACTAATTATTGGTAATTACTGGTAATTATTAGTAATTATTACTAAATATTGATAATTATTACTAATTACTGATAATTATGGGTAATTATGGGTAATTATTACCAATTATTAATAATTGTTGGTAATTATTTCTAATTAATGGTAATTATTGGTAATTATTTCTAATTATTACTAATTATTGGTAATTATTAGTAATTATTGGTAATTATTACTAATTATTGGAAATTATTACTAATTATTAGTAATTATTGGTAATTATTGGTAATTATTACTAATTATTACTAATTATTGGTAATTATTACTAATTATTGGTAATTATTTCTAATTATTGGTAATTATTACTAATTATTGGTAATTATTTCTAATTATTACTAATTATTTCTAATTATACTAATTATTGGTAATTATTACTAATTATTGGTAATTATTACTAATTATTACTAATTATTGGTAATTATTGGTAATTATTTGCAACTATTACTGATTATTGGTAATTATTTGTAATTATTACTAATTATTACTAATTATTTGTAATTATTACTAATTATTGGAAATTATTACTAATTATTGATAATTATTACTAATTATTACTAATTATTGGTAATTATTGGTAATTATTGGTAATTATTACTAATTATTCCGAATTATTGGTAATTATTACTAATTATTACTAATTATTGGTTATTATTATTAATTATTACTAATTATTAGTAATTATTGGTAATTATTTCTAATTATTAATAATTATTGGTAATTATTACTAATTATTGGTAATTAGTGATAATTATTACCAATTATTACTAATTTTTACTAATTATTCCTAATTATTTGTAATTATTCCTAATTATTACTATTTATTACTAATTATTGGAAATTATTACTAATTATTACTAATTATTGGAAATTAATACAAATTATTGTTAATTATTGGTAAATATTGGTAATTATTGGTAATTATTCTTAATTATTGGTAATCATTACGAATCATTACTAATTATTGGTAATTATTACTAACTATTGGTAATTATTACTAATTATTGGTAATTATTCCTAATTATTGGTAATTATTCCTAATTATTGGTAATTATTCCTAATTATTATAATTATTAACAATTATTTGTAATTATTGGTAATTATTGGAAATTATTAGTAATTATTACTAGTTATTGGTAATTATTGTTAATTATTACAATTTTTTTTAATTATTACTAATTATTAGAAATTATTACTAATTATTACTAATTATTAATAATTATTAATAATTATTAATAATTATAACTAATTATTACTAATTATTACTAATTATGGGTAATTATGGGTAATTATTGGTAATTATTGGTAATTATTACTAATTATTTGTAATTATTACTAATTATTACTAATTATTACTAATTATTACTAATTATTACTAATTATTAATAATTATTGGTAATTACTGGTAATTTGGAGTAATTATTAGTAATTATTGATAATTATTACTAAATATTTGTAATTATTACTAATTACTGGAAATTATTGGTAATTATTGGTAATTATGAACAATTATTAGTAATTATTGGTAATTATTGGTAATTATTACTAATTAATGGTAATTATTGGTAATTAGTGGTAATTATTAGTAATTATTAGTAATTATTGATAATTATTACAAAATATTGGTAATTATTACTAATTACTGGTAATTATTGGTAAGTATTGGTAATTATTGGTAATTATTACTAATTAATGGTAATTATTGGTAATTATTTCTAACTAATGGTAATTGATGGTAATTATTTCTAATTAATTGTAATTATTGGTAATTATTACTAATTATTGGTAATTATTACTAATTATTACTAATTATTGGTAATTATAACTAATTATTGATAATTATTACTAATTATTACTATTTATTGGTTATTATTGGTAATTATTACTAATTATTACTAATTATTGGTAATTATTTCTAATTATTACTAATTATTGGTAATTATTAGTAATTATTACTAATTATTGGTAATTAGTGGTAAATATTTCTAATTATTACTAATTATTGGTAATTATTACTTATTATTACTAATTATTTGTAATTAGTGCTAATTATTACCAATTATTACTAATTATTTGTAATTATTGGTAATTATTACTAATTATGGATAATTATTGTTAATTATTACTAAGTATTGGTAATTATTGGTAATTATTACTAATTATTGGTAATTATTACTAATTGTTGGTAATTATTACTAATTATTACTAATTATTGGTAATTATTACGAATTATTACTAATTATTTTTAATTATTATTAACTATTACTAGTTATTGGTAATTATTGATAATTATTTCTAATTATTACGAATTATTGGTAATTATTACTAATTATTACCAATTATTACTAATTATTGGTAATTATTGGTAATTATGGGTAATGATTACTAATTATGGATAATTATAGGTAATTAGTAAATTATTACTAATTATTGGTAATTATGGGTAATTATTGGTAATTATTACTAATTATGGATAACTATTGGTAATTATTACTAATTATTGGTAATTATTGGTAATTATTACGAAATATATGTAATTATTACTAATTATTGGTAATTATTAGGAATTATTGGCAATTATTACTAATTATTGGTAATTATTGGTAATTATTACTAATTATTTCTAATTATTGGTAATTATTTCAAATTATTACTATTTATTACTAATTATTGGTTATTATTACTAATTATTGGTAATTATTACTAATTATTCCTAATTATTGGTATTTATTACTAATTATTAGTATTTATTCTTAATTATTGGTAATTATTACTAATTATTCGTAATTACCATTAACTATGAACAATGAATACTAATAATTTAAATTTATTAAGTAACAAAACAATCTAAACATAATTAAATTACAACTAATTAAGAATTATTCAAACAAATAAAAAATTTAAAATAAATATTAATTTAAAATGAACATAAATACCTTTAAAATTGATCTGAGGTTGAATCTCTGATCGTTGTTGCGGACTTCAATATCAACTCCAGAAATAAAACTAAACTTAAGAAAATTTGAACTCTAAAAATAGATTTTTGAGAGAAGTAGAAGATTGAGTTTGAGAATGAATGGAAAAAAACCGATGGAGGTATTTATAGGTTAGCTTATTTGCGACGGAACCATTTGTGACGGGTATCCCGTCGCAAATACCTTAGCCCTCATTTATCACGGTCAACGGTTAAATAGTTATTTGCGACGGGACCTGTCGCAAATAATAACATGCCGACAATCTATTTGCGACAGGGGTATATTCCTGTCGCAAATGTTTTTTACCGCCGTCGGTTATTTGCGACGCGTTAGCTTTCCCCGTCGCAAATAACTACTTATTTGCGATGGGCAAATTCCCCCGTCGCAAATAAATTTCTAACATGACTATTTGCAACGAGATTTATCCCCGTCGCAGATAACCCGTCGCAAATACCCATTTTTCCCGTAGTGATTTACAATACATGCTAAATAAATGAATTTTTGCATCATGCTTGAGTCATGGATGATGTAAATGGATATTGGTTCAAACTGAGAAGCTCACTTTACTATTTTGGTCATGATTACCTATATTATTCATAGTCTTGGGGAAGAATATTAAACTAATAATTAAAATAGTGGGAAACCCCTCCTCTCCTCCATTATAAATACTAACCCTCATTACCTTTTCTCTTCATTCCTCAAAAGCCTTTTTCCTTGTCTAAAATATCCTAAAATATCCCCCATTCCCCTAACCATGATCAGAAGTCCTTTTTTCTTTAACATACAAAATCCTTTCACCTAAAAAGGTTCTGAAGGAAGATATATTCAAGTTGTAAATTCTTCGTTTCATTTCTTTTATTTTCATGGAAGTTAATTTAATTATTTTTCTTTCTAAAACCCCTTTAATACCAAACATATGATAAATCCATTACCTTACATGAATAGGAATTTTTTTATGAAAATGGAATAATTCATCACCCTCTCTCATATCCCCACATTTTATACTAGAAATGACAACACCATTTGTGATGTGTTAATTTATCAGATTCATGGATGACGAGTTTTCAATTTCTATTACCATCTTAATTATTGTCTTGTAACTATTTGTTGGTTGAACCAGACTATAATATATGTATTATGTTTAATTTAGGGTTCTGTAATAAATTTTACCCATGTTATTAATTTATAATGAAAATTATGTTCGATGTGATAAGAAATCCCCAATTAACCAAAACACGTGTCATTAAAGTTTTATATAAGGAGTAATATTCAATCCAAATAACCAATTGAATTTTATAACCATGTAATAATCTGTATGATCAATACTAAGATGCTACATCAATTTTATAAAACCATTCTCAATCGTACATGATTGTCCTTATATGTATATAAGTAAACCAATCAAGAAAACCAAGGAAACAAACACTCCAATATGAAGAAATTGAACTTCTTAATCCATCAAAAGGGGAATTAATGAAATTAAAAAGGTTATAATGAATCAATTAAATGTCGAATAGTTTCTATAAATGTTAATTAATTAATTTAATTTGGTTATCTAGGACGTTTAGATCAATATAAGGACACCTTCAGACTTCTGGTAAGGGATTTTACCAAAACATCCATTATACCTTCTATTAAGTTTATCTTACTTTATACCCAAATTTTTTTAACTACTATTTCTATTTACATCTTCTAATGTCTATGTATATTCTCTAAAATCATATATCATTGTCCATTCAACATTTTCTTTCGTTTATTTTCAGGTTTTAAGTGGTTCCCTCTTCAAAACTTCCCAATAACCAAACATGTTTAAGGGAACATCCTGAATTCTTATCCATTTTCAAGTACACTATATAATCTGTTTTTATGACACAAATATTTTTAAGACCAATATTTTTATTATAAAAACCTTCCGGGTTCACATTGGGTTTTATATAAAATATTATTCCATTTTATGATTACCAATGACCTTTAGTTTTTTTATTTAACCGCACTAATATGTTTCAATTCTATAGTTGCTTAAGAACTCTTTTTACGAGTTATTACTTCATGTTGAGATCAATTTTTAGGATTTATACCTATTCCATACTGTTACTTTCCAATAATTATCTAATTACATCCCTTCATGTACATTTTTATGATACTCCCATTCCATATGCTTTTGACATGATTATGATACCTAATTCTTTTCTTGGGTAACCCATTTGTATATGTATGATTGATTATGTATGATTCAATACATGGAAAGAATATTTATGAACATGTTATGATGGGTGAGCCAATATATCACTCCAATGTATTGGGTAATTTTTAGTTTCTTTAGATGTTATGTGCAACATTCTAGGTAGTAAGATTTGACTCGTGATACCATTTGTAATGGTATTTGTGGTTAACCATGACATGTTCTCATCAATGTGAAATGATCCTTGACTCTTGGTGAAATGATTTCTTTGGATTCATATACATTACTATGAATCTATGTTTATTTGTTGTTTTTCCATATGTATAATAACATTTTATTGCATTATGCCATGGCTTTGTACCCAGGTGCTAAGATTTATTCTTATGCTTATTCCCTTACTTATCTTTTAGATCATCCCTTGATCGAGTTATATTTAGGTTATCATATGATGATTTTTGAGCACAATGGGAGTTAGGAGATCCTTATGATTATTAAATAAATTAATGTTTAATTTAGACGCATGATATCAGTTTTATGTACCATGTATTCCAAGACTCTAGACATTATGATCTTTTCCTTGTAAATTGAAGTTTAATTATGTTTAAAATTGTGTAATGATATGTCCAAATGGTTGGACTACTATAGTTGGTATCCAAGTATGGTCTAGTTATTTATAGAGATTAATAATAGATTACTTTAGTATGAACCCTATAGATGATACTAAGTATAAGAAAACGTCCCTAAATTTTTGTAAGTATAGAGTAAGGGGTTTTTAAAGAAAATACAACCATGTTTGGATATGAACAAGTCTTTTTGCTCTAGAATAGATGTATCTAGGGTAAAAAACAAAAAACAGTACTCAGAGATAGACATGAATGGGAAGTGGTGCACGAAAAATGGACTTCCTACACTCTTGGTTTGACACTCTTGGGGGATATACTTAGGGAAATTCATAAGCACAGTACAAACCATTATTATAGGGAAAAAATAATTACATAAGAATATATGTTAGAAAACGGAACATGGAAATTATAGATTGAAATATAAGGAATAATATGTTAGGATATAGTTTTCCTTTATGATTTTATCATATTATGTCTGATTTTTTTTGATTATTAGCTATGTATTCAACCCCCATAATTTTATTTTATTTTTAGTAGATAATGGTGGGATATATAAGAACTTATTCCAATGATCAATGTGGTAGGAAATGTGAGGATTACCCTAATGATATTCCTTATAAGATGATAAAGGGTTCCTAAAACATTATGATAGTAATTTCTCAGCTAGATCAAGTTATAACTAATAATTTGAATCATGAGTAATGCCATCCTCCTTTAGGGAAATATAATGTTTCCATTGAATAATTCATGTGAAAATGGACTTCCTTGTTTAGTAGATATTCTGATCCCCTTCTCATGGAACATTGGCTAACTCCACTAATTAGATATTTTCTATCCTCCAGTTCTCATAATAAGAGAAATTCATATGAGCATTTTATCATTTTGATGGGGAAGATGATCATTGGAAGTGGACAACGATGCGCTGACATGCATGCTAGTTATTCATTCAGGAATAGTGAACATACTATTTGATTTTGGTTCTATGCATTCTTTCATATCATTCAAGTTTAGAAGAACAATTCAAACAACAATAAATAATTCTGATATTGAGTTATCTATGAGAACAATAACTGGAGATATTGTTGAATCTACAGTATATAGCTCCTCCTTAGTTATTGTATGTGTACTGAACCTCCCATAAAATCTCACCATACATTCTTTAATGGAGTTTGATTTTTTCTTGGGCATGGACTGGCTATCTATATACAAATCCAACCTCAACTATCGGGAAAGGTATATCACTCTTTATATCCCAAAGCATCCACCAATTCATTATAAGTGTAAGGAGGAAGAAGAATATTTTTTTGCTGCATTGTCTCAAGTGTCGATATTACTACCTTATGAGAAATCATGTCTATCTAAAATGATTGAGACAAAGGAGATAATCATGCTCAAAGACATGCCTATTATAGGGGGCTACATTGATGTATTTTCTAAATAATTTCTCAGTCATCCTTCGGATCGAGATGTTGAATTTTCAATTAATGGTGTTGGTCGGAGTGGACACTCAAGAGGGGGGTGAATTGAGTTCCAATTAAAATTTCTGTTAAAAACAATTTCTATTAAAATCCCCCAATTTCAAAAACAAATTAAACTGTAGTGAATTTATATAGATTATAAAGGTTCAATTAGTTTCTCAAAGATTGATTAATTCTCAGTTAACGTAATCTTATGATTAAATTAACTTTTGAAACTAACTTACGGATTTATAACAAATATAAACACTTGCGAATTTAATTATCAAAGTAGCTTTGAAGATAGATTATATTTCAAAGTAATAGCAGCGGAATATGAAATAAATATGTATAGTATGGATATAGAGTATAAATATAAGCACAGAAAATTAACCAAGAGGTTCAGTCTCAAGCCGAGACTTAGTCCTCTCAAAATTTTATATATGAATGATCCACACCCTGGATCAGGGTTAACAACAGTGAACACACTGTCCAGGTCACAAGACCTCTGCCACAGTTCTTCGTGGGAAAACAAACAACAGCAGCAAGCTGTCCAGGTCACAAGACCTCTACCACTATCCACAATGGGAAATGGAGTGCAAAAAGATTTGCTGAGGATTTACAGATCCTCCAGTGAAAGTACAGGAGTCAGTGTGTGTGTTTAATACAGCAGATAACACACACTGCTCAAAATGTAGAATAAATCACAGAACAAGAGGTGTAGAGTTTATAAGTGGTTCTGGTGATCTCAGTGTAGCTCTTGTATTCGATCAGAAGAGAGTTTGAGTCCTCTTCTCGTTTCTGTTTGAGAAACAGAGTGTCGTATGCTTCAGGTTCACAGGTAGTGAGAATGTAGTCGATGAAGTTCTTCAGGGTTCCTTGTATGCACAGAACACTTCTCGAGTATACTTTATTGTCTATATGCTTCTCTGTGTTCTTGATGGAGCTCGTTTTTATCTTCTTGTGTTTCTAGTATATTTCGTCCTCCACGCACTTCTCTGGTTAGCATTCGCGCTGTCTTTGGGCAGCGTAGTCTTCTTGTATTTATCTCCCGACAGGGGACAGAAAAGATTTCTTTTCAGCAGGTACGAGGTACGGGTTCCTGACATCCAACAACCTTTATCATATATTTGACAAATCATCAAAATGTATGATATGACCGTTAGATAAGTAAAATAAATTAAATGTAGGAAATAAAGAAACTAAAACAGTGAGTCGAGAATGTATGTCACTGTTGACTTCAACTGTGGTCTTCCAACTGTGGACTTCCAACTATGGACTTCCAACTGTGGACTTCCTTCTGACTGCTGACTTCAACAAAGGGCTTGCTGTCTGTAGGCTTGCAATAGTAGCTTTTACTCCATGTAGCTGTAGCCTCTCTAGCTATAGACTTGTAATATCAAATTTGTTAGAACTGTATCCTTTGTCAACTGTAGACCTCGATCATCAGTAGACTTAGTCGACAGAAGCTTGTCTAACTGTAACCTTGACTGTAGGCTTATGACTGTAGGCTTGTTCGACTTTGAACTTGAGCAGAGAAAACTTTGAGCAGAAGTCTTGTAACTGTAACCTTCGTCTATGAGCTTTGACAATAGATAGCAGTAGACTCGTAACTGTAAGCTTGTATTAGTCTTCGACTGTAACCTTGTAACTGTGAACTTATTGCAACAGTAACTTAAGGTGACAGTTAACTGTAACTGTGACTTTGAGAAGAAAACTCTGACTGTTAGCTAACAATACCAACCTTATGTAAATACTACTGTAAGCTATTACAGTAAAGTTATGAGAGTAAGAAAATGAACTGTTTAGAATAAAATACGTTTAAGCATAGAATAATAAGATTAATGAAAAGGTTTAATATATCATAATCAATGTTTAAGCATGATTTGGGATTATCAAAACAGGTGATTCCAACAATCTCCCCCTTTTTGATAATCACAAATTATGTCAGTATGAAGTAGAAGTATCAGAGAGAAGTGTGCAAAACACAGTATTATCAATATGAGCACAAAAATTAGGTATAATCCGCAAGGATTTCTCCTCTCTGTATAGGTTCATTTCTCCCTTGAGTTTCCTATTTCTCCCAATTTCTCCCCCTATCAATTTCTCTTTATTTCTCCCCCTTTGTGATTAACAAAAAGAAAGACAGAATGAGAGAAAAGAAACATTGTATTAATAAGGAGTACAATACATGACCCAAAACGTGAATACATGATCCCTATCAAAAAAAACATAAACAGACTCAATCCTCTTCATCTGGAGGTAAGGGATCTTTTCCTTTGGAGGAAGAAGATGGAGCAGGAGGTGAAGGATCAACAGGCTGAGGAATGGCAGCAGGAATGTCTGGAGGGGCAGCAACAGAGGCTCATGAAGGCCTGTAGTGAGTAGCTTGCCGAGGGATCAGTGGTCTAAGGCTTCTGAGGGCATCAGCAGGAGACATTACTGAAGAACCACTGGGGTTGGAGACAGGTAGGGCATGAGGAACTATAACAGGTGTGCAGTCCACATGAAGAAAAGGTAGGAGCAGATTCCTGAAATCCATTATGATGTTTCCTCCTCTGTCCATGGCAGATAAGAAGTCATCTTTGTTTTCCAAGAATTTATCCAAAGCCGGGGTCAACTCTCGTAGCTTGCTAACTTGTTCTTTGAAGGCTTGAGTTACAGGAGGCAGCTTCATAGTTTCTAGCATGAGCTTGAAGTGATTGTTCAACTGATGCTTGGTTAAAATCCGATCAAAGTAATAATCCACTTTACTTTTGATGGCCTCCTGAGAAGCAGTAGCGGCCTGCAGGTGCTCACGAACAAAGCCACTGACTTCTCTTGTAGTAGCAAGGATCTGTAGGTCTGATGTGTCATTTGCACGGGCCTGAGTAAGCTCTTCTCTGAGCAGGCTTCTAAACTGCTCAAGGTCCACAGGAGAGCTAGATGAAGGAAGGGACTTGACTGAGAATGCCACTGTCTCCTTGAAAGACTGAGTCAGATTTCTAATCACTTTCTGAATGACAGCATCCTGATTGATAAAGTGTTCTTTTACTGATTTCTTGAAAGCCTCAAATACTTCCACAAACTGCTTGACCACTTCTTTGATGTATCGAATCTCACTGGCCACTTGTGTCTGAGAACTGCTCAGGGCAGTTAGAGAAGCAACTGATTGTCTAAGGGCCACTACTGCTCCAGTCCAGCTTTCAATTTGGGTGTGTCACACTTTCATTTCATCCATCACTTCTTTGATTGGACTTCCCACAACACATCCTAGAGATAGTTCTAAGGACTGTTCCACATTTTTCAGCTCATCAAAAAGACTGGTTTTCAGTTCAGCAACAGACTGTCTGATGGTCTCCTTCATTTCATTCTTTAAGGATTCAAGGTCTTCCTTGGTGGCCAATCTTTCAGTTTCTAACACTGGAGAGCTGTTAGGTAGGATGACTGGATTTCTTGGTGGTTGGTTTTCCTCATCTGAATCGTCATAATTGAGTCCTAACACCATGTATCCTGGATCTGAGGTCCATCCTTCTAAATCAAACAGTACAGAGACTGAACCAACACGCTCCCCCTCACTTGGAGGTCCTTCCTGAACACTTTCTACTATCTGCTCAACTCTGGGTAACTCTAAGTTCTCTTCTGTAGCTCTAGCAGGTTCCATACTTGCTTCCTCTGGAGGTTCAGCAGTGAGGTTAGCCTCCTTCTCTGTTGGGTCATCAACCACTTCCATGACAACAGTAGTAGAGACCACTCCTACTTCCTGGTCAGACACTGACTTGTCTGTATACCCTATCAGAGGGCTCATACTGAGTTCTTCTGCAACAGTTTCTTGATTTTCATTTAAAGCTCCAGCCTCTTCTGCTTCGACTGTATCACCCTCATCAGAGGTGTCCTTGACAAAATATTGAGATTCTTCTTCTTCTTCTTCTTCTGTAGTCTCAGTCTCACTGTCTCTTAGAACATGTTCTCTACTGGGTAGTTCTTTTGGAGGGCTTGCTGCTCCAAACGTCACTGTCCTGACAGGACTGTGAGTAGTATCAGGATCACTCCCTTCATCAATTGGAGTGTTCTCTCTTGCAGAGTCACCAACTACTGCAGTCTGTTCATCATCTGAGTATACAGGTTCAGGCTCATCAGGCTTTAATCCTGGATCTCTCCTATCTCTCGGTCTAGAGGGATGAGTAGAAGGGCTAAAATTCTCATAGATTCTCTCCTCATCATTCACCCATGATTTCTTCCTGGGATTCCAACTGATCTTCATGAATTTGCAGATTACTTTCGAGATACATACACTGTTCTTTGCCACTATCAACTCTTCCTGACTTCCAGCTGCACCTTTCACTTTCAACATAACAGAAATGAGTTTAGCATGAAACAAGGCACTTGATTTTGAGCTTGCCTTTATCATGTCCTCCATCTGAGCCATCAGCAACCTACAAAGGTTGACCTTCCTTCCATGTTTTAATAAGTACATCAAGTAAATATCCTGATGCTTGAGAGTTGCAAAATCTCCTCTTCTAGGACTCAGTACATGCTGGATAAACTTAAACAGAAGCATGTCCTCTCCATTCATTTCAGTAGCAATAATCTTCCATACAGTGCCATTGCCTGTCAATTCTTCCAGAGCCGTCTCATGATCAAAAATTCTACTATTTGGAGGAGCCGCTCCAGAATAGTAGTTGTAAATACCCTCATGAGGAACTCTTAAACATGCAGCCCATTCAACTGATGAAAAACTGACTTCATTACCGTTTACTCTGGATACTAGTCTATGCAGATAATCCTCTTCCTCGAACTGTAGATATTCATAGAATTCCTTCACCAGCTTCGGGTAGTACGGTCCATTATTGCTTGCGAAGCATTCGGTCCATCCTAGATCATTAAGCACTGCCAGCACTAATGATCTGCTCGATAAAATCCACTCTTCACTTAGCTCCTTCTCAGCAACTATTTCTCTCTTAGTCAGATGTGGATTAACAGGTCTTATCGAGGTGTTCCCGGTGCCACTGGATTCGACTTGAGTCCTCTTCGGCATTGGTGCATCTTCGTTGACAGTCGGGGGTCGCTTTGTTCTGGCCATTGGAACTGAATGAGGTTTCGAGGTTCGGTTGAAGGTTTAGGGTTTAGGACTTGAGAGAGCAAGGGTCGAGATGAGTGGATTGAGATATGTTCGATGTTCTCAATTTTATCATTTAGGGATTTAGAAATAAAAGTATAAAGAAAAGAAACGGTTCGAATTCCCGCAAAAATAAAATAAGATTAAACAGCGAAACAGCCTACAGAGAGATGTAACAGAGAGGTACACCGGTGATATCTAACTGTGAGGTTTCAACTGTGAGGTTCAACTGTGAGGTTTAACTGTGAGGTTGAACTGTGAGGTTCAACTGTGAGGTTCAACTGTGAGGTTCAACTGTGAGGTTCAACTGTGAGGTTTCAACTGTGAGGTTCAACTGTGAGGTTCAACTGTGAGGTTCAACTGTGAGGTTCAACTGTGAGGTTTCAACTGTGAGGTTCAACTGTGAGGTTCAACTGTGAGGTTTCAACTGTGAGGTTCAACTGTGAGGTTCAACTGTGAGGTTCAACTGTGAGGTTTCAACTGTGAGGTTTAACTGTGAGGTTTAACTGTGAGGTTTCAACTGTGAGGTTTCAACTGTGCTATAGTTAATCATACCTAACTCATGTTTGATGTAACTTAATCTCTCAAAATTCAAAGGCTTTGTAAAAATATCAGCTAACTGATGTTCAGTGCCAATGAACTCAAGAGTGATATCACCTTTTTGATAATGATCCCTCAGAAAGTGATGTCTCACATCAATATGTTTTGTCCTAGCATGAGATACTGGATTTTTTGAAATGTTAATAGCACTTGTATTGTCACACCTTATAGAGACATGTTTGAATTGATATCCATAGTCTAGTAAAGTGTGTTTCATCCACAAGATTTGTGCACAACAGCTACCAGCAGCTATATACTCAGCTTCGGCAGTAGACAATGCAACAGAATTCTGCTTCTTACTACACCAAGATACTAGTGACTTGCCTAAAATGTGACATGTTCCAGAGGTGCTCTTTCTATCTAACTTGCAGCCAGCAAAATCAGCATCAGAATAACTTAATAAATCAAATGATTGTCCTTTTAGATAAAATAATCCCAAATTGGGAGTATGTTTTAGATATTTGAAAATCCTTTTAACAGCAGTCAAATGAGACTCTTTTGGATTGGCTTGAAACCGAGCACACATGCATACACTGAACATGATGTCAGGTCTACTGGCAGTAAGGTACAGTAGACTACCTATCATACCTCTGTAATTGGTTTGATCCACTGGTTCACCAGTTTCATCACTGTCCAACTTGCAAGTGGTGCTCATAGGTGTGTCACTGCCTTTGGTGCCATCCAAAGAAAAACGTTTTAGAAGATCTTTAATATATTTACTTTGGTTCAAAATAGTACCATTTTTGTTTTGAAAGATCTGAAATCCAAGGAAAAATTTGAGTTCTCCCATTAAACTCATTTCAAACTCATTTTTCATTATTTTTGAAAAATCAACACATAAAGAATTTTTTGAAGATCCAAAAATAATATCATCCACATAGATTTGTACTATTAGGACATCTTTAGAAATCCATTTAATAAAAAGAGTAGGATCAGCTATCCCTTTAGTAAATCCTTTTGAAATAAGAAAAGAGCTGAGCCTATCATACCAAGCTCTTGGAGCTTGCTTTAAACCATATAAAGCTTTAGATAGTTTAAAAACACGATTAGAAAAATGGGGATTTGTAAAACCAGGAGGTTGTTCCACAAATACATCCTCAATTATATATCCATTTAGAAAAGCACTTTTAACATCCATTTGATATAGTTTGAAATTCAGATGAGCAGCATAAGCAAGTAATATCCTAATGGCCTCTAGTCTAGCCACGGGTGTAAAGGTTTCCTCATAGTCTATTCCTTCTTCCTGACTATACCCTTGTGCAACTAGCCTAGCTTTGTTTCTGATTATGTTACCAAACTCATCAACTTTGTTTCTAAACACCCCTTTAGTGCCTATGGTAAGAGTGTCTTTAGGTCTTTCCACTAATTCCCAAACATTGTTTCTTTCAAACTGATTTAGTTCTTCTTGCATAGCCATTACCCAGAATTCATCACTGATAGCATCATTGACATTTTTGGGTTCAAGCTGTGAAAGAAAAGCTTGATGTTCAACCTGATTTTATAGAGAAGCTCTAGTTTGTGTTCCTCTATCAAGATTACCAACAACAGCATCTAAAGGATGATTCTTTAGAATCCTAGTTGATTTGGTAAAGGTTGGACTAGAGATTTCAGGTTCATCTATAGGTTCGGGTTCCACAGAGGAAGATTCTGGAAAAAGTCCAGAACTGGATGTTTTTATTGCAGGTTCTTTAGATTTGTCATTTAGGTCCAGAACAGATAAGTCTTCTTCAACATCTTCAAGAGAAGTTTTAGACTCATGTGGATCAGTCTCATCAAACTTGATGTGAACAGATTCTTCCACACATTTGGTTTTCTTATTGAACACTCTATAGGCTTTACTAGATATAGAGTAACCTAGGAAAATTCCTTCATCACTTTTTGGAGCAAATTTATCAAGATTATCTTTAGTATTCAGAATAAAGACTTTGCAACCAAAAACTCTAAAGTAATTAACCTTAGGCTTCCTATTATTCCACAACTCATAAGGGGTTTTCTTTAGAACTGGTCTGATCAAGACTCTATTAATGACATAACAAGCTGTATTAACAGCTTCAGCCCAAAAGTAAATTGGCAGGTCATATTCATTAAGCATAGTTCTAGCAATTTCTTGCAGGGTTCTGTTTCTTCTTTCTACTACACCATTCTGTTGAGGTGTCCTAGGAGCAGAAAAATTATGAGCATAGCCATTGAGTGAGCAGTAAGATTCAAATTCTTGATTCTCAAACTCACGGCCATGATCACTCCTCAAGGTCTTAATCTTAAGTCCACTAAGATTTTCTACAAACTTAGAGTATTTAACAAAGGAAGAGCAGGCTTCACTTTTGTGAGCTAGAAAGTATACCCAAGTATATCTAGAAAAGTCATCTACAAGAACATAAACATAGTGCTTCCCATTTAGACTTGAAATTCTTGATGGTCCAAACAAATCCATGTGAACCAGTTCAAGTGGTTGAGAAGTTGAAACTTCTTTCTTTGGTTTAAAATAAACTTTGTGTTGTTTTCCCTTTTGACAGGGATTACACACTTTGTCATTTGGGAATTCAAGCTTAGGTAAGTCTCTAACTAGGTGTTTCTTAGAGAGTTTTCTAAGTGAGTGAATGTTGCAGTGTCCTAATGTCCTATGCCACAGCCAAGACTCTTTATGAAAAGCATTTAAGCAAGTAACATTATGTTTAGCTAAAGTGTTTAAGTCCACAGCATAAACATCTTCATTTCTTAAGGCAGAAAATATTAAAGCATTTTTGGAATTATAAACATCACAAGAATTGTTTTCAAACTTGACATTAAAACCATCATCACACAATTGAGAAATGCTAAGTAGGTTGTACTTAAGTCCATCGACAAATAAAACTTTGGAAATTAATACTGAGTCAGTGTTACCAATCTGGCCTAAGCCGATGATTTTTCCTTTTGAGTTATCACCAAAAGTGACATATCCTCCATCAACCTTTATTAAACTTTTGAAGCACGAATAGTCCCCAGACATGTGTCTTGAACATCCACTGTCTAAGTACCATACCTTCTTGTAATTGCTTTTCAAACAGATTTCCTACAAAACAGATTAGACAAGAAATGACTTTGGTACCCAGATTTTCTTGGGTCCAGATATGTTAGCAATCAAGGATTTAGGTACCCAGATTTGTTTTATGGGTCCCATACAATTAATAGATGCAACAGATTTAGAGAGATATACTTTATTTGATCTACAACTATTTAAGTAACCAGTTGAGACATACGAATTTCCAAAACTGGAACTAGCAGGATTTTTTCCAGACTTAATAAATCGGGTTTTAGAAAACTGTCTTTGTCCAGGTTGGTATCCCAAGCCAGTAGCATACTTAGGTGCAACTTGCTTTCCTATCAGTTGGGTTAGAGTATCTTTTCCATTTGTGAATGTTTCTAAGTCCTTTCTAAGTTGTTCATTAGATAGTTTCAGTTCTGTATTCTCCTTTAATAATTGAACATTTTTCTCTTTTTCTACATCAAGTGCAGACTTGACACTTGCAGTAAGAGCATGCTGTTTCTTTAAAGACTTATATTTATCCTTTAGTTCATTACACGTTTCTTCCAGCATATTACAGTATTCAGTCAATTCATCTTTAGACATATTTTCAGAATCAGAACCAGATTCTGTTTCACCTTCAGAATAATAAGAGTTTAAAGTGGGAGTGTCTAAGGTTACCTCAGATGTGTTTGTCATGAAACACATATTAGCACGATTTCTTTCAGAATCACTGGACTCTGATTCACTTGTGCTGTCTTCTGAAGCACTCCAGGTGGCCTTCATAGCTTTCTTATAATTCTTGTCCTTGTACTCATATTTCTTCTTGAATTTTAACTTAGGACAGTCAGCTTTGATGTGTCCTTTCCTTTTACATTCATAGCAAACTATGTCTTCTTCTTTATCAGTTTTCTTCCAATCTTTCTTCCACTTACCTTGTCTATCATACATACCCTTGTAGTTTGGTTTTCTGAAGAACTTCTTCTTCCTATAGAACTTCTTGAATCTCCTTGCTATTTGTGCCATCTCGGCATCACTGTCAGAATCTAAGTCTTCACTAGATGAGCTTTCAGTTGGTATATGCACTTTCTCCTTGTCTTTGCTCTTTGATGCAGTAGACTTAAAAGCTATAGATTTTCGTTTTGGTTCCTCATCTTCCTCTTTATTCACCTTTAGCTCTTCTTCGTACATCATCAGCTTACCAATTAACTCCTTGACAGGAAAAGTTCCAATATCACAGGATTCTCTAATTGAAACGGATGTGCCTCTCCATCTGTCAGGCAGACAACTCAATAATCTCATGATTTTCTCCTTTGCTGGAACAATCTTCCCGAGTGAGCTCATTGTGTTGACTATCTCATTAAACCTGAGATACATATCAGAAATAGGTTCATCAGCTTTCATCTTAAAGTTATCATATTTGATAGTATAAGTGTTTAACCGCATTTCCTTGACATTAGTTGTTCCTTCATGAGAAACAGCTAAGGTGTCCCAGATTTCAAAAGCAGTTTTACATGCAGAAATTCTATTGAATTCCTCATCTCCTAGAGCACAGTAGAGAGCATTCATAGCCTTACAATTATTATTGTAAGCTACCTTAGTAGGTTCATCCCAAGTTATTCTTTCAGTTTCTGGAATCTTGTATTGAGACTCTATAGCAGTCCAAATATCAAAACCCATACTTTCCAAATGAATTTTCATTTTGAGCTTCCATTGAGCATAATTCACATCATTAAAGAAGGGTGGCCTGTTAGTAGCAGCACCTTCTAGTCTATTATCCATAAGGAAATTCTAGAAAATATTTTAAAGAGATAAAATTTAGAACTAACAGAAATTTAAGATCTTTTAGATAAAACCACAATCACAGTGTAAAAACAGAGAGTTACAATAAAACTTTGAGCAAGTATAACAGAGCTAAACACAACCTCTGATACCAAATGTTGGTCGGAGTGGACACTCAAGAGGGGGGTGAATTGAGTTCCAATTAAAATTTCTGTTAAAAACAATTTCTATTAAAATCCCCCAATTTCAAAAACAAATTAAACTGTAGTGAATTTATATAGATTATAAAGGTTCAATTAGTTTCTCAAAGATTGATTAATTCTCAGTTAACGTAATCTTATGATTAAATTAACTTTTGAAACTAACTTACTGATTTATAACAAATATAAACACTTGCGAATTTAATTATCAAAGTATCTTTGAAGATAGATTATATTTCAAAGTAATAGCAGCGGAATATGAAATAAATATGTATAGTATGGATATAGATTATAAATATAAGCACAGAAAATTAACCAAGAGGTTCAGTCTCAAGCCGAGACTTAGTCCTCTCAAAATTTTATATAAGAATGATCCACACCCTGGATCGGGGTTAACAACAGTGAACACACTGTCCAGGTCACAAGACCTCTGCCACAGTTCTTCGTGGGAAAACAAACAACAGCAGCAAGCTGTCCAGGTCACAAGACCTCTACCACTATCCACAGTGGGAAATGGAGTGCAAAAAGATTTGCTGAGGATTTACAGATCCTCTAGTGAAAGTTCAGGAGTCAGTGTGTGAGTTTAATACAGCAGATAACACACACTGCTCAAAATGTAGAATAAATCACAGAACAAGATATGTAGAGTTTAGAAGTGGTTCTGGTGATCTCAGTGTAGCTCTTGTATTCGATCAGAAGAGAGTTTGAGTCCTCTTCTCGTTTCTGTTTGAGAAACAGAGTGTCGTATGCTTCAGGTTCACAGGTAGTGAGAATGTAGTCGATGAAGTTCTTCAGGGTTCCTTGTATGCATAGAACACTTCTTGAGTATACTTGATTGTCTATATGCTTCTCTGTGTTCTTGATGGAGCTCGTTTTTATCTTCTTGTGTTTCTAGTATATTTCGTCCACCACGCACTTCTCTGGTTCGCATTCGCGCTGTCTTTGGGCAGCGTAGTCTTCTTGTATTTATCTCCCGACAGGGGACAGAAAAGATTTCTTTTCAGCAGGTACGAGGTACGGGTTCCTGACATCCGACAACCTTTATCAGATATTTGACAAATCATCAAAATGTATGATATGACCGTTAGATAAGTAAAATAAATTAAATGTAGGAAATAAAGAAATTAAAACAGTGAGTCGAGAATGTATGTAACTGTTGACTTCAACTGTGGTCTTCCAAATGTGGACTTCCAACTGTGGACTTCAAACTGTGGACTTCCTTCTGACTGCTGACTTCAACAAAGGGCTTGCTGTCTGTAGGCTTGCAATAGTAGCTTTTACTCCATGTAGCTGTAGCCTCTCTAGCTGTAGACTTGTAATATCAAATTTGTTAGAACTGTATCCTTTGTCAACTGTAGACCTCGATGATCAGTAGACTTAGTCGACAGAAGCTTGTCTAACTGTAACCTTGACTGTAGGCTTATGACTGTAGGCTTGTTCGACTTTGAACTTGAGCAGAGAAAACTTTGAGCAGAAGTCTTGTAACTGTAACCTTCGTCTGTGAGCTTTGACAATAGATAGTAGTAGACTCGTAACTGTAAGCTTGTATTAGTCTTCGACTGTAACCTTGTAACTGTGAACTTATTGCAACAGTAACTTAAGGTGACAGTTAACTGTAACTGTGACTTTGAGAAGAAAACTCTGACTGTTAGCTAACAATACCAACCTTATGTAAATACTACTGTAAGCTATTACAGTAAAGTTATGAGAGTAAGAAAATGAACTGTTTAGAATAAAATACGTTTAAGCATAGAATAATAAGATTAATGCAAAGGTTTAATATATCATAATCAATGTTTAAGCATGATTTGGGATTATCAAAACAGGTGATTCCAACAAATGGTATTATTGTATCCCTAACTATATCAAAGAAACCTTATTGATTGAACACTATAGATATAGAATAGATGAAGAAACACTTTCATGGGAATATGAAGAAGGGTTTTATATGCTCGAGTGCTTCACGACGGGGTGCGCTAGTCCACTTCATCAATAAAAAGGATGGATCAATGTGCCTCTTCATTGATTATCATGAGCTCAATAAAATCTTTATAAAGAAAATGTATCCCCTACCTCAGATATATCACTTGTTAGATCAGCTATGTGGGGCCTGTTATTTATCTAAGGCTGACCATCGATCAGGATACAACCAATTACAAGTGAGGAAGGAATAAATTCCCAAAACTACCTTTTGAATAAGGTGTTGACACTATGAGTTCATAGTGATTATATTAGGGCACACTAATGCTCCATTAATGTTCATGGATTTAATGAATATGATTTTTAGATATTACCTTGAAATTTTTTTACTATACTTTATTGAGGATATTTTGATTTATTCTAAGAAAAAGAGTAACCTAAGAAGAACTTGAGTACTATAATTAAGAAATTGAGAATGGTGAAACAATATTAAAAGTACCATAAATGTGAGTTATTGTTGGAGGAAGTATACTTTTAGGGGAATGTTATCACCAGAAAAGTGATATCTATATACCCTTACAAGACAAAGGAAATTGAAGAGTGGCCCAGGCCAACATCTGTAACAGAGATATGTAGCTTCCATTGTCTAGTTGGGTATTACTGATGATTTGTGAATAACTTTTAATTATTTTCTAACCCAATTACAAAGATTATTTGGAAGGGGTTGACGTTTTCTGGACATAAGAAACAATAAGTGCTTTAAGTAACATAAAAAGAGGCTTATCACTGTACTAGTACTCAAATTCCCCACAACTGGAGAACACTTTTTAGTGTATAGAGGTGCTTCAAAGAATGTTTTAGTATTTTTGAAGATGAAAAATGGTTGAGTGATACATATGACACTAGGTAGCAGAAAATTCCTGTGAAATATTATACAATGCATGAAATGGAGCTGTTGGCTATGATCTTTGCGTTAAAAATATGGTGGTGTTGTCTATATGGGGAGAAGTGTGAGATATATAATAATTAAAAGAGTCTCAAATACATATTCACATAGAATGATATTAATATGTGTTAGTGAATATGGATATAGATCATCAAGGAACATGAATAATCAATCCAATACCATCCTAGTAAGGTAAATGTGGTGTTGGATGCTCTAAGTAGAAAAGATTCTGTATATTAATCAACGATAAGAATTGAAAAGAATCCAATCTTCTTATATTAGTTGAGGATGTACATGGTAATCATTATGTGAGGAACATGATCAATCCTTTCTAAAATGGTTTCTCAGCCATCCCTCATAGATAAAACAAATGATGATCCAAGAAAAGATGTGGGATTTTTGAAATGTGTGGAATCTATTAGGAATGATAAATCATATACATTCAAGATTGATGAGGATTTGTTGTATGGTTTGGGCCAAGATTATGTGTAACATCTGATATAGGTACAAAGAGGGATATTTTGAATGATTTACATAGCTCATCCTTCTCTATTCTTCCAGGGTGCACAATGATGTATCGAGATCTCTGAGATAACTTTTCATGGGATAATATAAAGAAGGAGGTTACTGAGTATACATCAATGATCCAAGTATGTCATCAATTCAAGTCTATAAGGAAAAAGTATAAAGGAATGAGGCAACCACTACCCATACCAATGTGGAAGTGGAAGAAAATCACCATGGACTTTGGAACATGAATTCAAAGGACTTCCATCGGAAAAATTGCTATACGGGTCATTGTGGATCTTCTTATAAAGATAGCTCACTTTATCGCAATTTGAGATGTCTTCCCATTGGCTCAACATGAACGTATATATATTAAATAGGTGTTAAGACTACATGGAGTACCACTATCAAATTATCTGATAGAGATCGTAGATTCACCTTAATGTTTTGGAAAATTCTCTATCATAATCTATACACTAATCTACACATCATTACATCCTATCAACCTCAAACTGGTGGCCAATATAATTTAACTATTCAATCATTGGAAGATATGTTGATATGATGTCATATAGACTTCAAAGGAAGTTGAGACTAAAATAATCCATTGGTCTAATTCTCTTACAATAATAGTTTCCACTATAGAAAATGAATGGCACCATTTGAATCCATTTATTAGAAAAGGTGCATAACACCAGCATGTTTGGATGAAGTCGGTGAGTGTAAGATGTTAGGACCTCTAATGGTAAAAACAATAGTGGTTATTGCGAAAAACAATCAACAACACATCAAGGAATCCCAAAGATGAAAGAATGTTTAGGAATACAATCGTCGATGAGATCTTATGATTAATTCTTGAGACATAGTATTCTTCTTCATATCCCTATATAAGGTCATGAGATTTGGGAAAAAAGAATGTTATGTCCCAGGTACATCGGCCCCTTCGAAAATTCTTGATCATGTTGGAGTTGTAGCCTATTGACTAGAACTTCAATCCACCTCGTCTGATGTACACAATGTCATCCATGTATCCCTCTTAATAATGTACATACAAGATCCTTCACATCTACTATCTTAAAAGGTGGTACAGTTTGAGTATGATCATTCTCATGGGTAAAATCTATTGATGATCTTGTATCATAGAGATAATGTTCTATGTAACAAGACTATTCACATTTTAAAATACTATGTTAGAACCATAAGTATGAAGAGGATACATGGGAACTGTAGGATGTAATGAAGGAAAAGTACCCCCACCAATTTATGGCATAGAATGTTAAACAAAATTTTGAGGGAGAAATTTATAAGAAGAGAATAATGTAACAACCAAATGATTTATCAATGTAATTCCCTTCTTATAATTGTTTTTACAGTATAATCATAGAGGATTAAAAATATAACAGAATAATATAATACAAATAAATCATGTGTTAAATAAAACGTATCTATTGAAGTTAAGAAATATATACCGATGAAATAGTAAATTGGGCTTTAAATAGTATTTTGACCCATATGAATAGGAAACAGACCAATGTAATAGTAACCTCTCAAATTAAAGAATAATTAAAATTTATCCATCTTATAAGTGACAATATTATTTGATAATATTATTTTATTAGTGAATAACACTTTTAAAAATTATTAAATAATTATTTTTATTTTAGTATGTCGTGTATATTTAATAAAAAGAATTTTGATTAATATAATAATTTAACCGAAAACTTATTTATAGAATATGGTTTCATAAATAAGTATTTTGATGACTTTTGATTTTAATATAATTTTAAGAAACCTTAATTAACTTTTCAAAGCGTTAGAAATGCGGTTTTAATTTTACAATTTTTATTATTCAAGTAAACTATGAATTTAATTTAAAAATAAATTGATCATATTTATAAAATTATTTTTCAAAAATGTTCTTCATTTTATAATTATATAGGTCAATAAATGGTTGGGGTTAATTTTTTAGATTTCTCAAAAATAAAAGAATGTTTTTTGAATTGTAAAATTTGATATTTTCTGATAAATGGTAAATAAATGAATTTTTTCCATCAAGAATTAGTCAAGAAATATGTAAATGGAATTTAGTTAAAAATAATATGCTCTATATACTATTTTTGATCATTTAAACCAATAATATTCGTAGTCATGATCACAAATATTAAACTAATGACTAAAATAATGGGAAACCCCTCCTCTTCTCCACTATAAATACCACCCCTCTTTTCCACTTCTCGTTACTCTTATCAAGACTTATTCCTTATAAAAAATTTATAAAATATCCCCCAAAATATCTTATTCATGTCCATTAGACCTCAGTCTCTTTATAAGATAAAATACTCTACCCTAAAGAGGTTTCCAAGTAACATATATTCAAGAGGTAAATTACACTTTTCATTTATTTTATTTTCATTCAAGATACTTTCATTATTTATATTTCCTCACCTATATTCTTAATAATATTATACTAACTATAGTACCATACATGTAATGGAATCTTGTTATGATAATTTAACTACAAGAAAGTAATGATATAGCCATGGTTTGAAACTGTGGCTATAAGCCCAAAAAAACTGTTGCTATATGGATTTATCCAGTGTTTCAAACCATGAAAATATGCCTTCAACCATGGTTTTTAATTGTGGCTATAGCCTTCTAATTTCATAAATAAAATACCCCCATAGCCCCCCCATGATGCCCCCTAGCATACCCCTCCCCCCTTGCACACCCAAACTTTCCCCCTAACGTACCCACATGTACTCCCCTGAACACCCATCCCCCATATACACTCACCTTGGACACCCCTCCCCCTAGACACCCCCTAGACACCCCCACTGGACACACACTTACACCCCCCTGAACAACCCCTCCCCCTAGACACCTCCTGGACACCCCTTCCGCCTAGACACCCCCACCCTGAACACCCACTCCCCCTAGAAACCCTCCACTGGACACCCCCACAGACACCCCCAAACACCCATCCCCCCTAAACACCCCTAATATACCCCCCTGGACTCCCCCTTTCCCCCTAAAAACTCCCTCACTAGACACCCCCTAGACCCCCAGACAATCCCTAGAACCCCCTCCCCCAAGCACACCTCCCCCCGAGACACCCACAACAGGACACCCCCTATAACCCCCCCCCCCCCCAGACCCCCGCCACTAGACCCCCACTAGATCCCCCCTTGGACTCCCCCTGGACCCCCCACTGGATAGTAAACTTCTGTGATCTCTAAAACAACAATATAAATTAGATAATCCAAACTGCTCAAATTACCTGACTCAATGATATTCATATTCTAGGATAAAACCTTACATAAACATAAAACTAAACCAACCTATATTTGGAATACACCCTCAACTACAGATCTCAAATCACTACATGTTGGAAATAAAAAATACTCTTCAAAACAAACTTTATCAAGGAATATACTCCACTTGGTAATGTATTTTCTAAACGGCTAATGGATATACCCCAAATGATATAATGGGACTACAATTATTATATAGAGGAATTGGATGATTTGTATCTCAACATTGGGAGAACCATTAAGTTTACCTCCAATAAGATTCAATTTTCTTTCCTATACTCACTGGATTCCCATAGAATTAGTGTTATTTCATATCTTAGTCCCACATATAAGAAGACAATGGTTCTCCCTCGAGAGAAATCTCACAAGCACCATTACATCCCCCTTGGACATCCCCCCTACAGACCCCTAACACCACATGGATGACCCCCCATCCCTTTTGGACAACCCCCCCCCCCCCCCCTCCTGGACAGTCCCTCCCCGTAGACATCTCTTCCCCCATCCCCCCTAACCCCCCCCCCCCCATTGCACCCCTAGAGAGCCCCCCATCCATCCTGAACGCCCCTGGATAACACACCCCATCCCTCTTAGACAACCCCCTCCCCCTGTAGACCCCCCTTGAATCCCCATGGATAGCCCCCCATCCCACATGGACACACCCCGGTGGATGTCCCCCATCCTAAACAGCCCTCCTCTACCTGGACAGGACCCCCCTCCTAGACAACAACTAGACAGCTCCCCCTCTATCCTAGATATCCCCCATCCCCCTAGACAGAGCCCCCCCCCCCCCCCCAAACCCACCTGGACCCCCCCTGGATAGGGCAACTCCCCTTCCCCCCTGTAAACCACTCATGTACCCCACTGATGATCACCCCCTCCTAAACCCCCCCCCCCACCCCCACCCCCACCCTCCTAGACACCCCCCCTCTTGGTAACCCCTTTAAAATATAGGTAGACCCCTAAAATACATGTTCCAATGATATAGAAAATCAATTGGTCAAAAATGATATCCAGTGTCAACATGCATTAAATCATAGAAAACCCAAAAAGATTTCTCGTCAAACATGCAGAACAACTTCTAAAGAAACTATTTTTAGCAGAATAAGAAAAACATACAATGAACATTTAACATTAAAATCACCATGAAAACATTTTTTATATTACCACTCTATACCCATTAATGAATATTTAACATATTTTCAACAAAAAATCAGGAAATATAAATTTCACAATAAATATCATCAAACATTAAAACTCAACACTTGGTATGTATTAAAATAAGAAAGAATAGTTTCAATAACCATCATAAAAAGATTTAGTTCAATAACATCATAAAGAAAAGTATTCAATAGTTTAAGCATAAATACTGTACAAGAAAAACATCCTTAAATCAAGATTCTTAATAGAGTTCCAGTAAGTGGAAACATGAATTAATTATTCTAAACAATTAAAAACTATATTAAGTACTCCCATGTGTTGATATGATGCAGTTTTCTTCTTTATAATGAGCCAACCATCTTCTTATATTTTTCACTCAACCTGAATATTCACATTGAAGTACCTAAAATATAAAAAACAAATCAGATTATCATAGCTCTATTCCTCATTAGATGACATTAAACAATCAGAAATGACATTTAAATTACTGTGTTTCAAATGACATATTCAAGAATACACCCCCTCCTTCTTGGTCCCGCCCCGGATGGGCCCCACCCCCCCCCCCTGGGACAGACCTAACCCCCCTTCCTTACAAACCCCCCGAGATAGCCCACCACCCCTCCTGGACACCCCTGAACATCCCCCCCCCCTTCTTCTTGGACAAACCACCTCCCTGAAAGACCCCCCAACCCTCTTGGACACCCTCATAGGACACCCCCTGGACACCCTCATCCTTTCCTGGACAGACCCCTCTTTCTCCCCATCAACTCTTTTTTGGACAGACACCCCCTCTCATTTCAAAACTAATGTATTTCCACATTTTAATTCAAGGATTGTTGACATATTACTAAGACCTGCTTCATTATAGACACTTTATGAAGAGAGGGGCCATGGTATATTGGGTATGTTTGTCCTGTCATAAATTTTAGTTGGATATATAGTGTGTTATGATCTATTAGCCAATGTGGTGATAAAAATTCAATTTCTTCAATAATAAGGACTTCATTCTAGAGCTACTGAGATATTGGACACCAAGGGCCAACATATTTCTCCTACATCATTGGGAGCTCAACAACCATATATGGGACCTCTACCACATCATGTGAATCTATATTTAGGGAGAGATGTGTGAAGAGATCCAAATGGATAGAGACATCTGTGATGAAAATGAGGAGAATCCAATGATCACATGGGCATCACAATGCTTGTCCTAGGGGAGAGTGACCAAAAAATACGGATGGTGTACATCCATTTAATGAATTGTTTTGGGTATTTTCCTGATGAATCAATGCACATACATTTAGAGAGGCTATGAAATTATCCAAATGATATTTAACAAGGCAAGGAAAAATCATTTTATAAAATACTAGAGGAGAACAGATGGTAGATGTGGGGATAAAACATGAAGTTCATGGATCCCATGGTCTTGTTAGGTGTATGTATTACTACTATGATTTGTAGGTCGATGATAATGATTTAGGATGCACACGTGCTGGTGTGGTTGGGTGACCTTATCATAGAAAAGATTTAATAGATGAGGTAGGAAAGACCTAGCAGTCTCAATGAATGTGAATCAATACTATTCATTACCTATATCCGCCAGCAGAACACCCTCTTCTATGTGTGCTTTCCATTCCACTTCCTTTATGGTTTTATTTCTAAACACCTGTGGTTATATGAATATAAAAACCAAATCTCTCATCCCATAAATGACTTTTGGTCATCAATCATAAACATCACTAAGAGAAACCCTCTCAACTGGCCCTTAGTTCTAATAGAGAGTAGGATATGACCTTTTTGACTTACAAGAGATACTTTTTATGAGTTATGATACCAGTAATGGAAAGAATTACCTTGTAATTATTATTGTTTATTCACCTATTCAAACTACCTCTATTAATAATGACAAGAGGGATAAATATGTAAAGTCTATATTTATTTCAATATCAGAAGAAGTTAAAAAAACAACTATATTATTGAAAAATACAAGGGCATATCTAGAGACAATTCCTTGTTTATGGATTTAAGAAGTATAATACAGGGAGCGAGGATGATAAACGTATGGAATTGGATGGTTGTACTGCAGTAGTTATAATAATATCTTTTTTGAGTCTAAGAAGGATGGGTAGGAGGCTTTACCAGTGGGGCTCATTGAATTGGAGGCGTTCACCAATAAAAACATACAAAATACACATCTCTGGTACACAAGATAAATCCAAAATACCAGTATAATATATATAATCAACTGAATTGTATATAATATATATAAGAGACAGTAAGAACAAATATATCCCATGAGATAAATACAAGGAAAACCAGACATATGAAAAATCTATAGAACATGAAGTACTGGGAATATCCTCCACATTTCACATACTATTGGATCACTCTTTATCTGTATTGTTGACCAATACTATCACAAATCCCCATAATCTATAACGAATCCCCTAACATCCCCAACCATTTTCTCTAAACAAGCCACACCAACTCTATATCTATGCAAGCCATCTGCAAACCCTTAAAACTTCTACTCAATCAAAACACATTTGGTCATAATTCTTGTACATGGTTGAGTATAAATATACCCAATAATTCATAACAATCAATGAAATTCACACCACATATCCTTTCGAATTAATATAGTGTCTCCAAAATCCATAGAGGGTAATTTTATTACTATTGAAGTCAGCTATCTAGTCAAGGTAGTATTACATCCTCTATCCAATTAATATTGTACCATTTATCTAGCTTCTAAACTACTCTGATTCAATAATCCACATAACCTCTTGAGAGGAGTGGTGGTGGAACCATGCCTCGATGCTGGATAAAAAACATTCAAGGGGATACAGACCAATTTAGAGGATTTATACCCCACAAGAGTTCTTATATAGGGGGATTAAGACACCATAGAGAGGGGACCTACACCCATAGTGTGTATGATTTGATACTTACACTATCAATAAAAAGAAAGTGGGGGTCCATTCCACCCTAGAAGTCATCATAGTTAAGGGTATACCAACCCCAATATAATTCCACTAATTACACCAAAACCCCATCACCAGTCCTACAAAACTAAATGATAAATCTACCTATTTTTCCTTATAAACATCCTTTGATAGATAAATTGTTCACTCCTTTTTTATCTACATAGAAATATTGTTTGGATTAGCTATCCACTTATAAAATTAAATAATAAATGATAAATGTGAATTTTATTATATAAAAAACTTGATAAATTACCTTATATGGATCATGGATCATTCCATGAGTTATATTTAGGTATCAAATATTGGCCTTTAATCGTTCATCTCATTTTTTTCTATGATGTGAGAAACAGATTATCAATCCAACATCTTGGTAAAAGGTTACAACTAGAAAAATGTTTATTAACAACAACAACAATATTATTATTATTATAAAATTTATATAAATAATTGGTGTAGGGGGAAGGGATTCTAGATTCCTACCTCTCACATTAACCCTAGTAGATAAAGAGACTTGAATAGATACCACTTTTTATGATCGATGAGAACCTTGGGTGACTACCTATTAATTTGGATTAGAGGACATGTGTGGATGGACTATAGTTTTACCACAAAGTACCTCATATATCTAATCGTTATTTCCTTGTGTACACCAACACCTATGGAAATATCGAGGCTATTTAGGCCAGGGATAAATTCAAGAAGGCGGTGAGTACTATCCATGAAACTTATGATAATGGAAGAAAAGGTGATTCTCTAGAAACTCAGGGCACATTGATCGCCATTTCATTAGTTATAGACAAAGGATGTAAGACCTTTACCCCCCCCCCCATTATTCAAATTCAATGAATGTTTTTATGACAACCCCCTATAAAGACCACCCAGTGGTTCTCGCATGTGCATTCACATGACGATAATCTAATGGTCTAATAAATGACCCACTTCTCAATAGAAAAACACAATAGCTAAAAAAATTACATGTTCTAATGGTCCAAAAACCTATTCTCTGCTCAAATTAAATATATCATCCACAACTCTTTAAAAGAAAATGCAGTTTAAAAAATGAATCATAGCTCATATTCAATACAAGTAAATTAAAATATTTACTACAAATAAAATAAAATGCCCCACTTATTGAAAATATACTATTGCTCCAATATTTCATGACGGTGCACTTCTACAAAATCGAGTGTTAGTCCAGCCTATCACATTGAATGCTGGATCGAAACCCTGCATGAATATTTATTATACATAATATATTGAAAAAATTCATTTTTGGTACATATAATGGAAATAAATATGGGTTAAACATGAGTAAGAAGCATAAGTAATAAAAAATTAAAATTTGAATTCATTGAAAAAATATCACCAAATTTAAGAATCAATTTAAGATAGGGTGCATGTTTAAAAGTAATGGATTATAATCCATGGTAACAGTATCATGATAATTGAATTGGGATAATAGAAACATTTTTATTGTTCCTCTATATTAATTAGATTAATAAAATGGTGTTACTCTGATCAAATGGATTCGTGTATACCATTCGTGCACACCCCCTTGCACCCTATTCCCCTCCCCACTGCACAACCCCTCCCATGACCACACCCATGGCCCCTTCCCCACCACACCCTTCACCACTCCCTTTCACCCAAACCATCCATCAACACACCCCATCCACACATTGCACCCCTCCCCAGGCACATTGCACCCCCACTGCTCCCTCCCCACTACACACCCCCCTCCCCACTACACACCCCTCCCCTGTATACCCATATGTAAAAATATATTTCTTAAAAATCCCCACATTTTAAAAATAATTATGACAACTCATTCCAAAAAGAAAAGAACATTGAATCGAATATCACTTTTTTAAAAGAATACAAAATCTAGGGTAAAATTAAAACTTCAAAATTATAGAGTTTTAAAAAATATTAACCCCATATTTGATAATCACGAACTTATATAATATAAAATCTCACTCAAACAAAATAATGGCCTTTATATTCAAAACACCTCATGAATTTCATCATACGACCAAAAAAATTCCAAAAATATTATTTCATTTTAAATCATTTCCCAAATTATATAACATAATAAAAAAATTCCAAAAAATCATGTGAATGTCAAAAAAATTCATAAAACATATTTTTTAATCCAAACTATCCATCAGTCCCATTTAAAAATTAATTATATAAAATGTTTAAAATTAAAACACTTCATGAAATGTATTTTCATTTTTAATCATTTCCATATTTATTTTAAAACATTACAACTCTTGAAAATAGTATACATGATATTCAAAATACATTACAAAGATTCCCCCAAAAATGGTTTTGGAATCCAAAAATTTGAATAAATGTACTTCTGTACAAATAAATTGAATCACCAAACATAAGAAAACCATAATGTGGCACCACATACTAAATCCATTACAATAACAACAAAAAAATCACTAAAACTTTCTTCGATCCATCTCCCAGGGTTTAAATTTCCTTAGGATCTAATATAAATCAAAATTGGTTTACAAAATAAATCCAAAATTGATGCAATGTTGTGGATGACGTGGCCACATGGTTTAGCTGACCGTCCACCAATCATACTATAACATCTGAAAAATTTCTGAGACCACGCAAAAAGGCTCTTTATATTATTTTACACCATGTGATATGATGATGATACTTTGGATCCTTATTACATTCATCCCAAATATTAAACAAATCCCCCAATGTATCCGATATAACTCAATGGGGATCTAATCATCATTATAAAAACAATTAAAACTGGAATCCAAATCCAAGATTGAAATTACAACTACCCATGGAATCTCATGTTTTGTTATTAAAAGTGGTGATCATTAATCTAATCCTGACCTACCTATTGAGTCCCGATGATGATCATATCTTATTTATACTAATACACACTCCATTTAATAATAGGATCCTTTAATACCATTTTGCAATGAACCGGGCTAGATCAACCTGACATGTCACCCAACCGAGATCACCACAAGGCCCAAAGAATGCCTCTGATTGTTGTTGGATGGTGACAAGAGTAAGGGTGTCAAAGTATAACCATTGGTAATGGTTTCACCCTCCTAATATTAATAAGAAAATCAAGGAATCCATCCGTAAATCCAACATGACTCATCTATACCTCAGTCACTTATGCACAAAATAAGTAGTTTTAATTTAAACAAAACAATCGATCATCATATAATAATTTTGAAATAATAAAGGGTCATAAATCACATCCTCATATAATTATGTAATAATAAGAATCCCAAGTATATAATTAACTAATAGAAATATCAAGGCTAATAAGGATTATATTCTAACTTCCAAAAATATGACAAAACCTGGATCTCTACAAACTACCTCAATAAGACCCACAATCCCCCATATCATCCTATAACATATCTCCTCAATCCATATTGAACATTAAAAAATGTAAAAGACCAAAACCTGGGATCTTGAAAGTAAACATGAAATTTTAATACACCCATTGGTATACGCACAATGTGAACCAAATTATTCCTAGTAGAATTTCCCTGGGGAGTTTGTATAATCCCTTAAAAATACATTTTATTAATGATGGTTTAAAATATAATTAGTGAATAGGTTTTTCACAAGATGGTGTAAATAAAAAGTGTAACCTTCAATAACTTCTTTTATAAAACAACATCAATTTTCATTTTAAAAGGAAAGGATTCCAATCTAAGGATAAAAAGGAGTTTCAAATCCATTAAAAGGGAACTAATCCTTTTTACTTTTTTCCAAATCCATATCTCAAAACAACACCATTAAATCAAACATTATTATTTTCTTTAAAAATATAACTTCAAAACTATTTTTAAATTTAGTTTGAATATAAACCAAAACTATATCTGAAATGGAACATAAAAACATGACATGCACCAAGATATCAAGGGGAAATTGAGAAATAGAAATTAATGAAGTAATAGTGGGTATACATACTCTAACAAGTATTCAATGAATTATAGACATCATGGGAAACTCATTAGGATCTAGAATGGGTGATACTAGACCTATTTCATCATATTACTTAGTGGGACGCATTGTAAAATAAGATCATCCCATCATGCTTCCCCTTTCATGTTTGTCCACATATAAAATAGACCCCTAGTAGGGTGCTAATCTTTTAAGACACTATCCAGTTAACATAAACTAAGCTAGCATCACATGCCTCTAAACCATCCATTATTTACCTATGTTCCCAAGATAAATCAAACTAGTGGAGGTAAAAAATCAAAAGAATCAAAAGAATCGATAAAATTTTATTTAAAATAAATCACATCACACCTCCAAATCCAACTCCTTTACAAGGAATAACCCCATTAACATTATCCATATCAAACATATAATAAAAAATACATCTTGGGGGCCAAAATTCAAATTAGTCATAATCAATACTAGGGGAATAATCGACAGTTAGATACTCGTAATAAAAATATCTTATATAGAGTGAAAATATTTCTTTTTAGAAACCAACTAGAAATGACAAGTCATTTAAACCATTTAAAAATAAACTTTATCACCCTATTTATAACTATTCTATGTGAAACCACACTTAAAATCATTTGTAAAACCCACAACCTTTTCATTCAAGTCATTTTAAAATCCATTAAACAAATTCCATTCCAAAAAAATATTTCAAAATCATACTAATACCCAAATAGTTTCAAATAACTTTTGTTATATAAATTATTTTAAAACAATCCATATTTGCATTCCCACAATGCTTTTTCCATTTAAACCAATTAATTAAAATTTATAAAACCAATATAAAACCTTTATTCCAAGAGAGAAAAACATTTATAACAGTTTTGAAACCCACAATATCTATTAAATATTGATTTATTTTGATAAAATAATTTTAGGAACACCTAGCTAGAAATGACATGCTAATTAATGTAAGTACAAAAAAATACCTACCTCAATCCAAGAATAACTAGTTGTACCAGATATATTAAAGGAAAATTTTCATTTAATGTCAATTTTTTCTATAGATTTGATACAACATAGTTATGAATAACTGATAACAAAATAATGAACAAATAATTGTTCATAACAAGGAGGAAGATGATCAACGGGAGTGGGTTGGTTGCGTCGGAGGGGTGGGGAGGCCACCTATGAGTAGCATCATCGGGGGGAGTTTAGCTGTCCCACATTTGGTGGAAGCGTCAGGGAGGAGGATCAGAGATGAGAGCTGGCAGTGGGGTTGCCTCATTCGTTGGTAGCAAGGGGAACCGTTGCGAGGGTCACCATTGGTGGAGGAGTATTGGGGTGAGGATAGGTCATGATGGGCATCGTCTAGGAAGGAGGGTCGTGCACATAGGGTATCAGGGTGGAGGGCACTGCTGTGAAGGTCAAGGGTTCAGAGGGTCGCATGCAAAGGGTATCATGGAGGAGGGTGTCATTGTGATTCTCAGAGGTTATCGGGGAGGAGCATGTCATCATGATGGTCGAAGGGTAACTGGGATGAGGGGGGATAAGACTGATGAGTTTTGGAAAAAAAATATAGAAGGCACATTTTAGCCATGCCTCTATCATACAATCAAGGATATAGTCAGGATATTGCCACAGACCTATAATTTTGTGGCTATAGGTCCATGGATATAGCCTATATTTCTAGTAGTGTTGAATAATTCATCATAATCTCTCCTTTACCCTCCTTTTATACTAGAAATGAAAAACCCATATGAGATGTGTTAATTTATCACATTCAATGACGAATTTTTTTTATTTCTATTATTTTCTACATTTCTTGTCATGAACCCATTTTGATGTTTGAACCAAACAATAAAATATGAATTATTTCTATTAAATGTTACTAGAATTCTTTTTAGAATTGATGTTAATTTATAAAGAAAAATGTGTTCGATGTGATCAAAAACCACCAATTAACCAAAATAGTTATCATTAATGTTTTATATAAGGATATAGGGCCCTGAAAATGCATCCCCAAAATTTTCTCAATGATTCCATAAACTATTCAAGATCGTAGAAATTTTTTCAAGATTCGATTCGCTAGGTCGCATGGTCTGATTAGTGCAATGGATTAGGATTTATGGACATTTGAAGTTGGGCTAGAAATCTGGTTCACGAAGCCCATTCGCGAAGCCCCCTCTGTGAACGCGGAGCACCGCCGCGAATTAATGAGGAAAGAGGCTCTGTGAACCTGTCTGACATTTTCAACGCACCGCCAAGACCCTCCGCGAAGTATAGGAGGCGGTAACACTCCACGAATGCCATGACGTTCGAGTGCCCGCCACGAAACCCCAGAGGCGGGAATGCTCCGCGAACATGGTTGACCTTCGCGAACCACCGCGAAGCAACCACCGCCCCTTCGCACCGCGTGAGCTCTGCTTCGCGGTGCCAATGGCTATAAATACCCAACTCACCTCCCTCTCCCAACGAACGACCACATCCACTTCTCCCCTTAGGTGGTCGACCGAAGCTCTGCATTGCGGCTCCGTGAGGCCATGCTCCGCGAGCAGCTTCCTTCGCATTGATGATCCGCGAGCTGAGGCTCCATGTGTCCAGGATCCGCGATCCCATGCTCCGTGATGTTGCTCCGCTAGACCATACTCCGTGATTCCACACTCCACGAGCCAATGCTCCGCAATGCTGCTCTGATACCAAGCTCCGCGAGACCCCTTTGCTCCACGAGAGACTATTGCACCACGAGGCCATGCTCCGCGAAGCTACTTCGGGAAGAACTATCCTTTGTGAGGATCCTACCTTCGTGCCCACCAGTCCATACCATAGAGGCTGTGTCCCCGCACCCCCGCTCAGGGTTAGATCTGGGCTGTTGTCCCGGCCCTACGGGTCGGTCCCTTCGCTACCGTCACAGACCCCCATGAAAAGTGGAGAGTCGCACCGTGCTCTTTTCGGGCCAGGACCTCGGGATTTTATATTTCGCCCTTATGCGCACACACCTTCCACCTATGGAATACCATGATTTGAGACACTCCTCCACACACCATGAAACACCTTGACTTGATGTATTCCTCCTGGTTCGTTTCCAGTGTCGTGAGTTGAGATTCTCATCATCAATTCCCCGACTACCTTGAGTCGAACCATTCCTCAGGCAACTCCTCCAAACCCCAATCATGTGGCTCTTATGTCAGGTTGAACTAGAATGGGACGCCCTTGCATAAGTCCCAACACCAACCATTTCTAGGCACTTTCTTCCTAACAGTCCTTTCTAGATGACTCTAAACTGTAGTAATCCCTATGTTCCAAACATTGGATGCCTCTTACTCCAAACAAGAGATGCCTTGTGCTCCAAGCATAAGATTCCAATAGTCCTATCTATATGAATATAAACTGTAGTACTCCCTATCTAATAAATGATATGATGCCTTTTTCTCCAAACAAGAGATGCCTTATGATCCAAACATAAGACTCCTAATAGTCCTATCAACATGACTATAAACTGTAGTACTCCCTATCTAACAAATGATAGGATGCCTCTTGCTCCAAACAAGAGATGCCTTATGCTCCAAGCATAAGACACCTAATAGTTCTATCTACATGACCTTAAAGTGTAGTAATCTCTATGTTCCAAACATAAGATGCCTCTTACTCCAAACAAGAGATGCCTCATGCTCTATGCATAAGATACCAACAGTCCTCTCTACACGGCTTTACACTGTAGCACACCCTATGTGCCAATCATAAGACGCCTCTTGCACTAAACAAGAGATCCCTTATGCTCCATTCATAAGATGCCTAATGACATGATTACAATGGCATAATTCCAACACCCCTTGGTGTTATCCCACTTGTGCACTAGTGCATAGGTGTAGAATCATAATCCTCAACCCACCAGTGAGTTGGGATGCCCTCATGGCCAGATATGAGGAAGACATTACAGGAAGCTTCCTAACGTAAGCCCCATGCACCATTGCCGCTCCCTAGCGGCACCTGGGCAGCTTCCTAGCGTAAGCTCCATTCACCAGTGCCGCTCCATAGCGGCACCCGGGAACCATCCTCGCGTAAGCCCCAATCACCGGTGCCGCTCCTTAGCGGCACCCAGGCCGCTACCTAGCATAAGCCCCATTCACCATTGCTGCTCCATAGCGGAACATGGGAAGCTTCCTAGCGTAATCCCCATTCACCAGTGCCGCTCTATAGCAGAATACAAGTAGCTTCCTTGCATAATCCCCATCCCCATTTCCGCCCCATAGCGGCACCGGGGCAACTTCCTAGCGTAAGCCCCATTCACAATTGTCACTCCATAGCGGCACCCAAGCAGCTTCCTAGCGCAATCCACATCCACAATTTTAATCCAATTCAGCGGTAAGTAGTTGACATCCTGATCCAGCAGTAAGACGTTGTGATCCTATTCATCTATAAGCTGTTGTGATCCTTATCCAGCAGTAAGCCTTTGTGATCCATATCCAGCGGTAAGCCGTTGACATCCTTATCCAGCGGTAAGCCGATGTGATCCTTATCCAGCGGTAATCCATTGTGACCCAATCCAGCGGTAATCAGTTAAAACCCCCAATAAGCAGTAAGCCGTCATCAGGAGAACTACGTGGGCTTTGATTCCCTGCCATAGGATACATAGGAAGCCTTCTCAAGTCTCATGCCTAAAACCATTGTCATCATCATAACGGTTCCACCCCTTCACCCTGGCCTTACTGGTACCTTCCCTCCCCCAAGGAGCAGAGGGTTCCAGTCATGTAAGTCCTAGGGGTGTGGAGTAAACCCACCTTGTCAGATCTGTAGGATGTTAAACTACCAAGCACCTCATCCTCAACACATGGCGTTAAACTGTGACCCGACCTCGTGCTTCGTACGCAGGATCCCCCCCAACTCGGAAATTCTTTACGCCACTCGCCTACACGGGAATGGAATCACCCCCAAGGGATGATATCCTTTTTATCAGAGCGGAGTATGTCCACGAGAGAAGGGAAACCACCTTGGTGTATGCCCCAAGCACCTCTTGCGGAAGGTAGCACCCATGCACCTCCATACTTCCCCACTGCCAAGGTCAGTGGAGGGCGCGATAAAGAACGAGGCACCTCCCATCATTGGTCCCAAACCCCTCTCTCTCTGCGCTTTTCCGCACATTGGGCCTCCATACTAGAGTATGTCCCAGCACCATGGGCCGCCTAACAAGTAAGACCCTCTTCTCTTCTCACAGACGCAACCTTCGCGATGTGATCGTCAGGTCCTTGTTGCCTCTTGTTTCTCACATCGAGCATGACTCACGTGGGCTTAGAGTGAGCATTGGCCATGGAAATTCCCTCGTTCAGCATGACGTAAAACTTTATTCCCTCATCCATCATGACATTAAACTGTATGCCCTTATTCCACATGACATTAAACTTCACACCCATTTGAACTATGAGGTCTTTGATTTATGTCACGACCTGGTACGTAGGAAGCCTCCACAAGGTTCAAGCCCACCCGTAATTTATTCATGTCAAGTTCTACCTTCATCCAGTATGAAGTTAAACTTCATTCCAGTCTGAAGGCAAGACATTGTGACCATCCCGAACTACGAGGACTTTGATCCATGTCAAGGCATGGTACATAGGAAGCCTCACGAGGTTCAAGCCCAACAATAGTAGACCCCCGGGTCTATTTTCATGTCAGTTCACCGACGAAACCCTTTGAACTACGAGGTCTTTGATCCATGCCTAGGAATGGTACGTAGGATGCCTCCTAGAGGTTCATGTTCACCACCTATTGGTCACTCCAACCTTCTTCACGTCGGTTCATCAACACCCGGGGCAGCCTGGTGTGTAAGCCCCACACCATCTGGACCAAGGTCCTTGCTCACATCGGCCTTCTGGCTCCCAACCTGAACTACGTGGTCTTTGATCAATGTCATAGCATCGTACGTAGGAAGCCTCCATAATGTTCAATCCCATCACCAGGTAGTTCTGACCCCATTCACGTCGGTTCACCCCCATCCCGCATGATGTTTAACTGTATTCCACACCTCATTTGAACTACGAGGTCTTTGATCTATGTCAAGGCCTGGTACGTAGGAAGCCTTCCAGAGGATCAATCCCACCCCCATCGGACCAAGGTACACCTTCACGTCGGTTTGCTGACAATAACCTTTGGACCAAGTTCCACCTTCACGTCGATTCGCGGATGATACCCTTCAGACCAAGGTCCACCTTCACTTTGGTTCGCTGACGATACCCATCGGACCAAGTTCCACCTTCATGTCGGTTCGCTGACGATACCCATGGGACCAAGGTCCACGTTCATGTCGGTTTACTGACAATACCCATCGAACCATGTTCCACATTCACGTCGGTTCGTTGACGATACCCTTCGGACCAAGGTCCACCTTCACGTCGGTTCGCTGACAATACCCATCAGACTAGGGTCCACCTTCATATCGGTTCACTGACGATACCCATCGGACCAAGGTCCACCTTCAAGTCGGTTCTCTAACGATACCCATCGGACCAAGGTCCACCTTCACGTCAGTTCGCTGATGATATCCATCGGACCAAGGTCCACCTTCATGTCGGTTCGCTGACGATACCCATCGTACCAAGGTCCACCCTCACGTCGGTTCACCGACCATACCCATCGGACCAAGGTCCACCCTCACGTCGGTTCGCTGACGATACCCATCAGACCAAGGTCTACCTTCACGTCGGTTCGCTGACAATACCCAGTGGACCCATGAGATCAACTTCACGTCCTTCCTCCGACGCACCATCCCAAACTATGCGGACTTTGATTCCCTGCCACGGGGATACATAGGAGGTCTCTTCGAGGCTCAAGCCCAACTTCACCATCACCCTTGAGATGGTCCCAATTCATTCCCCCAATACTTCATTCAACTCTCCATCACCAATTCTGATTCTGACATGGGACACCACATCCCGGTGGGATCATGCCATCCACATCCTCAATGCTCCTAGCAGCACGTGGGCCGCTATCCGTGCATAAGCCCCATCATTTCTCCGGGTCATTGTCCTCTGTGTACACCCCGATTCATCACCCCTTCAAACTATGTGGGTTTTGATCCCTGTTGTCTATATAGGGTACGTATGATACCTCCCTGAGGTTCAATCCCAGCCAATGGAAAACCTTTGTGTTTCCCCATTCTGGGGTGCACACTTCCTGATCCGCCCTCAGTGGTGTCCAGATCCACTTTCACAGTGTGACATCTCCCCTCTACGGGGCACACCACCTATGATCTGTCTCTATGGGACGTTATGATCACCCCCATTCCATCTCTGTAACACGTTAATCTCATGGCCTACCTTGTGATAAACATGAGATTCCTGAGGAAAACCTCATAAGGAACACCTTTGGCATAACCATATCCATAAGACGTTAAAATCATGGCCTACATAGTGATAATCATGAGATGCCTGAGGAAAACCTCAGATGACACGCCTTTGGCGTTACCATCTCTGCAAGCCATTAAACTCACGGCCTACCTCGTGATAAATATGAGATGCCTGAGGAAAACCTCGGATGACATGCCTTTGGTGTAACCGTCTCCGAAAGACGTTAAACTCATGGAATTACCCATGATAAACTTGGGAAGATGAGGAAAACCTCAGATAGCATATGATTCCCCGCATCCGATGTGGGATGCATCGGGTTCTTCACCCTTGAGATGCCCTCTTATGAGGAAGAATACAGGTTCCCCTATGTCCACGCACTCAAAGATGCCCCGACATGCCTGATGTTGTCATCTACACTGACCGAATGTCTCTACCATGTCAAGAACCTATGGAAAGTCTTGACGGAAGTAGTGTAATTAACCGGCGTCCATGGAATCATGGCACTGGGAAGAGTTTCATGAACAATGTATTAAATCTATGATGGAGACCCAGACTAGGAGACGAGTTCCGAGGAGGAATCCACATAAGGAAGAACCAACATCCCATCATCTCTTTTCGACCAAGGAGTAGACGTACCTAAACAAGGAACGAATGTCGCCCGCCTTTGGAAAGTGAGAATGCGGGGCAACAGCAGCACGTCTTCACAGACTGATGTGCGCGCCCCGGTGAAAGCGTTGGAAACAAAGGATTAATCTTCCTTAAGAATAAACAAATGAATTTAATAACCATGTAGTCTTTTTTATATTCACTAATATCCTACATCATTAATTCTTTATAACCATAGTCATATTACATGTTTATCTTTAAAAATATATAATTATACTAATCATGAAAACCAAGGAAAAAAATGCTCCCAAACGGTAACATTAAACCTATAAACCCATCAAAAGGGTCATGAATGAAATTATAAGGTTTTAGTGAATCAATTACCTGTATAAGAGGTTCTTGAAATATTAACTAATGAATGTAATATGGTTATTCAGGACATTAATATCAAGTGAAGGACACCTCCCGACATAATGTAATGGATTCTACCCAAACCACCATTATTACTTCAGGTTGTTTAATATTTATTTTCACCCAAATTAATATATATATTATTTATATAAATATTTTCCAAATCATGTTTATATTATCCAAACCGATTTTTAAGTTCCATTCATCATTCTATTTTAGGGATTAAATTTTTTTTAAGTGGTTCCCTCCTTAATACTTCTAGATAACCAATCTTGTCTAAGGGAACATACCGAATTCTTACTTGTTTTCAAGTCCAATATATAATTTTTTTGAGACATTATCATTTATAAAAAAATTTCTTTTTATTATGGAAAAATTCTTGGTTCAATTATGTTTTTATATAAAATATTATTCTATTTTATGTATAAAAATAACTTTTATATTTTTCTTTAACGACACTAAAATATTTTATTTCTAAATTTTCTTAAGTACTTTTTATACATGTTATTACTTCATGTTAAAATCACTTATCATGATATATTCCAATTCCACCCTATTATTTTCCAAGAATTATCTAATTTTTTTCCTTCAGGAACATTTTTATGATACTCCCATTTGTTATGCTTTATGAAATGATTATGATACCGAATTCTTACCATAGGTAACCCTCGTGGTTATGTATTATTGATTTTGAATGATTCTTTATCTGGGAAGAATAATCATGATCATTTTATGATTGGAATTCCTAGATAACACTCAAATGAATTTTGTAATTTTTAGTCTCTTGAGATGTTTTGTGAAATGGTCATGGTGGTTAGCCTTGACTCAAGCTACCATGTGCAACGGTCTTGGTGGTTAACATTGAATTCTTCTTCTATATGTGTAAAGAGCCTTGACTCGTGGTAAATTCATGTTTTATGTGGCTCTCATGTTACTATGAATCCATGATTATATGTTATTATTCAATATGTTCCATTCCTTTTTATATCATTATGTCATCCCTTCTAACACATGTGCTAAGCATTCTTTTTATGATTAGTCTCTTACTAGGATTTTAGCTCATCCCTTTTTCCAGGTTATCCCTATGATATCCTATGAAAATGTTTGAAAAAAATGGGAGTTAAGAACTCTTTATGACGATGAAATAACTTAATGTTTTATATATTCCCATGATATCAGTTTATATACCCAGTCTTACATGAATATGGACATTACAATCATTGGCTTGTAATTTGATATTTAATAATGCTAGAAATCATGTAATGATTTGTTTAAAAGACTGGTTTGCTATATATTTTATATAAATTTCCTTTTATTACATAGAATAGAAACATGAGAGAATTATGTAAGAATTATCCTTTTTACAATTGGCATAAGTAATATATTTTTGAGCCTGGTGACTTCATTTTGGTGTGAACTAGTGATAAGGTCAGTGCTTGTGCTTTATAAGGGGATAGACAGGATATCTAGTAGTCTTAAAGGTAAAATATTTTTCCTAAATGTTTTTTTTATGATATTTGGTTTCTTTCAAGTGTTTTTATATCTATTCGGACTCTTACCATTTAAATGAAACCATTTTAAAATGGGTAGTGGTGGAATCATTGACCCTTGTAATAGACATGAGCATCAGATAATATTTGGTTTCAATAGGATAGTCTTACTGATGGAATAGTAGATTGTTATTCATGTCATTTGAACCATTATTATTTTTCGTTAATGGGTCACTTGATAAATAATCATCCAAGTTAATGTTTTTTTGAGGTAGCAAGACTTTTTTATGAATATTTTAAATGAATCTCATAATACCCAGATACATTGGGCAGAAAAACTATGGATAGTATTTCCGTGTTTTCACCTTCTTCAACCTCTGGATTGTATGAATTCACATATGTAGTAACCGTTGACTTGTTAACAAATATAAAATATAGGTTGGGTTTGGAAAAATCATTAATATTCTTGTTGTTGCTACATCCTTGGGTCATCTCTATAGTAAAGGGATTTGTTCATTAATGTAAATAGGTTCATCCCAATGCATAGGATGATATTGATGAGACTCTGGTGTTTTTACAATCTAGACTGTTTGGTTTTGTATTTCCTAAAAAAATATTTAATGTTTGTATGTGTGACTGAGAGGAATATCATGCATGGGGTTAATGTGAGTTAGATCTTCAGCTCTTAAGAGTGGATATTATCTCTCTTCTGTTTATGACTCAGAAACTATCAATGTAGAAGCATCATGTTAGTTTTGGTATATAAGTGCCCTTTCTAGTTAAAAATATCACCTCTTAAGGGGAAGATTAGAAAATTATTGGTTTTTTTAATTTACATCAGGCTTATAAGTTGGAATTTTGTGAGGAAATTCATAGTATAATGACATTGAATTGTTTAGTTGTGTTTTCGTCCTTTAATAAATATCACTAGTCTTGGATGGACTTCAACAGTCAAGCTTGAGCGATCCTGATCTGCCTCTAGTAGTGAAGGATTTTGATAATGTTGTAACAGTGCCTTGATAGGAAAATATGTTCTACTTTCAAGTGAATATGACCAGTGGTGGTTCATTTAAACTTCTTCAAAAAAAATTAAATATCCATAGCGTAATCATCTTAAAGTGACTAGTGTTTACCCTATCGTGATGTCATCCTTAATTCACTAAGAATGTGGAGGTCTAATTATAGGTTATTGTTTAAAAGACGTTGGGATGGTCAGTGTTCTCTCTAAGAGTAGATCATTGGATTCATGGTTTTTGATGAGGCTCTATTAGTCTTATGTGATACTTGGGTTCCAGAGTAGGAACTCCTTGTATGGGCTCTTGTGTACTGGCCACTTTCTTTTGATATGACCACCTGACGAATTCCACTGTGGGCATAATCAATGTTCTTAAATTGATGTTATTATATGTAGTAGTTTATTACTTATATCATGTTGTATAGAACACCATGGGATATTTCTTAGGATCATTTTTAAATAATACCAGGTTACTCGACATTGTTTTTGGGCTCGAAAGTGATGTTAAAAAAGAGTGATGATTCTAGTGATAAGAATCTAGGTTTCCCCTTTGTTTGTTCCAGGGTAGTATTGTTTAAATAGTAATATGATGGTTGGACATGGAACATCATAGGAATTTATTTATGGGATTTAAATGTTGTGGTTAAAAAAAATTAAGGTTACTTTGGAGGAAGTCAATGCATTTCAGTTTGTGATGAACAAACTATCTAATTTGGGAATCATCGAAGATGGTCAGACAAAGATAGTTTGACTGTTATCCTTATTGTTTAATGTATACAGTAGGAGAAGGATAGTTTTTGGAACATCATCAAGTGGAGATGAGTGTAGTTGGGGTTGTCCAAGTATTTTTATGGAAATCCTAATAGACTTTTCTAAAGGTGATAGTGGCTAATAAACCATTTAATTATTTTGAAAATCACAATAGATCCATTGATAGAATTATTATAGGCATGATTTGTAAGTAAATTCCAATTTTGGAGATGTCGTGGTTCAGAATTTTCCCCTTTTGTGATCAAACTCATAGTGGGGAGCACCATCGTTTAGATGTTTAATGATACTATGACATGATGTTTTCTCTATCTAAATGGGCTATTGAGTATCGGTGGCTTGGGATGAAATCTTAAATAGTAGGATTGCTCACTATGTGTTCCACCTATCAGTAGGTGAAGATAGGGCACCGGATACCAATAGGATTGTTATAGCTAAATCCAGTCCTAGAATGGAAATGGGAAGATATCTCTATGGATTTCATAAAAATATTTCCTAGTTCGTCGAGGGGTAGCGATGTTGAGTGGGTAGTTATTGACCAAATAACAAAAGAAACCAACTTCGTTTCCATTTTATGATATATTATTAATTGATGAAATAAGAAGTCTCTCTATTCATGTGATCATACCACTACACGATGTACCATGTACTATTGTTTCAGATAGGGATGAATGATTCATGTCACAGTTTTCAAAAGACTTGCAGAATCCTATGGGTACATAGGTTATTCTAAGAACATATTTCCACCCTCAGACCAAGGGATAGTTGGAACGGACAATAATTATTCTAAAGGACATTCTCTATGCATGTATAATTGATTTATGTTGTTCTTCGGAGAATCATATACCTCTAATAGGGTTCACATATAATTATAGATTTCATTGGAGAGATCAAATGATTACATTTTAGGTCTTATATGGCAGGTCATGTCATTCACCCTCGGATTTTCTAGAGGTAGGTGAGGCATAACTACTATGTCCTCATCTCATATAAGATACCTTGGAGAATGCTCAACTGATCACGAAGGGTATGACTACTACTTAGTCTTAATATAATTCTTATGCTTATATCTGTAGATGACCTCTAATGTTCGAGGATGAGGGTTACATTTTCTTGTGGGTATTTCCCAGGATAGGGAATAGACCATTATGGAAGAAATGGAAGTTATCACATAATTTTTAGGGTTTTTTTAGATCTTAGAACGATTTGGGCTATTAGACTATTGTTTTTTACTACCTCATAGGTATCGTGTTATGCATGATGTCTTCCATGTTTCACATCTTCTCTATTATTAGGCCAAATAATCACATACTTTTGATCTCGAGAGTAGATCCTGATGTCGATGAATCATTTTTGGAGTATCTAGGATGCATCATTGACCAGAGCATGAAGACACTCTGAGGATAGTATATCCCTCTGGTATGGATGATATGGAATTGCGATTGTGTGATGGACAATACATTAGAGCAGGAGGCCAATTTACATTTCCAATGGACAGAGTTATTCCCAGACAGTGTCACACCACCCATAGAATGTGAACTCGAGGATGAGTTCATTTTAAAGTGGAAGACTGTAAGAAATATAATTTTGACAAAGGTAAAGATAATTTAAATTTTGCCCTAATTATTTATTTTGGACATAATATGGAATTTTAATGGGTTAGCGAAGGACTCTGGGGTTTCGAGGGGTTGTTCGAAACCCACATGTAAAATGAAGTTGTCATCACTAAAAATAATGATGAAGAAAAAAATAATATTAATTAACAGGGGAGAATATGTTATAAATAATCTATTTATGGAATTATAAATTTAAAAATGGTTATAAAATATATTTATAAAAAATATATATTTATTAAAAAGTATTTATCAATGCATATGAGTCTAGTCGGTACTTAAGGTAAGGGTTTCTCATTTCACTTTTTTTTATATGATACATATACCATATTCACCAAATTTTTATTTATTGTGGTGTGTATCATACCACTATGATATGATATACTTGAATAGATCTATGTTTTTTCTATAAAATGTTTCATTTGGATTTATTTATTTTATGGGGATAACGATTCAAAAGTTACCAAAGAGATGCGATATTTTTGTTACAATCTCATTTGTTTCAAGATTGTATATGCTAAATTTAAAATGAGAAGAATAATATGAATATTATCCTATAAAACTAGTATTTTTTCTTTTTATATTGATATTCCCATAAATTTAAAGTAATTGAACTATTTCATCCCCTTTATATTCAAGATATTGAGGAATTGTTTTTTATGAAATAACAACATTATTTTCCCTTAGGTCGATGAAATTATTATTCCATATACACACTCTTAAAAACTATTTTTATGTAAGTTCTTACCTACACTTGAAATTACGTAACATGATCATTTTCACAACCATTTAATTTATTTATATTTATTAAAATGGAATATTTTAAAACAAATCCAAACGTGTTATTATAAAAAATTTAACCAACATTTCAAAAGAATTTTGTTTTTTAATGTATATGATATGTATAGATTTTCCCAATGTTATAAAAAAATTTTGATTTGAAATTTCATTTACTTGTTTACAAGTTTATTTTAAATGAAAATAATTTTTTCAATATTTTGGTAAATTTTTGTTATAATTTGAATAAAAGAAAATTATTTTCTATCTTGATTTCAAGGATAGGTTTGAATAATCCTTTAAAGATAGTTTTTCATATATATATACACATTCTTTAAGTATTTTTTCTATTATTGAGGATATGATCTTAAGATCTCAACCAATTTTCTGTATTACTTATAATGATGATGATCTTGGGAAGATTATGAGAAACCCATTTTTTTCCAATAGTTAATTATGCTTTGATGGGACAATGAATTGTTTTTCTAATACAATCCAATTTCATTCTATAGATAGATTATCATTATATGATGATCAGATGTTTGTGTAACCTATTTATTTTTATGATGATATGACAAATGTTTTATGATCACATGAAATAGATATTCATGGTGCTCATTATGTGACGTGTGTTCCCAAAATTACATATCCCTCCAATGCATTTTGTAAAGAATGATATATCATTAGATAATATAGAATAGAATTGGGTGTGAACCCTTTTAGTATGGGACTGTATCCAATTTGATAGTCTTGGGAGAGAACCTTAACAAAACAAATTATGGAATTTAGAGTGAACCCAATTCATTATTATAGTCTTGGAAGTGATCCTTGACTAAGGAATAAATTTACATACATATTTGTATGCAAAAAATTTATTTCTTGTGCTTATGATATATTCTCATGGATCGTGATTTTTGGTTGATAATTATGAACTTTTATGACTTATGCCCTTTGCAGTGAAAAAAAATATTCTACGATGATTCCAAATTAAGTATCATTGACTGATTGGGTATGTATTTCTTATCTTATGAAAATGTTCTCATACCCTTATATTTATGCCCACTTATCATCGTAGAATTATATATCCTAAATTTAACCTTATTGAGAATCTGTGATCACCCTTTATTATGTTTATATTTTCCATAGGTTTTGATGATAGGTATCTCGTAATAAATTTCTAAGAAGGGTACTATGTAGAAAAAATAATGTGGGATATATTGATGATATTTTATAAAAAAATTTGATTCAGAATCAATTCTCTAAAGGTGTGTATTTTTATGAGATGTATTAAATATTTATCTAAAAAGACACAATAATTATGTATGTTATATATGGTTTACCTCATGTCTCTTCTATTCATGCATTTAAAAAATAGTTCAAATATCTTTTTATATTTTTTTTATTTCAATACATTTTTTTAAGGTTTCATTCATTAACAATATGTTTTACATTTTTAAAACACAAAAAGTCTATTTATAATTTTTCTTCGAAAACTACAACTCAAATTGATGCGGTGTATGCTACTAATTCTTTCTAAAAATAGTCATTTTAATAAGATTTAAATACAATATAAGGTCATTTTCAAAGATTTAACTCCCTTAATTCAGGTTCTTAAATACATTAATATATTTTATGACATTTTTTGAAGTCATTTTGAGTAATCCACATGTTGGATTGATATGTCATATATTCACACATGTAAAATATAATTAAAATTTCATTATCCATTGATAAAGTCAATTCATGGTCATTTTATTAGTTTACATTAACATTTTAGAGCATTAATATACAAAAGTGTGTTTTATAGTCAAATCAAGAAGACTTGAGGCCACCCAAAAATTTCATTTATTAATATAATATCTCATTAGATGAATTCACATTGTATTTCATTAATATTCATCGAAGAACCAAAATGGATTGGTGTCTTTAGAATATTAGATACATAAACAAATTTTATATAAAAATAATAATTTTTCTACCACTAATTGCTTCACAACTAGTACTCTTATTTGGAATATCATACTTGAAAACATCCTAATAACCTTGAGAAAAGAAACATAATAAAGGCTGAGATCAGATACTCAGTATGGGTAAAAAAGAAGATATAAATGACCATTTAAGAATAAAATGAGCATTAGAGTATGATAATATGAGCTTAAAAATTGAAAATCATACCCAAAAACTCATGGTTCATAATAGTGATTCATTGAATAAATCTTGGTAGCTTATAATAGATAAATCATAAATAAATAATAGAATATGATCAGTGAGAGTATAAATTTATCTTTATATCATGTTATAAAATTATGGTATAAGTTGTCTCATAATCATAATAATAGAAATACTATGTCAAGGATAACCACACAAACATTTTTCACATGTTAGGCATGGGATAACCACTCATGTACCTGCTTAGGGAATGGGATACGCTCCTATGTATCCTCTTTTAGGATTTGGATAACATCTCGTATACCCTAAATTGGTAATTAAATAACCTCTTTTGTTCCATTAGATATGAAAAAAATTATTATATACCTAATCAATTAGAGGGATATAATAAAACTCCACATGAAATAATCAAAATCCATTCATATGTATGCCACAACATCATGAAAGCATTTATCATTCAATCATAACTTAACACATGGGAAAAATAGGATTCATAAATATTTCATCATAATAAAAAATATAATGAAATAATTAATATGGTGGGTGACATATATCCATATCCCTAGTGAAGTATAATTGACAACAAATAATTTTATCATAGTTTAATAATTTCTTTTAATGACCACTGGAACATATCTTGAGGAAAGTACCCCATTCCTTTTGATATCACGTATTTAAATTCTATAATTTACCAAAGTAATATGGAAAAATATTATTTCAGAAAAAACCATAGAAACATGAAAATTAATTTTTAAATCATTCAGTGGTCATTTTGGTGTAAAATTCTATTCATGTTGTTTGTGTTGAAACAAATATTCCTTTCACATTTTGGGTAAAAAGTCAAAAGTGTCTCATTCAAAAAATGTTGCAAATATTATTCATAAATATTTTAATATAAATTATAAAATTTAAAAAATAAATTAATTAAATTTTGGTGTTTATAATAAATACATTCTTCAATACACTTAAAAGAAAAGATGGACATGGAGGAAAAATATTTTGTGTGAAATAGTAAAACAAAGTTGGGTTTCCTTAAAATAATTTCTTAGGTGACATGAGTATTTAGAGAGAATAAATTCAAGGATAAACATTTATTATTAAAAAAATAAATATATTAGAATAAAATACATGAAATTTAAGAAATATATATCATAAAATTTCCTCATTGGGAATTTGAACCAAAACACTCCCTGTAAAAATCACATTGCTACATAAAACCCTTACCTCAATTCTGTCTTCCATCATAAGTAATATAACCTATTGTATAATAATGTTTTTTATAATAATTTTATACTAGAACAATATTCATACCCATAATTTAATATATTTTTCACTTATAAAATTTTAACACCCATTTATTAATAAATCATTATTAAAAGAATCATTTTTTGGTGTTAGTTGTTTTGTTTTTCATTAATGTCCCAGTTCGGTAGTTCCAACACCTATACCATGATAATTGTACCATAATATCTATAATTTTAATCATTATTTAAATATAATATATATTCATTATATAATTATTTTTAACAATCCCTAAATGGTATAGTTATAAAAATTAATGAAACAATTCATCGAGATGGTAGTTCATATGTAAGCATGGATGGTGTTTTCATTTTATAATGAAAAAAATAAAGAAAGATGAAAAATATTTTATCATTAAATTGTCATTTATAGATCATAAATATAATATAAATTTTTTAAATCAAAAATTATTAACATACATGATTTATTCTTATGGAAATTGAATCATACCAATTTTTTGGGAAAGTAATTAGAATGAACTCACAAACAATAATTTCAATAATCATTTTTATGGAAAATTGGTGGAAAATTAATGTAACATAATAATAATAACCTATTAATATATTTATTATTATGGGTGGAAATAATTGGTTTATATTTTATGGAATAAGAAATAAAATTGAATTTACTTGGTTAAGGTTCATATCTCTTCATCGAGAAACCTCTTTAGACTACACCTTTAGTGTTACCAATGAGCCTGGGTCAACCCAAACTATCACCTAATACAGTTTGTAAAAATAGATCATGGATTCCTCCTTAGATTATAAAGCATTTTACTAGTAGAAGGAGTGAAAAAAAATATAGTTAGGAGAGTATTCCTTCAAATCAGAGTGAAAAAAAGCGGAAGTAAACAAAAAAAATACACATAAAAGAAAAGTAAAGTTCATATAAATAAATAAATAAATAAATAATTGAAAAAAATATAATTACTAGAATGTACAATATATAATCAAGTAAAAATATAAAAACACTGATCATCGATTGGGATGGACATATACAAAATAAATTGTAATAAAATAAACACAAAAGTCTCTACCGCAGCACTGAAACAAACCATGTACCTAGTATCCATGATTGTGGAATAGCTCTAGCATGATACAAGGTTCCCAATTAGTAGATCATATTGATTATGTAACATTAGGGATCACTCAATTCATTTTACCATGATCAAAATGAAAGAAGAAATATAGTCTTCTTGTACAACAAGGAGAATATATAGGGGGTGAGATATAACTCTTAGTAGGCCACCCCCAATGGTGATTCTAATTTATTCTATCATAAAATGTGAAAGAAACATGCATCGTGTTCTGATTTTCCAAATAAGTCTAATACAATTAAAATAAAAATATATAAAATTAATAATAAGGATAAAAAAATTAAAAATAGAAAACCACCGGTTCTAACCTGACAACAGAGGTAAATCTGACCCCACTCTTCCCTATAGAGAGGAATTATGAAACGCGACTCACATGGAAACACTATTAGCAATTAAAAACAAATCATAATGTAACTTAAAATTCCAACACAAGTACATATGCAAATTCTAGAACCCAGGATTGCATCCCATCATTTTAAACATTTAACCACATCTATAGAGATCTAGTATTTCGGTTTTATGACATAAACATATGGTAAAGACTTATTATTGACCTCGAGAGAACTATAACATGTCCTAAAAGTTTTTAGAACTAACCAGGAAATAAAAAAACATATGTGAGTATATGGGATGCTTGATCTGGAACAAACATAGAAACAATGCCCATGAGTTTAGTAGCCTCTTTATACTACTAACCCTAGTAAGGGTATCAGTTAAACTCGGACGGTTGCACTCATACAGATCATTCATTACCTCCCTATCCCTTCTACATATCAACCAATCAGTAGATAAGGGAAATAGTGTTAATATCCAGGCCTATACTTAGTCTAGTAATATCTTAAAGGCCTCCACTCTTATCTAATTCTGAAGAAGAGTGACCACAAACCTGTAATCCTAGATGATCATGAACCTGGGACAGCTACACCCAAACCCACTAACTAGACATACATACATTGGAATCAACCAATTCAGAGGCCAAAATGCATGAGGTTACATCCATGGTCTCCAGAATCTCAACTCAAGTACGAAACCCCACAAGGGTATCCTCCAGTAAACCCAGACCTTGTTCTAAGTCTATAAAAATAATCAAAAACTGGTATCACATCTCAATGAGAAAATATTACCAACTTGCAAGGGAAACCATAAGAAACAAAAAATCCAAAACTGATACCTAAAATCATGGAATTCCTAAAAGGTAATTCCTCAAATAGATCCCTCACAAAAATCTTATAATTTTCTCAAGGTAGCCAAGCCATATCTCACATCCCGTGATGTAATTGCTGCCAAATGGTGCATATCAATCTAGAACTCAAGGTATCGAAACCAAACCTCAAGTAATTGAACTTATTATCTAGTCCAAGAAAACACTCAAACCGACCTCCAATGATCTATCGAAATAACATAAAATAAACTCACACAACATCCAAATCTATGGTGATCAAGAAGTGAACAACCCTCACACGGTCCTCATATATCACATCTAAACAACTAAATGGATTCTAGAGAAATGACATTAAGGGACCCCCTACCTCTTCCAGAAAACTCTCTTATTCCATAAAACTATACTAATGGACTCTAAATATTGAATGGATTCTACAATCCCAATCTATATGAAAAAAAAAATTTATAATGGACTACTCAAAAGTGAAATTTTTTTCTTCATGTCAAAAAGGAACACAAACCATTTGTGGGAAAAAGTAATTCGTGCATAATTATGAGTACATTGTGTGTACCCTCAATGGTTCACTAGGCCATGTACTTATACATTATTATGGCACTCCTAGGAACTAGCTGGGTACTTATACATGTCCAAGACACACATATTGTTTCGTTGTGTACTATTTCATGACTAGGGAGTACATGGGATCTAACCATGTATTACATGAAAACAATGTAACCTCACATGAGGATTCTAAACTAGCATTCAAGCACATGGCTAAGGCCTAATACATATCTTGTACCCAAGGTACACAACATGTATATCCGAAAACATTTTCTACCCATGTACATAGCTACATGTCCAAATACCTAGACAATATCTACTACATGGTGTATACTTGAGGTACATAAAATGTATGTATAAAACAACATATTCCCCAAAAAATAAGAACACGTGGAGTTTATTCGTATAAATAAATATCTTTGATTGGGATTTATTGAGAATAAATCTCTCAGAACATCACAACCCCCCCCCCCCAACTTTTTCAAAATCCACAATGTCCACCCTCAAAGAGTCACCAAAAGCTTAAAAAATATTAAATATTTATAAAAACATCCCTATGGTGATTTGTGATTAAAAAAATAAAAATAGCCTACCTTCAGCTATAAACTGTCATTGTATTGATATGATACGTTGCTCACAGCTGTCATATGATGATCTGACATGACCTAAGATCTATGGTGACACCTCATTATTTGTCACTCCATCACATATCTCTATTCCATATCCACTCTCAACAATGTTAAAAAAGTAATCCTTAAGGTCAAGAGTGTAAATTAGACATGTAGGAGGTGTGAGAAAAGAAAAAATGGAAAGTGGAAAAAGGAAAAAAGAATGAAAAAATAAAAAATTGGAGAGAAGAAAAGTGGGGTCCAGCCCAGCATCAAATCCCAACATAAGGGTATGAACCACCTAGGAAACGCCCTAGTCTGTAGTCTACAATGAATTCAAAATTATAATAAAACTCTCTAAACCTAATACGTTTCCAAAATAACATGTGCAAATAAATAATATTTAATTAACTAAATACTAAATATTTCACAAAACTTTGATCAGCTCCAAATTCCACAGAACTCTTATCCTATGATAAACACTCAATTATAAGACCAAACGAATGGTTGAAGAAGTTGTCTAGGATCTCATGATATTTAAAATTACCATTTCCCCCTCAAAAACCAGTTGTGATAAAAATTCAAATTTTTAATATTTTTCGTAAAGAGACACTATATGGTTTATTAAAATATTCCCACCACAAATGATTTTTTCCCACAAGAAGCCTTAGTGGTTATCCAGATACCATGATTCACCTTAAACACTGGTACTTCCAACAATACCATGATCTTCCACTGATTGATCTAACAGTTCCCAAAACACTCACAACATTAGGAACATTTAACTACAACATACTTAATATAACCTACCATAGTACTATCCTTAACATCGGACCTCGGCTAAACACCAAAAAACACAACCCATGCTCCATGAATTAACAAACTCATTGGTTCTATATTTCCAAACTGTTCACACCAAAGAAAAAACATGGAATACTAACTACATCCCATTTTCAAAAAACATGGAATGACATCCCCAGTACTCTACAACAATCTTAAAAATAGGACCAAAACCTTTAAATTCCTATAGTAATCTCCCCACAATTATTCTTCCCTTACATCACTCCTTATGAACCATCCTCATGGGCTAACTAACACTGTTACTAACTATCACACACATGCCTTCACCAAATAAGGATTTCTATGGAAATGCTTCATGAAACACCACCATTATCATCTAAATAAAAATATTCTCCAAAAACCTCTTGAAATTTCTCAAATGAAAACACTTCATGACCTAACGATCAAAGGCTATTATTCCTAAAACCACTGACCATCCTCGTCAAGTATGAAGGTTCCAAAAAAATGAAAATCCTCGACACACCTCTTCAAAAATAGTCATATAACTCATTACAATATAAAAAAAACAACAAATCTCCCCAAATAGTTCAATATAATGTAAAAATTATCCAACCACCATTTGAAAATTCTATCCAACCCACGAAAAAAACAAACAGGGTCAAGCATCCAACAACTACGACCCTCTCAAACCAGCCTCAAAGACATGAATTAACAATCGCCATTAGTGATCCACTAAAAAATATCATGTAACCCATATCCTAATCATGGAAATTATCAAGGATACCCTTGCCTCAGATAAACTCAAGACTAATCCATCTCTCAAGTATCCTTTCCTTCATCGATACAAACCCAATTGTAACAGGGAATCCCAAAGCCTGCCAAACTCACAATGGTCCATGTGCATCCCTTGATGAAGGGACAACATCTCTATCACCAATGATAACCTCTCCATGAGATCCACATAACAGTTCATCATAATGAAAATACCCATAGTCCAGTTGATTAAAATTACACTAAGTACATAAACGAGGAAGCCTATTATGAGTAGTTTCTAATACTTCAGTCAATTGAACATCCAAATTCTATAAAACAACACACATCAATGAATCTTTGTTAGATATCCTATATTTATATTGTGATGCCTGATAACAACCCCCTTTTAACCAGTTCAAGAGCTAAAAAAAATCAAAAATCATAAAATCCTAAAACACAACTACATCACTCCACGTGAACATCAAACAACTCTAATATAGAAATCAAATAATAGAAATCTCATAAACATGGTGTCGTTAATTTCCAAGTATAACCTGTGTTCATGATTAAACAAATTGATATTCATCATAAGATATAAAACATTAATAGAAATATGATCCACCAAATACCAAGCAATACGAAAAGAAAAATGAATTATTTGATACTATTTTCTCAGGAACCATATTAGGTCGACCCAACTCATCACACGATATGGCTCAAAAAAATCGCTGAAGCACACCTCCCCATATACCAGTGGTAAGAGAATAGTGGTGGGAACCTAAAAGAACATAGTGGAGAGAATATTCCCATAGATCAAAGTGTAATAATAATGGATTTAATCAAAACACTTGTATATCCAATAAGATCAGAGTGAAAAAAAATTAATAAGTAAATAAATAACTATAATAAACAAATAATGATTGGTAGGTGGAATAAAAACTCATGAAAAAACATATAAAAATTGGTATTACACTTGGAAGACCACATACAAAACAAAATAAAATAAAATAAAAACACAATTCTCTGTTGCAACACTAATCCATACAATATTCCTGCTCTCTATGACTACTAAATAGACCCATCATGAACTAGGACTCCCCACGAGTAAAATTTCATGATCAATAAATAGTGGGTGTCACCCGATCTACACACCCATAATCATCTTTTAAGAAGACATAAATTTTACATCTATATTGGGGGTGAATGTGTCATGGTTGAAAAAAATATATTTGTGGGTAACCCCTAATGGTGGTCCTAACATTTTCTATCATAATATATACATGAAACAAATGTCATGTATAGCTTAGAAGAATGAGACTACAAGAATTAATATAAAAAATAAAAAAAAATAAAAAAAAATAAAAAAATGGGAAAAAATAAACATTGGGTTGTAGCCTTACACCCATGGTAAATCTACTCCCACTCTGGCATGAAATGTGGCTCTCACAACTACAATATCAAGCATGTTTTCTTGATCATGAAGGATATACAATGTAAAATGAAAGGACATGAAGACATGTTAGACCCTATGATCTCATCCACATTTACTAAAACACTGAAGCATGTTTACTAGGATATAGGACTCCAATACAATGAGATAAACTGGTGGTAGGGGCTCCTTCTTGACATCATGTGGACACTACCACATCCCAGATATCCTATTGAACTAACTAGGAAATATAAAACAGTCACTACATATCTGGGTGTCCTGACTAGGCCCACACATAGAAACCATGCTTAGAAGAATAATATCCTTCTCATTCCTCTATGCCTAGCTTTTGTGATTGAGTAAACTAGGGTGCCTTCAGTCATCCATAATTTCAATTATCTCCCTATCCCCACCTCACAAAAACCAAACAAAACATGAGATAAATACAATCAATATCTAGTAATTTTTCCAATCATGTAATATCCCAAAGTTGTCATATATCATTCAATACTGAATAATAGAATCATCAAACCTTCAACCCACAATCTCAAGAACCAGGTTTGACTACACCCGAACATTCTAACTTGATAAACTAAGATCATCATTGAACATCTCACAAACCATCAAGTACGGGGCACCATCAATGGTCTATAAAACCTTATCTCAAGAAGAAACTCCTAAGGGGGAGGGGGTATTTCAGCAAAACTAGTTCTTGATCCAGGCCCACTAAAACAGTCCCCATTCAGTCTCATAGATCACATCCCAAATATTTATAAATCCCCATCCATAAAAATTACATGATCTTGAGTTACAACAACAATTTATATTGAGAATTTTTTTTAGGTTTACAGTTTTTTTGAATTAGGCCATAACTATTGCATTATATCTCAAAAATTTCCAATTAGACACTTCTTCTCTATAATTTTGTTTGACAAAACTAGAATTCCTTAAAAATAAAACATGAATTATTTTCTTCATATAAATTTTCTTGAATTCTTCCTTTCTCTTACCCATACTTTTACCATTTGAAAATCATTTCAAAACATTGGATGAACATAAAAAGTTTAGTAAGGGATATAAAATAAGGAAAGAATCTATTTGTCCATCAATACATACAAATAAATGTAATGATTATTTTCAATCATGAAACATATGTTCTTTAACATAACTCATGAAATCATAAGATTTATAAATAACACCCAAAAATCATAAATCATAAAGGTAACTTCTGGCATCCATAATATATGTAAATGTAGCTTTCATAGCTATATAGGAAGTTACGTTTCAAATAAAACTCATAATATATGTTGTAATCACTTAGGAGAAACATTAATGTTTACCTTTATCATATTACCCAATTCATTGGAGAGATATCCTAGACTCACCTTCCCTAGGTTTATCATGGAACCACCCTTATTTGATTTATCACGTAACCCCCCGTCAAATGTATAGGTACCATTACATAATAATAGCACATAAAATATTGAAATTATCAACATTTCACTGAAAAAAAACATGAAATCAATTCAATATAAGGAAATATTCAATCCATTTCCAAAACCATTTAAAACATTTTATAATGTAATTTATGAATCAATGTTTCTCATACCACTTTGAAACTTTTGAAATAAATTACCATTTTAAAATTTTCAATTCCATATAAATAAGTTCTTATAAACCATTTTTAAAACATGGACATGAAATACAAGGTTTTAGAAGAATAAATATTCAAAACATTTAAAAAAATGTTTTCATTAAAGAGTCCCTTACCACTTGATAAAATACTTCAATAAAAATAATTATAGAATAACATTAATCAAAACATATAATATCATGATAATAATTATATTGAGGATATAATATTTCAAATGGTAGTATATAAATGATATAAAAGTGAATTGGTGCATAACAACAAATAAGTTTCAATGGATTGTAAATTGAGATGAAATCCCATACAAGGATCGTGTCCTTAGATTTAGGATAAATCAATGACATAATTATGTGAGAAAAATATAAATAAACACAATATATGTGCATATTAAGTGAAAAAAAATCACAGGCCATTGATGCATATTCTTTTTAAAACCAATCCTATGACATGGATATTTTACCCAATGAATGGAGATTAAGCTACGATTCCCCTAACAAAGATTGTATAAATGATGTAAGAATTTATCAACGAAGTTATTATGTGTTTCAAAATTATATCCACATAAAAGAAAGTGGAAATTATAAAATAAATAAATAAACAATTATTCTACATATAACATTGGAATAATATCATTATCTAATTATACATAAACTCATATTAGTGGAAATTGAGTTTCGAAATTCCCTTAAAAAATTTAATAGCCTAACAACATCACTTAAAAATTAAAAACATGATTTAATGATAGAGAATACGGTCACTAATATCATGTAAAAAATATTGACAACAATAGGGATATATAATATCATATTCCAACATAAGAAAAAGGAAATTAAATTACATAACATTAAATAAGTCTTTAACTAAAAGGGGAGGGTGGAAGGATCCCTTACCATGAGTCTGAATTATCTCGTTCATTCTATATATTCCTAAATAATAAAGCTATGTTTATTCATAACTGATTAAGATCCATTTTCATATTTATTATTCATTTTTTATTACAAATAATCATGTTATAAAAATTACATAATTATTTAAGTTTATATCGGTCATTTAGTCGATATTTGGTACTTGAGTCGAAAATGGACTTAATATAATTATAAATTGTCTATGTGGTCAAAAGTATATATCTCCAGAAAAAGTATTCATTATTTTAATATCATATATATATTATATATATATATATATATATGTATTTATAATAGTCAATAAATTTTGGAGATAATAAATGAAATGCACCCTTCATGTAGACGATAGGTTATACATACACATGAACGCTACTTTCATTTATTTGTCATATTACAGAAATGAAAACTAAATGATAGATAGGTATATTTTAATTGAAATATAATTTCATATGTTAAATATATTAAATAATTAAATTAACATAATACTTTATATGTTCCATTTATGGAATGAACGAGTCATATCACATTGAGGGGGAGGTAGTCCGCACTTCCTCAAATTAAATTATCGTATTTACACATTATGGAAATCATAAAGGTGTGTTGTAAATGAAAAATACAAAATAATATAGACCATATAAATATAATATATATCATATATAATTACAATGTCATCCTAATGGCCACCATGAGTGGTGGTTGGGGAAAATTGAACAATCATAGTTTCGTGAGGAAAAAATTCGTCACACACAGAAACAATATGTTCGTATCTATTAGATGGATGTGTGTGTGAGTGTAGTTTTATTAATTATCATAAAAAATACAATTATATTGATTATACTGGTATATTTATTTAATCAAATAATAATAAGAGAAGAGGGTGTGGATAAGTAAAATAATGGAAAGGGATTTTAGAGAAGATGTTACCTTGAAAATGTGTAACTCCCTTTGATTTGAGCCAAAAGACTTTCTTGAATTTACTTTTGCATAAGTTGAGAATACTATTAGAAATATAGGGTTGTTGGGAGATTATTTAGATAGTGTTTGGATGAGATAATGGGTTTGAGAGGTGTGATTAAATGGGTAGGAGTGATTCAATTTTATAAGAGAGAAGAAGATCACTTTAGGAATGTTTTAAAGTATTGTTTTGTTATAAAATTATTTTCTATTTCAAAAGGTCCCAATGTAATTTATTTCAGAGAAAAAATTATTTTGGGTCGACAACCTCTCATCCAATAGGTTTTATACAAGTCTAGGTCACAAATTTAACCTTATAATTTAGCTTTAACCCTTAGTTATTTAATTTAACTCTTACCATGTCTTATTGTATATTCATACTATATGGTTAATATAGTTACTATAAAATACCAAGGGGACCTCAAGTTGTTCATTAAAGCATGTTAAACATTATATAAGTCATTTGGAAAAATATTACATTTTTTGGACTAATATATCATTTATTAAAATATTATTTGTTTCAAAACCCCATTTATGTCAATTTTTATATTATTCAAACCATGACTTTTTAAAAATCCATAAAAACTTGATTTATTTAAAGAAACTTCTTTATTTCAAATAAAACAATTCTTAATAATCCATAAAATTCTTGTATTGAATTTAATGTTTTAAAATAAATTTGTTTTAATATTTATAATCTCATTTATTTAAATCATTCCTTAATAAGGTAATCACTACATCATCATTGTGTCATTAATATATTTATTTATTGGATGTCTAAAAATTATAAATAAAAAACCATAATGTAAGAAATATTTTAATCTTTCTAATGAAAATTTATTGTCTAATATATCCCTTATATAACTCCATAGAAAATATTTTTTATTAAAATATAAATGTTTATGTTACTTTTTCATTTACATTAAATTAATTATTATAATATATTATCATCACATAAATGTTTCTACGGGGGTCCCAAAATCAGCCCATAAATTCACATTGTTGGAACTATCTCATACAATAGAATTAGGACACATTTTAGGGTAATTTAATATTATTACAATTTAATTTTTTTACCCTTATTTATCAGATTTCCCCTTTAACAATGGTAAATAAAATAATTACTAGAGTTACTATTCATATAGTCTAAAAATAAAAGGTGCATATTTTAAAAATTTGGACTTCCTGACTCTAAAAATGGAATATATTTTTTCAAATTCAAAACACAGAATTTACCATAATTAATATAAAATTAATTCTCATTGTCAAACCAAAAAATTGTGTTTTTAATAAATAATAACTATCAAGATATTGACAAGTGATTATCTCAAATTTCAAAGTGAAATTACATCAAATGAGCAAAATTGTATTAAATGATAATGATAAAATACATTTTTAATTTAAATAATTAAATGTAAAATATATATTTATAAATAAATTAGATGAAAATGTAGTTTTGACTTAAAATGCAGTCATTTTCACTATTCACTAAAAATGAACATTATCAGAAAATTACCAAAAATTTATCCATAGTAAATTTTGATTTCCTAGTTTAATAGAAGAAGCTTATTTTTTCCAGTAGAAAAAATAATAGTGGAAAAATTAATTTTAAAAGGTTTCTCTATCAAAAATCAGTAAATTACCTTTCAAAAATATTTGAGTATTTCATGCTTAAAGTCGAATTAATTCTTATTTTAGGCCTATAAAATTTATCGTATAAATATAAAAACATATAAAAAACATGTAAAATTATATTTTTTGTATATCTATTCATTCCCTTTAATATAATGGCTACTCATTTTGTAACATTTCAAATAATAATAATATTATATTATTTTTTGGTAAAAGTCAATGTTGTGGGCAACGAAAGATTTCAATGAAAGATATTGCTGTGTGTTGAGTATGCTATAAGAAAATGAATCCACTTTAATGTAAAAATTATATCTTATTCAAAAATATTAATAAAAATGAAAAAAATATTATTCTATAAATACATGGGTCAATACATCGTTCCCCCCCTTTTGGAAATTGCGTCCTCGCAATTTTAAAATTAGGCTTTGAAACATCCTTGAATATACTACTTTGGAAAAAGAGTCAACAAAACTATCACCTTAAAAAAGATAATTATAAAGGTCACCCGTGATAACACATACTAGGATTCCTGCAAGAAGACATGGAAATGGAAGAGAAACTAACTGTCATGTTCTGGTGGAGAGTGATAGAAAACATGATCAGGAAAATGTAAACTACCAGAAACCCATAAAAAATGTATTGGGTTAAACAATATTTCATTTTGCAGTATGAAAAGTAAACAAACATAGTTTTTATTTTAATATCATTGTCATAAATATGAGGAATCTATTTATGATCTTGACTAAGAATATAAGTAATTATACTTACTTGTCATGTAGACTTTCAACATTTTCGAAATTTTTACCACAATCTCATCTTTTTTCCAAATGATGAGAATTCAAGATGACTTTGTCACATAAAAAGAACTATAATTAACTTCTAGAAAATAACATAATCCACAAAGATTAACTATATATTTTCCCTATCATTGGACATTAACCAAAACCAAAATGGTTAGTACGAGATGAGATAGTCCCCTGAAAAGAATAATCCTTCAATCTCCAAAATTCAAAAAAACAATACAAAACGTTAAAAAAACCATTAAATAAACCAATGTACTTAAAATTAATTAAAATAAACCTAAATAATATGGAAACTCAAAATTTATAAGTATTATATATCATAAAATTCCACAATAAATCTTAACATTTATCTTCAAATAACATCGACTACTCATAACGTCCCATTCTAAAAAGTAATTAACATAATAACATATTCTCTATGATAGGTTATTCATTTACATAAATAACACAAATCACCATATGTACACAATAAATACATATATTCTTCCAAAAAAATTCAACCATTACTCCTCAAATAAAATCCCATTGTATTATATTTTCCATAGACATATAGTGTTCTCAAAAGAGTGAATGTCTTTAAAAATAACATTTATCACTTAATTATCCAGTCATTTTCCTATACTAAAGATATTTTATGAAAAATAAGTTCCTAAAATCAACTTATTCATAATACATGAAATCATTTAACTAAAAATAATAATCCATACATACCAGGTACATCATGTAGTTTAGTAGTAGGTGATAAATCTCAATCTCACTTGGGTTGTGGGTTCGATTACCGCATATTGGTCCGATGTGACAGGTTGTCACATGGTCTTCATGTTTTCCTTTTTCAAAAACTATATAATTTTATAAAAGTACAAAAAATGATATAAATTCCTAAAAAATAATCATTACATATTTTATCCTCAAATGTTGCCTCATACCTCGCATTTGCATCCCAAATATTAATAACTCGTAATTTCTTCAAATTAAAGGATAATATGAACCCAAATGGTTATTTATAACTATATCCAAATAATAAAATATAATTGTTCCTCAAATATAGTTTCTTTATAACAAATTTCAGGTTACACATACAAGATATAATTCATCCAAAGTAATCCCATTAACATAAAAGCATTAATACTTTTAAACATTTCATTACATAGATATCTAACATAACTATAGAATTTCTAAAATGTATACATATTTATCATCTAGAATTATTCATGATCCATTAATATTTTTTTAAACTTATTCTGTAATACTTATCTTATACAAACAAAATCATGATCATAACCTAGGATTCAATAATGTCAAACCAACAACTAAAAAATAATCTATTCCTTTCAGAGGTCATATTCTGTTTTTTCATCCTCAATTGGAATGGAACTAAGTATTGGTAAATATATATTTGTACGGTCACACTAATAAAATTCCCAAACCATCTTTGTAGGACATTTATTTGTGTAATGTCCTTTCACACCACATTTAAAACATTCAGTTGATACCTAAGAAAGAACTTCCTTCCCTTTCATAGAGTCAACTGAATGCTTCCTTTTTACATGGTATTTTTTTATGACCATAATTTCAACATCAATAACATCTTCTTTTCCCTTTGAATAATATTCCAAGGTGGTTCTTTCTGCATCCTTAACACATAGTTTTGTTAATATCCTTACCTTTATGATTATTACATGAACTTATATAGATGTTCATTTACTGCATATATGATCCCTTTTAAAAATAACCAATGTTCAAGTCTTAAAAAATGAATCTAGATAGTGGGTTATGAATAATCACAAGAGTATTCATTGCAACTCCCATTTCATTTGGTTTCTTATTCAAAAAAATAACGAATGTTTATTTTACATCCATTGTCAATTTGGTGCCTGCTAGGTCCATCTATTTACTAAAACAAAAACTCTTAGTGTGATAAAATTAGAAAAATTTTAATATACTATATTATGAGGAGGATAAACATTGAGATATACTTATTCATGTTATATTAAACACGTTCAATTTATCTAAAATAACTATGAAACTTTCTAATATGCTAACTAATATCGTTTTACCATTTATTCTTAAATAACACCCAAACCTCTAAAGGAATCTAAACTAACATTTGATACCAACTATAAGGCCTCAGCCTTAAACATTACATAATCTTGAATTATGTCAAGAATTTATATTGATGATCTTTTCTGGTTTTTAATGATAAAGAATTAGGCCCTAACTATTACATTACATTGAAAAAATTACAAAATAGACACTTCACCTCTATCAATATTTTTTAAAAATAAATCTTCTTAAGATAAAACAAGAATTATTTTCATGATATTAATATTTTTGAATTCTTCCTTTCTCTTACCCTTCTTTATACCCTTTGAAAAATATTTCAAAACAAGGTATGATCATAAAAAGATTATTAAGGGAAATAAAATAATGAAATAAAACATTAGTCCATCAATATATACAAATCAATGAAAACATCCTTTTCAATCATTAAACATAATATCTTTATCATACTTCATGAAATCATAAGATTTATGAATAACAAATAGAGATCATAAATCAGAAAGGTAACCTATGTCATCTATATCATACTTAATTGTTGAATTCATATCTACATAGGGAGTTACAATGGATATACCCATCACAATATATTCGCTAAATCACTTTGGAGAAACATTAATGTTTACCACAATCATGTTACCCCATGCATTAGAGAGATAACTCAGGCTCACATTCCCTATGTTTATCACTGAACCACCCATATTTGGTTTATCATGTAATCACCCGTTAAATGTCTAAGTACCATAACATAATCATAACACACAAAATATGGATATTATAAAAATTTCACTTATCAATCTAAATAGATAAATTCAATATATTGAAATATTCAATCTATTTCCAATCCCATTTTAAACAATTAATAAATATATTTTTGAATCAAAGTGTATCATACCACTTTAAAACATTTGAAATAAATTATCATTTTAAAGAATTCTTATCAATATAAATATGTTATTTAAAATAATTTTGAAAAAATTTATATGAAATAGAAGGTTTTAAATGAATGATGAGAACCGAATATCATTGATGAGCACGTAAGGGGCGCTGCTTGAGGTAGGGATTCTCATCGTTGCCTCCTTAATTTCGGCACAGGGTTGGATGTGATTCATCTCCTAAGTGTGCTTCTCGGTGAGATCCGGCATGTGGTTGCCTTCTCCCCCTCTCGGTCTCGGTCTCAGTCGACTTCAAGAATTGTTTTCTCTCTATGGAAACTTCAGATTTCTATGGTGGACTTCAGGTGTCGGGTTCTTTGCATCAGCCTCATCTTTCTCAGTGACGGATTTAGCTTCCAGTGTTCAGATTCATCCGTCGGCGTCTCTCAGCGCTGGCCTTGTGGTTGGCTTCGTGCTTCAGCTCTCTCAGGCGGCTTCACCCTGGTTTTGTCCCAGGTCGATTTGGCTTCGACGCTCTGAGACGGTGATGGTTCTACTGGCATCAGTTGGGGAGGATATTCGGATCGGATCTGCCAACGACGTCCCCTAGCAGTGGTTCTAGATCTGTGCTTCATCCAGATCTGGTGTGGTTTTTGTTTTCTACCCCGGTGTTCTGTATCAGGGAAGCATTTTCTGGGCGGCTTGTTGTGGTTTCTATATTTGGTCTGGAAGGCGGCGATGTGTTCTATGCTCTGGCTTGGCAGTGTGTGGCCAGAGTCTTTGAAAAAACGTTGTCTTCAAAGTGGAATCGGTAAGTTTCAACAATTGTGTGTGATTTGATCACGGGAAATGCTGGGTGATCATGACAATCGGTTGAAGACGAATGAGTTTTTCTGGTTAAGGGTGAAGGAGGAATGGCCGAGTTGTATGCGGAGTAGGGTGAGGCATCAGGGCAGCCTGATCTTCATTCTGGTTTCTTCAACGTCCTTTTGTGGATGGATTCAGGTTCATCTCATGTCTCTGGTTAGTTGGGCGAACTATGTCTGGAGTTTGCTGATGGGAGGATTTAGGCTGGTGTCGATGGTCGCACTAGTGAACATTTGAGGAGGTTGGATCTGAGGATTGGTCTTCTAGTTTGATTTTTGTTCCTTGGTTCATGGTTTCTTGGCCTTGATTTTGTTGTTTTTATGTGGTGAAGTAATGAATTGTTGAAGCATTGATGTGGAGGTCTGATGTAGTTGTGTGTCAATAAAGTCATGTTTGAGTTCTCACTTTTTCTTCAAAAGTGTTTGCATAATAAACATTTAATTTTCAGTCAGAAGGTTTTAAATGACTAAATCTTTAAAATATTTAAAATGATGTTTTATTTTAGGAGTCCCTTACCACTTGAGCAAATACATGAATAAAAATAATTAAAAAAATAACATTAAACATAACTTATAATATCATGATAATAAGGATATGCATGTTATAATATGTAAAAGGTAAGTATTTACACAATATAAAAGTGAATTGGTGAATAACAACAAATAAGTCTCAATAGAATGTAAATTGAGATGAAATAAATTACAAAGATCATATCCTTAGATTAACGATAAATCAATAAAATAATTATGTGTGAAAAATATAAATACACCCAATATAAGTGAACATTAAGTGTAAAAAATAATAGGTCATTAAAAAATATTCTTTTAAAAAAAACCAATGACATGGATATTTAACTCAATGAATGGAGAATGAGCTAAGATTTCTATTACAATGTTCATATAAATGATGTATAAATTTATCAACGGAGTGATTATTTGTTTCAAAAGTAAATCCACATAAATGAAAGTGGAAATTAAAACATAAATAAAAAACTATGATTCCATACATAATATTTTCATTATATGATCAACAAAGTATGAGTAAAACCCAATGATGGGAAATTATTTTTAGAAATTCACTTATGAAAATTTAGCAGCCTAACAGAATCACTAAAAAATTCAGAAAATGAGTTGATGTGAGGGATAATGGTATATCAAGTCTGGTTAATAAAATTTACATCATTAAGGATATTGAATAACATATCCGAACATAAGAAAATGGAAATAAAAAGACATAACATTATAGAAGTCTTTAACATAAAGAGGTGGGAGAAAGGTCCCCTTACCTTGGGTATAACTTGTCTTGTTCATTCATTATATTCATGAATAATTAAATAAGGTTAATTTATACTTTATTAATAACATTTTTTACATTTATTATTCATTGCATATTACTTATCAACATGTTATAGAAATTACATAATTTTTTAAGTTCATATTGATCATTTGGTCAATATTCGTTAATCTAGTCGAAAATTGGCTTGATATAATTACAAATTGGTATGTGGTCAAAAGTAAAATATATTCAGAATAGTATTAATTATCTAAATATCATATATATCCAGTATTTATATGTATTTATAATATACCAACTCATTTGGATATAATAAATGAAATGCATCATTCATGGAGATGGTAAGTCATACATACACATGAACGCTGCTGTCATTTATTTGTCATATTATTGAAATTAAAAAAAATAATACATAGGTATATTTTAAATCCATTACAATATCATATTTTTTATATTTTACATAATTTCATTAATTTTATACTTTATACATTCCAGTTATGGTTTGAACAAATCATATCACTTTGAGTGTGCAGTAGTCCACACTTCCTTAAATGCAATTATCTTATTTACACATTATGGAAAGCATAAATATATGATGTAAATGAAAATTAAATAATCATAGAAACAATATAAATACAATTTATATATCATATATTAATACATTACCATTATAATGTCCACCATGAGAGGTGTTAGGGGAAAATTGAACAATCATCATTTCATGAGGCAGTAGTTATCTGTACAAGTATAAATAGTTTGTTTGTATCTATTAGATGGAGGTGTGTGTAAGTGTAGTTATAATAATTCTATTGAAAACATCCAATTATATTGATTATATTGTTTTTGTTATGTAATATAATAATTTTAAGATCATAGGGAGTGTAGAATCAAAATAATGGAGAAGAATTTTTGAGAAGACGCTACCGCTAAAACATCTAACTCCCATTGATTTGAGCCAAAAGGATTTATTGAATTTCCTTCATACTGAGGTAAAGATTCTATGATAAATATAGGGATGTTGGGAGCTTATAAACTATTGTTTAGACTATACAAGGGGCTTCAGAGGTTTGATTAAATGGGTAGGAGCGATTTTATTTTATAAGAGGGAGGAGTGGAACTTTAGGAAAGATTCAAAGTATTGTTTTATTATAAAATTATTTTCATTTCAAAAGGTCCAAAAGTCCTTTATCTAAAACATGAAATTCTATTGGGTGGACAACCACTCAAAAAATTGATTTTATACAAGTCTAGGTCACAAATATAACCTTATCATTTAGCTTTAACCCTTAGTTAACTAAATTAACTCATACATTGTCTTCAAGTATATTCATACTATATGGTTAATATAGTTGCTATAAAATTCTAATAGATCCTCAGGTGGTTAATTAATGAAATTTTAAACATTATCTAATTCATTTGGCCTAATATTATATTTTTATTACTATTATATCATTTTATAAAATAGTATTTTCTTTAAAAACTAATTTGTGTCAATTATTATACTATTTATATCATGACTTCTTAAAAATACATAACAACTTGTTTCCTTTCCAAAAAAACATCATTAATTCAAATATATCAAGTCAAAATGATCCATAAAATTCGTGGATGGTATAAAAAGTAATAAAATAAATTTATTTTAATATTTATAATCTCATTTATTTAAATCATTCATGAATAAGGGAGACACTACATCATTATTTTTTCATAAATATCATTATTTAATTAATGTCTAAAAATACAAAATAAAATACCATAATGTAAGAAATATTTTTATATTTATAATAACTATTTATAGTCGATGATATCACTTATATTATAACATATAAAAGTTTTTTTAGTAAAAAATACATGTTTATGTTACATTTTTCTTTAATTTAAATTAATTCTTATAAAATGTCATTTTCACATCAAGGTTTCTCCATGGGGTCCCAGAATCGATGCATGTATTCCCATGGTCAGAATTATCCCATCAAATATTATTACTATACATGTTATTGTAATTTGATAATGTTACAATATTATTTTTTACCCTTATTTACCAGATTTACTCTTTAACCATGGTAAATTAAATAATTACGAACCTTACTATCCATAATGTATATAAATAAAATATACCTATTTAAAAAAATTATACCTATTGATTCCAAATATGGAATCCATTTTTCTAAATTCAAATCACAGAAGATTCAGTAATTAGTTTAAAATAAATTTCTATTGTCAAACCAAAAGGCGGGTTTTTAAGAAATGATAACTATCAAATGATTGACATTTGTGTATGTCCAATTTCAAAGTGAAATTTAATCCTATGAACTAAATTGTATTAATTGATAAAAATATAATTCTAGTACACTTTAAAACAAATTAAATTACAATCTAAAAATATAAACAAATTAGATGAAAAGACAATTTTGACTTAAAATGCTGTATTTTTCAATATTCATTAAAAAATGAACTTTATCAGAAAATTAAACAAACTTTTTACAATGTAAATTTTTATGTCCCAGTTCAATTGAGGAAGTTTGAAATTTTAAATAAAACATGTAAAAGTGACAAAAACTATATTCAAAAAGGGTTATCGATCAAAAAGTTGTAAAATGACCTATTAAAAATATTAGAGTATTTCATGATTAAAATATGATTCATACTTATTCAAAGCCTCTTAAATTTATAGAATATATATAATGACATTTAACAAATATGTATAATCATATTTTTGTTTTTTATATTCATTCCCTCTAATAATAAGGATTGGTGTTATGTACCATTTAAAAAAATAATATTATTATATTATCTTTCACTTTAACTCAAAGTTGTGTGCAACGTAAGATTTCAAAGAAATCAATTTTTGTTTGTTGAGCACGCTATTAGAAAAATTATCCCATATAATGAAAAAATAATACCTCTTTCATAAATATTAACAGAAATAAAATATTATTATTCTTTAAGTACCATGTTCGTTACAATATCACCCTCTAAGAAGGGAAATCTCATATAACACTATCAGGAAGGTTAACCTCATAAATCACTATTCCTAAAAGGGAAACCTCATGCTACACTAGATCCATCATTGAATTCCTCAAATAGTTCCTTCAGACACATCTTAGACATTGTAAAATGGAACCCATCTGAACCTAACATCCCATGATTTCATCCCAACCTAAGGCTCCTATCACACCAAACCTCAAGTGACCAAAAACAAATCTCAAGAAACCAAACTAATGATATCATCCAAAAAACAACATGATTCCACATCCTGGGATATATCTAATGAACCATAAACAAACTCACATAGAATCCCTAATCCATGGTGATCATCTAGACAGAAACCCTCACATGGGACTCAAACCTCAACACCTAACCATCTGAAGGATTATAGATCAACAACCTCCAAGATATCCTCTAGAAAAAATAAATTAGTATAATAAACCACCATGAAGGCCTCTAAATGCTGAATATATTCCAAAATCCAGATCTTCATGAAGAGAACACACAATCAACTAGTCTCATAATTAATTCAAACTATAGGGTGTAAAGGTAACCAAAAAACATTGCTAGAAACATTACATTGTGTTTAATTCTATGTACACGTTGTGTACCGTCAATGGTGAACCAAGACATGTACTTCTAAATGGATAGGTCACTCCTGGGGTCTTCCCATGTACTAGTACATGACCATGAAACACATAGATTTTCAACATATATAATTACATAACCATTGAATACATGGGTTTTCCCAAGTAATACTTCCCGAAAATGTACCCCTCCCATGTGGTGTTTGCCCAAGAACTCAACCAGAATGCCATGTCCCACTACACGTATTTTACCCATGGTATGTGGTGTGTACTTACCAAGCTCCATTATCCCATATACAAGAAGATATGTCCAGGTACCTATCCAAGCACAACTACATGACTTGTAATTTATTTACATGGTGTGTACATCTAAAGGACCATATTCACCTAATAGGAATAATGCATAATGTTTGTTCATAAAAAAACATGATTTCTTGAATCAAAATCCCTTTGAAGCTCTCGAAAAACCTTAATTTTCATGAAAACCACCATATTAACACTCATGGGGTCCATAACAGCCCAAAAACAATATAAAAACATAAAAAACAATACTTAGTGTATTTATAGTGAATCATTAAGAAGGGGTACCTATGGAAATAAAGAACTAAATCTTTTTTATGATTCCCAACCAACTGCTAACATATGATGATTTGGTGTGACCTAACCTCAGTGTCAACACCTCCATATCACTTCCTCTCTCTATGTTTCTATCTCACATTCCCTCTCCCTCTCATATCATATAAATGAAAAAAAGGAATACCTAATGGGGTGGGGAATACATGCAAATAAGAGGGAAGAGGACATAAAAATGAAAATATCAAAAATGTTAGATGAAATAAATAATGGTAAAATGGGGAGAGAGAAGAATAGGGGGTCCTTCACTGCCATAGAGGCTGAGAAAAAGTTATTCTTCACCTTGGAAAAAAACCAACATCCAAAATCAACCACGCATTCAGAATTAAAATCCAACACTCATAATAAATACATCACATACTGTAAATTCACAAATAAATAATATTTAATTAATTAAATATTAAATATTTTACAAAATATAATTAGCTCATAATTAAACCAAACATCTCTCCTAGGGTAAAAACACTATTCCAAGACCAATGGAGTGGTCATAAAGTTTATTTTAGATCTCCTGATAGTGTAAATTAAAAAAAATGTCCCTAAAACACACTATATAAAAAATATTAATATTTCCCTTGTTTTTTATAAATTATCAATAAAAATTTATAAATGTTATTCCTTGAAAGCGTAGTATTATAATAAATATAATAAATCTTGGATTTTATAATATATATATTAGGGTATTATTTATTATGGGATTTTATTATATATAAGGCTCACATTTTTTGAATAATGTAGGTGTGGAAGTTGCTATTCATAAGTGAGGAGAGGGGAACCCTTCAAATTATATAATAAATTAAATTAATATAATTTATTGTTCTTTATTAAGTGGACTCAAATTAATATATATAAAATATCATATGTGTATGTGTATAAATATCCTAATCCAATAAAATTTATACAATTTAATGTGTTTAAACTCTTATATCATAGTTTTAACCCTCATTAACCCTCTTGACGATTACTATAATATCATAATTTTGACTCCTTAATGGTAATGAAATTTATAATAAATAAATAAGTGACCCATAAGTGTAAAATTATTGATTTTATCGGCCATATACCATTATTGAGGACAAATATATTATTATTATTATTAATTATTAACAGTTTAATTTTATATTATTTAATATTCAATACCATTAAAATTTTTTGTGGATTATTCATATAGATTAACTTCAAACACAGAAGGAATGAAATTGAATTCAATTAAAAAATTTCAACACACCACTAATATGTAATTTTTATTTACATATTTTTGGAATACAATAACACATCCTAATTTTATTACATTACAAATTTATAAAATAATTTAGTTGACTTTTTTTAGTTGAACAAATATTGTGTCGATAATGCTTATGTATTTAAGGTAAATATTATTAAGAATACTTAATGGATTATAATTCAATTTATTTTTGATAATTATCTTATACATTTTGAGATGTAACATTTACATAGTTCATAGATCCAGTGCCAATCAGCCTTAGTACATGGACATTATCGGTTGATAAGTCAAATGATAAATATCAATCCCCACCCATCAGATAAAAATTGTTGGACCACATTAAATGACCTGCATATATGGACAAAAAGATATCCAATTGCACGACTGTATGGTCTTGGTCCTAATGAAAAATCCATACCCTCTCATTCATCAAAATTTTATAGCATTGCTGGTGGTTAATTTCTTTCTATAACATTGTTTGGAACTACAACTCAGGTTTTGAACCAAATATCTCTAAAATCATAGTCTATTTGAACCGTATCTTCAACTCATCTCAACAAGCCAAGCCTCTACCACTGAATGATTTAACACACCCCGCTGCTATAGGTTTTTTCCACCAACACCAAATCCCTTCATCAGCTTCTCGGTTGTCTGTCTCGCCATCACTGAAGTATGCCACCATTAACTGCCTGAACATCGTCGATCTACTGCTCCACACACCGCACAATGTGGTTTCTTTCCTATTCCTGCAAATCGATGAAGCCTTTCATCATCTACCTTCACTCTTCCACCCATATTCCCACCTTTTGACAAAGATTGCTGATAAATGTATCCCAACCTAGTTCCTCATCATCACTAAATGTGCCCCCTCTTGTGCCCTAATGCCTCCACCCGCACCCCACCATGATACCCGTCAAGACGCCACACCAACCATGAATAGCCTCCACTAAATCCTAATAAATCCCAAAATTTGGGAATGCCATGTATATAATCCTAGTATGATGCATGATTACGGATTAACCTTACCAATAAGCTAGGACCCCGACTCCTATTTAAGGAAATTATTCAATCACTAAAAAAATAACATAATAATAAAATTAATTAATATTTAGAATAATAATTCATAACCAAAAATAAACACCTTCAATCATTATGAACTAAATATTAGACATATTATTAAAAAAAGTGAGAAATTTTGTATTTATTCATTACTTCCAATAATATTAAGGTCAATATCGAAGAATAAGGGAAAAAAATTCCATATATTTGAATATTGGATGATGATTTCAGAACTAAAATCATTTCATAAAAATAAGGTAGCTATTGTATAGATTTTCAAAGCCATATCACATTGTTTTTTAAAAAAATTACTCAATTTACCCAAACCTTGGTGAGTTATATTAACCCCGATTACTATAAATAATGGTAAAAAATAATGACTAACTATTAACCAATATTGGACCTGATGATTAAAATTTTTGTATCTATTTTTTAAGTTTAAATTTATAAATGTGGTAGAATTCCATGTCAGAATAAGAATAGAAAATTCAATGAAAACACTTACGAGACAAATTTGTTCTTAAACATAAAATTGCATTTATTCTTATCCAATGCCTAGTAAAAACCTCTATAACAATAATAAAAGAATTTATTGAAAAAATAATCTATTAATTTTCTATAAATTATTCACTAAAATTGGTTAATTTAATTTATTAACATAAAAAATTGTTACACCCATAAAAATGATTTTTTAGAAAACATCTCTTTTATTTTTTGAAATAATTAAATCAATTGTTAATCACTGAATACATTTTATACATGTGTAAATAAGTTTTTTATTAATATATATTTTTTCTACTCATACAATCCAATATAAGTGATTTGAGATAATTACCTCATTAAATAATAATAATTCAATAGTATAATGTGGTTCGATTAAACTCATCGTTGCATGTAAAGTAAGCTATCAAGCACTTCATATATATTTTATTATAAATAAATATAAAATATTTGGGTGTTACTATTTAACCCCATTAAATTTAATTTCAACCATGAAATAACATTACTTTTAGATAAAGGAATGATTAAATCTCTATGTCACCACAACCTCATGTTTCTTTGTAGCTTTTGTTTATTCCTCTAGAAAACATTAACCACATGAATTATCTTGTTACATACAAAATTTACGCTATAATACAAGATCAATATTGATTATTATCTATATTAAAGGCCAAAATATTGTTGTAGAACCTATAGTTTGGACATGCGAAGGGTCATATATGTGCTTCCTCCAGAAATATACCTCGAAGAAAACATTAAATTGAGAGGGGATCAGTGGAATCTCTATGACATGAGATACATTCCATACATGATAAAGATTCCTTAAGAAAAAAATTTATGTTGGGGTTATCTTTCCCTTTATTCCAAATATCACAACCTCTTTCAATGTAAATATTCACAAAAATACCATCCACCTAATATTGAATTCCAAATATCACCAGTGATTGTCACTATAACTCTTTTGTCGACTATGAGTTATCTTGATGTGCTACAAAATGGATCTAAAATTTTATTATATTTCATCATTTAGATCATATTCAAATAGAATTATTTCTCTTATTTTTTCCACGTATATCATGGTTCTTTACTTATTTCTATATAATTATTCATATATATCCATCTGAATGTTCAAATAAAATATATTTTTCTAAGAAAACTCAACTAAAGGAACGCGTTGATCCCAAACACCATTCAAATATAAGAAATGGGATATCAGAATATCTTATACTATTTTAATGGTTCTCTTAGACTATCTATATATCTAAGGATTAAAGGAATTACTAAAATTTAATTCCATATATATAGCTTGTGGAAGACTTCATCAAAAAATTATTGTAATCATTGGATCTTAATCAGATAAAATAGAATGTGGTACTCTATAAACGATTTCCTTTTCATTATGTTATATTATGTAAAGATGATTAAGAGATAAATATTCCATAATGTTAATTAAATACACTAATTATATAAGGATATTGAATTGAACAAAATTAAATTATGGAATTTAGATTTTTTGGGCAGTACGATGATGAAATCCATGGTGATGGTTTACTATTTTCATTATGGTATGGATAATGAATGTAACATACCCATAGAATACAATCTATTATCATTAACATTCATACAAACTATGTACCAAGATATATACTCTACAATAATTCTATTCATATTATCCAACTATAAATTCACCATCAGATCACTATACATATTTTAACTTCTAAGATGAATAAAGAATGATGTGTAATGAGCTTCATACAAAATCCCATTATTTAGTTTTATTGTTCAAGGTAAATATTCACGGTCTCTGAAAATTTTAATTCAATAAAAATCAATGTTTTCATCGGAAAAATGTATTACATTATTTTATAGCTCTAAACCTTTTTTATGTGACTCATTAATCTTTACAGGAATAGATAGTTTTACAGAAATTTGAGTAAGATATTGTTTTCTATTTCTTTTATGATTTCTATATTCTCCCTTTTAAAATCTATAATTGTTGGATCTTCTTTGATCCTGATAAAATATAATATATAAAAAATACTTTCAACTCAATGAATCAAAAACCTTATTATCCTTTATAAGCTGGAAATATTCTAAGTAGTCATCATTTGCAATCAACTATATTCATATTATATTGTAAATATCTACTCTTTTAATGTTTATATGTACTTTGAAATTATATGATCAGTATATATGTCACATCTTTCATTGTAAATTTATTTTCTCTTTATCATTAATGAAAAAATTACTGTACCTAATTCCACATCATGATTTTGCTAATTTTATTATGAAACATCATTTGGTGAGTGAAAAAATCTAGAATCATAGCATTATACATGAGGATGAATACAAGTCTACTATATGATTCATCACTATAGATCACAAATCCTTATCTACTATAATTCCATGTGATTAAAGGGGTTCCAACCAACATTTTCTTGGTTCCATAAAATATACCTTACATTAAAAAGTCCATATGAACTTCACTCCCTTCATAGTTAACTTGGTGTGTGGATTAAATAAACATGAAATCATATTCACAAATCACCAATAAAATTTAGTAAATTGAACAAAAATATATATCTTCGTCTTCATAATTCGTCTGGGTCAATGTTCAAAAGATTTTGTCTTTGATTTGTCAACTAATATACCCTTACTGGATATTATATGACCCAATAATGAAACCATTTTCATCCAAAATTCACAATTAGTAAATTTTTCTAACAACTTCTCCTTCATTATGTGTTTTAATACTATTTAAAGTGATCTTAATTGTTTTTATTTCTCATAAAATATATATTAATTTCATCTATAAAAACTAAAATAAACTTATCTTGTGAATCTCTAAAGAGTATATCCATTAAATACATTAATATCACCAAAACACTAGAAAGTCTAAATGGAATAACTGTAAATTCATCATGTCCACAACTCATACATAATTTTATCTTGGGGATTTATTTACTTTTGACACTTAATTGAAAATATCTAGATATATGATCAATCTAGGGAAAATATTGAACTAGACATAATTGATCGAAAAAAATTATCCAAACAGAACAAAGGAAATTTATTCTTTATTGTTATATTGTTATGTTTCGAATAATCAATATAGAGTAGAATTTATCTATATTTCTTCTTAACAAATAGAATAGGTGTACCCCATGGTGAAACACATTAATGAATGAATCCCTTATCAATATTCTCTTTGATTCTCTTTTTCAATTTGAACAACCCTATTAAGATCATACATTAAGTAGTATTTGAAATATTTGTACAACTATGTATGAGTTTTATTGAAAAATAAACTACATTATTCAAAGGAAGACTGTGAAACTCTTCCAAAACGAATAAAAAATCTACCATAAAATAGTAATATCTTAAATGTTGAGTTACATTCCAACCATGTAAGATAAATACTCTCTTTAAATAAGAATAAAGACCCATACACAAGATTTAATTTCAACTTATGGTTCAAATTTATCCTCATACTGATAGAAAATCATAGGTCTGCTTGAAATAAAAAATGTGACTTTCCTTTATCTAAAATTTATTTGAGATTTATAGAAATAAATCAAATCCATTCGGAAAAATAACATCAAATTCAAATATAGGGAGAATTACATGATTTTTAGAAAGAAATTCAGACAGACATTAATAAATGAAGAATCATATACTTGAGATGTGATCATCATACCATTATATGTTTTCATAATAAATACAATATCCAATTTTTGGGGTAGTATTTTGATACCCATAGAAAATTATTCAGATATAATGAATTGGGTATATCTAAAATCAAAAAAGACATTAGAAATTATATATTGGATGGTAAGTGTACCTTTCTTCCCTTTTTTATGATACTCCACATTGGAAATAGTGATCGCATATGATTTCCCTTTATCTTCTATATTAATTGGTTTTTAATGTTGATCATTGTTATTAACCCTCATATTCGATCACTTGTTTTCATAGTGACAATAATCCATGAATTTAGAAAACTAGGGTTTGGTTGGTGCATTAAATAGAGATTTATCTCTATTCACATCATTATATGACATCTACCCATCTTTTTGGCATTAGATTTCCTAATGACCTTCATTTCCACACATAAAGGATTTAATAGTACCCTCAACACAATTTTCTCTTGTTTCCTTACACAAATCTACCATAAAGTATATCTTATCTTATTCACTCCATGTCTATTATGATTAGAATTTCTTTTTAATTCCATTATTCTTTTCTTATAAAAACCCTTGATATTTATAGATAAATTCAATATCCCTTTTATATTGACAGAAAATTGAACTATTTCATCATAGATAATAAATTCCATAATGGAAACATCACTAAAGAGACATGGTTTTAATCCATTAAATAATATATCAGTTTTACAAAATGGTTTAATGAAAATATAAAAATAATACCTTGTAGGTCTTGTAAAATATTCCTTATAGGTCATAATCGATTCATCATCCATACTCTCTAGCGTAAGTAATTACTTCATCATTTAAATATGAAGATTATAAAGAATGTACTTGTTGAAAAATAACCTTCTAAAATCCCTCAACTCAATAGAGTAAATTCATTTCGACTACATCATGTTCTAAATGATTGTCCACCATTGACCTGCATCACATTGAAAATGATAACGATCCAATATAACTCATTCATGCTCTAAACATTTGAGAATAGAAGATAACTTTTTGTGGTAATGATCCTTTTCTCAAGAACTAGAGCACCAGGAGACACACTAAAATACGGTAGATGTTTCGTCATGAATATCTTAATAGAATTGTGTTCCCTCATTTTCTCATTTGGAATCACAACAGGTTTCACGGATTGATAATATTGGGTAAGCATAACAATTATATTTTTTAATATAACTACTATAAAATATTGTTTCTTGGGAGAAACATTATAACAAAATACCCTTTTAATGAAGGAACATATCATTTTTTTCAAATTGAATCATTCATTTAATCAATGTAAGGGTATTCTACGGCCTAGAGAAGGATTGCGGAGCGTGTTTGGATTGATTAGATCCCAGAGGTCCTGAAAAATTCGATGTAGGATAGGCCACATATTTATTTATTTATTTATTTAATCATTTATTCATTTATTCATTTATTTATATATTCATTTTTACATTTTTACATTTTTTCATTTTTTCATTTTTTCATTATTTCATTTTTTCATTTTTTCATTTTTTTCATTTTTTCATTTTTTCATTTTTTCATTATTTCATTTTTTTTATTTTTTTATTTTTTTTATTTTTTCATTTTTTTATATTTTCATTTCTTCATTTTTTCATTTTTTTTCAATTTTTTCATTTTTTCATTTGTTCATTTATTCATATGTTCATTTTTTTATTATTCATCTGTTCATTGGTTCATTTATTTGTTGCTTCATTTATTCATTTGTTCATTTATTGATTTATTGATTTCTTCATTTATTAATTTTTTCATTTATTAATTTCTCCATTTCTTCATTTCTTCATTTCTTCATTTATTTATTTATTTATTTATTTATTTATTTATTCATTTTTAAATTTATACATTTATACATTTATTCATTTGTACTTATATACATTTATTTATTTATACATTTTGTCATTTATTTAATTAATTCATTTATTCATTTTTATTTATTTTTATTCATTTATTCATTTCTTCATTTATGCATTTATTCATTTATTCATTTATTCATTTATTCATTTATTCATTTATTCATTTATTCATTTATTCATTTATTCATTTATTCATTTATTCAATTATTCATTTATTCATTTATTCATTTACTAAATTATTAATTTATTCATTTACTCATTTACTCATTTATTCATTTACTAATTTTTTCATTTACTCATTTACTCATTTATTCATTTACTCATTTTTTAATTAATTCTGTTATTCACTTATTCATTAATTCAGTTATTCAATTATTCAGTTATTCATTTATTGATTTATTCATTTATTCATTAATTCATTAATTCATTTATTCATTTACTCATTTATTTAGTTATTCATTTATTCATTTATTCTTATATTTAATTATTCATTTATTAATTTATTAATTTATTCATTTATTTATTTATTCATTTACTCATTTAATCATTTACTTATTTAGTCATTCATTCAATTATACATATATAAATTTCTTCATTTCTTCATTTCTTCATTTATTCATTTATTTATTCATTCATTTATTCATTTATTCATTCATTCAGTGATTCATATATTCATTTATTCATTTACAGATTTTTTCATTGTTTTCATTTTTTCATTTTTTCATTTTTTTATTTATTTGTTTTTTCATTTATTCATTTATTCATTTATTCATTTATTAATTTATTCATTTATTTATTTATTTATTTATTTATTTATTCATTCATTTATTAATTTATTAGTTTAATAATTTATTCATTTATTCATTGATTCGTTTATATATTTATTCATTTATTTATTTATTCATATATTCATTCATTCATTCATTCATTTATTCATTTATTCATTTATTCATTTATTAATTTTTTCATTTATTCATTTATTCATTTATTCGTTTACTCATTTATTCATTTATTCATTTATTGATTTATTCATTTATTCGTATATTCCTTTATTCATTAATTCATTAATTCCTTAATTCATTTGTTAATTTATTCATATATTCATATATTCATTTATTTATTTATTCATTTATTCATTTGTTCATTTATACATTTATTCATTTATTCATTTGTTCATTTATTCCTATATTCAACTATTCCATTATTCATTTATTCTTCTATTCATTTATTATTTTATTTATTTATTCATTTATTCATTTATTCATTTACTGATTTATTCATTTATTCATTTATTCATTTATTCATTTATTCATTTATTCATTTATTCAATTATTCATTTATTCATTTATTTATGTATTTTTTTATTTATTTATTCATTAATACATTTATTCATTTATACATTTATATACTTATTCATTTATTCATTTATTCATTAATTTATTTCATTATTTATTCATTTATTATTTTATTCTTTTATTCAATTATTCTTTTATTCTTTTATTTAGTTATTCATTTTTTCATTTTTTCATTTTTTCATTTTTTCATTTTTTTCATTTTTTCATTTATTCATTTTCTTGATTTATTCATTTATTCAGTTATTCATTTATTCATTTATTAAATAATTCATTTCTTCATTTCTTCATTTCTTCATTTCTTCATTTCTTAATTTTCATTTGTTCATCTCTTCATTTATTCATTTGATCAATTATTCTTTTACTCATTTATTCATTTCTTCATTTGTTCATTTTTTTTCATTTCATTATTTATTTGTTTATTCATTTATTCATTTATTTATTTATTTATTCATTCATTTATTCATTTATTCATTTATTCATTTATTCATTTATTCCTTTATTCCTTTATTCATTTATTCATTTATTCATTTATTCATTTATTCATTTATTGATTTATTCATTTATTCATTTATTCATTTATCCATTTATTCATTTATTCATTTGTTCATTTGTTCATTTAATCATTTATTCATTTATTAATTTATTCATTTATTCATTTATTAATTTATTCATTTATTCATTTCATCATTTCATCATTTCCTAATTTATTCATTTATTCATTTATTCCTCCAAATCCTTTTTTGTTATTTTTTAAAACACACTTTTTGGCTTCTTGGGAAGCTCACATAAACTGGAAATCAGTTCCAAACATTGCACATGTATACCATTACACAGAAAACCACATCCTAAAATCCATATTCAAATTTCAAAATTTAAATTTAGACCATTAAAAAATCACAAACCCTAGTAGGTGAGAAGCTCGAGAAACCAACCACCATGGAGACACCTCACTGCCATCATCACTATGTCATCCTATTCTCTTAGAACCATCACCACCTTCGAGTCATCACATCACCTTAGAACTCAACCACATTGGCTCATCATTTCCAGCATCTTCTCCTACCTCCACTGCCTCCACACTGTCGACATCGTGTCGTAGAGCCTCCCTCACCATGACTGTCATAAAATCCGGTCCACCAACACCATTGTCGTCACCAATCAACCCCAAAACAGAATTTCAAAGCACCTCAACAACATCATGTCCTCATCCCCCATCACGAGACCACATACCATCCAAAAAAGGAATCATCTAAACGAAAATTTTGCCACCTAGAACACAGATAACCACTTAAATATCACCTCCCAACTCTTGTGTGATAGCCACCTCTCCAGACTGACCTGGAGAGGAGAGGTGATACCTGAATACATAGTAGTGTTGGATAAGTATTGAGTCTTTATAGGGAGTCGTGATCTTCAACGAAAGCACCCATCGAAACTGACCCCCCGCTGTTTCCTGAACCCTGGCTGTGCCACCAGGAACCCCCCCCCCCCGCCCATAACGCACCACACAACCCAAAACCACTTGGAATCCATCATACCCGACCGACCTGGAAGGGAGAAATGGATCTTTAGTCCATATTTGAGTTTAAGAAGGCATGACTTCAATAGCAAGCCACAACCAAGGAAACATCAGACTCACCATAAGTCTATGACCATGCACATTCCCATTCCATATTTAGAAATTCTGTGATGGGTCAGATTTGAACCCCTTACCTTTTTTATATTCTCCAATTTCTTTACAACTCTAGCAAGATCTTCTTGTGGTCAATAAATCCAATTTAATATACTTATATATATATATGAATTGAAAAAACAAGTATTACATAAAAATAGATACACACTAAATAATTATTAATCAATAATTAATAATCAATATTTATTAATCAATAATGATTAATAAATAATAAATAATTACTAATTACTGATATATAATATATAATATATAACATATAATATATAAGAGATAATATATAATACATAATATATAATACATAATATATAATACATAATACATAATATATAATATATTTTACATAATATATAATACATAATATATTATCTATTATATATTATATGTATTATATTTTATTTATTATATATTATATAATCCATAATTTATAATAGATCATATATAATACATAATACATAATACACAATAAATAATATATAATATATAATATATAATATATAATATATAATATATAATATATAATATATAATATATAATATATAATATGTAATATAAAATATGTAATATGTAATACATAATATATAATATATATAATATAGTAGAAATGTATAAATAATAAATTAATTAAAAAATAATTTATTATTTGATAAATAAATAACAAATTTATAATAAATTAATAAATAATATATAAATAAAAAAATAAATATTAAATAGTAAATATTAAATATTAAACATTAAATAGTACATATAAAATAGTAAATAATTAACAAATAATAATTATTAATCAATAATAACTAGTAATTAATAATTTATCATTAAGAATTAAGAATTAAGAATTAATGTTTAATAATTATTAATTTATAAAAAATTAATAAATTATTAAAATATTATTAATATATTACTAAAAACTATTAATAAATAATTAATATTTATTAAATAATTAATTAACTAATTAATGATTAATAAACTAATAATAAATTAATATTTAGTAAATTAAAAATAAATTAATAAATTATAAATTATTAATAATAAATAATAAATAAATAAATACATAATTAAATAGATAGATAAATAAATAAATAAATAATGAATTAATAATTAATAATTAATAATAACTAGTAACTAATAACTATTACATAATAATTGATAATTATAAAATTATTAATTATTAATTATTAATTAATATTTAAATTTTTATATTTAATATGAAATATACAATATTCAATATTTAATAAATAATAAATAATTAATTGATATTTAATTAAAAAATAATAAATAAATAATATAAAAATAATAAGTAAATAAAAAGATAATAAATTGATAATAAAATAATAATAAATTAATATTTAGAAAATTATAAATATTTTAACAAATAATAATAAATAATATAAAATATATAATAAATAATAAAAAATAAATAATAAATAATGAAAAATAAATACATAAATAAATACATAAATAAATAGATAAATAAATAATAATATATAATAATTAATAATTAATAATTAATAATTTCTAATTAATTAATAATATTTAATTATTTACTAATTAATATATAATAAATATATAATGAACAAAAAAATAAGTAAATAAATAAATAAATAAATAAATAGATGTTGAATAATAAACATATAATAATTATTAATTAATTAATTAATTAATTAATTAATTGATTATAAATTAACTTATAATTAATGTGCACATAATAACTAAATAATAAATAAATAAATAAATAGACATTAAATATTAAATAAAAAATATATAAAAAATATATTTAAATAATAACTAATTAATTCATAATTAATTAATTAATATTAAAAACTAAATAAATAAATAAATAATAAATTAAATTATAAAGGTTAAGGGCCTCTAAAAACCCTAAAACTCCTAAAATGGCCGTAAAATATGATCTGAGACTCCTTCTTCAGTGCTACAAATAGTCAAATCGAAGATCATGAAATGAGATTCAATGTGATATGTGTTATAGGCCGAACGGACACCTCAATCGAATGTTATAACTGTTTGAATTTTAAGAAATCATTATAAGTAACTAAAACCTCTATTTCGGAGGCCTTCTCAGCCTTTTTGGCCGAATAAAATAGGGTACAATACTCAATGAGTTGGTACCAGAGCTAGGCGAACAAATGGAAACCCATATTAAAAGGTATGACTATTTGAATTATAAGTTTGATTTTTGACTTTTCAATTTTGAATATATTTTTTTCCTTTGATTATTACATGATTTAAATTTGACTTAGTTTTTTCGCATTTGATAAACTTTGATTTGACTGGTTATGGAGCTGAAATAGTCTCTTGGATTAGAAGTTATGGTTATTTGACGTCTAAGTATATTCTTCTACATATTGAAGATTTGTTTTCTTTTTAAATATATTATTAACTAATAATTATAATTATTAATTAATTGACATAGTATAAGTATATAAAATTACCAATAATAAAATATATTTGATTTTAAATTACAAATAATAAATAATAAATAATAAATAAATATTTTTTTTAAATTTACTTAAATTTTTTTTATTAAATTTTGCGGTGGTTTCAAAAAACAACCGCTATTTCACGGTTTTTTTAAATCCACTATTAAAATATTTATTTTTTTGAGATGATATTTTATAAAAAATTTAAAAAATTAAAAAAAACTTTAAGTGGTTGTTTTGTAGCGTTGGTTTTAAAAATACTAACTAAAACACTACTTTCTTATAGTGTACATCGAATCAGAGTATGATAACAATAGTGGATCCATCTACAACTCTTCGGCAAGTCATCACATATATTTCCATTTTTTATGGGAATTTAATATTTATTTTGTCAGACTATAAGAATTCACTTGTCGACATTCTATATCATGTTGACTCCTTCATGTCTAATTGACCCTAGTGTGTTGACATAGGTTAATTGAATCATATTTTGGGGTTTTTATATCACCTATACTATAAATGTATATTCAACGGGCATTCCAACCATATATGACACTTAAGGAAAATTTCCCATGGTGAAAAAAATATTTTTTTATCTCCCGACACAAGTTTAAACTCAATTGATCCTTGTCTCATGTGTATTTTGATTAACCCAAGACACCACGTGGTTTTTTAGTACTCTTAGGCTTCCAATTGACTAAATGGGTATATGAATGTTTTGATATGACCCCTTTTTTTTATTCCATTATAATTATAATTTCCATGATAGGAGAAAGTGGACAACATGCCTTGGATATGATGGCTCAAATATAATGAATGTTTTCCCTTCAAATGATTAGAATGAGTTTGACTTGTTTCTAATGACTTAGGAGCATCCCTTATTTGTATGCCTCAAAATTTATTTATATCAATTGGAACTTCTAATTAGAAATGCTTCAGGACAATGAATTGCATGAGATGCATTTCCTCATGCATTGAATTGAACATGTTATATGCCTTTTTTAAGTGTTATATTGAAATGTATGAGATGTTCTACCCATGATTTTTTTGTTTAAATGTATTTTGATTCCTTATTGATAATTCTTCTTGTACAAAGAATAAATGAAAAGATTTTTCCTCATGACTTGTGATGTGAATGTGGGAAAACCCTTACATGTTTTGGATGATACTTTTCTTGATTCCAGTGGAACGTGAGAGCATTTGTGTGAGAAGTCTGTGTGGAAATCTCAGTTTGAGTCTAGGGATAAGATGTGAGAACACCTTTACTGACAGAAGCCTTTGGGTACGTTCCAGTCCTACCAGAAGGTGGATCTAGAGGATAGATAGTGAGATCTCCCATAGTGATGGATGATAGTGGGTATGTCCCGGTCTTGCTAGTACATTCATGCAAAGAGACTATGAGGGTTATTGTATTTGGGTTAGGGGCTAATCCGTGAGATATTACCCTATAATTAGATAGAGGTTGTTACATCTTGACCCCCCTGTAGTTATCTATCTATTGATATATATATAGATACATATACATATAAAGTACTATTATATATATATAGTGGAATGATCAGAAAAACTAGCCTTGGGCTAATGTAGGTAGACCACCAGGTGTCCCTTGGAAACCTAAGCAGGAGATTATTTAATTATTCAGCATTAGTTTGCTTTTATATTATTACTTTCACAATAATTACATATGAACAACTACATGTATTTCATGTAGAATCCATTAGTGGTCACCTAATAAGATTTTATCTCACACTCTGCCACATTATTCTAACATGGGGGGTATAGTCACCCCCGGGTACTACATACACACCACGACTACTTTTCGGCAACCCCTAGAATATTAGGAGATGCACCATGGGTCATGTGGTTAACCGAGCTTGGGGAACATGTTAAGTAGAATTTGGGTCTGGGATGCAATAAAGTGCTATAAGAGGTTTTTATTTCTTACACTATGATTTAGAGATAATAAATTTGAGATTGGGATTACTTGGGACTTAGTAGCAAGCCGCTCTTGGGTGTCGTAAAACCATGTATGGGGTAAAGGCTATGTTTCCTCAAATGATCATAATTGATTCTATTATTTAATGTTGATATGATTTCAGCATTGGGTGATACACAAGTCTTTAGATTTTATGGATAATGATGTCATTGGAATTATGATATAATTACCATAACATGATGAAATAAGCGTTATGTATAAGAACATGTCTCACAATAGGCACAATATGGATATGGCATACATTTTTTCCCTGACGCATTTAAATTTTACCAATAATATTATATTTTTTATTTATTTTACCATTTCCTATGTGTACAATTGTACTAAAACATCTTACAGGACTTTGGATCAAATTTTGGAGTCAGTTTATTGGGTGTTACTCTTTGATTCATGCAGTTTATGGGACCTTATAGATCAAAAAATAGAATATGAGCTAGCTCAACCATTTTGAAATGGTTTTACTACATTAATAAGAACAATTTTAGTGGGAATTACATCCAAATGAATTTGATCTTTCAGTTCATAAGTTGTTTGGTCCCTTATGGATCATAAAATGTCATATCATTGGATTCGGCTTCTTCAAATTCATTAAATGGTTAAAAGAGAACAATTTTAATTTGGAGATGAATTTTAACTTGATAACATCCATCATGCATATTCATAACAAAGAATCATGATTTGAACCTTGCCTTAGTAGTTGGTAGATGGTGATTCTTCATTCTAATGGCCTATTATGGGTTATTTCTTCATCTAGACCTTGATTTTGAAGTAATAAAAGGGGCATGTTCATTGTTATAAGAAGTATTTAGTACATTTCCTAGTTCCATGAATGTAATATTCTAAATTTATTGAATCCCTTATGAGAGATTCATCTTGAATTATTGTTTTATTCCTCCATGATGTCCTCCAGTCAAGCACCCTGAGGCGGTGACGATCATGTTCTTGATGTTGGTATGTGAGACCCTAGTAGTCCCTCCTCATGAGACACTTGTACCTCCAATTTCTATACCAAATATGGGATCTGACACCCTGTTTTGGTAAGTACTCCTATGTATAATGAAATATATGCAAGTTACAGTGTGAAATGTCGTGAGTATGGTATAGTTAACTTGCAAGTTTCAGCAGCAGCATCCTCATACTTTTTTTGGGGGATGGGAGAGAAATTTTTGTTTATTCATGGGTTGACAATATCTTGTCTATTTTTGAGAACCTCTAGGAACCTCTAATGAAGAGTGTCAAGAGAGATACTTACAGGACACATGATTCATCCAAGTGGTTTTGGAATGTCATCACTGAGGTAAGACAACCTAGAAAGATGGTTTGGGATGAATTTTAGACCGTCTTATATGACAATATCATTCCATAAACTCTGAGGGATGATAGAGGTACAGAGTTTACGAATTTTCAGTAGGATACTATGTCACTAATGGATTACTCATCTATTTTTTTGATCTGCAATATTTCTATCCCTTTCTAGTTTCTGGTTATATGATGGTTTCAAGGTGGTTTGTGTATGGTTTGTGCTACACAATCTAGTCATAAGTGAATGTGTTTAGGTTGATTTTTATCTCAAAAATTTTCAACCAGTCCCATATCATAGAAAAAAAACGTGAAGGATCCTAAAGGTGCAACCCAAGGTGATTCAGTACCTAGAACTGCCATGGGACCTTCATCTTGGTGAAGAGGTGCTTTGAGGTTTCCCAGGGAGGAAGTTGCAGTCAAGGTCCTACCACTGATAGTTATTTTTTATGTCACCAGTGAATAAATAAATGTAACATTAAAGTAACTTGTCAGGGGGATCCAATTGAGTGCAGAGGTTATGGAAGGATAATACAAAATCATTATTGATTTATGACTTTCCCGATAGTGCCAAGTGAATAGTAATATTCACCTACTACTTGGTCTAGATATTGGACAAAAATATAACAACATAAATGTGGTTAGAATACCACCAGTTAATTAGGCTATGGTGGCGGTCAAGGTAGAGGTAACTAGGCAAATAATTCTCAACACCAGTTGTGTGAACCAACTTAGGTTAGTCAGAGAGTGACTCAGGGTCACAGTACATGCCAATTAACTATGGTCCATCCTACACTACATGATTACATCTCCAAACCATCTACTATATGAGGTAAAATTATAGTATCATCCACTTTAGTGTCTTCATTGTTTGATACATGTGAATCTCACTAATTTATATCTAAGGAAATCACTAAGAGATTGGTCCTAGATATCGAGTATTGTAATGGAATCCAGATGCTAGAAAAACTCTTAGGTTTCCATTTAGAGGGAGTTTGTCTTTATCAGAATTGTCCCCTTAATATAGGTGGTTACCTATTTTTATAGAACCTATACATCCTAGACATGATAGGATTCAATGTAATCATTTGGATAGACTGTCTAGTTCCCTATAGATTTTGTACTGACTGTCATCATTAGAGGGTGATGTTTACATCATGAGAGGGAATTATGCATTTGCATGATGTAGCATGGGATGTTAGTGTGAGATGAGAAGGATGCTATATAGTGTTATAGCACAGGTCCTCAATCTTTACCTGGATGATCCGGGGTTATAGCTCACTGAATTTCCTTCTATAGTGGAGCGTTTTAGAGATTTTATTCCTTATTAATTCTCTGGTCTACCTCCATAATGAGAGGTATAGTTAATTGTTGAGTGTGTTCCAGGAGTATGACCTTTTAACATTCCACCATATAGGATGGAACATAAATATATTCTAGAGAACAAGAATAAATTGGAGGATCTGGATGAAAAAGGTTTTGTATTCTCTAGTACTTGTCCTTCAAGATTATTGGTCCTCTTTTTCATGAAGTCATTTGGAACCCTTAGACATTGTGGGGATTACCATCGGTTGAATCATTTTTTGATTAAGAACAAATATCCACTACCTATAATAGACCAACATATTTTATCATTCCCAAGGATAAATGTTGTTTTCAAAGAATTATTTGATTTCAATATACCATTATGTGTGATTTAAGACTTTATACACACCTAAAATATCTTTCTAAAGAAAGTATGGTCTCTATAAGTAACTGGTTAGGTCATTCAGACTCACTGAAGCATGTTATATATTCCTGGATCATATGAATTGATTATTATACCCTTATCCAGATTCATTTTTTTACATTCTTTGACGATAGATTAGTAAATTTATGCTCCATACAAGACCATGAAACCCATGTTGAGGTCATGGAAAATACGTTGAGAGAGGATTGACTTTATTCTAAGCTTAGTAAATACCTCTTTTGTATCACATGATTTAAATCTCACTTAGTTTTTTTCTCAATTGATAAACATTGATTTGACAATTAGTGGAGCTGAAATGGACACTCAGATGAGAAGTTATGGTCATTTGATGACGAAGTCTATTCTTCTACTTATTGAATATTTGTTTTCTATTTAAATATATTATTAAATAGTAATTATAAATATTAATTAATTGAAAAATTATAAATATATACAATTATCAATAATAAAAAATATTTTATTTTAAATAATAATAATAATAAATAATAATAAATAATAAATAAATAATAATTTAAAATTCTCTTAAATTCATTTTCTAAAATTTTGCGGTGGTTTCCAAAAAATTGTTTCTATTTCACAGAAACTATTTTTATAAAACTACCATTAAAATTTTAATTTTTTGAAATGATATTTTGAAAAAAAAAAGTAAAAATTAAAAAAAAAATTAGTGGTTGTTTTTTCATGGCGGTATTAAAACCCACTACTAAAACACTATTTTAATATAGTGTACATCGAATCAGAGTTTGATATCATGAGATACATCATTTACAACCCTTAGGCCGGTGGTCACATATATTTGCATTTTAGTTATGGTCATTTCATATTTATTCTATCATGCCATAATCCTTCCCTTTTCAATATTATATATCTTGTTGACTCCTTCATTTCTAATTTATCCTATTGTGTTTACATAAGTTAATTTAAACATGTTTTGGGTCTTTGATATCATCTATACCCTATACGTACATCCAAGGGGCATTACAACCAAATATGACATTTTAGGCCAACTTCCCAATGTGAAAAACATATATTTTTTTACCTCCGGACATGAGTTTAAACTCATTTGACCCTTATGTCATGTGTAGTTTGAGGAACCCAAGACACCGCATGGGTTTTTGGTTATCATAGTCTTGTAAATGAAATATTGGGTGTACGATTGTTTTGATATGACACATTCTTTTTTATGACCTTTTAATTATAATTTCCATGATATAAGAATGTGGAAAACATGCCTTGGATATGATGGATCACATATAATGAATGTTTTCCCCTAAAATGAATAAAATAAATTTCACTTCTTTGGGATGCTTTAATGCATTCCTTATTTGTATGCCTAATAATTTATTTATATCAATTGGAACATCTAATTGGAAAATGCTTCAGGATAATGACTTGCATGAGATGCATTTCCTCCAGCATTGAAGTGAACATGTGACATGACTTGCTTAAGTGTAATATTAAAATACATGAGATTTTATAAATACGAATTGTTTTTTTAAATGTATTGTGATTCCTTATTGATAATTTTTCTTGTATAAACGTGAATGACAGGATTTTTCCTTGTGACCAGTGATGTGAATGTGAGAAAACCCTTACATTCTTGGTTTGATGCTTTACTTGATTCAAGTGGAACATGAGATCCTTTGTGTGAGAATTTTTCATGGGAATCTCAGTTCGAGCTTGGGGATAGACTCTGAGATCACCTTTATGGATAGATGCCTTTGGGTATGTTCATGTCCTACCAGAATCTAGATCTAGGGGATAGATAGTGAGAGCCCCCACAGTGATGGACGACCGTGGGTATGTCCTTGTCTGGCTAGTACATGCATTCCAAGAGACCATGAGGTTTCATTTATTTGGGTTAGGTGCTAATCCGTGAGATATTATCCTAGAATTGGATGGCAGGGGTCACATCTTGATCCAACCCTATAGTTATCTATCTATCTATCTATATATACAAACTATTACTATATATATAGTGTAAGGACCAGAAATACCATCCATGGGATAAAGTGGGTAGACTACCTAGTGTCCCTTGGGAACCTGAGTGGGAGGTTATTTGATTATTCAGTATTAGTTTGCTTTTATATTATTACTTCCACAATAATTACATATGAACACCTACCTAAATTTCACGTAGAGTCCATTGGTGGTTTCATAATAAGATTTTATCTCACACTCTACCCTGTTACTCTAATATAGGGGGTATAGTCTCCCCCAAGTACTACCTACACACCCCCACTACTAGTTGAAAACCCCTGGAATATTGTGGGAAGCACCAGGGGTCATGTGGTTAAACGTGATTGGGGAATGTGTGAAGTGGCATCCAGTTCTGGAATGTGATAAAGTCGTATAAGAGGTTTTTAATTCTTACTTTATGATTTAGAGATAATTTATTCAAGATTGGTATTACTTGGGGCTTGGTCACAAGACGTTCTTGGGTGTCGTGAACCCATTTATGGGGTAAAGGCTATGTTTCCTCAAATGATCATTATTGATTCTGTAATTTAATTTTTATATGATTTCATCGTTGGGTGATACACATGACATTAGATGTTATGGATATTGATGTCATAGTAATTATGATTTCAGTACCTTGACATGATGAAATGAGGGTTATATACTAGAACATGTAACATGATAGGTACAATATGGATATAAAATAAATTTTTTCCATGACACATTTAAATTTTAGAAATCATTTCATATTTTTTATTTATTGTATCTTGTCTTATTTTTATAATTATACAAACACATATTACAAGACATTGGAACTTATTATAGAGTGACTTTATTGGGTGATAATCTTTTGATTCATGTGGTTTATGAGACCTTATGGATCTAAAAATAAAATTTTATCTAGATCAACCATTTTGAAATAGATTTATTACATTAATAGAATGATTTTAGTGGAAATGACATCCAAATGAATTCGATGTTTTGGTTCATAAATTGTATCGTTTCTTATGGATCAAGAAATGTCATATCAATGGATTCTACATTCTCAAATTCTTTAAATGGATAAAATATCATACTTTTAATTGGGATATGACTTTTAACATGAGAACATCTATATTCCAAATTACTAACAAAGAAATATGAATTGAACCTCACCTTAGTAGTTAGTAGTGGGTGCTTCCTCATTCTTAAGGTCTGTTATGGGTTATTCTTTTGTCTGGACCTAGATTTTGAAGTAGGAACAGATACATGTTCAGTATTATAAGAAGGATTTAGTACATATCCTATTTTAATGAATTCAATATACTAAATTTATGGAACCCCTTATGATACAATCATCTTTAATTATAGTGTTATTATTCCATGATGTCCTCCAATCGTTCACCCTGAAGGAGGTGATGATCATGTTCTAGATGGTGGTCTGTGAGATGCTAGTTGTCCCTCCTCTTGAGCCAGTTGTGGATCCACTTTCTATACCAAATATGGGATCTGACATCCAATTTCGATAAGGATTATTGTGTATGATTAAATAGATGAAAGGTAGAGTGTGACTTTCTATGAGTATGGTAGAGTTAACATGCATGTATCTGCAGCATCATTCTCCTACTTTTTTGGGTGATGGCAGACCAATTTCTGTTTATTCATGGTTTGAGAAGGTATTATATGTATTTGGAATCCTCAAGGATCCTATAAAGAAGAGTGTTAGGATATTGACTTACATGACACATGATTCATCCAATAGGTGTTGCAATGTCATCACCACGGCAGGACAACCTAGAGAGATGGTTTGGGAAGAATTTTAGATTGTCATCTACGACAACATCATTCCCTCGACTCTGAGGGATTACAAAGGTAGAGAGATTATGCATTTGCTGTATGGGACCGTGTCACTAATGGATTTCTCATCTTTTTTATTGATCTATAATATTTCTATCCTTTTATAGCTGCTAGTGATATGATGGTTTCTAGGTGGTTTGATTATGGGTTGTGCTATGCCATCCAGTACCAAGTGAATATTTTTAGGCTTATTGCTACCTCAAAAAATTTCATCCTATCCGAGATCACAGAAAAAAAAATTTGATGGATGTTGAAGGTGAAACCCAGGGTGATTCGGCATAAAGACCTAACATTGGAACTTCATCTAGGTGAAAGAGGTGCATTAAGGTTTTCCAGGGGAAGTAGCATTCATGATCCTACAACTAAAAGTTATTTTTTCTACCACTGGGGAAGAAATATATGGAACTTCAAAGTAAATTGTTAGTGGGATCCAATGGAGTGTAGATGTTATTGAAGGATGGTACATATTCATCATTGATGTAGGAATTTCCCTATAGTCCCTAGTTAATACGAATCTCCACCTACTACTTAGTGTATATATTGATCAATATGAGAATGACATATGTGGTCAGAATACCACTGGTAAATTAGACAGATGTGGCGGTCGAGGTAGAGGTAACTAGAAAAATTATTTTCAACAACAGTAGATTGAGCCCACTCAGGGTAGTTAGATAGTGACTCACGGTTGTGGTGCATGTGAATTAAATGTGTCACATCATAAACTGCATGATTACTTCTCCAAACCACCTGGTGTATGAGTTACAATTATAGTATAATCCACTCTAGTTTATTCATTGTTTGATATAGGTGCATATCACTAATTTATATCTGATTAAATCACTTAGAGTTTGGTCCGAGATATAGAGTAATGTAATGGAATCATGATTCTAGACACACCCTAAAGTTTACATTTAGAGGGAGTTTTTCATTTTCAGAATTGTCCTCTTGATATAGGTGGTTACCGATTTTTATAGAACATGTACGTCCTAGACATGATAGGATTAAATGTAATAATTGGGATGGACTATCTAGTTCCCTACACATCCTATATTGACAGTCTTCATTAGATAGTGACATTTACATCCCTAGGGGAATTATCCATTTGTATATTATAGAATGGGATATCATTGCGACATGAGAAGTAGAGGCTATACTGTGTTATATCATAGGTCCTCATACATTACATTGAATATAAGGGGTTATATCACCTTGTAATTTTTCCTCTAGTGGAATGTTTCAAATATTTTATTCTTAATGAATTATCTGGTCTACCTTTAGAAGGAGAGGTAGAGTTCATTGTTGAGTGTGTTCCAGGAGCATCACCTATGACCATTCCACCATATTGTATGTCACTTAAGGAGCTTCTAGATCTCAAGATTCTATTGGAGTATTTGGAGGAAAAAGGTTTTGTATTCCCTATTACTTGTCCATATGGTTCATTGGTCCTCTTTTCCATGAAGGCAGATGGTAACCTTAGGCTTTGTGTCGATTACTATCGGTTGAATCATTTAATGATTAAGAACCAATATCTACTACCTATAATAGACCAACATTTGTTATCATTCCCAAGGATAAATGGTTTTTTCAAAGAAATATTTGAGTTCAGTATACCATTAGGTGCGATTTAGGACTTTAGACATACCTCATAACACTTCCAAAAGAATGTATGGTATCTACGAGTACGTGGTTAGGCCATTCAGACTCACTAACTCATATTATTTCTTCATGGATCTTATGAATTGACTCTTACATCCATATACAGTTTCATTTGTGTTTATATTCTTTGATGATAGTTTAATGTATTCATGCTCCATACATGACCATGCAACCCATGTTGAGATCATAGAAAAAATGCTGAGAGATGATCAAATTTATTCTGTGCTTAGTAAATTCAACTTCTATATCGATAATATCCACCTCCTAGAACACATCATCTCATTGTAAGGAATTTTAGTTAACCACCTGAAAGAGAGATTTGTACTTTTTTGGGAGTATCCCAAGAATGTATTTGATATCAAGAGTTTCTTGGCGATTTCTTGATATTACAGATTCATCATTCAGGATTTCTAATTCCTTATAGTGCTGCTTATAGGCTTGAAAAATAAGTTTGTGAAATTTTAATGGTCTGAAGCATATGATGGAGCCTTTTAAGAGATTAAGGGAAGACTGATTTCAGAATTGATAATGATTCTACCGAATCCATTCAGTTCATATAAAGTCTATTATGACACATCAAGTATCCAGTTTGGAGTACTCTAATTTTAGATGAGTGATTAGTTGTGTATGGTTATCTTTAGTTGATACCTCACAAGTATTACTACCCAACACATGACCTTGAGCTCACTATTATTGATCATGCATTACACTTTTAGGGATAATATTTATTGGGAGATCTTTTTTTGGCATTAATAGACCAAAAAAGCCTCAAATATATCAATACTCAGTGAGATCTGAATCTCAAGTAGCATAGGATGGTCGATTACCTATGGCCTTTGGATTTCAATCTTTCCTATACACTTAGGAAACAGAATTCATTAAAAAAATGATCAGAACCATAAGACTTATACACAAGATTTTTAGGAACTTATTAATGAATGGATTCTTATGGACTTATTCTCAGAGATTCATGTTATAGTTCAGGGGGACCATGGTCATTCTATTCTCTCATCCATAGTGGTGACATCTAATCTTATGTATTGAGTAGGGTCTAGATAGTTATCTGACCCTAAAGGCATTTTCCAATAGGAGAGTGTCTCTGATGTTGATATAACTTCTAGTTGGGTGGTTGATGGGGATGATATTAAATTGTTTTGCGGTTATGTATGGGTCCTAGTAGATATTAGAGAGGAGTTGATAAATAATTACCAATCCTCATCATGGTAAGTTCACCCTATTTTCAACAAAATATATTAAGATTTACAACATCAATACAGGTGTCCTGGAATGAAGCATTATATAGTCAGTTTCAGCACATATTTTTTCACCTGTTATCTTGTGAAGGTGGAACATCAGTGTCTGGAAGGGCTTCTTCAGCCATTGTACATTCCTGAGTGGAAATCACATGATGTTTAAAAGGAATTTGTGACTCTTTTACCTTGATCACCCCACATAAAAGATGAAGAATGGGTTTTATATCTTATGGATAAGGTCACACACCTCTTACCTATACGAGAGATCTTCCAGGAAGAATATATATGAAGGTTGTACGTAAATAGGGTGATACATCTTCATGAAACAACTCTCTCTATCATTTCAAAAAAATACAATTGTTTTATTTCATGGGTATGGAATGTTTTATATATGTACTTGGGTATGCATGTACTTCATAACACATCCTATCAACCAAAAACTGATGGGTAGACGGAGCATTCAATTCAAATGATATAGGATATACTCTCTGTGTGCATTCTCAACATGGGGGTTTATAGGAGAAACACATTCTCTATGTCAAGTTTCCTTACAACAACATATTTTAGGCTACCATGGAAATGGATCCCTATGATGACCTGTATGGTAGGCCTTATCTCTAACCTTGGTGCTAGCTTCAGATATGGGAGGCATCATTGCTTGGAAAGAATATCATGTATGAGGCTTCAGAGCCAGTTCAGTTAATCAGAAAGTGTATTTTGAATGCTCATTCAAGAAATCATCCTTAAGCTAATAGACACTAGCGACCTCTAGTGTTCAATGTTTGGGATCAGGTTTTCTTGAAAGTTTCATCCAGTATGGGGCATAGATGCATTTGAAAGCAGGGTAAGCTATCAACAATGTTCTTTGGACCCTTTGAGGTTGTGAAGCAGATGAGCCCAGTGCCTTTATAACAAGTACTTCCATAGATAAATTAGTGTGTGAATGAATTATTTCATGATTCTTAGCTTTGTCAATACTATCCATACATAACTCATATCTTTCATCCCAAAAAGTTCAAGTTAGATACGGATGTTTCCATCAAGCATTTTCCGGAACGTATTGTTGATTAGAGTGTGAATACATTATGAGGTAGTTTTGTTCCTATTGTATGGGTGTTATGGAATAATGGAGAGTTATAAGTTGAGACCAATTAATGGGGAGATGAAATATGATCTCAGTGACTAGAACTCTTTTCTAACAGAACCTCTTTACACTCAGAAGGCCAACATAGGGATGAGTTGTTATACGTAGGGAAGGATGCAATGAAAATCCCTTTTAATAATGGTATGGATCTTTTTTTCAATTTGAATCTTTTATATAATCATGTTAAGTGTATAATAAGGTCTAGGGAATGATCTAAGAGCATCCAAGGATAATTCATATCCCATTGGCTTAGAGAAATGGACTACAAGCTACTACACATGGTTAGAGAAAACCATGGTACTCAAGACATAATGTTTGTGTAAACTATGCGGCTACATATGGGGGAACATGTAGTTCTGCATAGTTTTTCTGTAACAGTGTCGAGTCGGGGACATGGCTATGCATCTTGCTTCTTTTTTGAAAAGAGAGGATCTTCGTGGTTTGAACATAGTTTTTAAGATATGTGCTTAAACTGTGTGAGCCTAGTTTTATAGAAAGATTAACATTTTTCCCTTTAATGTATAAAAACCTATTCTTTAATTTTTCCTACCATCAGTAGATAGAACATGTGTTCTTTATCTCGTATGTTTTGAAAAATCCTCTAAATATTTTATCTCTTGCAACTCCTATGCCCGACACCCAATTATAAAATTATTAGAAGAATCAGGCAGTCCATGGTAAGGATAACTTCATATGCTCTTCATTATTTGGAAAATCTCACAATATACTACACTACATAGATACATGATCATTTTCCATATTTTCAGTGCATTGGAATGAATCTCAAATATCTTCTGGCCTTCATTGATTTTATGGTCGATATATTGTGGGGAATCATTTATGGCCCTAAGTTTTGTGGTCATAAAGTTTTCCTTTTTAGTTTTGATCATTTCATATTTATTCTATCATTCCATAAGATATCACTATAAGAGATTCTATATTTTAATCACTCCTTGTTGTCTAATTTACCCTACTACATTGACATAGGTTAATTGAATCATTTTAGGGGTTTTGATATCAAGTATTCTCTATAAGGACACCCAAGGGGTGTTCCAACCAAATTAGACATTTTAGGCCAAAATTCCAAGGTTACTAAATCATGATGTATCTCCCAGTATGAGTTTAAATAAAATTGACCCTTGTCTCTTGTGTATTTTTATAAACCCACGATAGCCCATGGGTGTTTGGTCCTCTTAGGATCGGAATTTCCAAAATGGGTATATGACTATTTTATAGGACCCTTCCTTTATCTAGTGACCTTATTATTGGATTTTACATCTTAAGTGAAAGTAGATTACATTCCATGTATAGCATGGATTATATATAATGAATGGTTTCCCTTTAAATTAAATAAATTAGTTATACTTGTATAGAATGGATTAGGGCCATGGATTATTCTAATACCTAATAGTTACCTTATGTCAATTGGAATGTTTAGTTGTAAATTGTATAAGGATAATGAATTGCATGAGATGTTTTTTCACATGATTTCTGATGAACTTGTGAACATGCCTTGTTTAAGACTTGTATTGATATGTTTAATATTTTTTCCTTTAAAAAGTTTTTTTAAATTGTATTGTGAGGCGTTATTGATAACTTGTATTGTATGAGGCGTCCATGAGATGGGTTTTTTCATTACATGTGACGTGAATGTGAGAACACCATTAAGTAGTTTGGTTGATTCTTTACTAGTTTCCAACGGACCTTGATAGACTTTGAGTGAGTAGACTGTGTGAGATTATCAACTAGTGCCTGAGAATAGATTGTGAGAGATCCCCTAGTGATGGGTGAATTTGGGTACATCCTGGTCATTCCAACATCAGGGGATAGGGGATAGACTATGACATCCCCATTGGTTATTGATAATAGTGTCTATGTCTTAGTCCTTCTAGTATATGAATAATAAGATATTATAAGGGTTCATTAATTTTAGTTAGGGGATAGACTGTGAGAGCATCCACGGGAATTGGATGGCGGTGGTCATGTCCTAATTCACCCCTACTAATATCTATATATATATATATACATAAGGCTAATATATATATATATATAAATCATTGTGATGAGACAAACTGTCCATGGGATGATGTAGGTAGACCGCCAGGTGTCCTTTGGAAACCTAATGTGGATGTTATTTACTTATTCCGAAATGTGTTACTTTCATGTTATTACCTGCACAGTGTTTACTATTGTATACCTACTCGGATTACATATAGACACCCATGGTGGTGGCCTACTGTGATATCTTCTCACACCCTACTTGGGCCAACCTTGTAACTTGAGAAGATTGAGATCCTTTTGGTACTAGTAAGGGTAAAGGCCCAACTAAATGTTGTTGACTTATACTACTTTTCTAGAGCATAGGAGTAGAGGATTGGGCATAGGCTCTAGAAGCATTTGGAGGTACTTTTTTTCTTTGGTAACACTATATATCATGTCTTTTAGATGTTTCCAATTCCATTTCTCCACGAATTCCTTGCATGATATATGTATTACACAGTAGCCTACAATACTTTCGGTTATCTTATTCTATTGTCTGTTTCTTCTACAACATTGTTATTTATTTATTATCTATCCTTCAGCTATTTAATTTATTTATCTATTGTATTATGCTTCTTATACTACTTCCTATAGGGTGTATCCACTGCATTACTTGGACATGGGGGTACAATATACCCATTATAATAACTAGACACCCCAGATTCTAGTCAGTATCCCCTAGAATATGGGGAGATTCATCGGGGGTCATGTGGCCAACTGGGATCGGGGCAAACTTAAGTGGCATCGGGGTTAGGGATTACATGAAAATAGCTTAATTTTGCATTACATTCATTGTTAACATAGTACCTTTGGGTTTCAAGAATTGAATAAAAATAAATGGAAATGTATGATAAAAAATATTAATACTGAAAAATAATATAGTTAGGAACAATAAGTCATAGTATTTTTAAATTAGGACATGTTATTTTCAATCAAGGAAACCTTAGGTTTAACCAAAGCCATCCATGATCATCATCTTGACAAATCCATTAAAATGGATCATAATGTAAATGTGAAATAACCCAGACATATCATTTGGGAGTGTTTGGTGGGGTTTTAGGTCTTAGGCTCACTCATCATGCACGAGTGATGATATAGTTAATACCCAATCCACCCCATTTATAGTTGTTACCCAAAGGTGCATGTTTACTATATTGGAATCCAATTTATAGTACCTAAAAAAGGAATGTATTTTCAAGGAAACCCACACAAATTTCCTTAATATAACCAAGGATGTTCTATAATACTTAGTATTAGTGTAAGGGTTCTGAATACTATATTGTCATCATAGTTTCCAAATTATAAATAATCCCTTCTCTGATGGAAATTGAGGTGACTCAAACAGTTCATATATAAAAAGTGCATCTTACTAAATTAATGGTTTTCACACATAATTACGATTCATGCCTAAAATTTAATGGTTTAAAGTCAATAGATACATGGACAAATAAAAAACTACTATTTGAAACAACTATATCATCCATCACTCTATTCTTCAAAAACAGTACTATTCATCAGAAATAAAACTCTTTTTAGACCTATCATACATAAAAAAATTCTTCAAATCCTGGATAAATGAAACATACTAAACGGTGAGGTCAAATTTGCAGAAAGCGTAAATAAGTGAGATATCAATGGTAATTTGATAATAACATGTGAAAAATTTTATAAGAACTTGAGTTTATTATTTGAAAATCATACCAAGTAATTCATAGATCATATTCATGAGTCATCTCATAAATAATTGTAGTTTATAAGAAATAAATCATAAATAAATCAATGAACATGAGCCATGAGAGCATAATATGGGCCTAAGATCATGTCATAAATGATGGTAATGAATTGTTCCTTAGTTATTATCATTGAAATCATATGTCATGGCTACCCACCAAGACATTCATCAAATGTTAGGAATAGGATAACCAGTTGTGTAATTTCCTGGGATAACCTCCCATATTCCCTATTTTGGATTTTTAGAAAGTCTTATGTACCTTATATTGAGTCTTAGATAACCTTTCATGTACCCTTTTCATCAGGTAAAATGTTAATCTTTACCCAATGTATTAGAGGGATATAATGGACTCACCTATCAAAATATCAAAATATATTCACATATATGCCTAGGGATCATAAAAACATTTTTCTATACATCATAACATAAAAAATGGAAGATAAATTTAGTTTCATGAATAGTTCATTAGTATAAACATAAACCTTTCAGAAAACGAATCATGATGGTATCATAGAATCATATCCCAATTGAAGAAGAAGTTACATCCAAGGATGTAATCATCGATGAAAAAAATACTTTTAAATATCACTAAAATATTTGTTATGAAACATACCCATTTCAGTTTGATATCATATATTTATTATATAAAATATCTAAAATATTATGAAAAAAAATTTATTGGAAATGAAAATTTATGAAGGAACCATAAAATTATTAAGTCATCATGATATTGGAATATTTTTTACATGCCATCTAAATTAAAAGAAATATTTTTTTTCACATTCAATGTAATCTAAAATATCTAAAATATCTAATATATATTTGAAAAAACATGAAATATTGAGAATCATTCATCAAATCAATAAGTGTTCATAATAATTAGTTATTTTTATAAATCCATCTACATTAAAATAAATATTCCTCACATTTTTGGAAACAAATAAAAATTACCTCATTTAGAAACTGACAAGAAGACTCATTTTAATAGTTAGTATATAAATTAAAACATGGGTACAAATTTTTTAAAAAAATCATAAAAAAAATTAAAATTTTATTAAAAAAATTTAATGAATATATGGATATGGAAGAAAATTATTCCTAACCAAATAGTCAAACAATGTCAGTTTTCTTTGAAAAAAATATTTTAGTCTCTTAAATATATAAGTAGGTGAATATGAATTAAAAAAAAGAAATCAAAAGAATGTACCAGTGGAGGATAAAAAATGATATTAATGAAGGACATATCATATAATTTCATTATTATAAATTTAATCATAAATAATTCTGATAATATTGATATTGTAACATAAAACACTTGCCTCATGTTTTTCATTATTTGTAAGCACTCTGAAATAATATATAATAAATTTTAATTTATTTTAATTCTAAAACATAACTATATTAACCCCCATAATACCATATATGGTTCACTTATAAAATTTCATCACCAATTTATTATTAATTATTTATTAAAAATGTAATTTTTGGGTGTTAACTGGTTTTTTTCTTGAATGTTTTGGTTTCACCATTCTGATAATTATACTTTGATAATGGTTTCATAATATTAATAATTATAATTATAATATAATAATTATAATTTATATATTCAATATATTCATATTTACAATAGTCTATAAATGGTTTAAATATATAAAATAATTACACCATTTATGGAGAAGGTAGCCCACACGTACACATTTGTATAATGTTTTAATTTTCCAATAGAAAGAAAGAAGGGTATAAATAATATTTTATCATTACAAAATTATTATTAAATCCTAAATATCATATATATTTTTTAAATCTATCATTTAACAATAACATGAAATATGGTGTTGGGAAAGGAATCATATAGCTATATAGAGGCGATAAACCACATGTACACACGAGTGATAATTTCAATTAAAATATGATGGATAAGATGTTGGAATTAGTTATTTAATAATCATTGTAATATCTTTATCTATTTATTATACTATATTAATCATGTTATTATCGATAAAATAGGTTTATATTAGGTGTACAAAAAAATAAAATTGAAAGAATATAGTTATGAGTCATACCTCTATTGAGAACCTCATTTGGCATACTCTATGGGCCTTGAAAAGATGGTAGAAAGATCAAACCAGATCCTATATGAAATGGGAATAGATTTTAGTATGGAATTTCAGTAGTTATTTTCTAAAATATAAGGATCAAACATTTTAAAGAAGTTAAAATATGGGGTTCCTGTTTATAAGTGAGGGCAGGGGCACAAGAAGAATTATCTAATGTATTAAATATATATAAATTAATTTAAAGATTTAGGTGGCCACAAATTGAAAGATTTATAATATATGATAAATCTAAGTAAAAATAATATCAAAAAATAAAATTTATAAAATTTAGGTGTATTTCTCAGTTTTAACCCCATGTTTACCCTTTTTATGATTATTGTGATATCAAAATATTTACTCTTTAGTGTTCATGAAAGTAACTATAAAATGTAAAGTGACCCATAAGTTTAAAAGGTTTATATTATAGACCATATCCCCTTAAATTGGCCAAATATAGTTTTTTTATTAATTTAAAATCATTTAATAAAATATTATTTAATATAACATACCATCAAAATAATTTTCATAACTATTTGAACAGTTTTACATTAAATACAATAGTATAGAAATTAAATTTGAATAAAAAAATTAAAACATCACTAATATGTTATATTTATCTAAAAAATTCATGTAACTCAACAATTTATCCAAATTATATAACTTTTAGCATTTATAAAATTATTTATTTGATTTTTATACTACAAGAAAAACTATTATATTGGTGTTTTTTAAATATTAATGTTAATAAAACTATAAATAAAAAATAAAAAAATTACCAAGAAAAAAGTATTCTTTCATATTTCAAATAACCATTTTGAACTAAGCACAATACTATTTTATCCCTATGAATAATATTTGAGTTATTAAAAAATGAGAGGGACATTTTTTATTTATTATTTTCTATAAATAATATAAAGCACATTATCAAAGGAAAATGGATCCATGATTAAATTTAAAAGAATATTGGATTTGTAAGGTCAATATAAACTTTTCCAATAGAAATAAGGTATGTTTGATATAGATTTCTAACATCTTATAAGATTGTTTTTAATCTTAATTACCTGATTTTTCCTTCCATAGGTCACAAATATTTAACATAGTTACAATTCATAATGACTAAAAATAAAATTGAAATATTTACCAAATTTGAAAAATATGATTCAAAATTTGGAATATAATTTTCAAGATAATTGTTTTATAATTGGTAGAAATAAATTTTAAAATAACTTCACAAAACGAAATGTAAGCCATTTTTTGATAAATTTGTTTTTATGTATAAAACTATATTTATTCTTATTTCTAAAGTAGTAAAAAAGAATTAGATGAATGTTGAAACATTTAATTGAATATATAATATAAATTTTTTTTCAAATCATTCTTTAATAGTGATTATTTGAATTTATTAGGATAAAAAAATTTTACATATAAAAATAGTATTTCTGAAATACATATCCTTTTTTTATTTATATTATTTTATCAATTGATAACCATTGAATTCATTATATAAACATGTAAAAAATATTTTTTAATAATTTTTTTACTCATATTCATACCCACCAATCTAATAGGTATGCATTAATTACCACATTAGATAATAATGATTAGATAGTTTAATTCCGTTCATTTAAACACAGTGTTTCTTATAAAGAAAAATATCAAATATTTCATGCTTATTTCTAATTAAATAGATATAAAATCATTTTCTGTTACAAAACCAAATAATATATATATTTCAAGTCAATTAATGCATTCAAAACATACATATATATTCAATTTCTAAAAATTTTACGATAATACAAGGACATTTTATTAGTTTTTATCCCCTTTTGTGAATTTTTAAAGACTTTTAAATCCTTAATATCAAATTATAGAATCATTATGAAAAAACCACACATCAGACTAAAATTACTTATCTTTTAAGATTCCAAAAAAAATCAAATATAATTTTATAGTGATTTCAAATAAATTAATGGTTACATTCAAGGTTTGATTGTTACATACGAGTTTTAGTGAGTCAAAAAACTAAAAGTTAATTTTCACATCATTCCAAGAAATCAAAAAATTTAATTTACGTTTAATATATTACATTATTTCAAAAATAAATCACTAGTATCTTTAATGTTATTTTAAAAAAATTATTATTAATGACTATCCATGATAAATTTATCATTGAGAGGGTAAGGGGATAAATTAGTGATATATTTTTATTTTATGTTACATTTTTTCTGAAATAACCTTCACCTCTTGTTAAATAATTTTCCGTCTTCTAAAAAAATCACACATCTATAGGAACAATATAATTTACAAGTTTCACTTCTTAATAAGAGTAAATAAATCCTCGGCATGGGTTGGAACCAATCCAATACCACCCAATACTCTAAAAACAATCCTTCTCTGTGGTTAAAACAACCCTAATATAAGTATACATTTTTATCACACTATGATAATTACAACAATGTATAATTTTTCCTTATAAGAAATGATGTAAAAATAGTTTGTGTCACATGTTATGACACCATATCCAGTTATTTTATAATTGTTTATTGTGTTTTCATATCAAAATTCACTTGAATAACATCAAAAAACATTTCATCAATTTCTTACTTAGTAGCAGGTAAGGACATCTAATTTGGAAATCGTATAAAACATTGTCTGATAGCTCAGTGTGATTCCCCAGTCCAATTTCTTAGACTGGAAAATAGTTAATAAAAAATACTCTAGAAATTATTCTAAACCACTTCATCATTCCTTGAAAACTTATTTCTGATTTCTCGGCTTGATTTGGTAACCTATGTCAACTATCATTCATTAAGATTCTTCTGTCTGAAAATTTTTCTCTTGAAAACATATTTTGAAAACATTATTCTATCTTATTCATCACTCATAGTTTCTTCACAAGTGGAAAATACTTTGTATTCATAATGTAAAAGTTAGTTATTACTATTTATAGTAGATCCAAACTAGGTTTGGGAGGGAATCTAAAAATATTTTCCTACTCAATAGAAATTTTGAAACTTAAATTCCATAGAAATTTAACCTTCATATTTTATTTTTTCAACATAGCTCAACTATTTTCAAACATTAGTGGATATTCTAAAAACCCATAAATCCTCGAACATTTTAACCATTCTTCAGTCCAACAACTTTTTCAGGAACAGAAAACATATTGGAACTGAAGGCTTCCCATTGTGATTACTAATTATAAAAACTGAAACCCTTCTCATACAAATACTATATACTAACTGAAAAAAATTTAAAAACAAATAAATGATTCTTCCATAAATATTGTTAAATATTTCTAATACTTAATTTTATTTCCCTTTACCAAAACATTTTCACAACTTATAAATATATCATCACCCCTTGGAAAGAATTCTGCAACAACTACAAACCTATTTGACAAACATTTCAACAATAAATTCAGAATATTTTACATTTACTTCAGAATTAAAATAGCTTTGTCATACTGATGATCCAAGATATGAAAAAGTTTTGGTATTATCATATGTCTAATTGATCATTCTATGTCTCCTTCTGATGAATCAATGACAAGCATTGTTCTATGATTATTGATCCACTTGATAAATAACTGAAATTTATTTTTATTTTTACCCAATTCAAGAAAAACATTTATTAAATTAAAATGGTTGACTACGTTATTGGGTTTTATTAGTTTGATAGGTCTCTAAATATTCTCATTAATAAATCATGGAAATTCCAAATTACTGATTTGATTCAATAAAATTTCATAATCAGTCTACAATTAATGAATTTATTGCACACAAAATCTGATGGACTGGTGTCAGCATTGACTTTTGTCTTCCAAAAATTATTCCTCCACAAAAATTTTCTTATATCATGACATCTCCATGGATTTCATAACATTATGAAAAGAATAAAATTATCTGGATTAAGCTAAAAAACATATATTCTCCACTATCATTCACAAATTTGGAATCATAAGTTTCTAGGGAAATTATGATTTCAAAGAATTTATTGGATAACAATAAATAACTAGGTTTAGAATGGCGACTTTAAAACTCTAATATTACTTCTCATATCATTTAATACATTCTTTTTGTTTATATGTTGAGTCCATAAAATAGTTTCACTTAGAAAAAATCTTTATAATAAAAAATAATTATTTTGAACTTTCTTATCCAAACTATGTCTATCTTCTCATTACTATGCTTATTTTCATTCAATTCATCCAATCTCTAAAACATATAAAGTGAATTGACTTTTTTTGTAATGATAAAAAAAATCAGAAAAAACTTCTTTCAGAATCATAAATCAACTTCCAACCAACTTGGTACCAACAGTATCCACCCTTTGATTTTTTAACTAATGTTTATAAATCAATGAAAATTTTAACCTCATGAAATGGATCACTTATCAACAACTCTAAGCTAACATGAGGGAACTCTTCATCGGAAAAAATAATCATTGATTGTAAAAATATGATTTCTAAATGTAGTTACTTACAAAAAAACATTTTCTTTTTGAAAATTAAAAAACCTTCAAACATTTTTCATCATATTCTTTTACTTTTCTTATAAAACAATTTTCCTGCAACCATATCACAAAATTTTATAACAGTTCACACATATATATGTTGATTTCATGGTTTACCAACAACTCATCCAATATATATCCTTCGTTAAAATTTTTATCATGTACTAGTGGATTGATTAATTAAACTTTTCTCCCCCATGAAAATGATATCCAAAGAAAATATGAGGGAGGGAAAAACATAAACCTCAACATCAAATATAAATATGTTGGACACCCAATTTAAACCTCAATTTGAAACATTATTACTTTAGTAAAGGTTTTGTCAAAATGTATGCAACTTGTTCCAATGTAGAAACGTACTGCAACTTCAACTAATTCTTATCTGCATGCACTTTAACAAAATGATATTTGATATTAAAATTTTCGAAATAAAAATGTTGTAATGGGATTATTGTATGTTTTATAGAACTTTTATTGTCAAAAACCAATAGAATTTATAACATTACATCAACAAGTATTTTTTCCAACCGAGTCTGCATCCCCATGAGTTGACTGGTATCTTGAGTGAAAACAAGACACTCAAATTTAATTGTGATAAGATTTAATGAATTTTGTTGCTTAATATTCTAACATACAATGCTTTATCCTAGAATGAATACTTTACAATATGTGGATCTTCTATCATCAACACTTCCCACCCAATCAATATTTATGTAGCCAAAAAATAAATTATTTATTGGCTATCATACCTTATTCTAAAATCTTTTGTGCCTTTGACATATTCAAAAAGTATTTTTCTATCCAATATGTGTGATTATTTTGGGGCACATTGGAATATTGAAAATAGTGTAACAACATAAAAACATTTTGTTCTTGAGGAATTCAGTTACAAAAAACATCCAATCCACTTCCAAAACTACTAAGAGTCAATGTTTTAACCCTCTCCTTCTTTTATAAACATGGTTACCATTGAAATTTATTTTGAAAATGGTTTATAAATTCATATTCCAAAATTATTGACAAGTTACTCAGTATACTATCCATGGGAAAGAAATATGTGTTTCTTGTTTTTTGAGATCTACAGTCCCCAAAAGTATTAAATTCCTCTTAGCAGGTAAATTTCAAATAACATTTTTATTTCTTCATAAAACTATTCACATGTACTTTCATAATTCCATGAAATGATAATACCATGAACATATACATATAAAATTAAGGAAAAATCTGGACTCCCATTGATGTAAAGATTTTTATCAACAATTCCTTTCTAAAACTCATCCTCGTTTATTAGGAATCCAATTTGGAATACCATGATCTCAGATATTATTTTATACTACACAAGGATTTATGCATCATTCACACATAGCTTTCATCAGTCAAAATAAAAAATACAAAAGGTTTCTCAATGTACACTTCTTCAACAATTTCTCCATTCAAATGTGATGACTTTACATCCATCTAAATACTTTTAGAATTTCATTTTGTAGTAAAAGGAAGAAATATTCTGATTGTTTCTAATATTTCCATTGGGGAAAAATTATCATCAAAATAAATACCTTTAACTTGTGAGTAACCTGTTCACACTAACCATTTTTGTTTCTTATCACTTCACCATCTCTAATTAGTATTTTTTTGAAAACCCACTTTGTATTATTTTTTTTTCATTTGTCTTTGATATGAGTTCCCATTTATCATTTTTATCAATTTGATCCAACTCTTCCTTCATAGTCAAAATCCAATCCATATTCCTAAAAGATTCATTAAGATATTTTTGCCTAACAATCGAATAGAAAGATGTTTTTGTAATAACATTTGATATATTCTTATCGAAAACATTTGAAGTTGATCACTAATAATGTTGTGATATTCTACCTACTTCATCAACTGATGTTGAGATGTATGATATTAATCAAGATCACATGAAATTATTGAGTCTCATTCTTATTTATTCTAGTTATCAAAATTGTTTGTATCCTCATTTGGTTGAATAACAACAATTTTTTATACTATTCATCTTCCTCATCTACATGATATTATAATACACCATTTTTACCTTTTCTATGAACTTTTAAATCATATATATCAACTAATCTTCATATCACTTTTTTGAAACAACTATAGAATCTTAAATTTATATCATGACTGATAATAATTCCATATTTACCTCTATGATCAAACTTTCCTAGGTTTCTACCATTATTCTATAGGATACAGGGACTCCCAAAAACTATTAAGTGTTTCAAACATAGAGTTTTGTAATATAATATTTCATAAGGAGTCATTTAGGAACATTTAATGTAAATACATTTGTTTTAGATATAAATAACCATTACAATAGCTTACCGACATAGAAAATTGGAAATACTATGTTCAAGTAACAATGTGCGCACCATTTCAACCAACCATCTAGTCTTCCTCTTATAAATGCCATTTTTAGGGGTATATGGTGTACTGAACTGATGTTGAATTACATATTTATAAATATAACTTATCAACTCTTCATTAAAAAACTCATAAGAATTTTTAGATTTCAAATTAATTACAGAATACCCAAATCCCTTCATAGATATTCTCTAAAAACTATTAACACATTCTTAGAGATTCTGATTTATGTTTCAAATAGATAAAATAATTAATGTGATTAAAGTCATTAATGAAAAAAATGAACTACTTATTACTGAATTTTGATATTTTTCCGATTTTCCCACAAAAATAAAAATATATATGTTCTGGTGGTTGAGATGAATAGATATCAACTTTCTTATGCACTGAGCTTGTAAAATTACCTTTAAAAAAACAACACCAAGCTCTTCTTTTTGACATATAAGTAATACCCTCAACATTATCCCACTTTTATAAAATTATCATTATTCTATGAAAAATATGTCGCAATATTTTTTCCCACAACATTTTTTATTCTATAATTCTTGAAAAATAAGAATTATAAACATCACCAACATGAAACATTTATCCTTTTTTGTTTTGGGATCTGGTAATAACGCTTCTTACTTCCTATCATTTCACAATAAAATTTTTTTAAAAAAAACATTATTTCCTTCATAAAAAAGTAGAAAAATAATGAACAAATTGAATTTCATCAAATCAAAAAATAAGGAATTCATAGATTTGAACTTTTCTTCCCCATCATTATGGACCCAACACATTTGATTCTGAGGGATTAGTCATTTACAAACATAAATGTTTTTTATTTATTTATCATATTAAGTGAAAAATATTTTTCTTTTGGATTAGGATAAATTTATATCCCATATCAGGTAGGGAAATTGTTTTTGTTAATAATTTTCCTCAAATATCTACTTGTCTTTCAATCATCTTCATAACTAACATCCTCATCATTCTATAAGGTAAATTTACCGCAATGTTCCCAAAAGCTACAATTTTAGAAAAAATAACTTGAAGTTTTTTTTATACCTCATTGTACCTATTTTATCATTTTTATAAAATAAGGTTAAGAATTCATAAATATTGTTACATAACTCATTTTTATTTTTTATTCACCATCATCTTCATGATCAGGTAACTTATTTGACTATTCTCGCTCAGTAGCCTTGAAAGAAATTTCTCTATCAACTTTTTTTCCTTTTCATGACTTTCTCCCTTTATATTTCATAAGTAATGAGATTATTATAAACAACACATAGATATATAATTTTAGGATCTCTGCATCCAAAATATGAAACTTTGGTATCAAACTTATTCATTTAAATTACAAAGATCTTTTCAATAATAGTTGAGTCTTAGAAATTTTCACCAAGGTATCATAGAGTGTTAAAAATACCATTACCCCTATAAATAAGTAACCAATAGGTTCACACTCATCATTTTATATATTCATATTTTACCCTTGATATTTCTAGATTTTCATTCTTATCCTATTACTTAAATCATGAATTTTCTTCAAATTTTCATAGGCACTTTTGGCAAAAAAAATCCATTTAGCCTTAGAAACTCACTTTTAGAAATTTATGAGAGTAAATCATTCATATCCATCCTATCATTGACTATATTATTCTTTTCCATAGATGTCAGAGGTAATTGTTCATCAAGACGAGGGAATACGTCTATAGATGCTTTTATAAAATCATACCAAAGGGGAATTAGATAATGTAACATTCTATATTTCCAAATATGATAGTTCATTCAAATAAAAACAAGAATCCCCATATTGTTCATACAATTTAGACTCTCCAAAATAACTTCCCTACAAAAACATCAGCAAAGATTAAACATACTGAACCTTTTCTCTCATATCACTTGTTAATCTTATCCAGGATCAACGTATCACTGAGAAGAGAGGTATTGAATTAGTGATATCATTTTCTTTTATGTTTACAATATTTTGATACAACATTACCCTCCTATAAAAGATCTCACGCTTTTCTAAAAAAATCAAACATCCATAAGAACACAAGAATTTACAAGGTTCACCACTAAACAAGACTAAATATGTTCAAGTCATGGTTTATAAATAATAAAATACCACAAAATAGACTATAAAGGAATCCATATATATGGATAAAACAAATAGGAAATACCCTAATACCTATATAACACTTGGATCAATACAATAGTGCATGTGATTATCTTCTCACAAATAATGTAAAACATGTTTGTGTAACAAGTTATGAAACAATAAAAACAGTTGGTTCATAAAAGTTTATTGTGATGAATTATTAACTTCTACATGAATACCTTTAAAACACAATAATTCAATTTCTTACCTAGTAGTAGAAAATAACATTACTTTTGGATTTCATACAAAACATTGTCCTATGGCACAATCAAATTCCCCAGTCTAATTACTCATTTTGGAAAATAAATAAGAAATAATACCCTGAAAACAGTTTTAAACCACTTCTTCTTTTCAATGAAAAATGTATCTAATTTCTCTATTCCATAATATTACCTATATTATATACCCTTCTTTATGATTATTATGATTGGAGATGTTTCCCATGAATACATTGTATGGAAAAATTATTCTCTCTTCTTTTACAATATCACTTTCTTCACACATGTACAATAATTCTTTTACATAAATTACACTATACATTATACTATTTATAGGATAACAAAAATGGGTTTTTATTGGAATCTATAAAAATTTCCAATTCGACCAAATTTCTAAAACCTAAATCCTGAATTAATTTCAAAATCATAACTGAATAGTTCAGTGATTCATAACTCTTCTTAAACATTCTCAAATATTCTAAAAAATATTACAGTCTTCAAACTTTATAATGATTATTAAATCTAATTCCAAGGTAATTACAATGAAAACATATTGTAATTGAACAATTATAATTATGAAGAAAAATTATAAAAACTGAAATCCTTGTTATACCAATGCTTCATGCCAACTGAAAAAACACCTGTTAAAAACATTGAAAAAAATTATTCTATAAATATTATTTCAACATTTTAATAAACATGTTGCTTTTATTCTTTCATAAACATCATCATAAAATCTGAGGATATCAAAAAACTTTTAAAACACTTTATTGGGAACTTCAAAACCCCCTTTGACAAACACTTCAACAATAGACTTACTATGATTCACTTTTTCTCCAAATTTTAAACAAATACCTCAACCCAATGATCTTTCATCTGATTTATCAGTCTTTTCTCCTTCTAATGAATCAATTTCAGTTATTGTATGATGAATAATTACCCAATAGAAAATAAATTGAGTGCTCTTTTTCTCCCAACACAATTCAAGAATGAAAAAAATTTATTTTATGAAATTTTTTTACTATATTGTTGTGCTTCATCTATTTGATCATTAAGAAAATATTCTCATTCATTGGTCCAATAAATTCTAACTTATTGATCTACCTCAATAAGTATTCTTAACCATTCTTCCTCTAATGAATTATTAGTATATCATATTTGATTGAGCAGTGTCAGCATCATCTTCTTTTCTTCCAAATAGTATTCCTTCATAAAAAAATTCTTCTTTCGTGACTTCTTCGTGACTTTAAAACATTAGGATATGAATATAATTTTCTTAATTAAGGTACCAAACATATCATATCCCCCTTTATTTCACAAAAAGTGTATCAGATTTTTCTCTGGAAACATTTTATTTTTTTCAAATTAATCTAACAACAAAGCATCGTCAGTTTTAGTATGGAGGCAATTAGATTTTAATAGTAGTTATCATATTGATCAAAACATTATTTCTAAGAAGTATGTGAGTTTGAAAAAGAACTTCAGTAAGAAAAATTTTTTAGAACAAAAAACGGAAACTTATAAACATTCATATCAAAACAACATATGGTATTCTGGTTATTATGAATTATTTCATTCCTTTCATTTGATCACTAAAACTATCAAAGTGAAATTTTCTTTTCGTAATGATAAAAAAATAAAATACTATCATCATAAACATATTTCATCATCCAAAAAAACTTTTATCCAACTTGGTCAGAACAAATATGAGGTCATTTTCTTTATTTTTACCCCAATACACATGTATTTAAAGAATTTAATATCTTTAAAAACTGCTTAATGAGCCATTCTGAAAAAAACACATTTTGGATTTTCCATATATCGATTCTTAAATTTTAAAACTAATTGAAATATAATATTCATGTCATTTTAAATAAATTAATGGTGATTTTATGAATTTTAACCTATATACATGTGTTTTAGTGTTTGAAAAATAGTAAAAGTTTGGATTTTGGTCTTCTCTTGAAAATCGTGGCTTTGATAGCTATTAAAAACAATCCAACATCTCAAAAATCAATCAATAGTTATTTTCCTTTTAATTCTTGATTATATGAGGTTATTTTCATTATTTTGAACCTATGAATAACATATATGATGATTTTAATATCATTAAAACAACATATTTATTCATTCTAAGAAAATCACACATCATATTGATGTGTCAACTATTTGAAAATTTCATAATTTATTAAAATAAAAATTTTAATTATTTCACATAAATTTCTGGTTACATTCTAGGTTTTGAACATTACATGATTGTTTTTGTGTATAAAATCATCAAATGTGTTTTTATTTTTCTCGAGAAAAATGATACTCATACTGATTTAGAGTCTATAAAATCATTTAAAAAATCAATCGTTGGTTATTTTATTATAATTTAACAAAAAATCAAGGCCATTTTATCACTTTTAACCCTTTCGGTGTGGTGTTAAAAGCTCTAATATCTATTAAAAATTCTTGGTTTTCCATTTTCAGGACATATAAATTTATATTGAAGTTATATTCATTTTAACATTCCACAAAAATGTGAATATCTTTTTAGTATGATATCACACTTATTTGTGGTTATTTTCTTTGTGTTGACTATTAAAAACAAATATTAGTTTTTTAAATAACTAAAAATGCATTTTTTGGTCACCTAGAGAAAAATAAATATTTGATTGATGTGCAGTATAATCCTATATTTAAAAAAATGAATTAAAATTCATCATCATAACATTTATAAAAAAATAAGAGGTCATTTTCCTGGTTTTGACACCGTAATGCTTGTTGTTATGGACTTTCAGATCTTTAAAAAAATACATATTTAGTTATTTGGAGAACACTATAGGTTTTATTGAAGATCCATATATTTGAAACTATAAAAAAATAATTAAAAAATTATTTAATTTAATTTCATGGATTTTTCAATATTTGTACCATTACATGAATGTTTTATTTTTTAAAAAAACAAAAGGGTATTTTTTTCATTCCAAGAAGAAAACTATTAGATTATATAATATTCTATTTCCATTTTTTACAAATCAATAAGGGGTAATTTTATTAATATTTCAATGAAATATAAGATCCTTTTATTTGTTTTGACCCCTATTGCACATTTCAAATGACATTGATATCTTTAAAACTACTAATTTAGTCGTTTAGAACACACCAAATGCTATATTTTCAATGTGTATATTTATAACTTTTAAAAATAATTAAAACATCATTTTCATATGACTTAACATCTATTCATGGCCATTTTATAGGTTTTGAAAACTACACACTTGTTTTAGATTTACAATTGGAAACATGTTTTTGGCCATCCTAAGAAAAATAAAACTTGGAATAATTTGTAATAAGTTCCTATGTAACAAACTAATAATTTATAAAAATAATATTATATTTTATGGGAATAAGATAAGACCAAATTTTATTTTTCTCATAAACAAATCTATTTTTCTAAACATAGTTTCCCCACCTTCTAAGGGAAAGTATCATTTAAAACTAAACTTTGAATCTTTTAAATATTTTATTTCAGAAAATAATATTTTTATTTGGAATATAATGATAGAAATAATCTTAGGGTGAATATTTGGTATTTCACTTAGATTTTTTATTTTTTGAATATGGAAAAATAATGAATTTTAATTAAAAACTAATGTTTTATCAAAATAATTTGTAATGTTTAATTATATTTTAAATTGTTTTAAGAGCCACATTAATTTAATTTTATAAATATTAATCAAATTTATGTCATTACAATAAATTTCTTGTTGACATTTGATATGAAAACATTGTCTGTGTTTGTACTTGTTCACTTTAAAAGCCTCCTTTAACATCCACTCTACAAGATTATTTCAAAATTAAATCATTCCACTCCTATGAACTAAATTTGAAAAAATTAATTCAATTTTTTGAAATATACAATTTTATATAATATAATAATTTAAACATATTATTTTGACCAATTTTATTATCAAAATAATTAAAATAAATTACTACAATTAAGGTATAAAAGTCCTTGCTTAATGAGTCTACTTTGAATATACGGTGTTAAAATGCCCCAAAAACATTGCAGACCCCTTATATTAATATATTTTGACTCATATTACAATAATCTTGAACTGTATGAGATTTTGGGAAACTATTCCATGAATTTTACCTATATAAAAAGTTATGAAAATAAAAGGACAAAAATATATATTTTTTCCTTTTAGTTTCTATATAGATTTGGGGAAATGAAAAACAACTAAGGATCAGAAATAAATTTTATTTATAAATATAAATTATTATTTGATATCATAATAATTTATCTTCAATTTTTCAATATGATATATTAACTTTAAATTCTTAAGAAACACTAACACTTTGATTATTTAGTTAATAATTATGTAAAATAAATGATATTAAAAATATTAAATGTGGGATAAATATAAGGAATTTTTGTGTTAAAAATTTTAATTAGATTAGTAAAACATTATATACATATGTGAACTTATTATATTTGAATTCTACTAATTTTGTGATATTTGTTATAAATTCAAATGAAATAAATAATGTCAAAATTGACATTAATGTTATTCGATAATAAATTGTATTCAATTAATTGATTTAAAATTAATAAATACAATATATTAAATAAACTTATTTCTAAATGATAATTAGTATTAAATATTTTCCTTCCATTGAAAAATTTATCATTTATAGTGAACGTATTGACCCCTAAATAATAAAAACTTTATTGAGACGACTAGGGTTAAAAAAAAGTTTTTTCACGTTACATATGCTTATATTAAATTTCATGTGCAACCCATATGTGATTTATATTTATTAATTTAGAGTTATTATTTCCAAAAAGTGTGTATAAAATATATAATAATTACAATATCAAATTATTATTAACGGTAGAATTACATTGGTTAGAAAACTAGTTACCTTAAGGAAAACCCAATGTGAAATAATGTGGAATCTTAGGAGTTAAGCAGAAAAATGTTTAATAATGTATTTATTTTGTTTAGTGGAGGTTTCTCTCAACTAATAAATTCCTCCCCTATATTATTATTCAATTTTTAGGTACATATGTCAATAGATACCTCCCAAATAGTAAATAGTTTTGAGTATTTACAAGAATACTCCTCCTCCTCAACTATAAAAAGGCAATCAATCTCCCTAATTTTTTCAGACATTTCATGCATTTCATCTCAACATAAACCTACCTTAATCCTCTCCAAAAATTACTCCTCTTATCCTAGGAACCTATTTTTGTAAAAAAAATAAAACAATGTAGGTCCTTCTATTCAAACCAAAAGGAGTTACCTGAAAAGGATGCAACGTTTATCAACAAGCATTTTTTGTATTATTTAATTCTCCATCTATTAAATTATTTTTATAACAATATTATATAATTACAATACTATATTAAATATTATTATATGTTTTTATTTTATTTTTATGACCAACACCCACACATAAATCCATCAAATGGGTTACAATATCATCGCTCGTGTGTACAACATATTACATCGTTGTGAAACGATGTTGTTCAATTTTACATTACCTCCTCTCATTCATAGGAATAAAGATTGAAATAATTTTTGAATAATATATATATGTTATTTTAAATATATTAATACATTTTTATTAATTATATCATATACACCCTTTTTATTTTCCAATCCATAATGTATCTGATAACATTAATCATGTGTACAATGGACTACCACCTCATGAAGCAATGTAAAACGGTTTTCAAAAATGTATTACATGGAAGATAATAAGGGAAAATATAATTAATATATATAATATACATGAAAAAAATAATGATATTAATTACCTAATTATCTTTCTCGATATATAATTTATATTTTTATTCTTACATTGTTCACACACAGAAAAAGTAACAACGTTGTTCGGGGACGTGTGGAATACCACCTCCTTGATGTGATGTGATACATTTTACATCAAAGGAATGATATATATATAAGTATATATAATTAAATATCATATTATTTATTATTTAACTATCATTATAAAAAGATAAAATATTACATACATTTTTTTTGATCAATGAATAATTAAATCTTACTCATGCGAAAGTACAACCTATTGTCTCCATGTTCGCAACGTTGTTATAATTTTCATAACCATATTACTCGATTGGTATAAATAGTATTATTGATGTAAAAATATGATAATTATTTGATCTTATATTTTCGTATATGTTTAAATAATGACCTTTGGACAATATTCAAACTACCAAATTCATTTCTGACACAAAATCTGAATATGTCCAAAACATCAAACTTAAAGAAAATAATTAACATAATTAACATAAGTAATAAAAGAAATAATAATCTTTTGAAATTATTTCAATAAATAAAATAATTAACAAAATTTTATTATTTAGGAAGATAAAGTACAATAATGAAGAACCAGACTCAAGTTTATGGTTTTTCTCATATCACTTTCATTTCGATGAGATATATTACATATTTATCACCTATGTTTTTAGGGTGGTGCTTATACTACACATTAATGTTTATTATTTTTATTATCCTTGTATTTATGTGAATTTTCATTACCATCTTATGAACAGTCATTCACGATATTTATGGTTTCAATGTTACCAAAGTGTTATGATATTTTTGTCTCAGCTTTCATTCTTTGAGACGTATGTTATGTTATACAACTACCTTTTTTTAAGATGTATATTTTACAACTTTGAAATGTTATATAATAAATATAATTATTTTATTGATATTATAATTTTCATTTAATTATATTATTTCGTGGGGATTGTGAGTAAATGTCTCTAATGTGGTAAGAGTATTTTGGTATAATCTCATCATTTCTAAAGGTTCTGTTTGATTAAGTCTCTGATATTGAAACATTGTATTTATAATAACCTATATTATTATTTGGTTATTCATGATATTTTAATTTAATTTTAACATTTTATTCTCTTGGGTAATTATAAAAAATGTGATTTTTTATGAAAATCTTACTTTATTTCTCTCTTCGATCGTAAATGTTTTTTATTTCAAAAAAACATGTTCTAAATAATCTAATTGTTTTCACTAAACAGTTAATCTCACATTGAATGGAAACAAATTTAAAAAATAATTATTTTTTAAAATGTTTTATAAATTATTTTTATGACTTCCTTCATATTCTAACAAGGTTGATTTCAATGAAATGGATTTTCAAAATGTTTTATTTTTAAACAAGTGTTTTTAGAAATAAAATAGATATTATTCATAGTGTTACTTTTTAATGATATTTTAATGGTATTTATATTCATCAAAATCAGTAACCCTTATAATGAATAACCTCCACTGGGGATATTTTTTATTTATGCCATTCTAATTATTCTCTGGATGGATTATGATGGTTTCAAATTCATTGTTATGGAACCTATTTCTATTCCTTAGGTTAACCATGATTCAAATAGATTTCTATAAAAATCATTTCTTTTCTATGGGTTAATCATGTCATAATAGGGATAATGGTTTTTAATATGATATTATGATGAAATGAAATACTTTATGTGTTATTATTTTAATGGTACTTGTACATTTCATATGCGGTTAAATTAGATACTGTTGAAATAGTGGGTGCCCTAGAAGCAACTATTTAGTGCTTTCGATTACCATAACATGTATACAGTTAGTTATACATGATGTCATCTTAGTATTATAGTGTGTAATTTTCTGTGTCTGCAATTGAAATTGTAATGTCCAAAGATGAATTGTTGTATTTAAAGGTTATAGAAGTTATCAGGCTTTAATGAGAACCTCTAGAAACTATGAAATTAATCATAATTATATGTCTTGTGGTTTAGATACATCTTACTGACAGGACATAGTAGAAGTTTTACTATCAGGTGATGGGGGCTCATATGCATTGAGACTTCTTTTCATGAAGTTAACTCTTGGTGATCTCTAGTTGTGACATCATGAGTAATGGGATGCCAATAAGAACACCACATGTTTCGGGTGTCATTGGATGTTCCTATCTATGATCATGTGTAATGGTCTCCAGACTTGATATCTTTACAAATGAATGTCATTTGGTTGTGCACTTGATGCATGATGAAAACCATGGAAATGAATTCGTGGTGAGGAAGTTTGTTTTTGGTGGGTCATTGGTGGCATGGAATTGGATGAATGGTCAAGAAAGAATTTGTTGCTTTAGGTTAATAGAATTAATATATCTTTGGCCATTTTAAAATTGATTGTAGTAACATTATAAGACCATTTTCATGGAATTCAAGGGTAAATTCTTCTAGTTAAATCAACAAACAATAAAGAAAGAAAAATGGTGATGACCCATTAGTGCGTCTTGCTTTATGAGATATTGTAGACAAAGAGATTATAATACACATTACGTGTTCCTAGGTTGGTTGTCATAGTTGTGACAATACTTTTCTCTTTAGGGGCCATGATGGGTTTCTAGATCCTGCTCTTGGTGTGTGAATATTATTCACTACTGTTGAGATAAGGGCCTAGAGGGTCACACATAATATTCTATACAAGAATCTTCCCTATTCAGTTGAATATGAGTTTTGGACATAGTTTTCCCCTCTATAGGGGTCTATAATTTTCCCAAAGTTAAATGATCACCAATGCAATAAATGAATTCATATTATTTGAGTTTAGAATAATGTGTATTGAATTTATTTATTAAATTTATTTATGAATTTTAGTAAATACATGAAAAATATTAATTGATGAATATTAAATTATTCAATGTTCAATTAATATTTATGGGAGTGATGAGTCAAGTTAATGACTTTATTATAATCACTTAATATATTTTAATATATTACAAGTAAATGATAATAATATTTATGACTCTGTTTAGTAGTCATAAAATGTTGTTGATGTGGCATTAAGTATTCAGAGTCGACAAGGCAATACCAGGTTTTTTAATTAACCAATATAAATAGAAGAGGAGTGGCTTTTCCTAATTACTATTCATGGGGCTTCTCTCTCCTCTACTCTCCCCCATGATCTAGATAGAGATTATCTAGATCTATGGATCATGGATAGAGATCTCTCTCGGACATCACTAGCGAAGTGTTGTACTGATTGTTGGATCATTAAAGGTTTCGTCGCAAATCTGCACTATCAACCGGATTTCAACGAACAACACTCTCATAGATTCCTTGAAGCATGTGTGGATGATCTAGATGAATTTGACTTCCTTGAGCAACAATCTCCAATGACAAGAAGGCCTCATGCATAGATTTGGATCTAAACCAGGTATTTTATGATTTATTTTTTTGCTTAAAATCATCCATTTGTGGTCCTCAGCTAATACCATGCTACTGTTCACCAGTGTCGACAAGTTTATGTCAATCGTCGATGGAAGGGTTTTAAAAACCCACCTCCATAATGTGTTATCAGAGGGAGATCTTGTAAATTTTATTCCAAGAAAACTTATTTTGCATTAAAATATAAATAGGGCATTGATAAGGTCTCAACGCCGCAAATGGAATCTAAATTGGTTGTCGGATGTCCACTCTGCGAACATAGGAAGTTATGAAATCAGATTGAAAAAAATGCGGGTCACCATAATAGTATTTTCCGGTGATTCAAATAATTTTTATTATAATACTTATTCTATTGTAATAATAATTGTTCTTTTATATTAATAATTTCATTATTATAATATTTTTTTAATATTTTAATATCATAAAATTATTTTTATTTTTCCAAGGCATATTTATTAGTTTTTGGAATTTATTTAAAAGCAAGTATTTTTTTTAAAAAAATATCGAGAGAAGAAATGCTTGAAAAAGAAAGTCTAAAATTAAAAAAAAGAAGTGGGGACCTGCTTTTGTAGGTCCACTGAGGACAAAAAATAAATAAAGGGATCATGCTTGGTGGCTGAGGAGCCCCCCTCCCTCTCATCGGTCTTCTCTGTGGAGCCGCACAATGCGGATCCCTCTCCTGACCAAGGCTCAGGTGGCTTCCTCACTTCCTATACAGCCAAGAAATGTTAAGCCGACATTCTACCATGACCCCAACCATCCCCACACATCTAGGTCAGCCCTCCCGAGGCGGCTCTCTCCCAGCACTGTCACTACCTCCCTTCGGCAGGAGCAGCAACACGTGCTGTGACCCCGCAACTTCTGATTGTGCCTCCCAACTTGTCTCCATCACACAGAGCTACCCTATGGGAACTCCCTTCTGCTACGCTGTTACAGCCACCATGGAACTCTGCACCCTCTCGGTGACAACCAACTTCTCCGCCCTGGCACACCCGCTCTAGCCTTCTCCCTACTGCCCTGGACTTCCCCATGCAGCGGACCTACATGTCGCCTCATACTGCTCCAGCTGCGCCCAATCCGGCCAGCCTCGCCTCCTCTACTGTATGCGAAGCAGTGTGCCGAGACCTCCCACTCCAGCGCGCAATATACCCGCATCCCTCTATCATTCCCACAGTGTTGTGGCACACCAAGGCAGGTCTCCCCTCAGATGCACACTAGGCAAGCAGTCATGGCAAGCCCCTCTCTCGAGTGGGAGCCCCACACCAGGCGCTTCTAGCACACAACCGTGGGGTACTCCCTTGCTACTCCACAAATCAAACCGACTCCAAAATGAGAAAAAGTCTGTCCAGTCTGGTAAAGAATTGGATAGACATGCCTGGCTCAGTCAGACTGCCCGGAACGGGGTCGATACACCCCGAACTGGGCCTAAGCGGGTTCACTCCGACCCGCACAGGCACTTCGTGAGATTTCAGGGGCTTGTGTAATTTTATTTTAATCATAAATTAATTCAAAAAATTAATTTAATAAGATTTGAGACTTAAATTAATTAGCTATTAATTTTTGGTTTAGGAGACCTAATTAATTAATCAGAAAATTAATTAAATTAATTAATTAATTTAAATTTTAGTTTTTTAAAATTAAATTAATTAAATCAAGACTAAATGCTGTTAAATTGAAATAAAAACAGGAGTGAAGTTTTTAATTCAACAAAATGCCGTCAAGTTTATTCATAATTGATGTTTAATTTTATTCTGCATTTATTTTATATATATGTAAGTTAGGGCATATACTGGTCATGAGCTGCGGACCTACCAATGTATGTTTGGTGTGTTTATTTAATTTATTTATTTATATATTTCAGTGTATTATAAAAAATATTTTAATTAATTTAAATGAGACATGTGTATCATCTCAGTGACATTATATTTATAAGGACATGCGTTTCCACTTCTATGAGCTGTGATTTTTACACCCTGAGACCCCCTCACTTGTGTGCGAGTACAGTTGTATAATGATGAGACGAGGTGTGATGCAAATTTTTCCAAGTGATGATGATGCACTAGATAAGAGTTTCATTAGATGAACCGACGATTTTGTTCAAGTTGAAAGCCACACTACTAAAGGTATTTACCCCTAAGGTTTTTGTTGGTCTATTATTCACTCAATGGATTAACCATTAGAATCATCTCATTTTCAGGTTTTTTATTTTATTTCTCCATGGATTATTATTTTGTGAATGTGTAGTTTATAACGCGATCACATAGAATAATAATTAACAAGCATGCAAGAAAAAATGATTGGGGTGACTTAACTAAAATTGTAGAAAATAAATAGCCATTGATAGCTTGTTTTAATTATAGAGGCAAGCATTGAGTAAATTAAGGTCTAATTCTAAGAATTTGGGACATCACTCAACAGATCAAGGACTAACATGTTAAAGTGGTCAGCTAGCCAAAAGCCCACCTAGAACCCTCCAAGTAGTAGCATAGCCATAACTTGTAGACAATGAGGGCTGGTTTTAAGATCATTTCCACTAGCATACTCAAGATACATATTACTCCAATTCCAGTAGAGAGGCTTCCTAGAATCAGATAAAATAGTGGGAGACATTAAATGATTTAAATAATTAATCAAAATGTCTAAATCAGTAATATATATAAAAAGGACCTAATCAGCTAAAATTAATTTTTTGTATGAAAATGGAATTTTATACCACATGTTTACACCACAATAAATATTAAAAAAAGTAAATTTCCACACTGACCCGAGTATCCATGAATAGTACAGGCACGTATGTATAGTACTATGATAAAAGAAAACTCAAGGTGTCTGTGTCCCCAACATTGTTACACTACCTCAATAAGTGAGGGTGATATTTATTTTAGGAGACTAATGTACAAAGTATATAATAGTTGTTTCATTATGCTTTTGTCAATGTCCAGTGTCAGTTGTTGTCACTACACCAGTACAAGCATGATATAACATGAAGCCCCATCTCCGGAATGTTTGTAAGGAGAATGTGAAGAAATGATATGAATAAGGGGATAGTTTACACCGTTATGTGTAAATTGAAAGATTGATCATGATCTATAAATATCATTTTCACCACATAACTCAAGTTTCGTTTTAAGTCAAAAAATGAAAAAGTATTGAGTAAACAGTTTATTACCAATTCAGGTAAGGTTTTCCAAGTGAATAAGAATAAAAGACAGTTAAGTTTTAATTCATATGGAGAATAAATTGAAAGAAAATTCTAAAAGGTAAAAGGCATTTAATTCTAATGACACATTCCTAATGTCCTTAAATTAATGACGTATGAACGATGATTATTTTCATTTCATATTATAAAATAATACTATGGAAGTTTAAAGAAATAACCTGATATGTAGAAGAATGTTTCTGCTTTTACATCAGGAATAATCATCAATGTAAGGTTTCCTTTTACTAATTGGATATTTAATACTATGTTTTTTTAAATATGGGTATTTAAATTCAGTTACTAATTATAGAAATATTACTAGAAGTCTGGAGTATTCTCCATGTGGCTGCAAAAGGGTGATATCATGGCCTGTAATGAGAAGTACATGAATTATTTAATTTCCAAGTTTAAAATTCATGTTGAACAATTAATGAGTATAACTACAAACCTTAATTTCATTTGTCCTTGGATACAAGGAGACATTTTTTTAGTTTTTGGATTGAATGGTGTTTTTTGTAAACTCAATCACTAGTTCAATAATAAATGAATCACGGGAAATTAATGATGAATATAAATGGAAGACTTATACCCAGTTGTGAAAAGATAATTCTTTATCATTTAATAATAAAATATGACTTCATGAATATAAAAAGTGTGGTATTTTGGCTTCGCATAGCTAAATACTTTGGGTATTATCAACATCTTTAGTTTGGACAAAGAAGCCTTTATAAATAAAAGTATGTCACAATGATTTTTGGAAATAGTTAAATAGGTAAGCACGAACTTTTCCAAGTATAATCTAGAGGTATATATACATCATAAGATTAATTTAAGTAATTAAGGAATAAAAAATTGAAGTATATGCATGGTCATGAGATATGAGTTACTTCGGGTTGGTATACAGAAGAATATCTCGACCAAGAATTCACCAATCATGATAATGTAGCTTGGAGAAATTCCTAAATTCACATTACATTATCAACATCCCGACATTGATATTATTAATGTGGATTTATGATGAATTCTAACAAATCAACATTGGTCAAAAAAATGTAGAATGGAGTAATTCCTAAACACAGATTTTATACATCAACGTATTGATGTATGTAATATAAATGTTGCAACTTGCAGAAACATCAATTATATTTTATGACGTGATATGTAATTAACGGCAATAACCAATAATCATATTCCAGCTGTAATTAAAAATGGATATCATACGAGTAATAGTATTATGTCAATTCATTATGTCATAAGGAAATTCATTTGGATGTAAATAGTTTATTCAGAAATAAACTAACTTACATCAAGACAAAGACATTCGGCATTATGTATAAAAATCCTAATGGTTTATTAAGATATGAAAAAAATAACAATCATAGAAAATATATAGTCAAGTTGTAGACTTTATTTCTATCATAGGGTGCACATTTCTATTAGAGATAGTGGGAGTTATATTTTCTAGTGTTTAGTAAATGCTCAAAATGCACAAATAGTTGGAAAAGGAATTAGTTCTACAATCACATGTGGAATAGAGTATGTTGTAGAGACACATACTACGTAGGAATAATAAAACCATGGTGATGGTTTTATATTCACCGCGGTTGGTGATCTATTATTCAATATGAATAATATTTCCTACAAGCAAGCAGTATATGGAAATTACCTAAAATTAATAAGACGAAGAAAAATTCAATTAATGGATTTTATATATCAATGTGAAAAATGGGATTATTATTTTTAATACTATGGTGGGTATTCAAGTGAGTTGTTATATGGATGGTACAAGTGCAGTACTAATAAGGTTTGATTGTTTTGACAAAGTTATTATGCCTAAATCCATTAGAATTTTACATATCATAGCTAATTTCTATGATCAAATTATTTAGCAATGGATGTCATCACCACCAATCGTGGATGGTGTCTATAAGACACAACCAGAAATTGATGTTCACCACACAGAATGGTAATAAAGGTTGCAAGTTACTGAAATCCATTTTAGGATTAAAGTAAGGAACATGATCGTAAGATATACATTTGAAACAAATAATTGCCATGTGTTTATAAGATGTTAGTGGGGGGTGATAAGGTTTTCCAAACAAAGTATGTTCGACAACATATGAAAAAAATGGTCTTACAGTTAGACCAAGATAAAATTTATTCTTTAATGATTGACTTAAAGTAGAAACCTAAGTTCTAGGGAACCAGATAAACTAGGGTATATCTATAGGTTTCTTAGTCCTAGTTAATAGTATATATAGTGACATTGTTTTGAAAAATAAATGTTTGAACAATTTAAGATATGAATTGATGACTATGTCAAAAGGAATAATCTCCCCATGTTGAGTAGTCTGTGACATGAGAAAAGGTAAATGTGATGACTTAAATCTATACATCGAAGCGAAGGATAAATCAAGCTCTCCATAATTTTTACAATAACCGATATTGCCAAAGAATATTTTAATATAGGAAAATATAATTTATATCCAGGATCACTACAAGGGATGTAGTCATAACTATCAAATTGTACATCGGAAATCAGGAAAGATATGTACCTCGTAAGTGGAGAAGAAAGGATACTAGTTTTTGGGGATACAAACTAATCTTACATGGATCAATGGATCTACTATTGCAGTTATGATAAAGGTGATGAGTGAGTCAAGCTCATATATGCTAGTGGTGGACGAACCTACAAATACCGAGCACGTTGCAGCTACTAAGGCAGCTAAGAATCACTTAAATGCAACAATTTGTTCTAGTTCTTAGAATCACACCTGGTAAGAAAGGTATTTTCATATTGTAAATTATGATATTCTTACTAGCCAAGATGTCAAGCTATGACAATGGACAATTGAGATATACAAAAGATAACATCTCTTGGGTAGTTTTACTCAAGGAGATGAGGTCATCATAGCAGAATAGCCAGGCGTCAGAACCTTCGCATTCCCAATATCTAAAGTGGTTATTTAGCAGAAACATGATGTTCATCCTGTGAGTGGCTAACATGTTTGGTTTTAAAGTTGGCTCTAGTGCAAGTGGTAGTGTTTAAATAGTGGGTTCCCTGGACCCAACTATTTAGTGATATTTTATTACTATATCATGTATACAGTTATATATACATGATGTTATCTTACCATTATAGTATATAATTTTCTTGTGTCCACTATTGAAATTGTAATGTCCAAAAATGAATTGTCGTTTCGAAAGGTTATAGTAGTTCCCAGGATATAATGAGAACCTCTAGATACTATGAAATTAATCAAAAATATATGTTCTATGGTATACATACATATTAATGACTGGAAACAGTAGATGTTTGACTATCAGGTGTTGGGGCTCATAATAATTGATACTTATTCTCACGAAGTTCACACATGGTGATCTCTAGTAGTGATTCATGAGGACTGACCTACCAATTAGAACACCACATGTTCCGGGTGTCATTGGATGTTCTTATATAAAATCATGTGTAATGGTATCTTGACTTAATAACATTACCATTATATGTCATTTGATTTCACACTTTAATTAAAGATGAAAACCATGGAAATGAATTCGTGGTGAGTTAGTTTTTGTTTGGTGCATTATTAGTGGAATTTCATTGGTTGAATGGTCAAGAAAGAATTTGTCGCTACCGAGTCATGGAAGTAATATATCTCTTGAAATGATGATATGGATGGTAATACCTTTATAAGACCTTGGCCATGGAAGTCAACAGTAAATCCATCCAGTTAAATCAACAAACAAAAAAGAAAGAAACTGGTGATAACATGTGAGTGCGTCCTTCTTTATGAGATATTATAGACAAAGAGATTATATTACACATTGCTTGTTTGTAGGTTAGTTGTCGCTGATGTGACAATCCTTATCTCTTTAGGGTCCATGATGGGTTGCCAGATCCCACTCTTGGTCTTTGAATATTATTCACTACTATTGAGATTAGGTCATAGAGGGTCACACACAATAGCATATACAAGAATATGCACTTTTCTGTTGAATAGGAGTTTTGGACATAGTGATCCCTACCACATGGGTTCAATATTTGTCCAATGTAAAACAATCACCAATGGAATAAAAGAATTCATATTATTCGAGTTTATAATAATGAGTATTGAATTTATTTAATAAATGTATTGACTAGTTGTAGTAAATACATGAAAATATTAATTAACAAATATTAAATTATTAAAGGTTCAATAAATATTTATGGGAGCGATGAGTCGAGTTAATAACTAAATTATTATAACGTAATATTTTTATATATATTAAAAGTAAATGATAATAATATTTCTGACTCATTTTAGAAGTCATAAAATGTCGTTGATTGTTCATTAAGTATTCGTGGTCGGCGAGGCGATACTGGGTATTTTAATTAACCACTATAAATAGAAGAGGGGATTTTTCTAGGTACTATTCATGGGGATTCTCCCTCCTCTTTTCTCTCCAATGATCTAGAGAAAGATTCTCTAGATCTAAGAAGCTCAGATAGATCTCTCTTTCGGGCATTGGTAGTGAAGCGATGTGGTGATCGTTGGAGAATCGAAGGCATCATTGCAATTCCGTGCGAGCATGAAGATTACCAGGAACGGAACTCCCATTGATTCCGTGAATCGTGTGTAGATGATCTATAGGAATTCGACTTTAGATTCTTCGATCATCGCTCAAAAATGACGAGTAGACATCGTGCATGGCTACGAATCTAAACCTGGTATTTTACGGTTTATTTTGTGCTTAAAATCCACAATGCAGGGTCCTTGTCTAATATCGGGCTGTTATTCACAGACGTCGACAAGTTTACGTCAATCTTCAATGGAAAATTTTTAAAACCCACCTGTTTCGGGCTTCCGTTGTAGGCCTGGTTTTAACAGATACCAATTATGGGTGGTGGGTCCATGATAGGACTCCAATGCATTGGGTACGGAAGTATACCGCATGGTTATTCCATTTATTAGATTTATTGAATGAATTAAGTGAAAATTATTTCCAATGGTATGTAAATGTTTTATTTATTCCTATTATGAAATCAAAATTCTTCTCATGATAGAGAGTTATAGCACATGGCTCATGATTGTTGACAATGAAGAATTTTTTAATTTCCATGTCCACATGTTTTATCTTCTAGGTATTGATGGGTATTAATTATTTTATGATTCACTCATGTACATTGATTGTTTCCTCATACCTTATGCACTCTTATGCTCATTGATGGCATTTAATTGTTATCCTTATGTATACATTTATGAGAATTTGATCTCACCCTTCACCTATTTCCTTTTCCCCATGTTATAAATGATGAGGATGGATGATTTATGTCTATAATGGATTTTATACGGATGATGATTATGGACTAATATTAAATAAAAAAAATGGTTTAATGGGATAAATGTCCACTTGAAAGCTTGGGTATTTTCTATATAAAATTTTTCTTACTTCTCTAAAACTCTAAATAAAAAAGATCCTCCATAATATAAGTTATCGAAAATTTCCCCTTGATTTTGTATGGTTTTGATGGAGAAAAATTCGTACACAATTATCAGCATAAATTACCAAAAGTAATAGTCATAGATTTTAGCATATGACCCAAGAGTGTGGGTTTTGGGTTGTTATGGTAGGTGTCAGTGGCCAGTTCAGATAACATTTTGAGATTACTATGTTTTCATGTGTGGTTATATTTAGAATTATTTATAACAACATAGGTATATAATATTAAGGATGATTATAATTTCAAAGTACTAGAAACATCATTTGTGGGTTTTAAGTAGAAAAGAAATTTAGGTTATTAATTTAATGTTGGAGTTTTTTTAATTGAGGTATTTGTGACCCATTAGATCAACATGAAGAATTTTTAAGATAAATTATGTTTTTGGATTAAAGAAAAAATGGGTAAAACCCATATGATGGGTTAAATCCCTTTGCATCCAGCTAGGCGGTGGGTCTTTAACACATTACCAAAGGAATATAACGGTTTCTCACCTACCAATGTCCTACATGATGTCCTGGTTAGTATTAAATTTTTATAGGTAAATTTTATTTTTTTAGAAAACCTATGGGTTTTTATTTGAGGAATAATGGTTGATATGTATTGGAAGAATGTATGTCCATTTAATTCCAATCCTTGGGTTTTGAACATAGTTGGGAAATGTTTGAATAATTTGAAGGATATCTATTTATGGAACTATTTTTTTAAATTTCGTATTAGTTTTGATGATTAATTTATCACATGAAGGTTTACTGTTTTTTGGAATAATCTTATCATGTAATAACCATTTTGGTTTTGGTAAATATCTTGAATGCTAGAATAGCATGAATATACATTTTATGGCTATTTAGTCTTTTAATGATTATTTTAGGGCATTTGGCATTAAATATTCATCTTGAATACTCATCATTTAGATAAAAGGATGATATTGTTAGGGAAATTATTTAAATGATGAAATATTACTTCTAAAGTATGTATATTTCATTGTGTTTTATTTTGAGATGGTGAAAAAAATCATTCATCATTATAAAATGTATCTTGGAATAAATTTTTATCCAGTTACCATCTTTTTAATGATATTAATTACATTCTCCATACCTATTCGGCCAGTGTTTTTTTATCATTGAATTCCATTTGACCTCAATCTATATCAATCTATATTATTCCATTATAATTTGTTTTTACTTCTAAACCCATCTTTTAGTTTCCCACTAATGTTCTTCAGGTGTGTAATCCTAGTAATCTGTATCTTTTGGTTACATTTATCACTCCCACTTTCCCTTTATAAAGGGTGTTTTCTTTATTTTATTTGAACAATATGGTTTTTACTAATAAAATTCTATATATGTTTATCCTTTGATAACAATAAAATATTTATAGGGATGAATAAATTTTAATGGGGCAAGGATGTGACAACCTTATATTTTAATAGAATAAAAATATCTTTTATATGCATAAGTTAAGAAAAAATCATATTTTATTCCTAAAAGTTTATTTTTTTTTTAATGGGAAGGTTTGTCAACTTTTAATGGAAGATGTGTTTTAAAACTAAATTCTTTACACTAATAAATTATATTTGAAAAAATAAACTTGTGTATTTGTAATAAAAATTTTCAAAATAGTTTACAGTGATTTTTTTGTTTTTTTTGGGAAGTTTCCTTTTTTAATGAATAGTAAAGAATACAGAATTTGAATTGAAACCCGACAATTCGTCCAAATAATTTATCATGTTATTTTTTTGAATTGTTTTTAAAGTCAAAATAGTTCAATTATACATTTATTAAATGAATGAAGTATTTTGGAATCAATTTCATTTTAAATTTGGTTATAAAAACTTTATGTACTTTTGAACATTTTCAATTTAAAAACACTCTTTCACCTCTTGTATTTGGGGTTATTTTTAAATTATATTATGCTACATATATAAATTTAATTTCTGAAAATGGATTTCATAATTGGAATATTAATAATTTATATTATCTAAAATGGTTATCTTGTATTTCTTACCAAATTGATTAGTGAAAATAATTGAAATTAATTACAAGAATTAAGGTATGAAAACAAGTTTACTTAGTGGTTGAACCAAGAATACAAGGTATAATACTTATATGACACTTCTCCAAAACCAATTTTCAAAGAAAATTTAGACCCTTAAAACCTCAGGCTCTATATTTATGAGTTATTGGGATAAAATTACATTAAATTGACATATATAAAAAGTTAAAAAATGAAAATAACCAAAAATGTACCTTTCTTTCATTTAATTTATTTAAATCTTTTGGGATAGGAAAAAACTACATTTGTCTAGTTATAAATAAAATTAAATATAAATTATTATTTTTAAATAATAATTTATATTTAATTTTCATAGGTGATACAAATACATTAAATTCATATCATCCACCACCACATGGATTATATTATAAATAATAAATTTAAATATGTGATACCAAAAATTATTAAAATCCAGGTAAATAAAATGAATTTTGGGGGTCAATTATTTTTTTTGATGATAATATCATGATTCATTGATATTGTATTAATATATATGTACTCAATTACTTTCTATATTACATTATACGTCAAATTAAATAAATAATGTCAAAATTTACAGTAATGTTATTTGATAATAATGGATAATTTATTAATTGATTTAAAATAACTCAAAATATTATATTACTTAAAGATATTTTGAAATGTTAATAAATATTAAATATGGTTATATTCATTGACCCACTAATCTTTAATAAAGTACATATTTTCCCCTATATAAAAGAACATTGTTGGTATGGTTAGGGTTAAAGTAGTGTTTTTGTGTGTTACATGTGCATCTGGTAAATTTAATTTTCAACAAACGCAGTATTTTTATTTTATAATTTTTATTTCATATTTTAAATAAGTGGGTATAAATTTAAAAATATGTATAATGTTAGTTTAACATTAATGGGTTAATTATAGAGGTTGGAAAACTAGTTACCTTAATGATAAACGAAAGTGAAAATAAAAACATAGGAGTTAAGAATCGAAATGTTTAAAAATGTATTTTTTGTTGTGGAGGTGTTTATAGAGTAAATAATCCCTCCACACAATTGTTATTAATTTTTTTTGGAAAATTAGGTAAGTTATTCCAACCAATATTAAATACTTTTTAGTATTTAAAATAATACCACTCCTCCTAAACAATATATAAGAACTCTCTCTCCCCAATTCGTAACAATTTTCGAGAAATTTAGCTCATAAAGAAACATCCCAAAAAAAATACAATCTTTGTCCCTATAATACTAGAGAAAAATCATTTTACGTAAATCAAACCATGGAAGTCCATTGGTGAAAACCAAAAGGTGTTACTCGAAAAAAGAGGTAGTGTTCATCAATAACAACTTTTGTTTTATTTCATTCTATATCCATTTAATTATTAATATACCTTGTATATAAAATAAAATCAATATCATAAATATAGTATTATCTATTTTTTATAAGGGTATGACCTAGACCCACACGAACTTCCATTAATGGGTTACTAAATCTCCACCCTAGTGTACGGTGGACTACCGCCTCATGAAATGATGTCGTTCATTTTTTCATTACCACCCTTTATGGTCTAGAATAATTATGTACATACTATTTATATATTATATTTATGTAATTTAATATCTAATCCTACCTAGGGAGTAATTATATAATATAAACCATTTTTATATTCTATTCTGTAAGGGATATGATAACATGGATCGTGTGTATGACAGGCTACAACCTCACAAAGTGAAGTGAAGCATTTTTTCACTAATGTCTTACATGGTAGGTAATAAGGGTAACCATAATTAATATATATGATATAAATTAATTCATAATGATATTAATTATATGATTATATATTATATAAATAAAATATATAGTTTTTTCTTACCTTTTTCACACACATAAAAATTTTATAAAGTCATTCATGGATTTGTGGACGACCACCTCCTCCAAGCCATGTGATTCCATTTACAAAAAAAGAATGGTTTATATTAGTATGTAATAATTAAATAGAATGGTAATTATGGAATAAATATCATTATTAAAATATAAAATATTACTTACCCTCTTTCCAGAATGACCATTGAAAAATGGAATCATTACTCATGAGTATGTATGGTATATCGTCCACATGTTCCTAATGTTGGTGTTTTTTTAATTACCATATTTCATGATTGGTCTTTAAATAATAATCTATTTATAAATATGAAAATTATTTAATGATTATTATTCTATATATGTTTAAATAATGAACGTTTTACAATATTCAACCCACTAAATTAATTTTGGGCACATAAGTAGAATATATTCAAAACATCCAACTTAAACAAAATCAGATGAGTAATTTTATATAAAATTTTTATAAGTGAGATAAAATTAATACTTAACTTTTAAATGGTTATAAATATGTTAAATAATTTACATATGTTTATTTTATAGTATGATAAATAACAACCATGACTAATCGAACTCAAGGTAACAACTTTTCACGTCTCGCTTTTATTTCGTCATGATATGTGCCATATTCACCCCTTATTTTCTTAATGAGGTGTATATAATTCACATGAATACATATTAGTATTATTATCATTAAATTTATTGGGATTTATAGAAACATTTTATCATCTTTATTTTATGTGGTTTACGATTTTAATGTTACCAGAGTATTAAGGGATTCATTTCCCAATTTACCATATTTGATATGGACGTTTTGTTGTACACCTATCTTATTTTGTAATGTGTATATTATACCCCACTTATGTTTTATATAATTAATATCATTATTTTAATTATATACTAAATTAAATTTAAAAATATTATTTCTTGGGGATTGTGATTCAATGTTACCAAAGTGGTAAGAGACATTTGTTACAACATCATTATTTATCAGGGTTGTGTATCATTAAGTCGTCAATGTGGATATATTATAATTTTCATCACATATATTATAATATGATTAGGAATAATATTATCATGTAATATTAAAAAATTTACACTATTTGTTACTTATAATAAATAGGAAACGGTTTTTAATAAAATTCCACTTCATTTCTCTATTTATTGGTAAATCTATGTTTGTTCAAAAAAATGTTTCCTAAAAATGTTTTATAACTTTTTATAAATGATATTTAATGGTAATTTTGAATATAAAGTATTTTAAAATATGTTTAATTTTTAAAATAGTGTTTTAAATTGTTATAAATACACCCTTTTTATGATTATGATGTTATTTTCAATAAAAATCATTTTCAATTTTTTTGTGTTTTAAAATGTTTTTTCCAAATGAATAAAATATTTTCCTCAAGAATGTTTTTAATTATATTTTAATGGTATTGATATTCATGAACATCAAAAATCCTATTTTTTACTCTTCTTTTATATGAGATATTTTTTATTGATATCATCCACATTATTTTTGGATAAATTAAGATTGTTTCAAATAGATTGTTATGGGGATAGTTTCATTTAAATTGGTTAACCTTTTTTCAAAGATATTATTTGATAACCCATTTATTTTCTAGGGGATATTAATAATATCAAAGGGATAATGGTTAATTATATGTTTTTATGATGAAATATATGTTTTTATATGTTATGATTTTAATGGTACTTAGAAACTTTTAATGGTGGTTACATTATAATCCAACGACCGGTGGTTCCATGATAAACCATAGATGGGTAGGTCCATTATATCCCTCTAATTCATTAGGAATGGAGGTAAAATGTATGTTTTCTCCTTTTTAGTAGTTACTGTAAGAGTGATTTGAAAATTGTGACCCAAGTAAGGTACATTTTTTCTTTTTGATTTTTATTGGTTTGTAATGTTTCTCATGACCGAGATTGATATCATGTGGATCATGATTTTATATTATGATGACTATTTATTATCCATGTTTTTATATTTTAGGATCTAGATATTAATGGGAATTAATTATTTTATGATTCCCACATGATATTTGATTATGTCATCATACTTTTATGCACACTTTTTCTCATTAATGAAAATCTATTATAAATGATTCTGTTTTCCCTTACGGGTCATTTGATATCACTCTTATTATGTATCATTTTCCCCTAGTTATGATGAATTAGGTTGAATTTTGTTTTCCTATAAATAATTTTACAGGGGTGTTTCTTAAGATCTCATGTGAAATAATAAAAGATGGGTTAAATGAATGAAATGTCTATTTTATTACTTGGGTATTATCTATATAGAAGTTTTACTAATTATATAAAACTCTATATATAAACTATCCCCCATAATGTATGTGATCCATGATTTACATTTTATGTTGTCAGGTTTTTATGGGAAAAAATTGTGTCACAATTATAAACATCATATCCATGGATGTAAAGTTATAAATATTAGAAAAGGAACTAGTATTGTGGGTCCTTGGTTGTTATCTGATACATTTTATAAATTAATTTACAATAATTATACCTTAATTTAAAAAAATGGATCATCTATTATGCTTTTATTATGAAACTATGGAATCAAATTCCTATTTTCATTTATGTAACCACTTTTGAAATATAAACTAAATTTTAGTAATGTATCTAAAATAAAAACATAAATAATAAAAAGTGATAGAAAATAACTAATTAATTTGTTTCATCAACATCTAGACCACCTATGGACCCATGATGATCAACATATCTAGATCTAGAGCCCAAGACATATGTAAATATTTTATATTATAAAAATATTAACAAAAAATGTTATCAATATAATATTTTTTACAAGTTTTGTCAATGTATGTGAACAATCAATGGTGTGTTTTGTAATCACCAAATATATAAGTTCTAACATCAAATATAATTTCTAACATAGCATGATTTTATTAATATATTTATATTCAAATTATTTTAAATTATTTTATAACATCAATTGCACGGAATGCACAGTTTAACTGAATAACAATATACTAATGATATTATTATATAATATGACATTTACTGACTAGCAATTATTTTGGAGGGTATTAATATGAATAATAATAATATATTACATTTTTTTGTAACAATTTTTTATAGTCAGCTAATATATTTTATAGGCATATGATACTAATAAATCCAGTTTTATACTTTAAAGGTATACTTTTGTAAAAAATATTTTACCACACTATACTAGAAGACTTGTATTAAACTTAATTTTGAAAATTTTATAAATATTTTATCCAAAAAATCATTTTTAAGGAATATTTTAAATGTTATCATTGGGTGAATTTTCGGTATTTTCCTAAGAAATTTCCTTTTTTGATCAATAGTAAAAAATACTAAATTTTAATAGAAAACTGATTTTTTTTTAAATAATTTATATAGTTAAATTATATTATAATTTTGTTTTAAAGTCACAATTTATCAAAAATATATCTATTAATTCAATTTAGTTTTTTTGTATTATTTTTAAATTTCATTTAGAAATCAAAAAATTGTAAACTTTTGGAGATTTTCACATTAAAATCCAATATCTTGTCTCATGTATAGGATTAGGTATAAATTTAATTTTTAAAATAATTTGAATTAAATTTAGAAGAATGTGTATAATTTTTCTGAAATATTTTGATATTTATATTCTAATAAATTGATATTACTTTTTTACTATAATAATTAGCAAAAAAAATTAAAAATAGTTATCATAATTAAGGATAAAGTGTAATTCTATGCCTAGAATGTATTTGTATTAAAATAAAATTTTCATGAACAATGTATTTTAATTTTGTGAATTTGAACTAAAATTTAGAATCTTTTCGAATAGTTTATATAATAAATAAATTTTTAATTATATTCCTAAATAATATTTTACCCATGTAAATAAAAAATAAAACTTACTATAGTAGAAAATATATATATAATAATGAGTAAACATAGAGGCTAAGAGGAAAAATATCAAAACTTATTTTATTTATATATGGTGTAAGTTTTTATCTACCATAATTTCCCTCAAATACATTGTTTTTTAATTTTGGAGGCACATGATATTTGGGAGACAACTCAATTGTGTTTCCCTTTTTAAAATTACAAAAAATATAACTCCTTCTCTACTATAAAAGTTAACAGACCCCCCCCCCCTACTTATTAACACCTAATAATTCCTTTGGATCACAAAACAATTCTCAAATATTCTCTAAAAATCACTCTTATCTTTCAATACTCATCAATTTGGGTAGAAATTAATGGAATGAAGTACGTTGGTGGAAACCAAAGGGAGTTAACGGAAGAATATGTAAAGTTCTTCAATGAGTACTTTTTTTATTTCCTTATCCACCCCATTAATAATTTTAACATAACGATTACTATATAAACATAATATCTTAATGAAACCTAATTTTTTTATGTTATGGTTTATACCTACACCAACAAACACTTCCATCAAATGGGTAATAAAATCACTATTCATGTGTATGGAAGACTACCGCTAACAAAATGATGTCATTTGTGCTTCCTTTACCACCTCTCATGGTTGTGAATATTGAATTAAATACCATTTTTATAGGATATATATGATATTTAATATTTATTAATAATTAATGTGTTATTATTTAACACATACCTTCATGCTTTCCATTTTGTGGGAATACAATATCATCGTTTGTGGATGTATGGACTATCACCACCTCAATGGGAAGTGATTCATCCTCACATTACATGGATTTTCTTAAAGAAGAATTTACTAAAAAATATGAGATATAAATTGAATCTATATGTTATTCATGGTTAAATTACCATTCTATAAATAAAATATATCATTTTCTTTATTAAATTTTCACACACTAAAAAAGTGATAATGTCGTTCATGGATATGTGGACCGCCACCTCATCGAAGAGATGTGATTCATTATACATGAATATAATTATATATATAAGAATATATTATTTAATAATATTTTATTTATTATACTATGATAATCCTGTACAAATTAATTCTACTTACCTTTTTTTGATAATGATCTTTGAAAAATTATAACATTACTCATGTGTATGTACAGTTGACTGTCTCCATGATTGTAATGTTGGTTTATTTTTCATATTCATCATTCATGATTTATTTTAAAAATATGATTTTTTCATAAAAGTGACAATTATTTCATTATTATTATTCTTTCTATGTTTTTATAATGTCCTCCTTGACTATAGTCAACCAATTAAAGATGTTTTGAAATATAAGACAAATAGGGTCAAAATATACGACTCAATATTTATTGATTATGTAATTGTAAATACTGTGGTAATAAGTTAAATAAAAGTAATAATAAACTTTAAAAAGGTTCTCAATAATGTAAATAGTTTGCATAATTTATGAATTAGGAGTATAAAGACAATGTGACAATTTGAACTCAATGTAATGGACCTCATCCCAATTTTATTTCATTGAGGTATATTTTGATTTTATATGGCCACTTAATTTTATGTGTTGTATATTTAGCGGATTTGACATATTATATCATTAATTTAATTATTTAATGTTTTTTAATGTCATTATTTCATGGGTCTTAGGATTTAAAATTTTCAAAGTGGTTTGTGACACTTTGAATGGATAATGATTTTATTTCAAAATTAATATTGATGAAATTATCTTAAATTTTTATTTATATTGATATAAAACGATTATAAAGTACATTTTATGTATACTTTGAAGGTCAATAATTGTTTTTTAAAAGGAATATTTATACATTTTTTTAGAAAACACTTAGATAGATGAAAAAAGAAATATTGTATTATTACCATGCATGGAAATAATTAATTTTCAGCTTCCAAGATTATTATTTAATTTTTGGAATACTTTTAATTCTTAATAGTATATCATAAATAAAATTATTCTTTCCCATTTTATGTATTTTGTTACTCATTTTTTAATGCAAATTGTTTCTTAGAATATGATTTTTTTAAAATAAAATGGTTTTTTTAGCAAAAAGTGTTTTCATATGAGTTTAAAAGGGGTTTTTAAAAGGGTTGTATGATGAAAGTGTTTTATTCATGAAGTGGTTGTCAAGAATTAAATATGGGAAATACTAGATTGAATTGTGTGTGCTTGTAATAGCTTAAATGGTGGGGATAACTAGATCGAATTGGCTGAGTCTTTTACAGCTTACATGATGGGGTTGTCCAAATATCAACGTGTGAGCCTGTTATAACTTACACAAATGGCCATCCCAGATAGCGCGTGGTGAGCCCATTGTAGATTACATGATGGTAAATCCTAAATAGTTTTTGGTGAGCCCATTATAGATCTCCAAATCATTGCGTAATTATAATATTTGAATTCTCCTAAAAGTTTATTTCAATCAAATGGATTTTTAAAGGGTTTTATGGGCTTTAATGAATATGATGCTCTAATTTGCCTAAAATATTTTTAATTTCTTGACATAGGTTTTATTGATTTTCTTTCTGTAGTTTTTTTTCATGTGAATTTTTTTTATTTTAATATCAAGGTAATCTTCATATGAGTTATCATTTTTTACTGAACTAACTATTTCCTTTGATTTTTATATCGTTTACTGACATTTTTTGCTCATCCACGGGTTTTAAAATGTTTTTAATGGATTTTAAGGATGATTAAGGGAAATGAATAAGTAAAGTAATAAGTCACAGATATTTTCCATGAAAATAATTCAGGATTTATTTCATGATTTTTATATTATAGAAAATATCAAAATAGATTGTAAGTGTCCACTTTGTATTTTATGGTATTTTTATGTATGTGAAGTGGCCTATTTTTCTGAAACATTAGACCTAGAAAAATCCACACTGTGGAAGAAAAAATTTTTAGAAAAAAACACAATATAATGAAATATTTAATGCTAGGACAATAAAAAGTATGTCTGTTCATAAGTATTTTACACATAGGAAACTATGAATCTATATTGGGAATGAATTAAGAGGAAAATATCCTTCCAAATAATAATCCACATATGGTTTGAATTGGAGAAGAATAGTTTTCTAATGTTATGGATTAATTGACACAAGGTATTATTGTTGGTGGTATCCATGCTATAGAGGAACCCGATGTACCATCAAAGATAATTTCTATAGTGGATAATTTCTTAAGGAAAAATACCTTATAATTCAATGGATCATTTGACCTAATGGTAGCACAATGATAGATCAATTTCCTAGAGAATATATTTAAAGTCTTGTGGTGTTAATGATTTTAAAAAGAAACACTTGTTAACTGTCATTTTGAAAGTTATGTTGGTGGATGGTGGTATTTGGTAAAGTATATTGGTGAGAAATATGATCTACATTCCATTAAATGGGAAACATTTAAAGTTATTTTCTTGGATAAATATTTCCCAAATTTTTATCAACTTATAACAGAGAAATAATTCATATAATTAAATAAAATGGATGATTATTTGGTTGTTTCATATGAAGAAAACTTCCCATTATTGAGTAAGTCTGTTTCAAAATGTTTTCGATACATTATAGTAAAATTAATATATTTTAATTGGGTTTAAAAACAATGTTAAAATGAGAATTTCCCACATGATTATTTAAAATTTATGTGATCTTTTTCCATTGTGATTAGAAATTTGAGATGGATTTTTGTTGACAATTATGGGCCATGAGATGAAAAGAGTAAGAAATAGTCAAGGTGGAAGGAAATGGATAAAAAAATAGTAATTAAATAGAGATTCCCAAAATATGTTCCATTTTTGGTAAAATACATTTTTGGAGATTTTTTGTAACGATTTGGAAGGTGTTACTGGTGTCATATGTCTGTTCACATGGTTCGTGATAAAAAACAATCCAATAGTGAGATGTTTTAGCTATAATGAGTTGGGATATATGAAAAAATATTAGTTACTTACTCAGGGTAGAAACAATACGACAAAACTGGGTTTATCCAACACTATGGCTTTAACAATGCTACCTAAAAATGATGTTAAAGACCCCCTTTCTCAGTGGTTAATTTTTTTGTTAAAGGGTGTCTTTAAGAGCATGAAAAAAATACATACTAAAGGGTGACCTTTATAAGTTATTTTTTAAAAACACTGATAAATGAGGTTTTTTATTAGTTCTTCTAAAAAACCATTGATAGGGGTTATCAGTGCTTTTTTAGAATCACTAATAATTACCAGCTATATCAGTGCTTTTATACAATCTATGATAAAATCATACTTCAGAAAAATTATATTTCATCAAAAATAAAATATAAATATATAAATATAATTATATTGATATAAATATATATTATATTTTATGAAATATGTTTTAGATAAGGTAAATAGGAACTTAAACTTAGTTTATAAGATATTTAGTGTAAATGGGTTATAAAATTACTAAAATTATTACATAATAATTCTCTTATTATTATCAACTAGTAGTCATTTAATAGAAATTTTAAGATAAAATAATAATAATTAAAGATCAAAAATATATTTGAAACGTAACTATAACTTCAAATGGCCATAAATTTTGATCCAGGATTCCATTTCAGCTCTTCAATATAAAAAATCGAAGTCTCTGATGAGCTCTATGCCATTATGAGTTGGGGCTTTGGTAACTATTTTTTAAAGGCCAACAAAGGCCCAGATGGCCTCCAAATCATTTTTCTATTTAGGGTACCCAAATTTTGTATCTTTTGATGGATTTTAAGCTTCATTTATAGGGTTAATGTTCCCTTTTTCAGTAGGGACTAAATATATTCCCATGGATTACATCCATATTGATATTATGGATTTTAAAATTTATTATTTTACATAAAATAATTTTATTTATAATCAAATATATAATAATATATACATGATTTTTATATATTTACACCTAAAAAATTATTTATTAAATAAAAAAATTAAACATATTTACATATAAAATATTTTTATTATTATATAGACTCATATATATATAATTATAAGATTAAAAAAATGTAATGAAATGTATATAAATATATAGATATATCATAAAATGTGAAACAAAACAGTATAGGGGAGTGGAAAAGGATTTGATGTATATGAAAGAGGTCAGGGGTTCAAAACTCACTGGTGGTAAGGGTACGCATGGGAGGCTGAGATTATCTATAATGTAGATAAAGAGGTGGGGGAAGCACTAATAAAGGGGTGGGTCGGTAGTTCTACTAAAGGGGGTGGGTGGGGAATGGAAAAAACAACTTTTATATACCCATTATTAGTGGTAAAAAGCATTAATAATAGAGATGTCAAAAAGTGCTGAAAAATCAATATTAATGGACCCATTTAATAGTGATTTTTAGAATGGTTAAAATTTTGAGGCTTCTAATCTCACTTCTATTAGAAGCATTTTTTCCACAGATAAAGGGGGGGTTGGATTGTGCCAAAAAGCATTATAAAATAACCCATTTAATAGTTTTTTTTGAGCTGTTAAAATTTTCAGGCTTCTTACTGCACTTCAATTAAAATAAAATTTTTAGAATTGATAATGTCCATTTCATCTTCTGTTAAAATAAAATTTTTTTATAGTTAAATAATCTTGATTAGGAACAAAAGTTGCAGGAAATAATTTGTTCTACGATAGTTGATGTTGGGCCATCATGTGAATTAACATAACCTCAAGGGAGCTTGATATTTTTTAGAGGATAACCGTAAGATCAAGGTTGTAGACACTCCTTTTGAAGTTTGAAGTGATGTGATCATAAATATATTATGGACTTCTTGGGAGATATTTAGTTGCGTTTATTTTTAGGTAAGGATTTATTTTAATGAGAAGTATTCCTTTACATTTGAATGTTAGTGATTGATGTATTATCTCATCACAAGAATGTTTGATAATATTCTGAAACATATTACTATATGATTAAAATATTTTCATTGGTTAATATCTAAATATAACATGAATATATTATTATCATTTTGAGTATTATGTAATCTATAGAAGCTTATTCATGATGTATGATACACATTATGAGAGATGTGGTGGCTCCCACTATAATGTTTGGGGGAAAACCCTCCCAGGGCTCAAAATCCCAGAATTGTTTGTTTTCATAAATAACAGGGTGGATTAGTGTATAGAAACACAAAAATTACAGAATATACTAATGATCACAACCAAACTATGGGAAAACCATAGTTTTAGAATCAAATACCGCTAACGTCTCTTAGACTCCAAATTTTAATATTTTTTTCAAAGATCACTGCTTCTTGAATATCGTTCTTTCGAGAATCTCATACTAGCCTTCGTGAAGTACACCTCCTTTTGCAAAGCTTAGAATTTCATATAGCTCAAACTAGCATTCACAAAGCTCTTCCCTTTTCACAAAAATCAATTATTCTTTTTGGAGTACACCACTTTTCCAAAACTCAACTAGCCTTCATGACATTCCTCCCTTTCTCAAACCCAATTAACCATTGTAAATTCCCTTACATTCGTGATGCTCACTACCTTTACGAACCACCATTACAATTCAAGAGAATTAAGATTTCAGATGAATCTATCGACTCCTTTCAAGGGTGTAGAGGTCCATTTATAGGTGTTTCCCAATGACTCTAGAACCATCCATTCCATTTTAGCACCATGTAATCCCATTTCATAGAGTTCTGAATATTCCATCGAAATTATCCCTTTTTCATGAAGCTTCATGACTATTTTCTAGATTAAAATGCTCAGCACAAATTTGGAGCATTCCATCAAATAATTTTCACCATCACTATGTTCCTTCCATTTTAATCATAGAGCTTCAATCAAAACATTTTTTTCATGCTATGCTCTTCACATTTTCCATTCATCATGCTCATTGTAATCGAAGATATTATCGTAATATTTCTTTCATCCTTCATGAAACACTAATCAATAAGCCCATTTTCATGAAAAATCAAGCCTTTTCCATATTTTTATGAGATATTCTAGGAAATACATATTTCTCAATACAATCCAAACTCCATGTTTTGGACCCCAAAAATTTGGAAAACAGGGGAAAACAGAGCCACCTTGTATCTGTTCTTTTTGCAATGCCTCTATATCCTACATTCCTTTTTCATGGTTCATTTTCAACATGAGTTGTCCAAAATATATCTAGAAGATGAATAATAAATTTTAAAACACTACTTTTCCATAAACGCATCCAACCCAAAAATTATGTAATGTTACCTTGAGTAATTTTTTCTTAACATCTTAAAAAATGTATTTTTCTAAAAACTAGTTTTACTGAATTTTAATGGAACACATTTTTTAAATATAAATTTTGATTTTTTTTTAAAATGAACATAATTTTTTTTATTTTAATTTAAAAAATTTCCAAGGGTTGTTTTTTTGATTTGTTAGAGAAGCTTCAATTTTTAGATGAAGAGTGAAAAATATAGAATTTTAATTGACAAATGATTTTTTCAAAATAACATATATATTTAAATATAATTGTAAATTTGTTTTAATGTAATAATCGATCAACTATAAATATATTAATCCCATTTAATTAATTAGAATCATTTTTATGTATAATTTATAAATAAAAACATAGAAAATCGTTTTGGACATTTTTAATTTAAAGATATTTTTTCTCTTCACATTTATGGGATCATCTTGAAATTTAATTTTACCACGTTTATGGGTTGAATTTGGAAAAAAATGGATTTAAATATTTTCAATAAATATGATATTTTTAGTCTAATATGGTCAACTTAAATTTTGGTAATAATAACTTAGTCAAAATAGTTATAATTAATTAGCCAGATTAAGGTTAAATCTAGGGGTTTTATCATGAAATGTATTTGTATTAATATTAATTTTTCACTCACAAATGATTTTTATTTAATTATGTTCACCACATATTTATAATAATTAGGTCTAATTTTTCTAATAAATCTTTTTTTAATTATTTTATTAAAGGATAATTTACCTAGGTAAATAAAAATAAAATAGTTACCTTAGTAAAAACTATAAAGATAAAAGTGAGTAACGTTCGTGGCTGAGGAAAAAATAAAATAAATAACATTTTTTGTTTTTTAGATCAACCATAATTTTTATCCTCTCTATTATTTTTTAACACCCCTGACCTAGGAGACACTAAATAGGTGCCCTAAGTCAGGTCATCAGATGACCTTAAGAATACCTCCCCATACACCAGTGGTGCCGACTAGAAATGATGGGATAAGGGTCTCTTGGGGAGACTATACCCTCTTTAATAGAGTAAGTAACAATAGAAAACAATTACAATAGAATAAAAATAATGTATAACCATTGAACATGCATAAATAAGAATCTCCCAGAATTGGACACAAACCACAACCAACAATAAATATGTCATGTCATACCACATTGGCAAGTGAAATAAAACCCAAAATAAAGGCAAATAATGAAATCCCAAAAATGCTCCTCAATCGATGTCTGGAAAATCATCCATGTACCTATAAATCATATGTTAAATCCCAATCCTTGGGCCTGTTCCCCTTTCCCAACCTGCAAGCATAAAATATGATTGGGTGCCTAATAGCGGCCCGAGCAGGGTGTGTGTACAACTCAGAAGTGTAAAACCTAGAAATTCCATGTAATATTTATAATTATTTTGGATTATTTCGAGTTTGAAAAAATTAATGATTCTTGATTCAAAGTCCCGGTGTGCCCGGAACGGAATTTTGAAATTTATTTAAGGTATATTCATTAAATGTATGGGTGACATTTTCTAACTTTTGAACTGGTGCTCAGAACTGAAATATAAAAAAATTGTAGAAACGGCCATACCAGGATTTTCGTAAGGGATGCTTCACTTCAACTGTAATAGATGAGGTGAAAAGTTTGTTTTTCAAAATTTTGAAAGAATAATAATATAATATAACATGATATTTTATTTATACTCTTCCTAATATCACATGAGTAATGGTGTTGTGGCCCACAAAGATGGTTGGGTACATTAAATGCCATGTTACACATTAATGTGTAACCACATCTAGTGTAATTAAAGTGATTAATCAATTACACTATTTATTGAACCTTTTATTGAAAGGGTGTTTAATATCTTAACTCTCCCTTTTAAATTAAATCATGGGCGTGGGTTTGGAAGCCCACGAGAGAACTCCAATGATGTGCCGACAAATGACCCTCCCAAATTAGAATGGAAGAATCGAATAGGGATCTACGAACGCCGATAGCTTCCATAGACAAGGATTCTTCATCCATCACCCCAACATCCCCAACAAATCTCTAGGTAGGGTTTTATTATTTAAGTTTCTCTTTGTTTAATTAAATTTCTACCACATGTTATGATACTTACGCAGAGAGTGCGGGCCAAATGAATAATGATTGGACCCTCCACCACTTCTTTCTTATCACATTCATTGGGGGATGAACTTTCCAACCCAACAGAACCTTGAACCAAGGAGCCTTGTAGTGATGGTGACATCTTGGGAGGCCCATAGCTGTGAGCGGAAGGGAAGACAGACCATTGGAGTTTACTCGGTGGCCCATGGAAGATCCACCGACGCAACATCGACACAGCGGCACTGGAAACTGGCGCCGGCGGAGAAGGTGGCAGTTGGGACTGGTTGGCCCTTAAAGGGGGTGGCACCACGATGGACCTAAAGGGGCGATTGGCACTCCGCTGATAGCATTGGCAAGACGGAAAGCAACGGTGAGGTGGTCGTGGCTTCTAAGCCGCGGTGGAGGTGAAGGGGAACCGAGACCTATAGGTCCCACTGTCAGAGGGCGGTGCCACATGGCCTCTCTATTCTAGAATACTAAAAGTACCAATAGTTCATTCAAGAGGTAGAATGTGTGCCCCTTCATGTGTGTTGTGCCAGCTGGTGGGTCGAACCAGTCTACTTCCAAGTGGGAAGAGTCGTTCGGTTGTCCAGCGGCCTGAGCCTGATGTGGCCTAGCACTACCGGGGTGGGTCGGGCCGGTCTGAGGCCTAGCAGACCGAGCCTGCCATGGCCCAACCAAACTAGGCCGTCCCATGCTAGTATGGGCCGGATCGGGTTGGCCTGAACCGGGTCGGGTCAGACCAGACCTGAACCCTTTCCAAGCCCAGATACGCTTAAAAGGTTGTATCGTACAAACCAGACATCCATTTGACGAACCATATATGCAATTGGAATCCTTGGGATGATATGGTCCTTTTGAGACACCCCACCTAGTATTTTATAATGTTGGAGTATGACCGGGTTGGATCATACCAGAATTGAACGGGGCCTTGACACTAAAATTCCAATAAATCCAAGACCCTCCATATCATTGATGTGTCGTCTATTTCGTAAGAACCCTTATGACATGGTGGTAAATTGGGTTACTCCTTTGTGTAACATCATATAAGTTGAGGTATGAATGATATCTAAGTGAATGGATAATATAGAAGTTAAGCACATTGGGTGCAGGGAATCCTGTCGCTGGCTATCATCTGAGTAGAAACCCTGTGTGGATCAACATCATAAAGACCTTGTGTCGATCAACATCTAGCGATCCTATGTGGATCAGAATCATAGCGACCATGTGTGGATCGTCATCTAGAAACCTTCTGTGGATCAGAATCATAGAGACCCTATGTGGATCAGCATCTACAGACCCTGTATGGATCAGCACCATAGTGACCCTGTGTGGATCAGCATTCTAGTAACCCTGTGTGGATCAGTAGTACGTCACATGATAAGGATCATCCTTATTGATTCTCATCATGGATCAGTGATATACGACCATGTTTTGATTGATAATGGAACAACTCCCATGTGGTTCAGTTTTGGAAACTTCATAACGGAATAAAATGATATAGCTTTAGACTACTAATCTGTATTTATGAACTCTATGTTGTATACCTAGTTTGAGATAAGTCATTTTTTTCTTTGTGATTGAGATCATTCATTTTGTTTTTCTTTTGAGAAATTATGGGAGACTTTTGGGGGTCTCTGGGTCCCTACTGGGTCTTGTTGTACTCACCCCCGCACGGGCTTCATCCGACCTTGTTGTGTACTATGCAGACGATGAGCAACCTTGACTGAGACTCAGAAAGCTAGGACCTGATAGGGGATGGTGGTGATGGCTGACGTAGAGAGATGTGGAGATGATTTGTACCTACCTTTCAGGTAGGATCCACTATGGATGATCTCAAGATCTGTTTTCTTTTGAAGTTGTATCTTTCAGTTGGGCTTGTATTCCGACCCCTTTACTTTCAGTACAAACATTTACTACTATAGTTTAACTTCATGATTGTATCTTGTTGTGTTCTTGGACTATTTTTTGATAGGTTTAAAGGAGATTCCTTCCCATTTTAGGGATACACCTTTTTGGTGCTAGTCGCCAACCCCTGTCCTATAGAAGGCGAGATTGGGGTAGTCACATCATGGGCCTCGGGGGAAGGGTCGTGACAATGTGGTATCATTGGAGTCAGTTCCACCGAAGAACTAGGACTCTGATATTTCCAATGGGGCAATATGTTCAGTGTTTTGACTGTGGTTTTCAGTTCAAGGAGTCCAGTGTTGGTGTGGCTAACGACGTATCTATACACCAGGACCCTAAATTCCGATTTTCGACTCGGTGTACGAAAACACTAATTGCGTGTGTTTTTGAAATGTTTTACATTATTTTTTATCCATCTCATCAGGTATTACTTATTGAATGTGGAACACCTACAAATTTTCAGGATTCGACCAAGTAGATAGTTTTCCAGGATTTATGATAGATTTTACAATGATGGCCCACCGAGTGATGAGACTTCATTGCAGGCCCTCTTACAGTGTTGGAACCTTTAAGGGGTGTACCGGCAGAACCACCACTTAGACGGAAACATTTTCCACCATCCCCCCGACAGATGGTGCATATGGACTGAATGCGTTGCATGACTTTCAGAGGAAGAGGCCTCTGAGGTTTCGAGGTGAGACAGTGTGACACCCCAAGATTTCATACTACTTTATCTCTTCAAATTAATTCAATAACTTGCACTACACACAACACCATGTTTGAACACACCACGACTTTCCAAACTAGGCGTTCCAAAAATGTTTATAAAAAGTATTGACTAAATTTTTAATTTTATATACTCCATGTAATTTTAGAATCTATATTATGCTTTTCATAGACATAATATAAGAACAAATTAATTTTTTTTAAGATAAAAGAATTATTTTTCAAAAATTGAAATTTTAATGCCTATTAATGGTGAAACTTTTTTTTAAAAATATTTGACCCTTTTATATATTCAATTTAATGAAATTAAATTTTTCTTTAGAATCGGGACATAAAAATTTAGTTAGGATAAATTTTTTGTACTTTTCTGATAACTTTCATATTTTGATGAATAGTGAAAAATACTAAGTTTTAATTGAAAACAAATTTTAAAATTGAAATAATTTATAGTGATAAATTATACATTTCAGTGGTTTCAAAGTCTCATTAGATTAAATTTTTATCATTTAACATAATTTAGGTCATTGCATGTTATTTCACATTTAAACTGGACATAAACAGGTCTCAATCTTTGGATAGTTATTATTTCTTAAAAACAGGCTTTTTGTTTTGACAACGAGAATTAATTTTAAATTATTTTCTTCAACATCTATGTTTTGAATTTGAAAAAATGGATTCCATATTTAGAATCATGAGGTCCAAATTTTTTAAATAGGTAACTTTTATTTTAAGAAATTATGAATATTTACTTCAGAAAATATTTTATTTATCATGGTTAAAGGGTAAATAATGTAAATAAGAGTAAAAAAATATTATTATAACAATATTAAATTACCATAAAATGTGTCCTATTCCTATTGGTTGATACATATCCTACCATAGGAAGCCTTGGGTCTATTTTGGGACCACATGGAGCAAATTGAGAGTGATAATAACACTTTATATGAATTAATTTAAAGTAAAGACAAAAATATCATAAACATATATGTTTTAGTAAAATAATTTTTACAAGGGGTTATATAAGTTATATTTTAAACTATAAATATTAATTTAAAAGCTAAAATTTTTTCTTACATAATAGTTTTTTTATAATTGTTAGACATAAAATAAATAAAATTATTTATGACACAAGAATGATACAATTTTTACCTAAATAGATAATGATTTAAATAAATGAGATTATAAAATTTAAAACAAATATACAAAAACCTATCCAATTATCATTGGATGATTTTATTTAGAAAATATGTCATTTTATCTTTAACGTTAATGAGTTTTCAACCTTTAGAAACAGAAAATCATTATATAATAAAATAATATTTTCAAACATTCCTAAAGAGACCCTCCCCTCCCTTATAAAAATCCATCACCTCTAACCCATTACTCACACCTCTCAAGCCCATTGGCTCATCCATAATCTACCCAATTAATCTCCCTACCTATTTATATTCTACTTAAAAGCCATAACTTAGGTATAAGGAACTTCAAGGAAGCCTTTTGGCTCAAACGAAAGGGAGTTACCCAATTTAAAGGTAACATCTCATCTTATGCACTTTTATATTATTTTACTACTCCAACCCCCTAAACTCTATTTATTCCATTCTTTTATAAAAACACCAGTATTCTAAATATACTAGGTTTTTTTATAAGAAGTATTTTAACTACACTTACACACACCTCCATCTAATGGGTATAGAACATAATGTTTCTGTGGATGGCGAACTACTACCTCATAAAATGTTGATTGTTCAATATTCTACTACCACCTCTTATAGTGTCCATTATGATGGAAGGTTAATTATATATGATATTTATGATATTAAATTTATCAATAATCGTATTTAAATCTCTTTTATAGAATAAATTTATCCTTTTCATGTTGTATATATAAGATAATTTAATTTGAGGAAGTGCAAACTACCTCCCCCTCAAAGTGATATGACACATTCATTCCATTCACGGAACATATAAAATATGGTGTTAATAAACCTAGATAACATATATAAAATATTATATTATACTATAATAATAATATTCTTATGTTTCATTTGGTTTTATTTCATTTTAAAATAAAAAAAATTAAATGGATATAGCATTTGTGCGTACATATGGATTACCATCTCCCCAAACATGATGAGATTCATTACCCATAGTATCCATTCAAGAATAATTTTATTTATATTTTTAAAAATAATATTTAAGAACATTATATAATTCTGTATACGAATCAAATACATCATATCCATAACAAACATGACTTACGTAACAAAACATATAAAGGAAAACGAATCAGTTAACACCCAAAATGATGATAAAACTAAAATATTATTAACAAATAAATATTAAAAGATCATATATGATATCATATTTTTGTATGTAGTTCTTGTATAAGTTAATAATAATGATTTAACTATTATACCGGAGGTTAACATACCCTTGACTAATGGAAAGTAAGAGGTAAGGATTAATTCCTCAATCTCATTATTATTAGAGATTGTTTATGTGTTAGTATTTACTGATACATATTTATTATCCATGTCCATGTTAGATAAAAAAATTTTTAAAAGGATTATTTTTAATAGACTCTTCAACTAAAATATCATTTTAATTGTTGAAATATTTATTTTTCTATGTCATTCTAATTAAGTTCCATGTTTTCAAAATGGGTTTTAAAGGATTTAATTATATGGACATGAATGTTTTAAAATGTTAATTATTTAAAAACATTCAATGTGGTATGGGAAAAATTGATTCAAAAATGTCTTTTAAATTCATTCCTTTATAAATTGTGCGGCTTTTAAATGTTTTCATGAAAAGGGGTATTTCTCTCAAATAGTTTTACTAATCATTTTCAACTATGTGATCATCCTTTTAGATATTATTCTTGATTGTCGTTGATTTGTTATAGATACAATATTTAATATTTTTATGAATGTGTTATGATATGATATACTATAAATGTGATATTTTTATACCATTCATGATTTATGGTTAAAGTATTAAAATTTCATATGCTAGTTTGAATATGAATTTTTATGTTATATTTCAAAATTTTCATATGAGAATGCATTGGAATTAGTATGTGATAGGAAGTGCCTACTATATATCCTCGATGCATCAGTAGGTCTCATGAGACAAAATAGTGTATTGGAATAAGGCCTTCACAAAATCTTATTTATAGTCTTGGCATGAGACCTTGACTATGTGGTTATGATATCTGAAATTATGAATTATACCATTATGAAATTAGATATTGATATTACATGTGATTATTCAACTAGTAGAATATACTTATGAATAAGTAAATGGAATTATTTGATTTATCTTTTACATATTATTCAGAATTTTAAATTTAAAAGGTTTTTATTTTAGTTTTATGCATTTCCATAAATGTTTATGCTTATTTATGAATGTTTCCGCTATATTGTTATCCTTACTGAGCATCTGAGCTCACCCATTCCAATATTTTATTTTTCCCATGATGTGAATAAGTATATTATGAATGACCTACAGGGATAGTCTAAGGGATATGAATGTGGTCAATGGAGACAATGTTGTTGATGTTTTTCATTCAATAATTTAATGTAATGTTCATGTATGTAATCAATTTTCCAAGACTACTAAACTAATTGGTCTTTCAGGTCATGATTACTTGTATCATTCCAATGTATTAAAATAATGCACCAACTCTGGGTAACTAGGGTCATGACATTACAGATAGATCCCCAAGAAGTTGAGGACTAGCTAGAGGCTTTAGCTAGATTTTTCCACCTAGTTGGGACACCAACGAAGCAGATGGTTATCCTAGATGCTATCCATTTCAAGGGAAAATAGGTAGATGGTGATGTAAGACACTCTAGATGCATGAGGAGGCGACACTCTATTGGTTGGACATTGCGACACTCTCCAAGGAAAATTTTGTACCAGTGAATTTACGCTCAGTGTGTATCCAGAAGATGCTACACTTACAGTAGGGTATCTTATCAATGGACCAGAAATCGGAAAGAATTATTGACCTATCACGCTACTCCACTGACATTTTACGGGACCCATTCTTTAGGGCCCGAAACTTTTAGCAGGGTCTCTGGCGGGAGATCTAAGTATTGAAGATAACACTAAATATCCCAATAGAGGCTGGAGTGCTCGAGGTGAGCATTATTGGTGGAGAATTTCTTAGTCAAGCAGGAATAGACAGTGAGAGCCACTATAGGATGACAGGTGTCCGAGTCATCTACGGAAGGACACAAGTAGATGACATAGAGTTCCAAGCATGCCAGACCCTCCAGTGGAAAACCCAAGGATACAATGTTGGTGGAGTGGAGCTCGCGAGGCAGAGGTGGTTAGCTGGAAACATGTTATGCTTCACGTGCGGCGGGTAGGGTCACATGGCTCACGACATCCCGACTCATCATACCGACAACCAAGAAAACAGTTGAGGGGCCACCGAGGTAGAGGTAGAGATTCAAACAAGGAGGTCCACAAGGTAGAAGATGTAGTAGAGGGGCATGCCATATAACAGGTGGGGGTGGTTATTTGAGGTTCTACCGGCACCCCCAGGTGGTCCACCCTGACCCCATGGAGTAGATGGATAGGGGCGAGCTCAGCTATAGGAAATAGATGCCTATGACTACAGCGCTCTAGATATGATTAGAGGTCTGATTTGTGTCTATTCCACCCTAGATGCAGTACTTATAAAAACCAGTTTTGGTCTTTCATTCATTACCACAACACCCATTTAGAGCTTAGAGATTCCAATGGAGCTGTGGGCTCAATCCTTATGGTTAGAAACTCATATGGAAGAAGATTATAAAATTACACACTAGTGCAGGTAGTGTGAGATCACTCTAGGAGGTGAGAGCTTCGACTGGGATCTCCAAGTAACAGCGTCAAGGCCTTACGACATCATGTTGGATATGGACTGGCTATCCACAATATAGGCTCAGATTAACTGATTTTCGCACAAAGTGCGGTGTGTATGTGAGGATGGGATCAGGGATTCCTTCACCGATTAGAAGGAATCCTTTTTAGTGCATAAAAGGCTTTTTTGAAAGAGGGTGCATCCAATCAATCATTAATTGTCTAGCCTTACCCTTAGAGCAGTTGACATGAGGAGTCTGAGTTATCCTAGAGCAGTGGACCAGTATGCTGATGTCTTTTCTAATGGTGTTCCATTACTACCTACTCGGAGTTAGGTAGACTTCTACATTGACCTCTACCTAGGGAAAAGACAGATATCTATTGCAGCATATCAGATTTCTCCAACAGAAATTCGTGAGTTGCGGGTACATCTTGGGTACTTGTAGAGGAATGGATTCATATGAACAAGTGTTTCTCTATGGGCATATCCAATTTTGTTCTCCAATAAGGAATATGAAATACTGAGGCTTTTTGTGGACTATTGATGCCTGAACCATGTGACCATGAAAAAAAAGAATCCACTGCGGATGATTGATGACCTCTTCAACCTACTGAAGGGATCTTGATGGTTTTCAATGACAGAACTCAGATCAGGATATCCCCAGCTCAGGGTACGGGATGAGCAAGTACCTAAGACGACCTTTATGTGTCGGTATGACCATTTTGAGTTCTTATTAATGACCTTCATCATAAAAACGCTCTGGCAGTGTTCATGGGTCTCATGAACGGGATTTTCCAGCCTTACCTGGTACACATTGTTGTAGTCTTTTTTGACAACATCCTGATATACACTCCGTCGGAGGAGGAGAATTCCACGCACCTATAGATAGTTTTGGATACACTCTGACAGAACTATATTTTTGGGAATTTATCAAATTTCCTATTCTAAATATAGGAATTCCCCTTCCAGGGGAACGTTATCTTAGAGGCTGGAGTTGCGCTGGATTAGGAGAAGATAGTGGCGGTTCTTGCTTGAGAGCCACCCAGAAGTGAGACCGAGGTGCAGAATTTCCTAGGATTGGCTGGGTATTACAATAGATTCATTCCCTACTTTTCCTGAGATGTGGAACCCTTATCATATTTGACAAAGAAGGGAAAACCCTTCGTGTGGATGAAGAAATGCCAATAGTTTTTTTAGGAGAAGAGGCAAAGGGTGACGAGTGCCCCCATCTTGAGGCTACCAGAAGTGGGAGTTGGGTTTGAAGTCTACAGTGATGCATCATGGACCATACTAGGTTGTTTCTTGATGTAAGAGAAAGAAGTGATCACCTACGGCTCAGGAAAGTTGAGAAAACACAAGCAAAACTATGCTACTGTTGACCTAGAGTTAGAAGTAGAGGTCTTTGTACTGAAGATGTGGCGGCACTATTTGATGGGTGAATGATTTACTGTTTACTTAGATCACAAGAGTCTCAAGTATATCTTATCACAGAAGGACCTGAACCTGAGAGAGAGGCAATGACTTGATTACCTCCAGGACTGTGACATCGAGATATTCTAGACTTCTGAGAAGGGGAACACAGTAGAAGAAGCACTCAGTAAGAGTTCTAGTCTATAGTTACTGAGTGACACGATGGAGAAACTAGTCGTGTGGCAGATATAATTAGTGGATAGATATGGAGCATCTTACCTATAGTCTATAACTATCGCTCCTCCAATTCATTATTGAGTTTGGGATGCATAGCTTGGGGACGAGGACTACGAGGCCTGAAATGCTCTGATATCCTCAAGATAGGATATTGATAGATTTTCTGAATATGGGGAGCATGTTATCCTCTTCATAGGACGCACCAGGGTACCCATGATTCTTTGAGAGGAGGTGTTGAGAGAGTTCCACACATCCTTTTGGTGGTATATCCTGGAGTGGAAAAGATGTACTAGGACCTGTAACCTTAGTACGGGTGGCTAGGGATGAAGAAAGCTGTGGAGAAGTTTCTGTCTCGATGCCTCACTTGTCTACAAGAGAAGGCTTAGCATTAGGTAACCTCTTGGTTAGCTCAGCCACTCGAGGTGATGGAGTGGAAGTTGTATGGTATTTACCTAACTTCATGACAGGGTTACCACATACGTAGAGGGGCCATTATTCTATGTGGGTGATAATTGACCGACTCAACAATTCGGCCCACTTCCCACCCATTCGAGAGTAGGGATCAGTAGATAGCTTGGGACTCCATTATCAACAAGAGATTATACTGCTCCACGTGGTGCCATCAAGGATTTTATCAGATCGTGATGCTCATTTTATATCATGTTTGTGGAATGGAATACAAGAGGTGTTCGGGACTCAGCTATGCTTGAGCACTACCTTTCACCCTCAGACAGATGTTCAAATAGAGCAGACCATATAGACACTCAAGGACATGCTTGGTTCTTATGTCCTACAATTTTTCTGCAGTTGGGCGGACCACCTACCACTGGTGCAGTTTGCATGAAACAATATTTATCACTCCTCCATCGGGATGGATCCATTTAAGGCCATGTATGAGCAACCTTGAAGATCACCCGTTTTATGGACAACCCCAAGGGATTCAGCACTAATGGGTCTAGAGTTGGTATAGGCTACCATAGAGAAGGTGAAAATCATCCAAGAGTAGATGACGACAGCACAAATCTAGCAGAAGTATTATGTTGATATAAGGGAGAGACCCTTGGTGTTTGAGGTGGGAGACCATTTCTTCCTACAGGTCTCACCGCGATAGGGATTATAGAGGATTGGTCGGGGCGACAAGCTATCTCTTAGGTTCATTGGACCCTTTCAGATCTTCAGTAGAGTAGGTGAGGTGACGTACCATATATCTCTTCCCCAACAGATGCACTGGGTGCATAATGTTTTCCATGTTTCGTAGCTGAGGTGGTATATGCATGATCCATCGCATGTAAACGACTGGGGTGAGTAGGACATCGACGATGGGGCGACAATTACGGAGTTCTCGAAAGATATAGAGGATCGACAGGATTGGGTCATTCGTGGGTGGTTGATTCTTTTGGGGAGAGTTCATTGGTAGCACGGGAATATCCAGTAAAGCACCTGGGATCAGGAGTCTCTGATACGTTCTCAGTACCACGATTTGTTTCCCTAGTTTTATTGTAGCTTTCAGGGATGAAAGGCCCTAAGGTGGGGATAATGAAAAGACATGGAAATTCTATATAATTTTTTAAATTATTTGGGATTATTAAATGTGTGTAAAAATTGACGGCGCTTGATTCCAAGGCCCGGTGTGCACAAAATTGAATTTTTAACTTTATTTAACGAACATTTAGTAATGGTATGGGTGACATTTTCTAAATTTTGAATCGGTGCTCAGAATTTAAATCTGAGGACACTGTTGAATCTGCAGCACCATGATTCTCTTAAGGGAGGCTTCACTTATACCGTAGTAGGTCGGGTGAAAAAGATAGTTCTGCAATATTTTGAAAGAATAAAAAAATAACATGTTATGTTATTTTCTTCTTCCTACAATAACATGAGTAATGGTGGTGGGACCCCTATAGATGGTTGGGAATTTAAATAAGGACATTAAATGCCCAGTTATACATTGATGTGTAACCACATCTCGTTTAATTAAGGGGATTCATTAATTTCATCATTTAATGAGACTTTTATTGAAAGGGGATTTAATCTCATAACTCACCCTTTAAATTAAATTGTGTGCATGGGTTTTGGAAACCCACTAGAGAACTCTGATGAAGCACCAATGAAGAACCCTCCCAAGGAAGAATGGAGGAATCGAACTAGGACCGATGAACATCAGTGGCTTCCACAGATAATGATTCTTCATCCACCACCATGACGTCCCCAATGAATCTCGAGGTATGGGTATTATTATTTAATTTTATCCTTAAATAATTAAATTTCTACCACTTATCAAGACAATAATGCAGAGGGCTCAGGAAAAATGAAGAAGGACCAGACCCTCTGCCACTTCGTTCTTGTCACGTTCATCAGGGGATGAATTTTACAACATGAGAAAACCTTTAATTCAGGAGTCGCGCATCGATGGTGGTATACCGAGAGGCTAATAGGTGTGAGAAGATGGTAAAATGGACCACCAGATCTCACCCTGTAGACCACGAAAGATCTTCTAGCTTGGGACCGGCAATTGGGCTGGTCCGGACCCGGACCCCTTTGGGGCCTAGATATGCTTAAACGGTCGTATCTTACAAACCAGATATCATTTTGATGAACTGTCTGCGGAGTTCGAATCATTGGGATGAGGCTGTTCTTTTGAAACCCTCCAATTGGGTTTTTGGAATGTTGGAGTATGATTGGGATGGATCGTACCTTAATACAACCAGGCCCTCGACACTAAAATGCATATAACTCATAGACCTGGCGTCCGATTGACGCATCATCTGTTTCCTACGAACCCTTATGAGATTTTGGTCCTTTGGGTTACTCATTTTTGGGACATAGTATTATTTGAGGCATGAATGATATCTTGAGGATCAGATACTGCAAAACTCAAGCACACCGGGTGCGGGGAAACCACTGGTTGGTTGTCATCTGAGTAGCGACCTGGTGTGGATCAGTATCAAAGCGACCCTTTGTGGATCAACATCTAGTGACCCTGTGTGGATAAGAATCATAGAGATTATGTGTGGATCAGCATATACAAATACTTTGTGGATATGCAGCATATCGACCATGTGTGGATCAAAATCTATCGACCCTATGTGGATCAACACCATAGGAACCCTGTGTGGATTAGTATTCTAGCGACCCTTTGTGTATTAGCAGTGTGTGACCCGATGAGGACTAGCCTTAGTGCGGTCCATCATGGATGAGTGATATACGGACCTTTGTGGATTGAAAATTGAAGAACTCCCATGTGGTTCAGTTATGGTAACTTCTTAACAAAATAAAATGATATAACTTTAGAATAATCATCTATATTCTTAAACTCGGAGTTATACACCTAGTTTTAGTTGATACTTTTGTTTTTTGATTTTTAATTGAGAAAATTCTTTGTGGTTTTACTTTTGGGAATTATAGGAGACCTTCGGGGGTCCCGGGGTCCCATCTAGTTATTTTTATACTCACCCCTTCATGGGATTCTCCCTTACCTTATTTTGTCTTGTGCAGACGACGGGTAGCCTTGACTAATACTCAGAATGCTAAGACTTAAGAGTGGATGGTTGTGACGGTTGACGTGGAGGGATGTGGAGATGATTTGTACCAACCCTTCTGGTAGGATCCATGGTGGACGATCTCAGGGGCTGTTTTCTATTATTGTTGTATCTTTTAGTTGGGCTTGTATTCCAGCCCCTTTACATTAAGTACACACTTTTAGTACTGCAGTTTTATGTCATGGTTGCTTATTTTTTTCAAGGACATTGTGTTTGGATAGGTTTAAAGGCAACACCTTCCCATTTTTGGGATACGTCTTTCCGGTGCTTGCCTCCAACCCCTAGCCTATGGAAGATGGGTTTGGGGTAGTTATGGAAAGGGCCCCGGGGGACGAGTCTGGACAAGTAGGATACCACCAATGTTGTCTACAAAATATCCAATCTAAATATATAGTGCATTCAACTATGAAATAAAATGAAACTAAATAAAATACTGATCAAGGGTCACTGGTTAAGAATATTTAATAAATTATTACTAAAAATAGTTTAAAATCATTATGTTCATCTTATTCATTACTTAGTCCATCATCAATATGAAATCCATGGGTTAGGCATCTACATATTTCAAACAAGGATCATGGAATTTATCTTTTTCAATAATATAATATGCCAAGCCCCCATCTCACTAGGGATAATACCTCGCAACATCCCAGTTTTAACAACTTGAAGCCTCGGTCTGAGTGGAATGAAATCATTAGGGTAATAGTGCTTTGTCCTCTTCCCTAACATGTGCACTGTGGGTGGAGTTAGATCATCTATCCAACTCGACCCATGTAAGTAGTCTTAATACTTTATCGTACACCTCAAGCCATGGGTATAAGATTATTCATACACTCACCACACATAAACGATATCTCAACCAAACACATCCAATACATTCAAAAATCATAATCCTAAACAATAAAAATTGTATTTAATATTATTACATAACCAATTAACACAATTTCCATTTACATTACTTAGCCCATTTAACCCAATTATAATTCCATTGCATATCTCACTATGCACATTCAATAACTCCATTTTTCATCCCATTTCACATATTCATTAATTCCCTTATGAAATAAAATTTAGCACATTTTCAGTTCACATTCCATTACCAATGATCATATTAAACATTTCATATAAACCAACTCTCTTAGGAGTTTCTAACAGAATTCATAAGCCTCAGGTCACACTCTTAATTAACCAAATTAAACCATTTCAATTCTCGGCCAAGAAACCCTTTAATCCTTTACTAAAACTAGAAACATTACCATTATTTTATTTTCACTTCCATTTAACATATCATCACACTCAATAAGGGAAATACGTTATCTTACAATGACCATGCACTTACTAGACCCATTTCTAGACTTCAAATTGTTGGAACACCCCATGGGTCGCCCTAAAATTGGTAACATCATCCTATATGTGTCCCATGGGGACCAAGAGGGTTTTTAATCATCTTGTGGACTCCCATTTTACCAATTTCACCAAAGGAATAAAAATCATAATAAGGGGTGAACAATAATAAACCAAACAAAAAAATCTATATTGAAACAATGGGATATAACTTTTAGACCACCTAAATCAAATTTGTTGATGAACACAATCTTAATCATTGCCTTATCTTCAATTAGAAACTGAGGGCCCACTAAATAGATTTGGATCGAAGGAGAATCACCTCTTAAAAGTGTGGGTCACTTGGGTTCATCCCTATAGTTGTAGTAGTTTGAATGGAGGGGAATCCCAAAGTAGAACCTAAACATTGAGGTGGAAATTTTTTAATTTCGCAACATTACTGGGCCACACAGTTTACCCACACAGTTTTCCAAACTGTTCATAAACCGTGTACGACCCACTTTCCAATGGATGTTGGGTCTCATGGTGTAAAAACCTGAACCCGCACTTCCCGATTCAGTACTAAAATAAGCTTTGTATTTTTTTTCTATAATAGATTACTAAAAAATATGTAGAACATTATGAAAATGAAGACCTTTTCTAGTCTGGGTTCTGGGGAATTAGATAATAACATAGATATATTGAATTTGAGTTTATAAAAATTAATAGCTAATATAAATAACCATATTCATCTACAATATAACCTTAACTTCCTTGTGAACTTCTAAGGACTCCTATGAAATATATTTTAAAAACATGGGTTGAGAAAAATAACTCAGTAAGGGATATAAATGACGTAAAGGAATCATGAGACCATAAATACATTTAAACATATGAAATAATTTTCACAAGATATACTTCTTACCCATAATGTATAATAGACATACTATGTGAAAACATAGAAGAACATAAATTTAAAATTTTGGTAACTTGGGGAATTAATTACATATAGTTTAAAACATCATGGCTACCATATTCTGTGTAACCCTCATGGCTACCTTACAATGTAACCATCAAGGCTAACTTGCAATTCCCATGAACCATAACATAATCTTCTAATAAGAATAGTATCACAAAGACATAACTTTTGAATTTTGTGAAATAAGATGAATGTTCTTTACAAATTCATATAATTGACATGAGAACAAATAGATTAGAAGAAATATTTGTATAAATATATATATATAACATAATACATTCAAAAAATAATTTCAAAAATGAACATAGTACCACATAATTAATGAAGTATAATGTTAACCCAATGAATGGAAATTGGGTTAAGAATTCCCTTACCTCAGGTTTGTCTTACTTCAAAATTGTTTAAAACTCATGTATAATGGTTGAAAAGTGTTATCAATTTCTTAAATAAACATATTCAAGATTATAATACCTTATATTATCAATTCATAACATCATTTCACTATCTAATTACTAGTATTTTGTTCCTTCCATTATTATTTGTGCGTTCTTAACTTGATTTTCATGGCTCGTTTGTATTTGATATTATTGTTGTATGGAAATAAAATACCATAAGTGGATTGAAATGGTATTAATAATTTTCTAAAATATATAATGATACCATAAATCATTTTTATCATATATGATGATGGATCATTTGATAAAGCATTAATGATATTGGTTTAGATAATTTTTTTGTGGTTCCTTGATAATCATGAACTTGATTCATTATATAATTTAATATCATGCGTTGAAAATTATTACAGAACATAAAATAGGTTACATCATAAAATGTAAATTTCGTTACAACCATTAAATTTGGTTTTTAAACAGTTTTGAAGGAATTAACGTAAATTGCAAACACATCACCCACGATTTTGGTAAAATGACACATCACAAACGATGTTTTTATAAGAGGGGGAGGGTATAAAGTCAGTTGATTAATTTTCCATCAAAACGATAACAATCTAGAATATTTTTAATAATGGATCTTTCATTCCTATTATATTAGAGGAAGAGAATAGTATATAAAAAATGAAAATTATTGAAAAGAAAACACTCGAAAAAAGAAGAGGATTCTTACATCTTGATCTCTTCTCCTTGAGATTCTATTTAAGGCCTTTTCTTTTGGCCTTTTGATGGGAACAGAAGTCCATGAACATGAGGAAGATCCTTGTAGAGGGGATTTGGAAGAACATAGAAATTTATTAAATCTATAGAGGTGTGAGAGGAAAAGGAGAATGAGGGTGGTTTTTATAATGGAGGAGAGGAGGGGTTTTACATTATTTTAATCATTAGTTTAATATTTTTTCTCAAGACTATGAATAGTATGGATTAATGTGACCCCAAATAGTAATAAGATCATGTGGGTTCTAACCAAGTATGCTTACATCAAGCTTGCATCACCTATGATATAGTAAAACAAGTATTTAGCATTTATCATAATTTATCATATTTTACTATTCATCAAAATTTCAGAATTTTCAGAAAAATACCAAAAATCCCCCATAACCATTTTTTGACATGAAGATTTAAAAAAATAACTCTATCTATTAAAAATAATTTTCTGAACATGATAATTTTTTAAATCATGGTTTTCATGAAAAAGTCAATTTTAAAATTTAAACTGCTTTTCTAACACTTTTGAAAAATTACTTATGGTCTCTTAAGATTATCTTATAATCATTAGTCATAAAAATAATTATTTATGAATAAATTTTATGATAGTAAATTTTTATTTAAATTATTAAATTAACCATAAATTTGTAATTAAATATATACGACTTACAAAAATACCAACACTTAATCAATAAGTTTTAAAATATTTATTTATTTATTTGTTTTATGAAATAATTATATCATATTAGCACATATAAGATGGATAAATTTTATTTATAATTTCATTGGGGAATTCACTATTCATAAGAGTAAAATACTATTCATAAGGTTCAAGTTACTATTCAAAAGGGTGCATTACTATTCATTAAGGTAAATATACTATTCATAATGTTACATTTCTATTCATATGGTTCACGTTATTATTCATAAGGGTACATTAATATTCTTAAGGGTCGTGTTACTTTTCAACAGGGTAGGTTACTATTCATAAGGGTATGTTACTATTCACCAAAAATTAATTTTGTTCTTTTAGACTTCAAAAAAATTATAGATCACAATCAGGTATGTCTTTTTGTCAAAATTCAAAACATGGAAGGGGGAAAATTATGTTTAATGGTCAGTTTATAAAGGTCACTTATTATTTAATATTTTGTTTAATCATGTAGAATTTTTGCTTTTAAAATCTCGGTATGTTACTTTATACACCCTTAAATGAATTGTCCCCTCTCAATCCATTCATTATACTAATAATCTTAAGTTAAATATTGATAATTATGAAAAAACTATTTTCTTATGTGTATATAATTAACTAGAAGTTTACAAGTAAACACTATAATTTAAACTTTTCTAAAAAAACGACTACGTCTAACCTTTGGAGTTGTCTAGACCTTTGATCTGATACCAACCATAAGAACTTGAACCCACACATTCAGATTCATTACTAAAACATGATGTGTATTTCATTTGTATAATATATAACTAAAAAACATAGAGTACATTATAAAAATGTGGACCTTTTCTTGTCTAGGTTCTAGAGAATTAGACAACAACATACATATATTGAAACAGAGTTTACAAAAATTAATTGCTAATATAAATAATTGGATTCATATTCATTAACAAATTAACTTCCCGTTTAACTTATAATAATTCCTATGATTTTTTTAAAACATCTTATGAGAAAAATAGCTCAGTGGGCGATATAAAATTATTTAAGAAACCATTATTCCATAAATACTTTTAAACAAATGATTGTATTTTCACAAGTCATACTTCTTACCCATAAAGTATCATATATATACTTTGTGAAAATATAGGGAACATGAATAAAAAATTTAAGTATCTTGGGGAATTAATTACTTAAAATTTTAACCACCATGGCTACCATATTATTTTTAACCCTCATGGATTTCATACAATGTAACCCTCATGGATACCGTACAATGTAACCCTCACGACTACCTCATGGTGTAACCATCACAGTTCTAAATAGATTAACCATACAACTAAACTCAAAAATAATCATACCCAATTCATTGGTGGGAAATACAGGCCCCACCTTCCATATAAACAATGTCCATGAACCATAACAAAATCATCGAACAAGAATACTTGGATAAAGACATTGCTTTTGAATTTTGTAAAATATGATTTCAAAAGAGCATATTTTTCCTTTAAAAATAATATAATTTAAATTAGACCAAATATATTGGATGTAATATGTGTATAAATTATATATAAAACATAATATATTCAAAAATTAATTCCACAAATGATTATAGTACCACATAATTAATAAAGAATAATGTTAACCCAAAGAATAGAAATTGGTTCATGATTTCACTTACCTCAGGTTTATCTTACATCCTACAAGTTTGAAAATATTGTATAATGGTTAAAAGAGTGTTATTAATATATTATAGAAACATATTTGGTTTTATTAAACCTTATATGACTCTTTCATGACATTATTTCACACTTTAATTATTAGTATTTTGTCTCCTCCATTGTTTTGGGTGCGTTCTTTACATGATTTCCATGCCTAGTTTGTATTTGATTTTCATTTCATATAGAAATAAAAATTCTAGAAGTGGAATGAAATGGTATTCAAATGTTTATAGAATTTATAATGATACCATAAATCATTTTCTATCATATACGATTATGGATCATTAGATAAAACATTTATGATACTTTTTTAGATTATTTTTTGCAGTTCATCAAAAATCATTATATAATTTCATTATATAAAAAAAATAGTTTACATAATACACTATGAATTATTTTTCTACCATTAAAATGGTATTAAAAATAGTTTTGAAGGATTTAGTGGAAATTACAAACACATCACCTACGATTTTGGTAAAACAACACATCACGAACAATGGTTTTATAAGAGGCGGAGGAGATAAAGGTAGTGGGAGAATTTTACATAATCATTATAACAATAAATAATATATGTAATTCTAGATATTTCATTCCCCTTGAATTAGGGTAATATAATGTATTTTAATAAAAGAAAAAGAATTGAAAATAAAACAAAAGGAAAAAGAATAGGATTCTTACCTCTTGATCTCTTCTCCTTCAGATCCTCTTTAAGGCCTTTGGTTTTGACATTTTGGTGATACCTGAGGGTCTTGGATGTGATAAAGAACATTGGAGAGGGAATTTTCAGATCTCATACAATTATCTAGGATTGATAGGTGTAATAGTGAGAGGGGAATGACGGTGGTACTTATAGTGGGGGAGAGGAGGGGTTTACATTATTTTAATCATTAGTTTAATATTTTTTCTCAGGACTATTAATAGTCTTGATTTATGAGACCCAAAATAGTAATAAGTGTGTGTGAGTTCAAACTAAGTGTGCATACATCATCCTTGCATCACATATGATGTAGTAAAATAAGTATTTATCATTAATTGTAATTTATCATATTTTATTATTCATAAAATGTTCATGAATTTCCGAAAAATCACAAAAATTCACAGTATCCATTTTTTGATGTGTATAATTAAATAATGTACTCCATTTTTTAAAACAAAATTTCTAAATATGATGAAATTATTTTTAAATAAAATTATAGTTTACATGAAAGATACATTTTTAAATTATAAATTAATTTCTAACACTTTGAAAATTTAAATAAGGTCTCTTAAAATTATATTATAATCATTAGTCATAAAAATAATTATATATGAAGAAATTTAATGATAATAAATTTTCATTTAAATTATTGAAATAACCATAAATTTTTAATTGAATTTATATTACTTACAAAAATACCAACACTTAAATAAATAATTTTTAAAATATTTATTTATTGATACTATGAAATAATTATATCATAGTGTTACTTATATGGTGAATAAATTTTATTTATAATTTCATTGCAGAATTTAAAATTCGCAGTGGTACATTATTATTCATAAGGTTCATGTTACTAATCATAAGGCTGCATTACAATTCATTGGGGTCAGGTTACTATTCATATGGGTACATTGTTATTCATAGGGGTCATGTTACTATTTATAAGGTTACATTACTATTCTTAAGGTTCGTGTTAAGATTAATAATGTTATGTAACTATTGATAAGGATAGTTTAATATTCACCAAAAAATGGAGTTTCTTATATCAGACTGTAAAAAACATAATTATTGCAACTGTGTATGTACGATTTTTGAAATTCAAAAGACAGAAGTAGAAAAATGGTGTTTAATGGATATTTTATAAGGGTCACATTGTATTTAGTAGTTAATTTTAGGAAAAAGATTTTCCTTTAAGAACATCAATATGTTACATATGGTTACCTGGGTGGGATGTGCGGTTTGAAAAACCATGTTCCAATCGTGCATTAAGCCTATATCCAAGGTTTGATGGTTTTCTTGTGATGGCCGCACGATTTACATAACTATGGGCCTTGAACAGTTTGGCTCATTTTTCCTTGATTTCATTTCTCCAAACCTTGGAACACCCCAGGTCCCCTCATACACCTATAAGATGTTTATTTAAAAAAATAGAAGATACTTAAACCAAAACGTAATAAATAACATTCCTTAAGAAAATATGGGATCTTACAACTTCTCCACCTTATAATGGATCATCCTCAAGCCATGATCCATGAATTATTGAGTTTCTAATGAAATTATATTGGGTCAATGGTCACATACATCCAACTGTCGCTCCAATTTTCTTCTTGACCTTTTCCATGTTTCCATAAAATAAAAACTAAGGGAAGATTCGTTCCCCACAAGACCATATTATTACGATCCACAATACAAATCGAATTTCCCTAAATGTACGCATCAGCCTGAATATCCAAATATTCAATATTTATCACATGAGATGGATTAGATTGATACATTCAATTTTTTAGGACATGAAAATCATCATTCATGCCACTATGCCAGTATGTAAGAGATAATCAGTAATTCACCATACTAATCCTCTCCATGATCTCAAATTTCCTCACATACTTAGGTGCCAACATGCCCTATTTATAAATTTGATAGTGACCAATGTTTGGAGAAACTTGAATACAGTCCCAATCTCCCACCATAAACTCAAGAGATCAACAATAATGATATTAATATAAATTTTCCCTAATCAAAGCTGTCATCATGAACATCTGAATCAATCACACCTTTTATGACATTTTATGACCAGACTAATCCATAATAGCTCAAACTCTCTACCTTCAAACAAACAAAAAACAGTTCTACATGGTCTCTCACAAACTACCTCTAAAGGTTTATTCTAAATTATATCCTAAAAAGTGTTTTTTTAAGTAAATTATAAAAGATAGATGTGATTTTCCCATGAACCTGAAGAATAAAAAACACAAGCTCTCAACATATCCTCTAATACTTGAATTGTATGCTCTGATTTACCATCCATCTATTGATGATAGGTTGTACTCAAAGAGACATCGGTACCAATCACTATTTATAACCCCTTCCAGAAGTGTTATTTGAAATGCGGATCATGATCCCATTCTATGGTTTTCAGAACACTATAAAACTACACTATATCTCAAACATACAACCCACCAAAGTGATCTATTGTGTAAGTCTCCTTTATTAAAAGAACTGGGCCCCCTTATTTGATTGATACACACCCACCCCAACTACATCATTCTTTTGAGGTTTCCTCAGAAGACCCACCATGAATTCAATAATTATAGAATTCTAGCTCCACTCATTAATGGGAATGGATTGTAACAAACCCCCTGGGTGATGATGGTAGGCCTTCACCTATTGATAGGTAAGTCATCATTCCACAAAACCCACAACCTCATTATTCATTCTAGACACCATTAATTCCTCTCAATATCATGATAAATTAAACTGGGATTCACCACTGACATTCATGCATGGAACTCATGTTTCAACTCTCCTCGGATACACACTGGAAAAACCACACTACCACAAACACTAAAAATTCCATCATCACCAATATCCCAACTAGAAGGTGAGTCCCCACCTTTAAGACTTTTGCTCCCAGCCAGACACTCTAAATCCACCAGCTGACCCTCCATGAACTGACTCAAAAGCACATATTCAACTACTATAGATGCAAGGGTCATTTTCCTGTTCCCATACCACAACTCCAGGTACATCTCAGAACACAAGTCCATTATTCTCCAATATTTGTTGGATTACTGAACCACCTGATTTCGAGTCTTTTTTCTCAGATCATCTATTACACTACTACCATGTTTTATTGTATTAACCTACTCTAAATCAAAGGATTGATGGTGCCTAGCCCACCTTTGCTGATGAATATTCAAATTCCTCTAAGATTAGATGTTCTTATGATTTTTAGTATTGGTAAACATCTTGAACTGCTCTCCCAGTAAGTAATGCCTCCAATAATTTAAGGCATAAACCAAAATAGTAAACATAAAATCATATGAAGAATGATTTATTTCATGAGGCCTCAACTATCTTCACCCATATTTTATAACTTGATCATCATTCATCAACAACCCCCTAAGTCCAACAATGGATGTATAAAAAAAAAGGGGTACCTCGTACCTGGTTAATGTAAGATCATAATCGTTGTGGTAGTCACCCACTTATACAACCATTAAAAATTATTCTCTCAGGCCTCAAAAAAACTCAAACATAACTACCTTATTAGTTAAGCCTAAGAGTTGTACTACCAGATGGGAGAAATATATAATGAACATTCAATAATAACTGGTTAATCATATAAAACTACCAACATTAAGAAACACTCTTGGGGTGATCCCTAGACACCACAACATACACATTATCTAGATCCACTGAAACACCAAACTCAAAAATTAAGATTCCTATAAAATTATCTTTTTCAATCATGAACTAAAATTTTGATATCATTTCATAAATCCTATACTCTCCTAGTGTACTCATTACAATGTCAAGAAGTATTTCATGATTGTAAAGAGTTATTGAGTATAGAAATGTGTAATTGAAAAAGAAAACCAAAAACTGATTTGGGCATGGGTTAAATATTTACTTCAAGAAAGCCATGAACACAATCAATGAGGTGGTAAACCCGAACTCCATCACCAGAAACTCATACAACTTATACCTGCTCATCAAAGCTATCTACCTTGTGTCATAATGTCTAACTCTCTATTGATGGTATCTTGATCTTAAATTGTTCTTGGAGAACACCAATGAACACCTCAGTTTGTCAAATATTTCATCAATTCTAGGAATTGGTTATCGGTTTTTGACTGTATTCTGATTCCACATTCAATAGTTAACACATAACATCAACGATCCATTTGAATTCTTGGAAAATAGCATGAGAGACCCCCTAGGTTACATACTAGGATAGATGAGCCCCTTTCATTCCAAATCATCCAAAAGAACCTTATGTTCTTGGAGTTCTTCTACCACCATTCGATATAGCTTAATGGAAACTAATTCTGCCCCTAGTAGTAACTTGATCATAAAATCAACATACCGCTCAGGTAATATCCTTGAGAACTCCTTAGCAAAAACATAATACAATTGATCCATAATGAGAGTGAAGTCTGGTTGATCCTCATACATCATCATGAAAAAGATGACCCACTTGGGCCATGAGTTCTCCTAACCACTAGAAAATTACCATTCCATGGCCTGCTCAAACATCCCACTCACCATGAAGGATGTAAGTGTCTCCCTTAAGTTATAGGAATGTTACCTGTAATGAGTAACAGTAAATATAGTCTTTAAACAAAAATCAACCATTCTATACCCAAAATTATGTAGAAACATGACATGTCAAAGACAAATAGATTCCACAAGAAAATGATATCCACTAACCTGTAAAGAAGACCCCCACACATTATCTGATATTCTCAACTCACACCCCCAATAGAGTATCAATTGCCATAAACCCACATGCACATTACATGGTTCGGCCCAACAAAACTAAAAACAATGCCTATATAAAATAATGTCTGGAACCTGTGTTAAATAAAGAACTAGAGGGTGTGGAAGCTAAAATAATTATACATTAAACGGTAGACGGTCTAGCATCTCCACCTCTAGGTGTAGAATGATCTACATGGAGATGACCAACCCCTCTACCCTAGGTTATATCCTGAGTACCATGTACATCACTTCCTAGTTGGTATGGAAGATCTCTCCCAAGAGTTCCACATAAACCACACCTACCGGTACGACCCATGGAGCACCAACTTCTTACATGATATAGGGTGACCATCCCCTTTGTCACACTCGACATCTACATCGGACCTCCATACATGACTGGTCATCCAGGGTTCGTTCAAAACCACTATATATTTCCCATCCTTCCACATTCCTAGAACTCATTATGAGTTCAAATACACTGACTTCACATGTTCCTTGGCATGCAACACTCGAATTAGAACACCTGGTCACCATCATAAGAAACTAGTCATCTTGTATGGCTGCTCTGTGCACTTTCTCCCTATAGGAAAATCAAAAAATGATGCTTCATGTCCCTGGAAGATGAACCACTTATCTGCTAGAATGACACCATAAATCCACCACCTAAAACTCCCTTCATGTTCCCTAATGAGATAAAGTCCTATTAAAATACCTCTATAAACCTATTCCGATGAAAGATATTTACATCAGATATGATATCATGCCTAATCTTGTCCTAGGAGTGTTCACCATAGTCACCTCATCACCTGCCAACATCGAAATTAAGTGGCTCAAGTCAGTGAAATGAATAGCAAAATCCATCACTGACGCAACCCACTAGGTCAAACTCATAAACGCTATAGCCTTCTCCTAACTCAAGGTCTCTCCATAGTTTTTTTTCTAGAAATGTTTCCTAAAAATAATTCCATACCATTCCTTCAGCCTGCTCTGTCTAAACCTTTATTTCCCACCAGTTCTTTTCATGGCCCCAAAACAAATAGGATGCTAACTTGACTTGTATCTCAGAAGGATCCCTCAGACGATCAAGAATTTTTTCGATAAAATCTATGAAAAACTCAGCTTTCTCTATCCCACCTTCTCCTATAACTGTTGGAGGGTTCTATAGCTGAAATTCCCTAGTAATCTCAAACATACTTGGTGTAACCCTCACCGGGTCTCATTCTATCGTTTTCATGAAATCAGTGAAGTTATCATAGAACTGTTATTCACTATCATCTTAAACCACTAGATATTATTTCTCTACTAAATAGGGAGCATTCTCACCAACATCCTCAAGTCACCCAATCAAATCCATATTTGTTGGGACATTTGTCCAATATTCCAAACATGATATTTAGAACACAAAACATAAATATTCCATATAATATAAGGGAGTGATCACCACTAACCGTAAAAAATTATCGTACACTTTTCAAAAGGGCCCTATCATACCTGGAACACTACCCTCTACCATCCTTATAGAGGACCACGTTTAAAAGAGGGTATTTGACCCACATGGTTACATGTATTTCATTTTTTTACCATTTTGAAACAATTTCCATATCACAACATACTTTAACAACATTACAATTAACATACAATCCATTGTTAAGAATAATTGTTCAATTATTATTAAACATATTTCTTCCATTTTTACCCATTTTCATCATTTTATTAGACACTATTTTAATCAATTTCATGAAAATAAAATGCATTATACCCTTTAGGCCCCAAACACCCATCCCACATGTGTTCATACCATGACGCATGTGACTTATATTCTTAGGATACTATAATTATACTAGAATGCACAACCTCGTTTCATTCAGACTATGATAAATTAATCAAAAAATTGTTAGATCACAAAACAAGTGTTTCAAGAAATGGTGAAGTATCATAAAATGTAACAAGACACAATAAGAACTACAATTCCCACCTTGGGTGATTTGGTTTTTTACTTCATACATGGTTAAGATTCTCCCATGAACAAGCTCATTACCATGGTCTAAAACCTTCCTAACCTCCTACCCACCACCCCAAATAGTATATCAAAGTAAATAGATCCTCTAATATAAATTTATAATATCCCTAACCTATGAGGAACTAAATAGGTTCCCCAAGCCGGGTCATCACCTGACCTCAAGTGTGCCTCAAATTCATGAGATTGCTGACTAGAAGATATGGTCTAAGACTCATGTGGGGAGAATATACCCTCTTTACCAGACTAAGAAACATCAAAAAACTAATTTAATAATAGAAAAAATATAAAATAATCAATGAACATTCATAAGAAACCATCTCCCAAAACTGGTCACAAACCACAACCAAAAGTAAATATGGAATGTCGTACCACATTTTCAAGTCAATCAAACAACAAAATAAATAAAAATAGGAGAATACCTAAAATAGTCTTTCCACGACATCTATAACTTCATCCATGTAGCTCTCAAGCATGACTAAACTCCCAAGCACAGGGCCCCTGCCCCATTTCACGCCTGAAGGCATGAAATCTGCTCAGTTACCCAGTGGTGGCCTAATCAGCGTGTGAGTACAACTCAGTATCCCACTACAAATGGTGTCTATAACATACCCAATATAAACAAACAGTGCATGAAAGTATTAAATAAAGGATGAGTAAATAAAATACTTCTCAAGGTCAACTAGTTAACAATTATTACATAACTATTACTCATCATAATGCCAATTCATTATGTTCATCTTCTTAATTACATAGTTCATCATCAACATGTAATCGGTTGGTAAGGTATCTACAGATTTCACCCAAGGTTTAAGAAATTTATCATTATGCATATAGTAATAATCCATGTACTGATATCACTAGGAATAATACATCACAACATCACAATGCACTCACCTATAAGACATAGTCCACGTGAAATGAAATTTTTAGTGAAATAGAGATTTGTCCCCTTAATTATCCCATACATTGAGGGTAAATTTAGAGCATCAATAAAACTCGACCTGTGGGAGGATCATCAGTCCTTTATACCACACCACAATATATGTGCACATGCTTATTCTTCTATTCACCTAACATAAACTATACCAAAACCATACAAAACCAATACATTAATCAATCATAATCCATGACAATCAACATGTGAATTAATAGTATTCCATAACCCATTAACCCAATTTCCATTTACATTACTTATCCCATTTTTTTAAATTCCCATTCTAATGCATATCAAAACAATCACATTTAATAAGTCCCTTTTATCATCCTATTTCACATATTCAGGAATTCCCTTATGAAATATCATTTAATACATTTTCTTTTCACATACCATTACCAATGAAAATTTTCACTATTTTATAGGTAGAAAATCTCTTAGAAATTTCTAGTATAATTCATAAGAAACATGTCACAATATTAGTTAACCAAATTAACCCATTTCTATGACATGCCAAAAACCCTTTAAGCCATTACCAACTCTAAACACATTGAAAATATTCTATTTTCACTTCTATTAAACATATTAAAATACTCAAAAGGTATCTACATTTCCCCATAATGACCATGCTCTTACTTAACCCATTTCTAGTCCCAAGATTGTCAGTGCCCCCCATAAGTGGCCCTAAATTTGGAATAAACATCCTCAATGTGTCCATATGATCCATGAGGGTTTCTAATCATCATGTGGACAAAATGTTTACCAATCACACAAAAGTCATTTAAATCATCACAAGTGGTGACCAACAACAAACCAAACATGCACAAATATTCAATAAAACTATGGTATATAAGTTGTAAACCACCTACCTTTAATTTTTTTATGAATGAGCTATTAATAATAGCTTTAGATCCTGAATCAACCACATTTTGAATCCTAAACCATGAAGTCACCAGAAAATTGGGTTTTAGTGATTTGGATGAAGTTAAGAGGGAGATAAAAACCCTAAACCAAAAATATATGAAAGAGAGAGACTAGACTCACCCAGATCATTGTTCTGCAACCAACGGTGCTTCAAAAGGATTAAGATAAAGATAATAAATGCTTATAAGCTTATGCTTCTATCGTTCATCCCTTGGTGTGAAGGATATGAAATGGAGGTGAATCCCAAATTAGAAAAAAATACCTGAGGTGAATATTTTTTAATTTTTCCATACTTTACTGGACCACATAGTTTATGGATACAGTTTTTTAAACCATGCACAAACCAAGAGAGAGCCATTGTGGAAGGTATATAGTATAACATGCTTGCCAGGGAAGGTTTCATGGTTTTAAAAACCATTATCCAACTATGTGATAAGAAACTATCGTAGTCTTAGTGGTTTAAAAAATAGTGTGCTAATAATTCTCCTTCATAGTGTGGACTAGTTTTCTTTCCTTTTGTCTCTCAAACCTCCGGAGTGCCACTGAAACCCCTCATACACCCGGGAAACATTTATTTAGACAAATAAAAGAGACTTAAGCCAAAACATAAACAAAAAAATACTTTAATAATATCTAGGATCTTAAAACTTGTCAATTTTTGAGGCATGTAATTTAAGGGTAACCTCCCAAGAGTATTGACCTTTTTAAATTTAGAATAATTCCACTCCTTCTCTATTATAGAAGAGAACTCACCTCATCACTTCTTCACACATACAAGTCCATTGGAACCATAAAAAATCTAACTAAATATTCCCCAAAAATCCCTAAACTCATCCAAGATTCCTCACTTTGGTCATAAATCATTCCAATGAATTACTTTGGTGAAAGTCAAAAGGAGTTACTAGAAGAAGAGACAACATTCTTCAATAAGAACTTTTTATTAATTTCATTCTCCACCATTTCAACTATTTTTGTATCAGGATTATATAAAACCATTATATCCTTAATATAATACTTTTTTTAATGTTAAGTGTTATACCTTCCCCTACACACAATTCCATAATATGTGTAAGGAAATCATTGTTCATGTGTACGGTGGACTACCACCTCCCAAAATGATGCCATTCGTTTTCCCATTAACACCTATCATTGTTGGGAATTTTGGTGGATTTTTTTATATGATATGTATTATATTGATTACTTCTTCATACTTATGTAATTATTATATAACACATACCTTCATGATTTCCATTTTTGGGAATACAATAACATCGGTTGTCAACATGTGGGCAACGACCTCCTCAATGAGATGTGATTCGTTTACAAATTACATGAGATATATTAAGGATGTATTTAATATAAATTTATGATATAAATTGAATATATATTATATTAATGTTATAATTATGTTTTTTATAAATAAATTATATCATTTTCTTTATTACCTTTTCATAAACTAAAAAAGGGATAACGTCATTCGTGGATGTGTGGACTGCCACTTCCTTAAAGTGACATGTTTAATTTTACATCAGTGTAATCCTATATATAATTATATATGTTTAATTATTATATAATTTATAATATAATTATATATTTTAAAATTAAAATGTTACTTACATTCTTTTCGTAATGATCACTGAAGAATGGGAATGTTACACATGCATATGTGAGACCTACTGTCTCCATAGTTGTAATGTTGATCATATTTTATAACTATCATTAAATATTGGTTTTAAAATTAAAATTCTTGTATAAATATGAAAACTATTTCCATATTATTATTATCAATATTTCTTTATAATGACCACCTTAAACAAATTCAACAGACCAATGTCATTTGCACATATAAGCTGGATATGATAAAAACAGAAAACATAATATTAATTGATCAAGAGATTAAATAAACCATGATTATAAGTGAAATAAAAGTAATAATAAAAATGAAATAGATTATTATGAAAGAACATAGTTAGCATGCTTTTATTATTTATGAAGATAGAGACACACGTGACGGGTCAGATTAAAGGTAAGTGATTTCATCTCAGTCTCCTTTCGTTGAGCCACATTTTGATGTTATATACCCAATTATATTAACAGGTGTATAAATATATATATATCCCATGTTACATATCATATGATGAATTATTTAATTTAATTTCTTGATAACTATTATTCTTTCATGGAGCTTATGAATTTAATTTTTCCAAATGCCATGGGACACATTGAATGTTGAAATATTCTATTTCAAAATCAATATTCTTGATATTATTTTATGTTTTAAATTATATGGACATAGAAGGATTTTCATTGAATTTTTTTGAATCAGTTTAGTTTAATTAAAAAAATTTCATAAGGATTATTTTATGTGTTTTATAGGGAACGTTTTGACAAATGATAAAAGGAGTTTACTGCTCTTAACATACATGGAGACAACACCCTTTACCACATAATGGTTATTAGTTAATTTATAGAATCCTTTGAAAGAATTCATGTTTTATTAAATGAAACATCAACTTTCCTTTTTTAGGTATTTTCATATTGAAAATGACTTTTCAATGAAACAAGTGTCTTGATATTGAATATAAGGTTTCAAAAAAAATGTATTTTCATCCAAAATCATTTGAATCTCAGTTTAAAAGATTTTATTAGATGGGTTTTATAATAAAATAATTATACTCATTAAGTGGTACATGAGCGTTAAATGATGGTGTAGACCATATAGTTCTGGATGAGCTCATTAATGCTTAATTGATTGGCGGGACCAGATAGCGATGGGTGATCCCGTTATATCTTACATGATGGGGTGGCCTATATAGTGCCCAATGTGTGCATTATATCATAAATGATGGGGTGGACCAAATAGCATTGAGTGATCACATTAAAATATACACAACGATGTAGGCTATATAGTGTCGAGTGACCCCGTTATAGCTCTTCAATTCAACAGGTAATGATAATATTAGATTTCGTAGATCGAGATATTTCAATTGAAAGGGTTTTGAAAGGATTTTGTGAATATGATGATCTAAGTAACCTAAATATGTTTTAATTTCCTGATATGGGTTTTAGTGATTTTTTGTAACACCAAGAAATTCAGAATTAGGAACATTGTGTTTGATTGTGTGTATTAAATGAAACATCAAATGAGTAAGAGAATTTAATATCCTAAGACTTGACAATATGTTAACTAATTTAAATAAAATACATCAATGATATAGCTTGTAATGAATGTGATACTCAGTTAGCATGTGTCAAATTTAACAACAAGATTCATCATTAGCTTGTTTGACAAGTAGGAATGAGTTTCACAAAAAAATTTAATTGATTCATTTGTTACAAATTAAGTATAAATAAATTTGGTAACCAATTGAATATGAAAGAATTTTTTTAAAAAGTAATTTTTATGCGCAAAATGTTGTTTTATCATAATAAAATAAATTAATTATAATGAGTGAGTGATATTAATTATATATATATATATATATATTATATTCAATAAAATATTGTTTAAATGTATACAATATTTATGAAAATAATATGATAATAATAACTCGAATATTCCACATACGATTTAATATTTTTTCTAAAGGCACATTTACCACCTCTTAATGGAGAAAACAGATTAAATATAATTTGGGGAACTTTAATGAATCTAATATGTGAAAATAAAATAGTTTTTTGAACTAGAACATAAAAAATAGCTTAAGATGATTTTTTTGGTATTTTTATGAGAAGTTTTATTTTTTCATGAATAGTGAAAAATACTAAATTTAAATTCAAAACTGCTTTTTCAAATAATTTATTTATGACATAATTTTTTTTATCTGTTATAAATTTAAAATTGATAAATTAAACATAAATTAAAAAAAATTATTTCATTGGAATCAATTTATCCATGAAATTTGATATAAACACATTTTAATCATTCGAACGTTTTTTACTTTAAAACCATTCTTCGTCAGCCCATCTAAAAGATCGAATTTAAAATAATTTCATCCAATTGGTTGATTAGAATTTTTTAAAATGGATTTCATATTTTTAATCATACTTCTTATTAATTTTTAATAAGCTAAAATTATTATATTACAAACTACATTAGTGAAAGTGATTAAAATTAATTGCAGTGATTAAGACAAAATTAGCATCACAAAAGACTAAACCTTAAACATTAGGGAAAAATTGACCTATAAAATTGCCAAAAATAAATTTTATACTTATATTTATACCCTATAATATCTATTATATAATTTTTTTAATTATTGGATCTAATTTACATCGAAGAAACATGGTTGGAATTCCCTTTTCCGGAATTTACAAGAATATCACTCGTCATCCACTATAAAAAGGCACTCACCCCTCCCACATGCACACACCTCTCAAGCCACTTTTTCTCAACCAAAATACTCCTAGGTATATCTTAAAAATCCTTCCACACAACCAAAAATCCTCAACTTGGGCATAATTTAAACCAAATAACCCCATTTCTGCAAACCAAAAAGAGTTTCCCAAATAAGTGATGACATCATTCCTCAAGATGTTTTGTTTTATTTTCTTTCCAGACACCCTAAAATATTATGATTCATTTTTTATATAATAAAAACAGTATCCTACTTCTGTGGATATTTTTTATTCTATTTTTTTCCAACACTTACACACACATTTATCTAATGGGTAACAAAATTATCGGTCACGTGTATGCAAAACTACCGCCTCGCAAAACGATGTCGTTATTTTTTGCTTTACCAGCTCTCATGGTTGGGTATTATTATGAACATCATATTTATATATGATATATATTATTTTTATAATTTAATTATTCTTATATAATTATAATATAACACATACCTTTATGCTTTCCATTTTGTTTAAATACGATAACATTGTCTGTAGAAGTGTGGACTACCGCCTCCTCAAAGTGATATGATTCATGAACGTTATACATTGAGTATATAAATGATTGTGTTAATAATACTATAATAAAATATAAAATAAATATGATACTAGAATTATAATATACATATATATCATTTACATTTCATTATTTTAATGTGGAAATGAATGGAAAGTGGAGTTTATGCAGACGTATGACCTACTGTCTCCATGAACGGTGAATTTTATTTCTTATCTCAAAAAAATATGGATTATTATAAAAAAATATGTAATAGAAATAAATATATTTAACTCATTTTTAATATTCTTTTGATGATAAATCATTATCTATATAATTAGAACAATAACTAACAATTCAAACCATACTAAAAAAACTAGATAATTATCACCTAAAATAGTGAAAATAATTAATGATTTTTAAAAACAGTTAATAATATATTTTAATAAGATAATATATGATATTATTAATATAATTATGGTTTTTTATAATTTATAACATTTTTTAAACCACTATACAGTATGTTAATGGAAGTTCACCTAAAAATGAAAATCAATGTAATGGATTCTTATCTCACTATTCATTCTGTGAGGCATACACCATTAACACCACTTTATTTTGTATGTGGTGTAACAAGTAAGTCTTTAGATATAATATATCACGAGTTATTTTATCTATGTGGTATATAAATGTTTCATTTTATTAGTTTTACTTTTAGGTATTTTGATTCTATTTTTATCAAGTAGTAAGGGACTTCATCTCAATCTCCATTATTGGGCACATATTTTATTATAATGCACCTTCTATATTATAAATGGAGTACATATTATCATGTTGAAATATAATATCCTAATTAATTCATTATTTAAAAAATTTTAGTTTCAATTTTAATTATTACATCAAATTATATTTGAATTAAGTGTTTCTATGTGGAAAGAAATTTCATAACCCAATTTCTTTTCTATGGTTTTTATTACATCATCATCATTAATAATTTAAGATTTTGTATGTAATAAATTTTTACTATCTACAATTTTATTTTCAATTTTTATGTGAATATAAATTTGAAACACATAATCTACTCATTTATTTATTCTCACATAAATGTTATGTTATTTTCAAGTGTTTACTTCACAATAAAAATTTTTCAGGATTGATTACACATGAATTTCCATTAGAAAAAATTATTGGATCATTGTTAAATAAAAAAATTAAATTTATTCTCATATATTTATGAATGACCATTTCTATATAATAATACCATTTCACAACTCTTTGGTACTCAAAATGTTTTAGAAAATGTTTTTATGGAAAACAGAATTCATTTCTCTCGTTAGTTGGAGAACCTATTTTCTTCTAAAAACCCATTTTTTATAAAATAGTTTTCAAAAATGATTTATCCATTCAAAATATATTTAATAAAAACATTTTAACATTTTTTTCTTTTACAAATTATTTAAATGAAATCTTCTTGTTACTTTCAGAACTAGACATTTTTCTAAGCTTTTAACCATGAAAATTTATTATTCTTTTTACGTTGTACGACATATATAGATTTACCTACCATCATTTTTTTAAAATTCCTTTTCTTTCATAAAAGGTTAATTTTTAATGAATTTTTTTTAAAATTAATTTTAAAATAAAATAATTTTTCAAAAAAATCAAAATTAAATGGATATTTTCGTCACGAATTTTTTTAAAATATATTTTTATAGTATTTTATTCATATAATACAAAAAACATTAATTTTACTCAACTTGGGATATGTTTTATTGATACCTTACTTATTCATCCTCTATATTCATTTTTGATTGATTTAGTCATGGATAGTAATGAAATTTGTTTCCAAGATTATATTATTAGTCCCCTAGAACTATTTGATTTCTAATGATCATTGACCATTATGTTTTACTTAGAAATAAATATCGTTTATCATGGATATTATTTTTTCCTTAAGGGTAGGCCATTTTTAAATATGGTGTCTACTTGCCAATTATTCAATTAATTGGGAAAATATTGATCATTTCTTATATTTAATCCAAACCAATATTTGATCAGGCACATTATCAAATAAATTATTTGATATAAGATGAATTATTTTGATAGGTACAATATTAGTGGAGTGTAGTTATATATAGACCCTTGATGAATTGGTAGTATCATGGGAGGAGTCAGTTAGTTATCGTTTTATTGATTTTACCCAATATCATAAACTATCTTGTGAAAGGTATTGATGGTGAAGGTACTATGTACCTTAGAAACATGGAATCCCATAATTAATAATTTCCCTCATTTATACTCAGTTACTATTTATCCAGGAAATTTTTCATTTAAATATCTATAGATGAATTTTATTTTCAATATATTGATTAAATTACTTGTGTTTTTTGTTTCTTACATTTCCATATTGATTACTCCTTATCACTTTATTTTAAATGTCATCTGTTTTAAGTTATTTTCCTTTTCATATTGTTTATCCACTAATTTCTTAGTTTAGTTATTTCAAATCACGTGTTTTCAATTATAACCTTTCCACATTGACTAATTTAATTGATTTGTTATTGCTTCTATTTTTCTTAAAACTAATGATCATTTGAGATCTCCCTCAATTTATTTCTTTTCCCTAGGATTGCATAAATAGTTCTAATAAAGATATTCAAGGATATACTTGATGGAATAAATCTATCCTTGAATAAAATTTTGTTCTAATTTGTGTATTAATTTTCAATACAAGACTCATATATATATATATATTTCACCAATACTACTAATCTTTTTGGTCCTCTAAAATTTAATTTGATTTTATCTTATGCCAATGTAATTGTAGAATGACACTGAATCTAGGTTTTTTTTGGGTTGGGTTGCTAATGTTTATATCAGATCATGATTAGTAGAAACCTTTGGAACTAGATTTAGGGGAAATATATTAGATATCATATCCCTAAGGTAGTAATTTAAGATAATTACTCATGAAAATTCTAGGATTTGGTAAGTTAGAGATTATGTGGATCTTACAAGCAATACATTCAAGTCTGGATACTACAAGTGGATGGGGTTTTGGCACAGATGTACCTACGTGTATCAACATCGAAAACGTTGGTTAGGTATAACTAAATCATTACATGGAAAATGATAGGATTCTTTACTATGCACATATTTTGAAACTCATGGGGTATATTTGTAACATCCCAGTTTTGGGTACCACCCAGAGGTTCCCCGTACCCGGTTGGTCACATGACCTCAAGCTCATCTCTCCAAACAACAGAGGATGTCGACTAGTAGTGAGGGTCTTGGGTGTGATAGTGGGGAAACTATTCCCTCATTGGATGAGTAATGAAATGGAATGAAAAATATAATAATAGTAGAACTAGTAATGACATGAAATCAGTAAACAACGGACGATTAGAAGTAATTAACAGTTGGAGCACATATATATAATTGATTCATGATACATATCTTCAAAAATAGCCAAAAAAAAGTCACAATGATGGAATATATATCTAAACCAACTTACAGAGAAAACAAATAAAATCAAGCATCATCGCAAGCCTCATCTTGGTCCCATGCACTCCAGCTCCATAACAATCAAGTACCTGAAGTAGAAAGGTGCATGACCTTATCTATACATGCGTCACTATAATCTACTTCGGACCAAAAGCATAACCCAAATAGGGTGTGAAATGAATCCCAGTATGTAACCACCAAAGGATATGTGCCTAATATTCAGTGAATATATATATGGTAGGTAATAAGTGAAATGAATTAGTAAACAAGAAAGTACTCAAAAGTAAACAACCAGACAGTTTCAATTGAATTCATTTAAATATATCATGTAAGAAGCAATTCCAAAACAAGTAACCCTATGGGAAGTACTCATAGCCTAACCTCTTCGGTTCAACCAATCAAATACATCAAACCCTCTGGGAAGCACTCATAGTCTGACTCCTCTGGTCCTAATTTATAAAATACTCTAGGAGGAAGCAATCACCATCAATCCCTCATGTGGTCTCATATCGGTAACTATAGACACTCTGAGGATGAACTCAATGTCAAATTCTTCATGTGGTCTCTCAATTTGTAACTACAGACACTCTGAGGGAGCAAAAAGTATATCCCCCTATGGTCTACAACGTAAAAGTAAATAGACACTCATGAGAAGCCCTCGGCGTTCTTTCCCCCTATGGTCCACTACATCGGGTTCTCACAGCCCTATGTATGTCAATCGCGCACAACGATGTTCAGCGACCAAATTAAACCTTAATAATTACATGGATAATAGCTTTCAAGAACAAATTAGCTCAATAGCTATAATCATATTATGACATTAGAAAAAATCACTTCATCCTAACAACACTGGGCATGGAAAACAAGCAGCCTAACCGGTAAAGCTAGGTCAAATGGTCAAAATCAAAAAAACATGGGAAAGACATCCATTGCCTTAAAAATAACCCTATTCATAATCAAACAACCACTACTTAGGCACAAAAGGAAAAGCAAGAAATAACAAGTCTAAAATATCTAAATCCAAAATACCTTTTTCTAGGGTATTGGGAACTTTTTCATATAATATTCAATGACTAACTACAGGAAAGAAAAAAACACATACCATAACGTTGTACAACCGATATAGTGGAATCTCAATCTTCGAATCGACCAAGAATGCCACAAATCTATAAAAATGTCTAAAAAACTCATCCTAGAATATCTCTCATGAGAGGAGAAATCAAGAGATGGGGCTCCAGAAGAAGGAAGAACTCACTGTGGAAATTCCAATACAATCAACGACTATTGATTCAGATAACGGATGGTAGGTCAAGGGCTCAGAGAAGAATAATCGGCTTCGTTTTCTCCTGGATGAGACAAACAGAGAAGAAGGCTTTTCCATCAATTAGATGTGACCCTGGTCTGATTTAACAAATAAAAACAAAAGTAACAGCATGTCTTTTAAAAGTATATGGCATGTATATGCCTTTATCAGACCCAACATTAGGTCACCCCACATTTCCATGTAATCAACCGTTACACGGCCAGTACACGGTCACCCATGACTACCGGTTACACAACATGTTCTCCAAAATACACAGTGTGTATTATTAAATTTCCATATTCTCTTATTTTTCTCAAAAAAAACCAGACGATAAAACTCAAACCTAAAAAGAAGTTTTGGGTTCTTTCAGACATTCCTCCTTAAATAAATTTGTCCCTGAATTTTTCTAAGAAGGTGTCAGATAATAAGAATCCAGAAACAGATTTGGCCACTGTGATCACACATCGTCCTCCCTCCCCCATGTCTCATCATGTACTCGCATGTGCTGCCATAACACTCGTACCAAAGGAACAAATTATCCACTGAAAACCTTTGTGTTGCAATCAACAATCCATCTAGGATGCTCCTAGAATGAGGGATCCACCTCCAACTCAACCTCGTTGGGTTGGAAAACATGACATGGGTCTGAGAAGTAACGTCGTAGCTGAGTAACATGGAAGGAATCATGGATAGTCAGGTACCCCTGAGGTAACTTCCACCAATAGATAACTATCTCGACTCTCTCCAAAACCTCAAATGGTTCAACATATCTTGGTGAAAGCTTTCCCAATTTCCTTATTTTCCAGTGTCCCAACCATGGCGTGACATGTAAAAAAACTTGATCTCCATCCTCAAACTCTAAAGGTTGTCTCCTTCGACCAGCCTAAGAATTCTATCATGACTAAGCATCATCCATCACCTTCTGACTCAACTCTATCTACTTCGTGGTCTCCTGGACAAGGTGATGTCCCAACATAGCTATTTGTCCTTCCTTCAACTAATTAAGGGTGATCGACATGGCCTATCATACAAATCCTCATAAAGTTCAATTTTAATAGTTTCTTGAAAACTATTATTGTAGAAAAAATCAATAATAGCTATGTGTTTCTCCCAAAAACCAATATAATCTAGGAAACATGCTTGAAGCATGTCCTCTAGCACCTGAATCGTATGTTTGGACTGGCCATCTATCTTGGGATGGTTATCCATATTCAGAAGTACCTATGTACCCAAAGCCCTCTGTAGTCCATACCGGACATGAGAAAAAAAATGTGTATCCTTGTCTGAAACAATGGAATGTGGAACCCCAAGTAGATGTAAAATCTCTCGGATGTGGAACCTTCCTATCTCTTCAACACTAAAGGTATCCTTGATCATAAAGAAGTGAGAAACCTTCGTGAGTCTGTCAATGACAACCCAAAGAATTATTCCCTTGAGGCGACCTCGATAAAACTATCATTAATTCCATTGCAACATCATTCCACTTCCACTCAATAATGGGTAGCTGCTGCAAAAGCCTTACTGGTCAATAATGCTCTCCTTCACCCCGTGATAGGTGGAAGACCTCATGAAAAACCCAAAAACATCTCTCTTCATACAAGGACATCAATAATAACTGTGATGATCTCAGTATATCTTGGTAATACTCGGTTGAACTTCCCTAACTGTGGAATGAAAGTCCCACATCCTCACTTCAGGTATGTCTTCTGACACCCATACATGCCCATGAAAGCTCTAGATCTCATCCTGGATCATGTTCCATTCAAGAATAGGGTCATCTCCTGACACACTCTACTGTAGGACTAGGCCTTCAACATTTGATAGTTTCCTCATTTGCACATGATCAAGTATAGTAGAGGTAACATCTACAGAATAATGAAATGTCTTCCCCTGTCTATTGTGCACCACAACATTTATATCACAGAACAAATCCATAAGCATCCACCCACTGCTAGACTCCTAAACTGCCTATATCTGAGTCATCCTACTTAGTTCATAAGCCAAAATGTTTCCTTTCCCAAACATGTAGGAAAGATCAAAGTCAAAAGACTGAAGGCACTCAACCCTCCTTCACTGTCTGAACATCAGATTTCACTGAGTTACGATGTACTTGAGAATTTTTTGGTCGGTGAAAACCACAAAATTCTCTCCCAATAGATAATGTCTCTAACAGAGTAAGGAATGAAAAACTATAGACAACATGAGATTGTGTGTTGTGAAATTTCATTCGTGTGGCATCAACTACCGAGACTCATACACAATGACTCATTTCCCTTGCAGAAGCACTACTCCTAGCCCGATACCTAATGCATCACAGTATACAGTATAGCTCTTGTCTAGATTTGGAAATACTAGTATCGGTTCTAATGTCATCCTCCCATTTATCTACTCAAAAGAAGATTCACAAGAATCTGAACACAAGTACTTCACACCCTTCTTAGTCAGGTCTATCAGTTGATCTTCTATGTGTGAAAAGTCCTATATGAAACATCTGTAATATCCATCCATCCCTAGAAAAATTTGAACCTCAAAGATGTTCTTCCACTGCTCCCATGAAACTTCTTCTCTCACCTTCTCTAGGTCTATTGATACTCCGGTCTCTGAGATAACTTGGCATAAGAAGAAAATCTTATCCATCCAAAAGTGGCATTTTTAGAGATTACCATATAATTGGTGCTCTCATAGTGTACTCAAAATGAACTCAAGATGGGTTGCATGGTCATGTCAAGTGTGAGAGTACACAAATATATCTTCCAGAAAAACCACAAAAATAAAAAGAATCCAAGTACGGATGGAACACTCGGTTCATTAGTGTCATAAAATCTGCAGGCACATTCGTGAGGCTGAACGGCATAACAACATACTCGTATAGACCATACTCGCTTTGAATGGTTGTATGAGTTATATCGTAGGGTCTAACTCACAAATGATGAAAATCGGAACTCAACTCAATCTTTGAGAACACCAGGGATCCTCGAAGCTGATCAAAGAGATCATCAATTCCTTGGAAAGAGATATCGGTTCTTTTCCTTAAACTGGTTCAACTTCCAATAATCCACTAAAATTCTGCAAGTACCATACACTTTCTTCACAAACCAGATAGGTGAACCCCAAGGAGAAGTGTTGGATTGGATGAAACCATTCACTTGTAACTCCTCTAACTAATTCTTGGCTCTGGTAACTCTGGTGTATCCATCCTATTGGGAGGAATGGACACCAGTGTTGCTCCTGGCACAATCTCAATAGAAAATTTTACCATTCACTTAGGAGAAAAACATGAAATGTCTTCTGAAATGATATCCCGGACATGATCGACCACTGGAGAAAATTACAACTATGAACTCCCCTAGACATCTAGATACATACTAGAAATCTAGGCTATAATTCCTCCCAACCCATGATGCTTGGGTCTTGCTCATCTCACCTGAACATCCCATATGCCCTTATCTAAAAACGATCCACTGTTTAGTGACGTAAAACTCACCCCATGATGAAAGAAATCAATAAACAGACAGGAATGGAATTAACAAGTCCATACTGATAATTACGTCATAGATCATCATATCTAAGACGTAAAGGTCCCATGATAAGTAACACATACCAAACACAAGAGTGCACTCCTTGCACTGACGTACAATAGCCATTCTAGTCCCCAACAGAGAGTCCAACATCAAGCCATTAGAAGTAAAGATACAGATCTTGAGCCTCTCTACAACAGAAAAAGATATGAAATTATGTGAATCCCCTATATCCAAAAGTGCAGAAGCTAGAATTGAGGAAACTAGAATCGTACTTATAACTATAGAGGGTTTGGGATCCTGGTTATGCTGGGTCTACTCCACTATAAAAGTCTAGCATGTACCGTGGACCTGTGACACTGTCAGACCACCTTGAACGGATCCAACAAATAGTCACTAAAATCCTGCCAACTAGATATCATGACCATGACCTCCACCTCAGCCCGAACAGCTGGAAGAAATCTAGTTCCCAGATAAATGAGAAACTGGTGGCCTTGCTCCGATATGGGGAGTCAAAACAGAACCTATACCAAAAGCTGTTGGTGAGAAAAACTGATAGAACTGCTGAAGATGATCCATATTTCCACAAGAATGGAACTCTACTGGGTCTCTCAGGCAATGTGGCCTTCTATTATTTCTCTTCCCTCTCTAGTAGCACACCACCTGGATACTAGAAGAAGTATCTTGCATCCTCAGATCCCCGCACGTAGACTCCATACGGCGCTTCCTGTGGTAAATATGAGGGGTACCAACTCTAGATGTTGAGCCGCCCTGGCTCACAGCTCTAGAATCCCTCATATTGCACTCCATGATCAGTTCCTGGTTGACTATAGAGGTGACAGAAGTCGACCTAATGATATTCACGTTAGATCAGATGTCTTGCCTAAGACCATCCCCAAACATCCTCATCAGGAATAACTCATCACCTCCGGGATTGGGTGTCAATCGTTGCAGCTCTGTGAAGCAAGAAGAATACTTCAAGACAAAGAGAGTACCCTACTCTATAATCATGATATCTCGGGCTCATTCAGTCCCCAAAGTCTCTGGGTAGAAGTAATCATATAAGACACGCTAGAACTCATCCCAAGACATAACCTACTGGCATCCCACCTGTGAGATCACATACCACCATCTCTTGGAGAAATTTTGTAGAATATACATAGAGACCTTCACCCTCCTCTCTGGAGGTGTATCCATATTCTCTAAAATCGAAATCATGGCCTCAAACCATGATTCTACTGCCTGAGGTCCTCCATCCCCTGTAAAAGTGAGAGGATGTTGCTGCTGAAAAACCTTTTCAAATCTTCCATAGATGGGGAAAGAGGTAGTGCTACCAAGAAGGTCTACATAAACCTCATGACACCGTCTCGGAACTATGCATCGACACCTTTATCTGTAATGATGGCTAGTTCCAAGATAGGAACGATTTGATGGATTGCCTGTAGTTCCAGACCAGCCATTTCAGGTGTCTAATCACTACCATGTATCTGGTGTAGAACCAAAGGACATCACAGTGTCATGACTCTTCCAGGTCAAGCACACTCTTAGTTCAATATTATCAAGGACTGAAACATAGAAGTTCAAGAATTGAATAGGATAAAGAAATCATTCATGTTTTCCAAAAAAGGGATACACGGCGTGCATAACCCATATACAGTGTGTTCCTTTAAGCCTTCACATGGTAGTGAACTCCTACCAACCCTAGTTGTGTAACACCCCATACACATGTCATGTTCTCCCAAGACACCATACGTATATGAATCGTGTTCCCCTACCCAAGTTCTTTTATACGACTAACCCATAAAGTTTTCCTAGAGAAAGATTATACGACATGTTTTTTCCATACACGGTGCGTACTAGAAATAAGTTCACCGACCTGTGATTTTAGTCACATGGGCAGTTACATGGCTGACTCTACGTGGTGTTTTTGTGCTAGACATAGCATGTACTAACTACCCATAATCCACATGAGTAATTTGTCACATGGCTGGACACATGGTCTATGCACACTGTGTGTACATTCGGTACCCAGTGTGTTCCACCAAGGATTTATCAACCTCGTGTTTCTACCCACATATCTAGTGAAGCGGTTAAAGACTACACGATGTGTACATACAATACATGGTGTGTACATAGTAAAATCAGTTCCTTCCATAATAGAAGGATTCATGGCATGTAGATAGCAATACATACCATGTATTCTTGGGTTTTCCAGACAATAAGCCTCAGAAACTACTTCGGAACCCCGAAAAACACTGAAATAAACATTAAAGTACCAAATTCTAATCCGTGGTGGAATATACTCCTCACGAATTAAAATTACACAACATATAAATGTCATATATAAGGAATAAAAATGCAATTATTCACCAAATTCTAATCTAGGCGGTTCCATAACACCTCGGAGACCAAAGATTGGCATTCATTCAAATGAACAATAAACATTAGCAATACCCTATCAAACATCAGTTATTATATCAGGGAATCTATCACAACAGGATGAATATCAGGCACAACATCTATCACAACATGTAAATAGTAATGTACCCTAAATGGAAGGACTATAATGCATGACATGTGATCTCTAGAAAGTGCCTATATGATGCATGAGATGGAATACCCTCATCTCATTGGGGTTTTATATAAATATAACCTCAATAATATGAACAATAAGAGCACAAAACATTTGAATCACCCAATTGTGAAATCAAATCAACCGTAATAATTGAAAACCCATAAAAATTGCAATAATCAAGGTAAATTAACTTTTTCCTATACACGGGTTAGAAACTTCCAGACGTAGATTATTACAAAATACTTATTCCTTCATATCCCTGACTATAGGATCCCAAAAATAAGTGAAGAATAAAATAAATCATCTAATAACACTTTGTAACGTCCCAGTTTTGGGTGGCACCCAGTGGTGCCCCGTGCCCCGTTGGTTACATGGCCTCGTGAACATTTCCCTAAATGGCAGAGGCTGATGACTAGTAGTGAGAGCCTTGGTTGTGAAAGTGGGGAAATTATTCCCTCACTGATAGAGTAATGCAGAAGAATGAAAAAGATACCAATAGAGGAAGTACTAATTTCATGCAATAAGTAAACAGCAGAAGACTTGAAGTAATAAACATCTGGAGCACATAAATAATGCGTGATACATATGTCTAGGAAAACATCCAAACAAGTCACAATGTTGTAATACAATACTAAACCAAAGAACAAAGAAAAAAACTCTACCATCATTGCGAGCCTCAGCATGGTCTCATTCACTCCATCTTCAGAACAGTCAAGTACATGAAGTATAAGGGTGTTTTCCATTATCTATACCTGCAACAATAAAATCAGTCTGGGACCAAAATCATGATACAAACAGGGTGTGAGACAAATCCAAGTAGGAAACCACCCAACGATCTATTCCTATTAGTAGGTGAATATATATGGTAAGAAATAAGTGAAATGAATAAGTAAAGAAGGAAGTACTCAGAAGTAAACAATATAACAGTTTCAATCACATTCATTTTCATATATCAATTATACCCCAATTTAAAAACTAGTAACCCTCTGTGAAGTACTCACAACATAACACATATAGTTCATTCAATTAAACACAAGAAACCCTCTGGGACGAAATCATAGTATAACCCCTTTGGATGAGCTTTACCAAATTCTCTCTAAGGAAGCACTCATTGTCAATTATGCATGTGGTCTTGTATCGGTACCTATAGACACTATAAAGATGCACTCAATATCCAATTCCTCATTTGGTCTCACATTGTGGAACTAAAGACACTCTAAAGAAGCACAATGTCCATCCCCTATGTTTTCTCTCAATGTAAAAGTAAATAGACACTCTATAGAAGCCCTTGGCATCCATTCCCCCATTGTTCTATTACACTGGGTTTTTACGGACCTATTTGAGTCAATTTTGAACAAAAATGATCAAAATACAAATTAAACCTTATGAACTACTTGGATAATAGCTTTCAAGAACTACTTGGCTAAATATATACAAGCATATAACAGCTTCAGATAAAATAACTCCATCCTTACAACAGTTGGCATGGAAAACAATTATCCTAATTGGAAAAGCTAGATCAAATGGTAAAAATCCAAATGAAAATGGGATACACATCCATATCATGGAAAACAACCCTATTCACAATTAGAAAACCTATACTCAGGCATACAAGGAGTAGTATGCAATAATTGGGCCAAAATCCATAAACACGCAATACCTCGTTCTTGGGTATTGGGCACTTTTACACATAATATTCAAATACTAACTATGGAAAGGCACAAACTACCTACCTCCATATTTTATGATAGATATATTTGAATCACAACCTTTTAATTGACCTATAATGCCTTATATCTACAAAAAAAATATAAAACACTCAACCTAGAATATCTCACAAGAGAGGAGAAGTCAAGAGATAAGGCTCTAGATGAAGGAAGAACTCACCGTGGCGATTCCAATGCAACCGGTGGAGGTTGATTCAGAGAACGGATGGTGGGATGGGGGATCAAAGAATAATTGTCATCTTCGGTTTCTCTTCGATGAGATAAACTGTGAAGAAGGTGTTTCTTCCAATTAGACATTACCCCGGTCCGATTTAACAAATAAAAAGAAAATTAAACAGTGTGTCTTTTAAAAGTACATGATGTGTATATGCCTTTATCGGGCCCCTCTTTAGGTGGTCTCTAGGTCACCCCCATGACCATGTACTTGGATGTTACACAACTAGTTCACAATAACCAGTGGTAACCAGTTATGTAGCATGTAATTCAAAGTACACAGCGTGTACTCCTTAAATTCCCAGATTCTCATGTTTTTCTCAAAAACACTAGAAAATAATACTCAAACCAGAAAAGAGGGTTTGGTTTCTTACAATATTCTTAGGATAATTCACATTTATTTATAATCTATTATAAATGATTATAATATATAATGACAATGAATTATTTAGGTTAAACCTTATGTTTGTTATATTGAAAATACTTTTTCAAGATTTAGATATCTGAAAAATAATTTTATGGTTTTTAAAATTGGATAATTAATGCACACAGTAATATTTTTTGATTTGGAAAATTCAATATTATAAAGGATAAAATCTATAATATGTAAGAACCTATGTGAAAATAAATGGTTGAAGATTTTAGGTATTGTGGTTTTATTGAAAACCTTAGTTAAAAAGATATTAAATGAGAAAATTTCAAGGATTTCCATCATATTTATTTTGGAAATTTCATTAATATGGTTTTAGAAAAGGACAAACAATATAAAGGCTGATAACCTATAATTTTTGGGAATGGTGTGGGATATAAACCATTGGTTAAAGGAAGATAAGGGTTTAATGCCAACTACTGACCTATAAAATATCCTCGGTAAAATGTCATTGTTTTTAGTTTAATGTTTTGATGAATAAATTTTATTGATGAACATGTTGTATTAATTGTTATGTTAAGAGATTAACCATATTGGAAATAGATAATAGTTAGAGATTAAGTGTAATATTTTCACTCTTTTGTGGGCCTTAGAATTTGTTAAAAGTGTATTTTAGTAATTAAGGATTCAAAGTTAATTTTTTTACTTCTATTTCTTGATGTACTGTATAAAATGGAAATTGATAAAAGAAAAAAAGTGATGAATTTATCTTAGATCTATATAAAGTAATTATATTTCATTATATTATTAGGGAGTAAAATAATTACCCAACAATAGAAAAATGATCAAAAAATTGTTGTCTGAAAACCATAATTTTATTTGAATCAATGTTTTTCTAAATAATCAAATACTTATAGATTTGAGGCCTTCAACATTACATTCATAATTCACTTGTTTTTTATTGATGACCTTCTCCCTATAAATATTTAATCCTTTCCTCCATGTATTTATCTCCACTTTCCACAAATTATATCTAACATAGAGACCACTTTATGTGAAATACCATGTGACCTTTGTACTTACCATTCTCCCTTTCTTAGATAATGTTTTAAAACCCTTACCATTATGTGAGTTTTAAAAATATGAGATATTAAACAATTTATTACCAAGGTAAAATCTAAATTGTGTGGGTGAAATTTATTCAAGATGGGGGGAATGTAATACCCATAAACTCTAAAGTAAGAATATTTTATTTGATTGCATGCATGAAACGCAACACCAAGCACGTAAGGGAATATAATATCCCAATACATTGAAATATATTAACTATTTTAATTAAAATAAATCTATGATATAAATTTTAGTACATGTGATACTGATTTTTCATATGTTTCATGCAACAATCAGTTTTTTCAATAGCTTTTATTACACGTAAGAATGATATTTACCGAACAACAATATATTATTTAAATTTTATTATTTTATATAATAACTTATAATATAGATATTTAATTAGTGGTTGTGAATATTATTAACTAAATTATGAAAATATGTTGTTTAAACAAATTTAAAATTAATTCTTTTGATACAAATAAGTTACAAATTAATGTAAAAACTAATTTAATATAAAGATAATGTTTTATAAAAAAATATTTTTATGCCCACAAAGTGAATTTTTCCAAATAAATTAAATTAATTAAAATTAGTGAGTGATATTAATGGTGCATATATATTATATATTCAAGAAATATATTTTTTAAATTCAACCCATATATTTTATAAACATAAGATAAGAACAAACCCAATATTTCTCATAAAAATAAACATTTTTTCTAAAACCACTTTTACCACCTTCTAAAAGAGATCCTATATTAAATTCAATATTTGAAAATTATATAAATCTTATATTTTAAAATAAAATTACATTTTTTATAGAAACATGAAATTTAGCATATGGTGAATTTCGGTTTTTATAAGAAGGTGTATTTTTTATGAATAGTGAAAGATAGTGAATTTTAATTCAAAAGTTTCTTTTCTTGTAATATATTTATAATGTTAAATTATATTTTTTATTTGTTTCAAAGTTAAATTTGATAAATTACACATATATAACTTCTATTTAGGTAGTTTTAATTAATTTATCTGTGAAATATGATATAAACAATTCATAAACATTGAACATTGTTACTTTAAAACCCTGCTTTGTCATACCATATTCTATATTAAATTTAAATTAACTTCTATAAATTATGTGATTGAAATTTAGAAAAATTTATTCTATTATTGGAATGAAAATAATTTATAATATCTAAATAGATAAATATATTTTTTAACAAAAAAAATATTTATGAATGTTATTAAAATTTATTACATTGATTACAAAAATATCCTAACATGGGACTAACCCATAATCTTAACTACCAAAATGATCTATTAAAATTTCCAAAATCCACTTTATGTTCATTTTTTGACACTATACTCCATTTTCAAAAAAATTTATCAATATTTTATCTACATTACATGGGAAAACATAATGATATTCTCTTTTAAAAAATTGACAAGAATGCCACTCCACCTCCATTATAAAAAGGCATTCACATCTCACACTTAATCATAACACCTTTGAAAAAATTTATCAACAAAAATATTCCAATGTATCTCCTAAAAATAGATACCCTCAACCTAGAGGCCTCACATTTTTTCTAAAGGAAACCATGTAAAAAAACCATTTTGTGCAAACCAAAAGGAGTTACCTAAATAAGAGGCACCATACTTCCTCATGATATTTTATTTTAGTTGAATTCTAAAAAACAACTATAATTATATCATGATTATATATAAAACCAGTGTAGTAAATATAATTATATTTTTTTATTCTATTGTTTATACCTACACTTACCCATACTTCTATCTAGTGGGTAACAAAAATACCGTTTATTTGTATGACAAACTACTGCCTTGCAAAAAAATGTCATTTTTTCTCTTTTCCACCTCTAATGGTTTGAAATTATGAAGGACACTCCATTTATATATGATATATATGATATTAATAACATCATTATTCTTCAATAATTTTTATATAATACATTCCCTTGTGATTTCCAATTTTTGTAAATATGATAACATTATTTTTGGAAGTGTGGACTTATGTCTCCTTAATGTGATGCAATTCGTTCACGCTATGCATGATATATATAAATTTTTGTTTTAATAAACCTATATTTTATATATGAAATATGTATTATAATTTAATTATAATATACATATATATATCAATTAAATTTTATTCTTTTAATAATGTAATGAAATGAAAGTTGTGTTCATTTGTATGTATGACCTACCGTCTCCATAAACGGTGCATTTCATTTCATATCTCCAAATATTATGGATTATTCTAAATATATATATAATTGATATATACAATAGTAATTTTTTTTTGCATTCTTGAGATTATGAAATCACGATCTATGTAATATTAATAACAAGTAATAAGCCAAAACAAACTCAAAATATAAGACAATTAACACCAAAAATTGTTAAAATAATAATATATTAATAAAAATGGTAATAAGATATTATAGGAATATAATATAAGACATTATAAATATAAATATGGTTCAGGAAAAAGTTTATCACATGATTTAAACCACAATGAAATTGGTTAAATGGTGTTCACCTGAAAAAGAAATACAAGGTAAAGGGTTCTTGTCTCACTTTTCTTTCTATGAGGCATATGCCATTAACATCACTTACTTATTTTTTGTACTGTAAATAATTAAAAAATTTATATAATATATCATTATTTATTTTATCTTCATGTTTTTTAAATTTTTCATTTTATTATTATTACTTTTGGGTTTTATAACTCTAAAGTTACCAAATAGTAAGGGACTTCGTCTCAATCTCCATTAATTAAGAAAGGATTTATTTTTATGAAACTAATATATTATATATTGGGTACATAATGCCACATTGAAATATAATATCATGATTAATTATTTAGTTATGATATTATGTGTTTCAAATTAAATTATTTCATCAAATGTAATTTGAATTTAGAATTACCAAGTGGAAACTAATTCTATAACCCACTATATTTTTTTTAGGTTGTATTACTTCTTTGTTTTCGTCAAAATTATAAAAATATATGTAATACCTTTTTACTATATATTGTTCTAATTACAATTTTTTTATCTGGATTTACATTTGAAACACATAACCTTTTCATTTATTTATTATCACATCAATAATAAGGTCTTTTAAATGATTCACTTTACAATCTCATTTGGTCTAGGATTGTATACCCTTGAATTTTCATTAGAGGAAATTATTGAATCATTGTTCAATAAAACCATTAGTTTTATTCTCTTATGGTATTTCATGAACTTTTAAAAGTAATAGTACTATTTTCAACTATTTGGTACTCAAAATGTTTTAGAATTTGTTTTGTAAACCCGACTTCATTTTTCTTTTTAGTCAGAAACCCAATTTTCTTCAATAAAAAACCTTGTTTTATAATAATGTTTCAAAAAATGTTTGAAACATTATAATATGATTTATTGAATTCATTTTCACCTTTTTATCTTTTAAAAATGTTTTCAATGTTATATGTTTTTCTCTTTTCGAGAAGGAATATTTCTAACTAGTTTTTCCTACAAAAAAATTGTGCTTTTATCTTGTATGAAATGTAAAAATTGAAATATCATTATTTATTTAAAGATTCCATTATATATTTAAAAGTTTATTTTTCAATTAAATATTTTTAAAATTTTATTCTCAAAGAAATGTTTTTTGAAAAAAAATCAAAATGAAAAGGATATTTTCCCCAATAATGTTTCTAAATGGTATTTTTATAGTGTTTTAATTCAGCAAAGACAAAAACCCCTTTATTTTACTCCAATTGGGACATATTTTATTTATCTCATCCATTTTCTTCCTCTAGAAGGATTTTTATTGATTTTTCAAAGGATAATATTTACATTCAATTCTTATATTCCAATTTTAGTCCCCTTGAAATAATTTCTTTAAAATGATTATTTAAAATTATGTTTACCCAATATATCAATATCACTTATCATAGATATGAATATTTCATAAACCTTATAACAAATTTACATATGGTGTGTACTTGAGAGTTATTTTATTAATTTGGGAAATAATGATAAATTTGTATCTTCTACTTCATATAGATATTTTATGAGGAAAATGGATAAATTTATTATTTTATATATGAGTAATTATTTGGATAGTGAGGACACTAGTGGGGACTAGTTGTAGATAGCCTCTTGATTCAATGGTAGTCTCATGGGAAAAGTCAGTTGGTTAGCCATAGATGAGTTTTTACCCAATATGACAAACTTTCTTGTGAATAATCTTGAAGGTAAATGTACTATATACATAGGAAACATGTCATTTAATAATTAAGCATTTGTCTCATTTAGAGTCAGTTGCTAATTATCCATCATATTTTCCTTGAAATATCTATAGATGCATTTAATTTTAACTTTATTGATTAAATGGAATGTTTTTTATATTTAATGCCTTTTTATATTGGATATTCCTTATCCAGTTGTTTTATATGGCTTGTGTTTTGGGTTACTTACATTTAAATATTATTTACCCACTTCCTTTCCATTTTATTGATTTCATGTCATGTCCCTTCAATTATTTCCATTCCATATTTATTGTTCTCATTGATTCCTTGTATCTTCTTTTGTACTAAAACTTTTTAATAATTTGATCTTATCATAATTTTGTTTCCTTTCCTCGGGATTTCAAAAAGAGTAAAAATAAATATAATAAAGGATAGAGTAAATTAAATAATGTTATACTAAAAATGTTGTGTTGTAATTTCTGTATTCATTTTTCATACAAAACATGTGTATTTATCTATTTACCAAGTCAACTAAACCATTTAGTCTTTTAGGACATGATTTAATTGTATCTTCTGTGGTGTAATGGAAGTATGACACATTATTTTTCCTTTCAAGGGTCGGGTTGCTAAATTTATTTGTGTGGTTTTTATTTAGGTGAAATTTTTTTATTTTAAGATATAGGTAAATTTTATATATGTTTTCATGTTTTTACTAAAACTAAAATTTCCTTTCCTTTTATATGCATTACTATGATTTTGAGCTCATCCAATGTTTATGAATATCTTTCATATGATTTTATGGTAAGGGAAAGGAATAAGTCTACTATAATGTCACTGATATTTTTTATGAAAACTATTCACAATTCAAATTTAGAATTTTATATTATGGAAAAAATGGATACTGATTTGATGTGTCCATTTTGTATTGTATGGGTTTTATATTTATGATTTATGGACTTATTATCTTAAACTATAAACCTTAAAAGATCCTAAATTTTAATGAAAGTAAATTCTTGATGAAAACTCAACATAAAGATATTGTTAAGGCTAAGTCCTTAAAATAACCATTACTCATTCTTTTCTCATAGATGATAAGACTGATCATCAAAACAGTATTCCATAGTCTTCATGAAAGCATCAACCCAATCCTTTGGGTGCATCACTACATCTCTATATGCACCCATATCCTCCAATCTAGAAACATTTAATTATGGTACATCTATACTATATTTTAATTAGTAACCATTCCCATTAAGTCATATGACGCACTAAAATATATCATCTCTACACAGAGTAATATATTTATTCTTTTCTAGTAGTTGTTATAACTCAATGATATACTAAATATATTGAATATATATAAAAAATTGGTGAAAAAATGTTAATATTATTTATAAATTAAATATATATATATATATATATATTTCTAAATAAATTTATTGTTATAACACTAACAATATCTATACCAGAATCAAAAGGATTGGTTATTTCTACATATATCATATCAGTGAGATCACCATACAAGTATAACTATATCAAAGGTGATCACGAATTATATATTTTTATTCTTATTATAGTACAAAATTTTAAAAATATGAATGTGAAATGAATTATAAACATATATTATGTCTATGTCGTGACATATAATGAGTTGCATGTTTGGAAGGCACTCCTACATCACTCAATTACTTGAAAATTGACAAGAATTGTTCTATACTCAAAAATATTCATTTATTAAACATATGAAATACTACTCTCACTAATATATTCAAAATAATAAATTTTATTTTCACAGTCTCATTCAACCAAAACAAAACCTAATTCCACCACTCGGATGGAATAGTCCCTATAAGGACTCATTGCATAATTTATGGAACACCCATAATCGATTACAAATGATATTTCATCTCCCATACCACACAATCATTATATAAATCATTGAATTTTTAAATTCTCAATAGTTAAAAATAATCTTGATAGCATTTCAAATTATCCAGTCATAAGAAAATTATCAATGAGTATAAAAAAACAAAAATAATATCATGAAATATTAAACAGTAATTTAACACAAAATCACTGTCATAATTATTCAATCATATAATAGATGAATAATGTAAACTTTTGAGTGTTGAGGATGTATATGTAATAGTTTTGTATTGTATGTTCTAGTTAACAAATCAGTGTACTCACTTCTTCTTTAATTATGTGAAATTTTTCCTCAAATGACATATCAAGTCGAGTACCATAGTTAAAGATATAATACCTCTATTAAGACTACTGCATTTTTAAAAAGAAAATGTATTTCTTGATAAACATAAAATCATAATGAGAAAAAATAATAATTGATTTTTTAATTAAAAGAACAATATTGATAGTAGAACATATTTAATGAAAATTCAGTAATTTAACATAAAAATAAAAATATAAACACTTGTAGCTTCCAGTGAAATACCTATATTTATAAATATAAAATATAGTAATGTAATGATATATTTTTATAAATAATTCATAAATACATTTACAAATGTTATAAAATTCTATATGTACCTAGAAAAAAATCAAAACAAATATTTTTCTAATCTTGTAAATCTATTGTATCTCCTTCAACTATCTACAGTGTCTATTATATATCATCCTCTTATACAAATACAGTGATTTGATAAAAAAATTCACAAGAAAAGCAGAAAAATTTGTTTCCTCTCATTTAATCATAACACCCCATTTTGAAAAATTTCCAAACTTTCTTGTGTGAATCTCTACTAACAAAGTAAACTTACTATTCTTGTGATATTAATATAAAGGGAGCATTAATTACATAGTAATATTAATAAAACATATTATTAACATTTACCAAAATAAAATGGAAATTTTCCACTTTAATTCCACAAACAAGATTGACCCAATCATGCCTAAATAAAATATATTTTTAAGTATGACCACAAATAACTTTAATAATACGTTTCAATAGATCATAGTAATAACCCCTATCGATTGGTGAATCACCAATACCGTGGATTTTTGTTTATCAATTTATATCAACATTTCTAATGTGAATTAAAAATATTTTATAATTTAAATACATATAATCAGGAACAGTAAAAAACAATCCATAGGCTAGTGAGTCTAGTTATTCTTTATTTTTATGAGTACATAATTTACACATCATATGAATAAAAAAATTTCATGTAATTCTTTGGATGAAGGATTTGAAATATTTACTTCATATAAATTATTAAAAAATTAAATAAATTATATATATATATGATTTTGTTTAACCACTAATGATATTTTTTGAAATGATGTTGTTGGATATAATGATTACTTCCATAGGGCCTTTCTTATTTCAACTCATCTACATTCATCTTAAATTATAGCATAATAAAATACGTGGAAAAAATTAAATATAAAAATTCATGATATAATAAATTCAAATATATAACATAATATGTCAATTAGATAATCGATTTAGTATTGAACAATATGTATCGATATGACTAGAAACACTCAACATTATCAGTATCAATTGTTGTCCCTTCTCCAATTAGAACTTCTTCAATCTAGGAGAGTTTAACTATTTTTAAATACTCTTAAATATATATAGGAATAAAATTAGAGAACTAATCCATTAAATAACACTTAATAATAATTTTCTTTTGAAATTATCTGTTGAGAATATTCTATTCCAAGGTATTCAGGTATCTCTATCTTGGATATATCCACTTGAATAGAATGAGACCTCCATCAATGACATCATCAGTTAACTGTAAAGTCATGTGAAACATGGAATCTGAAAAAAATAGAATTAGTTTCTCCATGTGACATAGTGTGAGTAAAAATATTGTCCTTTATATTTTTCAAATTACACGTGTTATTATTTCATTATTATAACTATCTAAAAAATTTCAAACATAATTTAATGGTTGGGAATAATTTTTTAAGATTAATATGATTATCATGAATTTTAATCCTTTATAATGTTCTGATTCACACATTGAAATTCCTGAAAATGATTGAAAAATAATCATTAGAAACCTTCACAATCATAAAAATAAATATAAATGCATCTTTTTCTTTTTTCTCGTCATGTACTCTACAGAATGAATGTATTCCTTATATCCCTAACCCAATTAAAAATGTATTCTTTTCTTGAATCCCAAATCTTATAAATCACATCAAGTATTTATATTTACCTTTGATTTCCCCTTGACACCCAAAATGGTTCATAATATATTACAACACATATTGTTCTTAATGTGCATAACATACAAATGTTTTCCCAAAATATTATATTTATAACAAACAAGTTTGAATAAAATAATTTTCTTCTTCCAATTATGTTAGTGAAATCTATTTTTTAAAATATTGGATGTCAATGCAGGAGCTAATAAATCATTAAAATTATACACTGGGTGATTATTTTTTAAGTGATGTTGTCCTGAAATTTAAAACATGGAAAACATTTTTGGTGTTGGTCCATTATCTTTATTCCCATAAAATTACACAACAACTCATTTTCACATTCTCTTTTCTAAATAATATACACTTTTCGAAACACACATTGTTGGTATCATATTTGAAATTATGATTTTCTTTGAAATTTTGAGCATGTTAATATAAGTGTAGAATCATCACTCCAACAACGATTCACTTCTATAAATTTACCAACAGTAAATCAAAGGATCTGTATGTCCACTAATTCAAGGTCTTCAGGTGTATTAGTTAACTGATAAGTGATATATTACTAAGTCTAGTTAAACTAATATATGATTTTGTACATGCATCTTAAGGAATTTTAAATAATTTCAATTCTTCTTTATATGTTTTATAACATGTATTACAACCTTCAACATTATAGTTATTTATTTTATAATATTTAGGTTAAAACTGACTTGTCATGTCTTTGATATTTACATTCATCATATCAACTATTATATAATCTAAATCTGTATAAATGATTTTAGATAAATTGAAGGGTATGAAATCTTACCGAATATGTGTCCATATATTATATTTTTTTCATAAAACCACTCTGAAATATAATTTCAATAATGGTATCTCATTTTAATAGATATATATTTTCACATATTTATCATAGTGAAATTCTCTAATCATTTTGAAATCCCATTTTGAAATTAATAAAAGGTTTAATAACATCATAAAAGTCAATATAAAGTCTACTTAATACAAAAATCTAACTCATATTCATATATATATATATATATATGTCTATTTGGACAGAAATAATTAGAATAAAGAAATATTATAATAAAAAATAAATAAAATTATGATTCTTATATAATTAATAGGTTACTATTTTTTATATAATTTATTTCTGGTCATGGAGGATACAAGAAATTAAATACCACACACCCCCATGTCCTATAAGAAAATATAAATTCCCTCTCCCTTGGTAAAATATTACTCATTTGAAAACCATTATTTTTTTCAATGGAAATGTGGCATTAAAAAACATGAAATATTTTAAAATAAATAAAATTAGAAACTCTAAATAAACACATAAATTTCAATAAAACATATGAAAATGTGATAAAAATATTCAATACATTAAAATTATGTTTAACAAGAAGATAAATAAAATTTTATTTATTGAAAAAACCACATTACAAGTATAGAAAATTAAGGTCTTCAAAACTAAATTATAAAAATTATTAAGATTTATTTTAAAAAAAGAGTAAACTATATAAAAAATTATCTATACATTTAATTTTTTTATTATAATAAATATAATTTAAATCATTAAATTATAAAAATGGTTCAATGTTAATCCAAAATAAATAAACAAAACTTGAAATCTAAAACTAATCCTAGTATTCAATTGAATATTTTTACAAAACCTTCTATAAGTTCACCATTTTTGCATACAGACAATATTTTCAATAAACAATTTTAGGAAAAATTCAATTAGTTATAAGAAGTCACTTAATAATGAATAATATTTAATATTTGTGACATAATAGAAAAATTTATTCTAATAATCATGAATATATATAATTAAATTTTCACATTTAAATTATAGCTTCAAATTACATTAAAAACATTCTATACACACATAACGAACAAATTATTGTAAAAAATATCTTGGAATATTGAGATGGGAGTATTATTATGAATTTTCCAACAATATAATATAGAATATCATTAATAATAAAAAGATTTAAAAAAATATTTTATAATTAGCTTCAATAATAAAATATTTAGTTAATGAGTATTTAAAAAATTTCAATGGTAAATGTTTTTGATGGAGTGATTTCATAAAAATATATTTTCCTCCAAATTTTTTCCCAAAAATATATAATTCCCTATTTCCGTAAAAACACTATTTCCCAAATATTATTCAATCAAACAAATATTTAACATAGAATATTTATGAATATTCCTGTATTATATAAAATAATCAATCAACTATTGGGCAGCATTATAATAACCATTTAGAAAAGAGTAAAGGTAGGTACAATCAACGTTGTGGAAATGAATGTTTAGAACCATATTCCAAGTCAAGAAACAAAATAAGGAGAAACCATAGGGGGTCACTTAGGGTGGGGGATCATTATTAGGAGTTTCTTATGTAGGGAGTTGTGTATGGGGCATTAGAGCTAGGATATGCATGAAGGTGGAGGGGTGTTAGTGGGAATAGTGGGGGGGGGGGAATGGTGAGAGGAATTGTGGTGTTTCAGTGGTGGGAGGAATTGGTGGCATATAATAAATTTTTTAAATACCGATGTTTAACATTTATCCATGAAAATTGGCATAAATAGTGACCAGAAAACGGTGATCACCTTATTTTACCTATGTTGAAACCCATAATAATTTTAGTGATTACTATACTCAATTAATTTAATGTGGAGGAAGTTCAATTTTAGTCTCATCTCTATTTTTTATTTTTTATTTATTCTATGTGTGGAAATGAATAGTTTAAGCATGAGATAAAGGTTTTTTTTCAGGTATTTATGTTTTTTTAGAAATATTCCTCCCCATTCAACATTTTTTTAACTCTATTTCCTAACTTCACTCAACATATTTATTATCTATGTGATTATAGAGATAATAGAACATGGTAATCAAATAAAGTTTTCATGGTACCACAAACATAATATAGGTGTGTCTTCATTCATACTTTGTAGGGAAAGATAGGGGTTGAAATGTATAGAGAGGCTCTCCAACATTCCAATAACTCATACATTAAATTATGGATTGTGATTTTTAGAATTTTGTTAAATAAAATCATTTAATTAATATGAAATTTAAATTTCCAATAATAATATAATTTTATAAATGTCTTCTCATATCGATCGATTATCCACATAAAAAATTTTTCTAATATTTTTTATTTTAATTGCATTACTTTTTTTATTTTTGTTTTAATTTAAATTTTATAAATTTACCCAAAAGTAATTTTTTTTTTAAATATGGTTATTAGATAATTAAAAAATTACAAAATTAATAAGAGTGAAAACATTAAAAGAATGAATAATTAAGAGATTTAATTATGGGATGATGTTGGTCAACAAATATGCTAAATTCATGGTGTTTTTAAATAATATTATCAATAACCTCGTGATAGGCCTCCCATAGACCAATAGAATATCACCCCAACATAATATCTTCCTTTAAAAAATTTATAATTTAATCGAAAAACTCAATACTTTTAAATATTAAAATTAAATAAAAAAAATATATACATTTGAAAAACTATAATTTTAACACAAATCCCCCCTCCCATAAGACTTATCACCCCTAAGAATCAACACTGAGTAACTTTAGTAAACATATAGTAACACATATTATCTCTTCATTCACAATTCTTTTCTTATGAAGAACTATGTCCCCAAAATATTTGTATAAGTGCATGGTCTTTCACTAAACATTCATCCCACTATGATAAAAAATATATTCCAAATGTTTTATGATGGAATGATCAGCCTCTAATTACATACCATTACAGTGGGTCACATGATATAAATATTTAATAAATTTCCTCAACAAAGACAAATGAAACACATTATTTTTTCTATCAACTTCTAAGGTAAATCTAATCTGTAAGAAGATTTCGAGATCATTTCTTAAATCTCAAATGTCCCTTAAAGTAGGGGTTTATTTGTCCCTTATATATTTAAACACCTATATTCTAACCATAGTGCGACACTAAAAAAAATAATCCAAAATTCTAGTTCCTTATATATGTATCTGATTTATTTCAATTTTGATTCATATCTATATTTTTTTGGATAATTTAACTTGATTAGAAGTAACTTAAACTCTATTATTATTAAATAAAAACACTTTAAAATCCTCTATATATAAAAAAGTGACAAACATGGTCTCCCACTCCTGGAAATTGATATTATACCAATAGTTTGATGATTTATTTTCTATAAACCAATTTATTTATTCATATACAAATTTCTTGATTAAATAATTAGTATAGGTAATGTATAAAAAAATAGTAGCCACCCATAAAAATAGGGCCACCCCTTTATTATTCAATGGCTTAACCAATATCCCACAAACAAATTATATATATTTTTATAAATATTTGTATATTTATGTATAAATGAGATTATAAATTATTAATTATTAATTATTATTATACAAAAAAATAGATACTTAAATAATTATATAACCTATACCAATGGTTCTAGAAAACCATGGGTTTATGTTTATACCAATTTTCTTCTAGAAAACATTTTATATGTCCCAACAAACTATGAGTTATACCAATGGATCATAAAAAATTATTATAGGTACCCAATTACAAAAGTATGTTATAACCATTGGTATAGGTATATTAGTATTGAAAAGGTTTCTACTAGTTTCCTATATGATTTGTCAAATGAATTCATCTAAATAATATCATAGTGGATATTATTATTTATAATGTCTACCAAGGATATATGATTCAATATAAAAATTTAAAATAAATAATATGTGTATGATGTATATCCTTTATAATCGTTATAATCAACTCAAATTGGACACCATTATAATGGTGGTAAGTCATAATTAAACTCCCCTATGTACATAAAGCCTTTAATAATCCCTATTAAATCAAATATTTTAATATCACATATCAATCAAATGTAATGCTCTTGGTTACCCCATGCGACATCACAACTTTTTGAGCATAAATATTCCCAAACACATCAACCTTATTAGACTTTCTATTCTATAAAAAATAACCTAAAATTTTATAGTGATCGAATACAACCCAGAATACATCACTATATTTAGAGATTAAAAAAATAGTACAAAAATATATTATTATTACCATATAACGTTTTCATTCTATAATGGGAAATTATTAATGTATTAATTAAATTTTGTGATGTTTATCATTTATTTATTTATTGATAAGGTACATTTATAAAAAAAATATATTCATATCTATCTTCATCCAAAGTAACCAAAAGTGTATTTGAATTATATGGTACTTCTATATTAGTCTTTTATAAACTTCCCATCAATAAATATTAAAATATATAATTCAATATTTCTATATTTCTGATATGGCTAAAAACAATTATGTATACACATAAGATAATCATTATTCATACTCCACCTGAGTATTTGTTTCCCACCAAATATTTTTTCATCAAAAGAGATTCGTAAAAATTTTAAACTCAGACCATTCCACATTTACCTCATCAATGATGGTGTGAATCTCCATGGTATTATGAATAAATTAACCTGATACTAAAATATAGAAAAAATTAATTTTCTGAAAATATATATGGATACCAATGAACCTTTAAATCTTAAAGCACATTAATATTAGACTTCCTCTTGAAATAATTAGTTAAAACTCTCTATTTAAAAATATTATATGTCATTTAAAATAAAATACATAGATATATTCAACCCACATCCTCTCTATAAGGTTCAAATATAAATGAGTTAAAATATATTTTATGGTTTTTTGGTCTATATAAAAAATAAATTTATTATCAAAAAAATAATTCTTCCAACTTTTATGTGGATGAACTATAAAATCCCACTTAAGTCCCAGGGTGGGATAATTATTCTCTTGTGAGTTAAGATTCCGAGAAAAATATATCACATCCTAACACGCATATTTAGGTACATATTTCAATCCCACCCCAGTAACATCATAATAAATCACATATTTCATACCTTGGTCATGTAAAAAATTTAATTTTAATGAGGTCAATATGCTATTCAATTAATGAATATTTTTATCACAATGATTACCTCATATAAACACTATCCCTTTCTTGTCCAGCTGAATCATTGAAAATAATAATTTGGAGAAATAAAGATTATATTGATAACAATATCAATAAATCCAAAAAAACTATTGATTTGAAAAATATTATTTATCCCTAAGAAATAAATCACTAATGATAATTTCTCAGGATCAAGTGATATCAAAAAATCAAAAACCACATGCAAAATAAACATTACTTCTTAGACCGAAAAATTGATGTTTTTACATTTTTGCATTATTCTTGTATGTTCTCAAAATTTCAATGACATTAGATAGATGATATATACATTTATCATAATATTCTAAAAATATTAATTTATTGTTAATGAAAACAATCATTATTTAATAAAAAATTTATAGAATAATGGACACATTATATCCATAAAAAAGGATGGAGTTTTTAATTTCCCAAAACATACTTACTTAAAACTCAGTGTAAACATATTTATTCATATATCCCATATTTGGAATATATTCAATTTATACACTTGGATAATGATATTATAAAAAATATATTTTTTTCATAGGATAATTGCATCCCTAAAATACTCAAATAAATTATTAATTTGAGGAAAAGGATACTAGTTCTTATTATTAACTTCATTAAAACTCTTATATGGATCCATTTGGTATAGAGAGAGATATATATTATTGATACCTTCTATTAAGTATATCAAAAAAAAAACACATCAATTTCAATAGGCAACCCAAAAAAATGCTTTTTAGAAACATCATGAAATCAATCTAGCAGGAGAGGGAAAATAACATTGAAAATAAAATTCAACTGAACCATGAACCATGCTTACAATTATATGAGTAATTATCCATAAATAATAAAATTAAAAATATCCTATCTATTAAGATATTCTCTTTCTCTAATTAAATCATAAGACTCGTCGATTAAAATAAATAAGGTCACTTATCTAGTACATAAATTAATTTAATACTAGAAATATATTAACTAGTATATAACTAAAATCACATAAAAAATATTTATCTTCTGAATAATAATGTTCTAATATAGATTTAATTCTCTCATGATAATGACACAATCTTTATAACTCCCCATATGATCTCGTATCTTTCTCAATAGAGTATCCACTTTCAATACTCCACACAATAATCGAATTCCTAATCCTAAATAAATTAAAAGCAAATAAATATAAAGAAATGGGATGAATTTGTATCAAATATTATATTATTAAAGTTATAACTAATTGGTATTCAGATTTTGATAGTCAAATATCTATTACCAAAATCAATTAAAACCTACTCTATGTAAAATAACTCCCATGTTCCAAGCAGAAGAATTTTATCCTGATTTTCTTGACTCCCATGAGTAACATATCCCAGTTGAGTCTGTAGCTGAGATTCTCTACCACTTGTATGACTGAACCACTATGATAATATCTAAATATGAATCCACAAATCCCCACAATCTCAATGATGATATTAATTAGTGGAATCAAAATAATGACCTCTTTTTTAGAACCCAATTAAAAAAACAGTTAATATATCCCTTATTTCAGTAAAAATGACACTTCTTTAGCTCCTCGAGACATGGAACTCAATTCTATACTTTCTTAATTTTGTATAGCACTCTAATTGTGCATGCTCTTGAGAATAATAATAATATAATCTTACACAAAACCTATAATTATTTACTTCTCTACTGATAATCACTAATCTTCAACTTATTATAATTTATTAACCCATAATCACCCACACCTACCATTCATTCATCTTAAAAATATTTATCACCTATAAATCATTTGAATATTGTTCAGTAAAATTGGGTAAGAAATTTATATCATTTGGGAGTAAAGCTTTATTCATATTCCATCTTGACAAAAATGGGAATTATATTATTCATTAACTCCAAAATTCAGATCAAAAGTATTTATTTCTATGAATTTGGATATATAATAAACAATAAACTGGCCAATGAACATAAATGCCTTAAATTCATGACCCATATCTATCCTTATAGTGTCTGGATAAAACTGATAAATGAATAGATATTTAAATGTATCCAAATATAACTCTTCCATCTTACTTTCCTAAATAAGTATATACCACTAATGTTTTATTGGATCCTTAAGAATTATAGTAGGGATATTTAACTTCTTGATTTCAAGTACATTTATATATTCAAAAATCCAAATTATATCATAAAACCATTCTTTCCTACCACATTATCTTATATATCTTCCAAAAAGAGGATTTTTTTGATTGAAAATATCAGAAGTTGATGGTTGTTTTCACTACCTTCTATGAAGTTATCTCCTCTCAATTCTGAATCACCTTGAGAAATTTATCTCTGAATTTCACATCAATAAAAGCCTTTTGTACTTCGATAGTTGAGGAATATACCCCCCGCCCTCCATGAACTCCAAAACATTTTACTCTTAATTCACCTTTTATCTAAATGGGTTCTCAAAACAAATATTTAGTTCCATTATTATATAAATTTAAAATAATAATCATGAATTAATCCTAAGAAAATGTCATTAATTAATCATAAATATCATAATTTTATATACATATATATTTTAATTAAAAAAAATATTATTAAATCCCATTGTTAAATCCATCCAATGATTTTATTTCACAAATTCATTATTTATAATGTATTCACAAAAACACCAAATTTTTCATTAATAATTAAATTATTTAATTGAAATTAATTTCTCAATTTCAATTAAAATAAAAACACAATCACATGCACTAACATATATTAAATGTCTCTATTTTAAAAAAAAATAATTCTTGAACACCACACTATTAACCCTCAATCTAACTGAATATAATAACCTTAAATTTAATTTAAATATCTAATCTATGTAATCTTACACTTCCCAAATATCAAAGAATTGTATTATAATTGTGTTTTCAAAGAACACACATAGTGTTTTTATACCACATCTATAACTCTATTATCCATTGTATAAAATTTTTTATGAATCAAAATCATTTAAAATATAACTGATATGATACAATTTTAAAACATCCCACTATTGTATTACCGTGGCACCGAGACTATATATCACATATATTTATGTGCACTGCCTATTTGATAATGGATAAAAACTAGTGACATGTTTTAAAATGAATTACTTGGGAAGTTATTTTCCACCTAACAATCCATTCTAACATATATAAAAAAATTATTAATAATAAAAAAACCATCTTTCATAGTAAAAGTTAGAAATATCATCAATAAATTCCAATCTAAACCCATTATAACCCATGATCACATTCATCCAAAAAAATTATAACCACACAAAAAATTATAATTATAATAATGAAAATGAGTATCATATCACACAAAACAATTATATATTTTTTAAATCACAATTACTCCAAACTCAATATCCAATCATCTCCATAAATAATTTTTTATCATAACCTACCAATAAAGGTATCCTTTTATTAAATACATCCCTTATTAGTTTTTATCTTGGAAAACCCCAGTCTAGGTATAGTGAATAAACCACTAATACCTAATTTTTATAATATCCAACCATTTTTTTAATCAAATTAACATAGATGAGGTATAAAACATTTTTTTATGAGTCTGATTCAATTATACTTGTTCACTGTGGTTAATGAGTATCACTAAGAAAAATTCAATGTAATACCTATGATTAAATCAAAAGAGAAATAATTTTTATAATCATGGATTTTTGGTCTTCTAAATTAAACACACAATTCTTTTAACCATGAAAATGGACATAGTCTTATTTTATGAGAATTAAGTACACTTCAAAAGTATCTAAATGTTTCATAAATATGTAAAAATAATAATAAATTCTACATAAATTTCTTTAGTCATTATCTATCTATATTAAAATTATTTAAAAATATAAATGATATATTCAAAATCAATTAATATTATAGATTACAAATTTTCTGATATCAATGTAACCTACTTGGCGGGAATATAATTTTAAATATATTATAATATAATGTTATTATTATCATGTATTGAACCATGATGAGTTTGTGTGAAATCTCAGTTCACCCATGCTATCAATATTGTCCACATTGGACCATACCATCTTTTATGGATTTATTTTTCTCATTTCCCACTTGGGATAGTTATTATGATAGGGGAGTTATCCATACCATCTTAAGAGTAATTTATATTTCTCTCATTAATATAATATTGGATCTAGTATCTTAACCACTATAAGGGTAAACATCCCAGCAGACACATCATTTTAGGCACCAGCTCTAAAACTTATTATAATATCCTGGGTCACCTATGATCATTATAAGGCCCCATCCTTAGAACATTACCTAACCTTGAGTTAAATCAATAATTAACATTGATGATATTTTCATGTTTAGAGTATTATAGAATTAGGACATAACTATAAAATTAAATCTTGAATATTACAATGTAAACACTTCTACTCAATATCCATTTATTTCATAAAATAGAAAATCTTAAAAGAAAAAAGAATTCTTTTCTTGATATAAATCTTCTTGAATTATTCTTTTCCCTTACCCTTCCTTATATCCTATGAAAAACATTTCAAAAATATGTGATGGTCGTAAAAATATTAGTAAGGGTAATAAAACAAGGAAAGAAAAAGATAGTCTATAAATACATACAAGTCAATGAAATCATACTTTTTAATCATTAACATACTACACAAGATCACAAGATTTGTGAATAAAAAATGGATATCATAAATCAAAAAGGTAACTTTTTTCATCCCTAACATAATTACGTTGTAGCTTTTCCAACTATTAGGGAGTTACATTTGGAATACCCATCACTTTATATTCCATAAATCTATTAGGAGAAACATTAACATATACCTCTGTCACATTACCCAAAGCATTGGAGATCTATCTTGGGCTCATCCACCCTAGGTTTATCACGGAACCACCCATATGCATAAACAATTCCCAAGAATCATAATATATTCATAAAACATAAAAAACATAAATAAAAGATAACATTTCCACATTTCATTGAAAATTTATCATTTAAATCTATTATGATAACCAATCCATTATAATAACCATTTTCAATACCCAAATACGTAAAATAGTATATGGTATTTATTTTTCTTTTAAAAACATTGTGGCTGGTTAAGGAAGCCAAATATCATATAACACTCACGGTGGAAGAATGGTCATTGTCACCGCGTATGTTAAAGAAAGAAACATTACATTTTTGTTTAGTAAAGAGATACATAGAAAAATATTACCATTAAATTAAATGAAATTTCAAAGGGTTTTATACACCATATAGAATAAAGTCATGTATAATTCAAAATATTCCTCAATGAAAGGAGATTTAGATAAAGTCTCATACCTCGTGTTTGACTTCACACATTCATTATTTAATATCCTGAATAATATAATAAAGTTAATTTATACTTGATTAAAAACTTTTTTAAAGTTTATTATTCCTTTTCTTTTACTTATTATCATGTTATAAACATTACAAAATCATTTAAGTCAATAATGGTAGTTGTGACAATATTTGGTACTTGGGTTCAAAATGAACTTCTAATAATTACAAGTTGTCCATGTGGGAAAAAGCCAATTATCTACATTATTTTATTAATTATTTAGCTATAATATATATATATATCATAAATATAAATTATCAATATATGTATTTATAATAGTACATAACATTTGGAGTTAAGAAATGAAATGCACCGTTCATGGAGATGGTAAGTCATAAATACACATGAACACTACTTTCATTTCTATTTCATATTTAATAGAATTAAAACATAATAAAACCTAGTTATATTATAATTATATTAAAATATCATATATAATTTCAGTAACTCCATACTTTATATGTTCCACATATGGTATGAATGATTCATATCACTTTGAGGGGGTAGTAGTCCACACATCCTCAAATGAAATTATCATATATACTCATTACGGAAACTATAAAGGTATGATATAAATGAAAAATACATAATAATATAGGAAATATAAATATAATATATATAACATATAAATACAGTTCCATCTTAATGTCCAACATGAGAGCCGGTAGGTGATCATTGAATAGTCATCGTTTCGTGAGGCAGTAGTTCCCCATCCAGAGAAACAATATGTTCGTATCCATTAGATGGAGGTATGTGGATTTTTATTTTGAATACTTATCATAACAACATTATATTATATTTAGGATACTTTTTTTAAATTATGGAATAATGATATTTTAGGGGGTTAGAGAAGAAAAATAAAAGAAATGAACTTAAGATAAGATGTTACCTTTAAATTGAAAAACACCCTTTTGTTTGAATAAAAGGGATTTCATGAAGAGAATTATGCCTTTGTATATGACTCTAGGTGAAAGACAGGAATTTTGGGAGCTTATTTAGATAGATTTTGGATGAGCCAAGGGGTCTTGAGAGGTGTGAGTAAGGGTTAGAGGTGATGTCTTTTTATAAGGGGGAAGAGGGGCTCTTTAAGAAAGTTTGAAAATATTATTTTATTATGAAATGAATTTAAATTTCAAAAGGTCGTCAACACATTTAATCCAATGATAATGTGAGTATTTCTTGAATTAATTTCACCCAATGGGTTTTAGAGAAGTTTAGGGCATAAAATGAACCTTATCTTTTAGCATTAACCTTTAGTTAACTAATTAAACTTTTCCCATTTTTTCTTGTATATTCATACTATATGGTTTATATATTTACTATAAAATTACAAGGGACCAAAAAATAAATCATTAATGACATTATTAGCATAATATATGTCATTTTGATAAGTCTTATATGTTTAGGACTACTGTATCATTTAAAAAAATATTGATTTATTTAAAAACAAATTTATGTCAATTTACAAACTATTCATATTAAGACTTTTAAAAAATAAATAAAAACATTATTATTTCACAAAAACTACATAAATTCAAATATAAGAAGTTATAATCATCCATAAAATTCTTTTATGGAATAAAATGTTTCAAAATAAATTTATTTAAATATTTATTATCTCATTTATTTAAAAAATTTATTAAGGATGAGATCACTACATAATCATGGAGTCATAAATACATTTATTTATATGTTTTATAAAAATTATAAATAAAAAAAAATGATATAGGAAATATTTTAATATTTCTAATTACTATTTATAGTTGAAAATATCTCTTATAAAACCCATTATATAAATTGTTTTACTAAGACATATATGTTTATGTAATATTTTTCTTAACTTTAAATTAATTTTTATAAAGTGTCATTTTCATATACAATTGGCTCCATGGGCTATCAAAATCAACCCAAGAATGACAGAGGTCAGAAAATTATTATCTAATAGGATTAGGACATGCGTTAGGGTAATTTAACAATATTATAATATTATTTTCTTACCCTTATTTACCATATTTACCCTTTAACCATGGTAAATTAAATATTTACTGAAGTTACTATTCAAAATATCTAAAAATAAAAGTTACCTATTTAAAAAATTTGGAATAACTTATTCCAAATATTGAATCAATTTTTCCAAATTCAAAACACAGAATTTTCATAAATTAACTTAAAATTAATTCACGTTTTCAAAACCAAAAAGTGTGCTTTTAAGAAAAAATAATTGTCAAATGATTGACACATGTTTATATTAAATTTCAAAGTGAAATTACATCCAATGAATTAATTGCATTAAATATTTAAAATATAATATAATTACACATTAAAACCAATTAAATAGATAATCTAACCATATAAATAAATTCGATTAAAAAGCAGGTTTGAATTAAAATGCAGTATTTTTCATTATTCATTTTAAAATGAACATTATTAGAAAAATACAAATATAAAATCCAATGTAAGCATTGAGGGCCCAAATATAAAGAAAAATATTATTTTTGTCAAATAGAACATATAAAAAGTGACAAAAAATTCATTTAAAAATGGTTCACCATCAAAAGGCAGTAAATCGACCATTAAAAAAATATTAGAGTGTTTATGCTTAAAATTAGATTAATATACATTTTAAGCCTCTAATTTTCTTTGGATAAATGTAAAAAAAATCACAAACATGTATAATCATATTTTATTTAGTTCTGTTCATTTCCACCAATACAACGGCTAGGAATTAACTACCATTTAAAATAATATTATATTATTATATTTTTTTTGAGTATAACACAGTATTGTGTGAAACATGAGATTTCATAGAAACCTGTTGTTGCGTATCGGGTATGCCTTCAAACATAGCATACCATTTAATGTAAAATTAATATTTAATTTTTCACGACCTATCCTTGAGGTCCGTGTCGTGACTACCCCAAGCCCGCCTTCCATTGGCTAGGGGATGGCGACTAGCACCAAGGCATAATTCCCCATAAAAAAGGGAAGGCATTGCCTTTGTAACGTAATCAAACGCAGAAAGTAAGAGAGAAAAAGTAAACACTAAGTAAAACTGGGTACAAAAGTAAGTGTGGAAAAGTATGTGGGCCAGAATATAAATCCAAACTGAAAGTAAAGTACAACTGAAAAAGGGAGTACAACAACTGAAAAGTAAAGCTGCAACATCGAGCTGTCCACTGGTAGTCCCACCTGAAGGGTGGGTACATATAGCCTCCAAATCTCCTCGGGTCCAGCCGTCTGCTCTGAGTACGTCCCGTCCAGTGGTCCACCTCCAGGTACCAACCTTCTTCACAAACCTCAACCACTATCAGCGATGTCCGTTGTCTACAACCAACACAACGTAGTGAGGGCATAGCCCGTGCAGGGCTGAGTATAATGATACTCAGTAGGGACCCCGAGACCCTCAAGGTATCACTAAATCCAACAAGGATATATACAAAGAAATATCTCTACAGATAACCTCTACTTAAGTATATACCCATAAATATACGTAAGTTATCAAGTAACCCATCTCAATCATGATGAAACACAATGATTGTGAAATCAACGGATAACCACAATCTAGGTATATGCCCATACATATACATAAGTTATCAAGTGACCCATCTTAATCATGAGGTAAACACAAAGGTCATAGACTCAGCTTAAACCAGGATTTTATTTATGATGTCAAAACCACGGCTGCGGGAGAACTCCTCCTTTGTCGAGTACAGTGGGCCTGCCGCTACAACCAAGCATGTCCCACTAACCTGGACTGCGGAAGTACTCCACCTATCGAGTATTGTGGGTCTTCTGCTGCAACCAATCGCATCCCACCATGGTTCTGCTGCTACAACCAAGCGCACCCCCTCATAGCCTACATCGGTACTCCTTTTGTCGAGTACCGTGGTTCTGCTGCTACAAACAAGCGCACCTCTGCTGTGGGTCTGCTGCTACAACCAAGCGCACCCCACTGGGCTATCCGAATAAGTCTGAGAAGATCGATTAACAGTCGTCATGTCTCAGCCAGCTACTAGGTCTCCGCACTCTGCTAGCTCGTCACCGGGAGGGTCCGATCCACGAGCTACTAGTCGATACACCATGTATCACAAAGTCCCAAGAAGAAGTATCTCAAAGGAATGCCTCGTCATAGGTGTCTCAACGCAATAGACGTCACGTCAATCGGACACCCGGTCTGTGAGTTATTGGCCTTTTAGTCCCGGGGGCCCGGTTGGTTTTGTGTACGAACCAACCCGACCGTATCTCAACTGTACCTTGAACTCTCATAGGTTATACTCATAGGGACCTCTTCTCAATGAGATCACCAACGCCGCTGACGGTTCGTCAAACGGACGTCCGGTCTAAAAGTTATCAGCTTTTCCGTTCTAGGGGCCCGGTTGGATTTTGGTTAAAATTCAACCCGGCCACTATCCAACTGTGTCAAAACCTCAGTATAAGAATTCCAAAAGTTCCTTATAATCAATAGTAATCCTACAAAGTCGATGGCACGTCAATCAGACGTCTAGAGCTCAAGTTATAAGTGTTTCCGCTCTGAGGGCCCGGTTGGTTTTGGGTTCGACCCAACCTGTCCATACCCAATATTCTCCGAAACTTTAAGTGTAAAATACCAAAACGACGGTCTCTATCCAAGGATCTCTACGAAACTAACGGTGCATCGATCCGAGGTCCGTAGCCTAAGATATGGGAAAAAGACTGAAAATAGTCAGAAATGGGGGGTCTGGGCCCGGCCCGGCCCGGATGGCGCGACCCGGCCCAACCATCCCGGCCCGGCAGCATGGCAAGCCGTGGCTCGGCTGGAGTGGCCACACGGAAGCCACGGAGTGGGGTGGGGGGGGGGGGTGGCCCCCTCTCTGTTAATTGATGTCGGCGGCGGTTTGGGCCCCCGCCGTTCCTCCGGGATCCTGCGCGGCCACGAGATCTTCTATGCCGCACCGCCGCGGCAAGCCACGACGGGTTATTCCTCTAACGGTGCGCTGGGGCACCACCACCTTCTGGTGGCCGGACAGCTCTAGCCGCTGCCTCTAGTCGCCGGCGGCACCGTGCCGCGGACCCGCACATCCAGGTTTTCCACTGGCCACCGAAGTTGCTTTGGTTGTCCATTTTCAATTCTCTCTGGGTCGGTGTTCATCTCGAGTCTCGTACTTTACTGCAAAGACCTCAAATCAATATTGCAGTCCTATTTCATCATCGTCGTCAATCCGCGCCCCAACAAAAATCTGTGGAGGGTCTGGGATTTGTTCGTTAGCTCATGCCCTCCGCGTTAGAGGTTTTTAATCAATAACAAACTCAAACCAATCCTAAATATTCACCCCACATCCAACCCGCATGAACGAGTGATCCGCGGATCAATCGGGCAGAGATTGATCTGCGCTCGTCGTCATTTTCCCAAAAGATTTAGAGAAAATCAAATATATTTTCCCTACCTTGAAATTGACATCACACGTCATCGGGTCGTGGAAGTCAAACGTTGCGGTAGAATTGTATCACTTCCATCGACGTTGGAAGAAGAAGAAGAACGTTGTTGTTGGTGTCGGTCTCCATGGTCGGCGTTTCCATCCTTGTCGCTAAAGAGGAAGTAAAAAGGATTGGATAAAACTTAGTGTGTTCTTCGCCGAGTCGGAAGGTCATTCTTTGTTTGAAGATGACGTTCTTCAAAAGAGGGAAGAGCTCTCTCCCAAATTCTCTCACACAACAAAACTCACAAAATAAAATAAGTCCTCTCCTTATTTTATTATTTTGTCATGCATTCAAACTTTTAAAATTCAAACACTTAGTTAAATTAATTGAAGAGGTTTAATTAATTAATTTATGATGTGTGTTGGAAAAATTAAGGAGGAGAGAGGAGAGAGTTACACAATTAATTACAAGGGGTTTATGGGGAAAAGTTAAGGGGGTTAGGGAATTTGAAGTGGTGGGGTTCGTGTGGGCCCTACCTCACTTTTATTCACACTTGGTTAGTTCCCCAACTTCCACACATATGTTAAAACCAACTAGGCTAGAAATAAAATTGGAATACAATTTTATTTTATTCTTCACTTAAACCTCAAATTTTAAACAACTCTTCCCGAGAAAACGCACCATCGGAATGGGTCTCCTTAAGTAATTAATGGCACTGTGGTTCCATTGGTGCCCTCATATTTTGATTCCAAACACTAGTTCAAAAGATATAAAAACCCGCTTGTTCGTTCACTGAACGTTGCCGAGCTAAACTTCAGAAATTGATTTCGGGCACACCGGGCCTTAGAATCACGTGCCGTCAGAAACTGCATTCTTGTAAAATCCCAAAGAAATTAAGAAAAAACTTTCATTGAAATTTCTGGGTCTTTACATTACTCCCACCTCAGGGCCTTACATCCCCATAAAGCATTAAAACAACTAGGGAGACAATAGTGGTATTGAGCACGCAACTGAGCCTCCCGCTCCCATGTTCTCTCCTAGAGGTTCTCGTGCTGCCAGTGGAAGTCCACCAGAAGAATCAACTGTCTATGTAGGATCTTCTCCTGTCGATCCTCGATCCCCACTAGAACCTTAGTGAAAGTCATCCACTCATCGATGTCTAACTACATATGGTCGATGATATGCGTCTGGTCAAGCACGTATCTCCCCAGCTGAGATACTTGGAAGATTTCATGCACCCAGTGCAATTGAGGTTGAAAGGTCAAGCAGTAAACCACCCTGCCTACCTTGCTAAGGACCTATAAAAGTCCATTGAACCTCAGAGATAAATTTTCTCCTTGTCCACATCTCCGTAAACCTCTTCAAGGTGATACCCGTATATGGATGTGATCGTCATCCTTGAACTCCAGAGGCTTCCTGTCAGCTCTGTGAAGTCTCATCTGCCGTGATCCTTTGGCGATCACTACCCACTCCTTCATCAGGACACACCCGAGTCTGGTCCCTAATGCGTCGTAGTGAACTAAGAACCAATGCCCACAGGTTGGGCACACCAGTCAACCCAACTCCTGAAAGCTCTGAGGGAAGTGGTGCCGCAACTCTGGAGAATTCTAGCACAAAGGTAAGTTTGGCCATCTCCTAAGTGATCGAATGCACCCTATTATACACGAGTTTATACTGTTTTGTCTGGGGTTTCCTTTTCTCCGACCAAGGAAAACCCATCCCAATGTTTCTCTCATACTGTCAATTTGAGTATGAACAGTGATTACCCAATACATACTCAAACTAACATCTTAAGGCCTCGACGCTGCCACCAAGATGTCCCATCCAAGACTCTCACCTCAAGGGTCAGATCACACCATCGGCGTAAGTGTGACTATCGAGTATCCTCCCAAAGGTATCTTCAGACTTGAGGGTCAAGTCAACGGGTTAACAGGAAAATCTAGGTATGGGACTTGATTCATGGAAATAAGGGATGATTCGTATCGATGTCTATGGCTACGACAACTAGTAGAAGACAAAGTCCACACTTCGAATCATCCTTAGAGCCCTTTCGGTCTCACTCCTTGACTACATGAAGCTACTCTTATTTCCTACACTCCAGCTCTCTAAGCCTAGAGGGGACAACAAAGGCGGGTGTTTGTAACATGTTGAAATGTACACCACCTCATGTTTCTCTCCTAGATCTGCCATCCAGGTCTGCTGCTCTGCAGATTTATCTGCTCTTAACATTTCCACTTCTTGAAACATTCGCACACCCAAGTCTCTGAGACTAGCACCAGCTCACTACGTTCCAACTTCTAACATTTTCTAGCTGTATTCATTTATCCAATGAACATTCAACCTCAAGGTTCTATCTAGAACCCTAACGTGAGTAGGAATTCATTGAGGAATAAGTGATTTCTCGAATCGTATTCATCGAGTACCCGCAATGTTCGGTACGCCTCGATGAATTCTCAGCTACTGACACGTCGTCCTACTGAAGCTGTATAAGCTCAAGAAAACTCTCAGCCACCTCCTCAAGCCAGTCCTTATCCTCCTATGAGTTAGGTTCACCTCGTAACATGAGGGTATCTAATGTTTGAACACGTGTAAGGTAGTAAGCTTACATGTTTCACCTACCGGTAACACCGGTTGTAACTGAGGACCAACAGGTAGTGATGTATAGCTGACGTACTACCCGAAGGCACTATCTCAGGCATCGGTCCACGTACCAAAGCCTCATCACTATGCGGACCATTATCATGGTCATTCACTGGAAAAAACTAGTGGACAAGTCCACCTTCCACTCCACTGGTGTCTCAACTAGGCGAAAAAATATAGCAATCGCCTCCAGCCAGTCCTCTACTGTTTGGGAATCTGCCTCGCCTCGTAACTTCGGAGGCAGCTGCTACTGGAACTCGTGCAACGCGCTCTACCAGCATGCACAGTATTCTTGTATTCCTAGTGGAATCTACTTCCCAATAGGTGGTGGTGATGCTGGTACACCACCCGAGGGTGCCAGCATAGTAAAAAGCGCCCTGCACTAGCGCCTCGTCGCTCGGTGAGCCTTCATCGAGTACTCTCTCAGAACTCCAACTGACTGTCTGCGTGGAGACATCCTGAACAGATGCAACATGGTCAACATTTTATTCCTGGTGAGCTGACCTGGTTTGAGCTGACTTTAAAACATTTGTAAACACACACGCAATCAGCGTTTTCATGCACAATGATGGATATCAGTAATCAGGGTCCTGGTGTACAGATACGTCGGCCGCCGCACCAACACTGGACACCATGAACTGAAGACCACAGTCGGTACCCCTAACACTATTGCTTCACAGAAAAGATAATATCATAGTTATAAGTCCTACGGTTTAACTGACTCCTCTGATACCAATTTTTCATGACCCGTCCTCGGGGCCCGTGTCGTGACTACCCCAAGCCCGCCTTCCATAGGCCAGGGGCTGGTGACTAGAACCAAGGTGTAATTACTGATAAAAAAGGGAAGGAATTGCCTTTGTAAAGTAAAGAAACGCACAGAGTAAGAAAGCATAAGTAAACACTAAGTAAAACTGGGTACAAAAGTAATTGCAGAAAAGTAAGTGGGCCAGAATCCAAACCCAAACTGAAAGTAAAATACAATTGAAAAAGGGAGTACAAAAACTGAAAAGTAAAGCCGCAACGGCAAGCTATCCGCTGGTAGTCCCAACTGAAGGGTGGGTACAGATAGCCTCCACAGCTCCTCAGGTCTAGCCGTCCGATCCGAGTACGTCTCGTCCAGTTGTCCACCTCCAGCTACCGACCTGCTCCGCAATCCTCAACCACTATCAGTGTTGTCCATCATCTGCAATCAACACAACGTAGTGCGGGCATAGCCCGTGCAGGGGTGAGTATAACGATACTCAGTAGGGACCCTAAGACCCCCAATGTCTCACTAAATCCAACAAGGATATCCACAATGAAAGTTCTCAACAAATAACCTCTACTTAAGTATATGCCCATACATATACCTAAGTTTTCAAGTAACCCATCTCAATCATGGGGAAACACAAAGATTATGAAATAAATGGATAACCACTATCCAGTTATATGCCCATACGTATACCTAAGTTATCAAGTGACCCATCTCAATCATGAGGTAGACACAAAGGTCATAGACTCAGTTCAAACAAGGATTTTATTTATTATGTCGAAACCACGGCTGCGGGAGAACTCCTCCTCTAACGAGTACAGTGGGCCTGCCACTACAACCAAGCATGTCCCACTAACTTGGACTGCTTATGTACTCCACCTGTTGAGTACTGTGGGTCTGCCGTTGCAACCAATCGCATCCCACCATGGGTTTGCTGCTAAAACCATGCGCACCCCCTCATAGCCTACAGAGGTACTCCTTCTGTTGAGTACCGCAGGTATGCTACTACAACCAAGATCTCCTCCACCATGGGTCTGCTGCTACAACCATGAGCACCCCACTGGGCTATCCGAACACTCTGAGACGATCAATCAGCAGTTGTCAAGTCTCAGCTAGCTACTAGGTCTCTGCACTCTGCTAGCTCATCACCGGGAGGGTCCGCTCCATGAGCTACTGTTCGATGGTCCTTGTATCAAAAATTCCCACAAATATGTATCTCAAAGTTCCGCCTCCTCATAGGTGTCTCAACGCAATAAACGGTGCATCAATCGGACGCCCGGTCTGTGAGTTATTAACCTTTTAGTCCCGAGAGCTCGGTTGGTTTCGTGTACGAACCAACCCGATCGTATCTCAACCGTAACCTGAACTCTCATATGTTATACTCATAGGGGCCACTTCTCAATGAGATCACTAATTCCGCAGACGGTTCGTCAAACGGATGTCCGGTCTGAAAGTTATCAGCTTTTCCGTTCTAGGGGCCCGGTTCGATTTTGGGTACAATCCAACCCGACCACTATCCAACTGTGCCCAAATATCATGAGCATTATGCCAATAGTTCCTTATCATCATGAGGAATCCTACAAAGTAGACAGCACGCCAATCTGACGTCCGGAGCTCAAGTTATAAGCATTTCCACTCCGAGGGCCCGGTTGGTTTCGAGTTCGAACCAACCCGGCCGTACGCAAAGTTCTCCAAAACCATGAGTGTAATATACAGAAATGACCGTCTCGATCCATGTATCACTACACAACTTACGGTGCGTCTATCAGAGTTCCATAGCCCAAGATATGAGAAAAAGACTAAAAATAGTAAGAAATGGGGGGTCTGGGACCGGCCCGGCCCGACCCCACCCCCACGGGTCGACCCGAACCTGGTCAACCCGACCCGGTTCCAGGTCCGGCCCATCTGGGCACGGCCCGACCCGACCGACGTGACCCGGCCCGGACGCCTGGCAAGTCGCGGCTCGACCTATGTGGCCGAGCGGATTCCACGGAGCGAGGGGGGCGTGGCCCCCTCCCTGTTAATTTATGCTGGCGGCAGTTTATGTCGCCGCCATTCCTCCGGGATCCCGCGCGGCCGCGGGATCCTACGTGCCACTCTACCGCGGCAAGCCGCGGCGGGTTTTTCCTTGGGCGGCCGGACGGCTCTGGCCGCCGCATCTGGTCGCTGGCGGCACCGTGTCGGCGACCCGCGCCTCCAGGATTTCCGTGGCCCACTGGAGTTGCTCCGGTGGTCCGTTTTCAATTCCATCTGCGCCGGTGTTTATCTCGTCTCCCTTACTTTACTGAAAAGACCTCAAATCATTGTTGTGGTCCCGTTTCATCATCATCTTCATTCCGCACCCCAACAACAATCTGCAGAGGGTCCGGGATTTGTTCGTTAGCATGTGCCCTCCACGTTAGAGGTTTTCAATCAATAACAAACTCAAAAGATTCCTAAAAATTCACCCCGCATCCAACCCGTATGAACGAGCGATCCACGGATCAACTGGCAGAGATTGATCCACGCTCATCTTCCTTTTATAAAAAGATTACGATAAAATCAAATATATTTTCCCTACCTTGATATTGACGGTGCACGTCGTCGGGTTGTCGAAGTCGAACGTCACGGTGGAATGGTATCGCTTCCATCGACGTTGGAAGAAGAAGAAGAACGTTGTTGTTGGCGTCGGTCTCCACGGTCATCATTTCATTCCTTTTCGTGGAAGAGGATGTAAAAAGGATTGGAGAAAACATAGTGCGTTCTTCGCTGAGTCGGAAGTTCGTTCTTCATTTGAAGATGAAGTTCTTCAAAAGAGGGAAGAGCTCTCTCCCAAATTCTCTCACACAACCAAACTCACAAAATAAAATAAGGCATCTCCTTATTTTATTATTTTGTCATGCATTCAAACTTTTAAAATTCAAACCCTTAGTTAAATTAGTTGAAGTGGTTTAATCAATTAATTTAAGATGTGTGTTGGAAAAATTAAAGAGGAGAGAGGGGAGAGTTACACAATTAATTAAAAGTGGTTTAAGGGGAAGAGTTAAGAGGGTTAGGGAATTTGAAGGGGTGGGGTTAGTGTGGCCCCCACCTCACTTTTATTCACACTTGGTTAGTTCCCCAACTTCCACACATAGGTTAAAACCAACTAGGCTAGAAATAAAATTTGAATACAATTTTATTTTATTCTTCACTTGAACCTTAAATTTTTAACAACTCTTCCCAAGAAATTGCACCTTCGGAATGGATCTCCTTAATCAATTACCGGTGATGCGGTTCTATCGGTGACCTCGGATTTCGATTCTAAACACCGGTTCAAAAGTTATAAAAACCCGCTCGTTTGTTCACTGAACGTACCTGAGCTAATCTTCGGAAATTGATTCCGGGCACACAGGGCCTCGGAATCAGGTTCTGTCAAAAACTGCATTCTGGTAAAATCCCAATGAAATTATGAAAAAAAATTCCTTGAAATTTCCTGGTCTATACATTATTCACCAAAATTAATAAATATTAAAATATAATATTCTTTATTTAACTGGGATGTTACATCCCTCTCCCATTTTGGGAATTATGTCCCCACAATTATAGTCACTTATCAAATAAGTAAGGGTATTTATCCCTCATATAATTTTCATATTCCCATGTTTCCTATTCAGCCATATGGTTTTTTTAAAAACCATAAAATGATGAATTACCTTATTCTATAACACTTTCTCTCTATGGTCAAGAATATAGAATGGTTGTTTCTCATAAGAAATATTCTATTCCAACTAAACTACCACTAGACTAAAAACATGAGATGGATCCAATATATAATTTCTCAACATTAAGACAATAATAACATTGTGTTATAGGGATAAACACAGAGGTAATGCCACTCTGTAGACAAATTCTCCAACTTTCTCCAAGATTTCATAGGGTCCAATGAATGTCGTACTCAAATTTCCCTTCTTTACAAAATGCATCACAATTTTCCTTAGTGAAAAATTAAGAAAGAAATGATCACCTACCTTAAAAGAAAGATCCTTCTTTCGGTTATCCGCATTAATTTCCCGCCTACTTTGAGCATTTCTAAGGTGATTTTGAATCAACTGAACTTATTCTTTCATATCATCTACCAATTCTGGCCCCATCAACTTCTTTTCACCTACTTCATCCAAAAAATAAATATTTCGACACCGCTTTCTATATAATACCTCAAAAGGTGTCATCTGTATACTAGAATGAAAACTATTATTATAAAAAAATTCAACCAAATAAAGATGTTGGACCCAATATTCTTGGTAATCCATTGATCAAGAACATAGCATATCTTCTAATGTTTGAATTGTTTGTTCTAACATCCCATATGATTGGGGATGAAAATATGTACTAAAATTTAATTCAGTACCCACCAAATTATGAAGGATCTTCTAAAATTTTGACGTAAACTTGGGGTCATGATCAGATACAATGAAGAGGGGAACTCCATGCATCTTGACTATCTATTTAACATACAACCGAGAAAGTTGAACGAGAGACAATGTATCTCGAACATGAATGAAATTAGTATATTTAGTCAATCAATCAACGATAACCCATATTTCATTATTACCTCATGATGTATTTTGTAATCCCCTGATGAAATCCATGGAAACATTTTCCCATTTCAACTCGAGCACCGGTAAAGGCTGATGCATCGCTTTCGTTAACTACCGCTCTTGATTAACCTATTGAAAAGTCAAGCACTTCGTAGTGAAGTTAGAAATACCTATTTTTATTCAATCCCACCAGTAAAATTCCGGAAGATCTATGTATATCTTAGTACTACCAGGATGAACTAAAATTAGAGAACTTTGAGCTTCACATAATAATGCATTCTTCATTTGTGAATCACAAGTCACATGAACAATCTCTTCCCAAATATCAAAATAAAATCATTATAAATGTTAAAATCATTAAACATACCCTTCTGAACCAACTGTACATTTTTCTAAAACTCACTGTGTTCCTTGTATGATTTCTTAATTTTGTCTGATATATATGACTTCACTATCACCTGAAACAAAATAGTGGAATTTCTTGCACCCACAACTTCTATTCCAAAGTTTACCAAATTTTTTATCAAATAATCTTGTTCCAAACATAACATGGTTAATGTTGCATTACCATTTCAACTCCAAACATTGACCACTATATTTTCCGTTCCTGGGTGGTAATGAATCGTCCAATCATAATACTTGATTAATTCCATCCGTCTCCTCTGTCTCGTGTTCAATTATTTTTGAGTGAATATATACATCAAACATTTTTTGTTAGTATATATTTCCCAATTTACTTCATAAAGATTATGTCTCTAAATTTTTAAATCAAAAACAACATCATCTAATTACGAATCATGTATAGGGTCATTTAACTCACTAGGTTTCAACTGATGTGAAACATAAGTAATTACCAAATCATTCTGCATTAGGAAACAACCAAGTCCTTTCAATGAAGTATCATTGTAGATAACAAACTCACCATTTTTTGAAGGCAGTTCAAAAACTGGAGCATTCACAAATCTTATTTCCAATTCTTGAAAACAATCTTCACATCTTTTGTCCAAATGAACTCAATGCCTCTTTGAGTTAATTTAGTCTGTGGGATAGATAAAAGTGAAAAAATTTCATCATTCCTCCATTAATAACCTACTAAACCAAGAAAACTGCAGATCTAAGTTATATTTGTGGGTCTCATCCATTTTTCAACAACTTTTTTTAGCAGGATCAACAGTTATGCCATTTTTTAAAACAATGTGACCACGGAATGAAATTGGTTGTAACCAAAATTCACACTTGCAGAATTTCGCATACAATTTTTTTATTTTAATGTTTGAAAGACAACCCTTAAATGACTTTCATGGCCCTTTTTACTTTTAGAATAAACCATAATATCATAAATAAACACAACGAAAATCGTTTCCTGGAACTCATAGAAAATTATATTAATAAGATCCATGAATATAGCAGGTACATTAGTTAACCCAAAAGGCATAACTACAAATTCATAATTGCCATATCTAGTATGAAATGTGGTCTTCGTAATTTATGCTTCATTTACTTTTAACCTTTGGTACCCCAACCTCAAGTCGGTCATCAAAAAATACTGAGCTCCCTAGATCTAATCAAACAAATCATTGAAATGAGGCAAAGGATACTTGATCTTAATAGTGATGTTATTCAATACAATATAATCTATCCAAAGCCCCATTGCACCATCTTTATTTTTAACAAACAATAAAAGAGAACCCTGTGGTGATGTGCTAAGTCAAATAAAACCTTTATCTAATAACTCCTCCAATTGCTTCTTTAACCCAAAAAGTTCAGTTTCAGCCATTCGATAAGGGGGTTTTGAAATTGCCTTATCATCATGAACTAACTCAATAGTAAATTCAACATTATGATCAGGTATTATACCCAGAAACTCTTTATAAAAACCATAACGATATTTCTTTACCATTGGAACATCATAAATCTGAGTAGTTCTTTTGTTTTCAACAATATGTTCAAGGTAAAATTAATTTCAATTTTTTACTAGTTTCTCATCTTTCATATATGTTATCTAACATAACAATTTATTCTGGTAAAAAAACATAAATTCATTCTAAAAGGAATAATATTTATCTCTGTAGTAAATCTTAGCAGGATTAATAGAAATCCAATCAATAGAAAAAATAACATCAAACTCTACTAGAGGAAAAACAATAAGGTTTGCGGGTAGATTCTTTCTTCACACAAGGATAAGAAGGTTCTTATAATTTATTTTTATCTCAAAATTTCCTCCTAGTGTATTTACCATAAGTTTAGGATTAATATCTTGAGATGGAATTCCCAATTTACTAGAATATTTATTAGAAATAAAATACTGTGTGGACCCTGAATCAAACAACACATTGAATAATATGAATAAACGCATAGTGTACCTGATACTACTTTATTCGATGGACCAACATCTGCTGAAGTAGTTGCAAAGGATTTCACCACCCCTTTCTACTTTTAGTCTGGTTGCTTTCCCTCAGTTGAGTTCTTCATAGGACACTCATTTTCCTAATGAACCATTTCATTGCACATAAAACATTTTACTAACATTAAATCACATTTATTCTTACCATTAACAAGATCATTTCAGTGTAATTATGAGCCTTATGTCCCATTTTACCACATCAGTAGCACTTACCAAAATTCAAAAGGCATTCCCCAACATGCTTTTTACCACAATTCTCACAAACTATAAACTTATGTTTATTACCAACATACTTTTTTGAATAGTTCTTCAATTTCATCCACCACCTCGACATCTTATTCTGTTGTTTTTCAAAGAAAACCTGATCATTGGAAAACTCTATTTCCACCTTCCACGCATATCTAACCAGTTTTTCAAAACTTTTGAACTCAAGAGAAGATAAATCCATTCGATACATTGGTTTTAATCATGAGTAAAAATGATTTATTTTACTATCAATATCTCATATCATATTTTGATCATACCTTGCTAGTAGAGTGAATTTTTCTTCATTAGTAGCCATTAAGTCATCCTCCTACCTTAATTCTTGGAATTTGTTTTCCATCCTATGACAAACCACCTTAGGAAATTATTTCTCAAGAAACATATCTTTGAATTAATCTCCATTAATAGCATCAATCTCCTTGATATCCCTGATATTTTTAACCATCAACCACCACTCGTTGACTTCACCTTCAAAAGGGTAAATAGAGAGACTAACCTTTTGATGTTCTGAACACTGCATGACATTGAAAATATTTTCCAGAGTCTCAATCCACACTTCATCTAGCACAGGGTTAAATGATCCTATGAATGATGGGGGATGTTTCTTAATACAATGATACACTATTGACATGTTCCTCTATGGTTCATCTGGCTGATCTCCTTCATGGATACCACCACTGTTAATAGCCCGAGTCAATTGTATCATCACTGCAACCAACTGTTCAGTTCTGATTCTGAGCACCTCAAGTTACTAATTTTGAAGTTTTTCTTCCTCTTGATGTCTTCCCATCATATCTTCCATGTTTCCTCTATAGAAAAAAAATTCTAAGCACAGAAATATCATAAGAGAATCAATTGGGTAATCTGTAAATTCATTATCATTTAGATATTAACATAAATTAATTTATGGATATTAATTTAACAATACACTAAATCTTAATGTTTTCTAAATTGACCTCTAATACCAACTATAAGGACCCAACCTTAAATATAACATAATCTTGAATTATGTTAATAATTAACACTTAAGGTCTTTTTTAGTTTAGAGTTTTATAGATTTAGGCCATAACTATTACATTACATCTCAAATATTAAAATGTAGACACTTCTAATTAGTATCTATTTTTTCATAAAATAAAAACACTTAAAGAAACAAGAATTATTTTCATGATTTAAATATTCTTGAATTATTCTTTTCTATTACCCTAAGTTATATCCTGTGAAAAATATTTCAAAAACTTAGGATGAGCATAAAAATATCAATAAGGTTTATAAAACAGGAAAAGAAAATATTAGACCATAAATACATAAAAGTCAATGAAATCCTACATTTAAATAATTAACATACAACACAAGATCATACGATTTATGAATAATAAATAAAATCATAAATCATAAAGGTAACTTGTGGCATCCATAACATACTTATGTTGTAGCTTTCACAGCTACGTAGGGATTAACATTTGGAATACCCATTATAGTATATTCCTTAAATATCCTAGGAGAAACATTAACATATACCTACATCATGTTACTCAATGAATTGGAGAGCTATCTCGGTCTCACCCACCCTAGTTTCATCACGGATGCACATGTATGTGTAAACAATTCCCAAGAACCATAAAATATTCATAACACATAAAACAATCATAAAGGAAAAATGGAATTTCCACATTTAAATCACAATATATCATTTAAACATATCGACATAACCAATCCATTATCAAAACGAATTTATATTCGGAAATACATAAAAGAGTATATGGTATTTATTATCCATTTAAAAAACATTAGGTCTTGTTAAGGAAGCCAAATACGAAATAATGCTCATAGCGGCGCAAAGGTCGTTGTCACCACATATCTTAAAAAAACTAACATTCCCTTTACTTATCAGTAAAATGTTTTTTAGAAAAATATTCTAATTGAATGAAATTAAAATTTTAAGGGGTTCATACACTGTATAAAATAAATTCATTTATAAATCAAAATATGCCTCAATGAAAAGAGATTGAGATAAAGTCCCTAACCTCATGACGGAATTGACACGTTTGTTCATTATTCTTTTGAATAATAAAGTAAAGTTAATTTCTACTTTATTAAGAACATATTTATTGTTTATTATTCCTTTTATATTACTTATTACCATGCTATAAAATTAAATGATCATTTAAGTTAATAATGGTCATTTTGCCAACATTTGGTACTTGAGTCAAATATGAAATTATTATAATTACAAGTTGTCCATGTGGTAAAAATTCCATTATCTCCAGAATGATATTCATGATTTTGATATCATATATAAATCATATATATCCATCATATATATATGTGTGTGTGTGTGTGTGTCTGTGTGTATTTATAGTAGTACATAACATTTTGAGATAAGAAATTAAATGCACCGTTCATGGAGACGGTAAGTCATACGTACCCATGAATGCTACTTTCGCTTATATTTTGTAATTAATATAATCATAATATAATGATAGATAAGAATATTACAATTAAATTATAACATCATATATAATTTCATTAAAACCATCCTTTATAAGTTCCATGTATGACATGAATTAGCCATATCACTTTGATAGGGTGGTAGTCCACACTTCCTCAAATAAATTATCATATTTACTCATTTTGGAAACCAAAAAGGTATGATATAAATGAAAAATACATAATAATTGAGACTATATAAATATATTATATATCATATATAAAAACAGTTCCATATTAATGGCTACAATGAGAGGTGGTAGGATATATTTGAATAATCATTGTTTTGTGAGCCAGTAGTTCACTGTCCACAGATACAATATGTTCGTATCCATTAGATAGATGTGTGTGGAAGTGTAGATTGAATACATCACATAAAAACATCCTAGTATATTTAAGATACTAGTGTTGTTTAAAATAATGTAATAAAGATATTTTATGGGGTTAGTGAAGGAAAATAAAATAAAATAACTTGAGAGAAGACGTTACCTTTAAATTGGGTAACTCACTTTGGTTTGAACGAAAAGGATTTCTTGAAGTTCTTTATAACTAAGTTAAGTCTTCTAGGTAGAAGATAGGGATGTTGGGAGATTATTTTTGAATATTTATGAAAATACTAGGGGTCTTGATATGTGTGAGTATGGGTTAGAGGTGATGGATTTTTATAAGGGCGGAGGGGCACTTTAGAAAAGTATCAAAATATTATTTTACTATAAAATGAATATCATTTTGAAATGGTCCCCAACACATTTAATTCATATTTAAGGTGATTATTTTTCATAATAAACTAATACAATGGGTTTTAGACCTGTTTATAGTATAAAATTAACCTTATATTTTAGCATTAACCTTTAGTTAACTTATTTTACTTTTTCAATGTCCTCTTATATATTCACAATATATTGTTAATATATTTAACATAAAATGACAAGCGACCCAAAAATGGATCATTGATGACATTGGTAACATAATATTTATTATTTGAATAAATTTTAGATTTTTATTAATATTTTATCATTTAATAAAATAATTATTTATTTAAAAACTCATTTATGTCAATTTGTAAACTATTTATATTAAGAATATTAAAAAATCCTTCAAATATGATTCATTAAAAAAACTAAATTAATTTAAATATAAAAAGTATTAATCATCCATAAAATTTTTGGATTGAATATAAATGTTCAAAATAAATTTATTTTAATATTTATAATCTCATTTATTTAAAATATTCATTAATGGGTAATCATTACATCATCATTGTGTCAAAAATAAATTTTTTTATATGGTGTCTAAAAATTATATATAAAATACCATGATGTGGGAAATATTTTTATATTCATAATGACTACATATAGTAAAAAAATTACATATATAACCCGTTATAAAAATATTGTTTAATAAGTCATCTAAGTTAATGTTATATTTTCCATAAGTTTAGATTAATTTTTATAAAGTGTCATTTTCACTTACAAGTGGCTTCATGGGGTCCCAAAATTGACCCAAGAATGCCCATTTTCGGACATGTATTAGAAAATATTATTAATACACATGTTAGGGTAATTTAATATTATTATAATATTATGTTTTACCCTTATTTACCAGATTTACCCTTTTACCATGGTAAATAAAATATTTACTAAAGTTATTATTCATAATGTCTAAAAATAAAAGCTAACATTTTACAAAACATGGACCTACTAATTAGTAATATGGAGTCTATTTTTCCAAATTCAAAACATAGAAGTTGCAGAAATTAATTTAAAATTAATTATCATTGTCAAAACCAAAAAGCGTGTTTTTAAAAAATAATAACTGTTAAAAGATTGGCACTTTTTTATGTTCAATTTCGCAGTCAAATTACTTACAATGACAAAAAATGGATTAAATAGTTAATATATTCTAATAATACATTAAAACCAACAAAAAAGATAATCTAAACATATAAGTAAATTATATTAAAATGAAGTTTTGAATTAAAATGAAATATTTTTCAATATTCATTAAAAATGAACATTATCAGAAAAATACCAAAATTTAATCCAAATTAAAATTTGATGTCCCAATTTTAATTAAGAATAATGTTTTAGATAGAACAAATAAAAGTGACAAAAATCTAGATTTAAAAATGGATCGCTATCAAATGGCAGTAAATCAATATTTTAAATAATAAATTTGAAAATATCATATTCTTTATTTATCTGGGTTGTTACAATCATAGTTTTTTTATTTTTTGGGACAAACCATCCAACACTCATTAAATTTTTGTTCTGTATAAAAGGCCTTATAAAATGAGAGGTATCCCAAACCCTCTTAATAGGTGTACTTCGTTTCTCCTCCAAATGATGTGGGATCAAATTTTAAATTATAACTTTCATATTTATTATTATTATATGAATATATAAACATCATTAGCAGATATGGTAATGATCGAGGTTTATTTATTTTATTTTATCATCATGAGGTTGATTTATTAGTTGATCTACTTCTATTTTAATTTATTTCAATGATATGTTTTATGGGAGTTGAAATTAGTGATAATAATTGGTCTTACAAGGAGTTGGTGAGTTCAATTGGGTTGTTGTGAAATAGTTAATAGGAAATTAATAATTTCTCTATCCATAGTTAATTTTATTAGAAGAAATAAAGTAATTTACTAATTTATGAGGTATTTAAAAATTCGGAATTTAATATAAAAGATGGATTTTTAAATAAAGTATTTTGATTTATTCATTTGGACGAGAGATGAAATGGAAGAATTAAAAGAAAATAAAATTACTAATTTATTTTAAGATTTTATTATATTAGAATATATTATCTATATGATAATAAATTAATACTGATTTTTAATGAAATATAAAATATTATTTTCTTCGGTTATTATTTATTATATGAGTAAATGGAAAATTAATTTATAAATTTAATTTGGAGGTTATATTCGGGGAATTTTTTATAGGAAATATGGAAAAATATATAATGGTCAAATAAGGGAAATAATAGAGAATATTTACCAAGAGAATTATTATGGTTTCACAATGAGGAGGTGAACTAAGGTGAGTCATGTTGGTTAATTATATGGATTTAAAGGATTAATGGTAATTTTAATTAATAATGACCCACCATGATAATATTAATAAAGGAAAAGTAAATGTAATGGAGAGGAGAGGGGTGGAAGTAAAATATAAATATATGAAAATGAGTTGATAATATTAATGAAATAGGCCTTCAATTCAAATAGATAAATTGAAGATAGCATAGTTTTTGTTACATAATGATGATCTTATCTATTTTCGCACCTTTCTTGTCAATTTAAATCATTACATTTAAGGTATCTCCAAATCAATTTTTCTATGATAGTCAAATTTAGGAAGAAATTGTGATTGAATGATCAATAATACGTCGATTTTATCATGTAATTTGGAATAAAATATTTTACATAATTTATTTGAATTATTTGAAGTGTTTTAATATTTTCCAATGTAAAACCCCATTTTTATGACCTTATGATTAATATACTATAAATGAGATAAACTATAATTGAAATGGGCCATGATTTCTTGGAATGGGGAATATTACACATTATAAATAATTAACCTCTTACAATTTATTATTTTACAATTAAAAACTATAGTGTTACATGAGATCATTCCATGTTTTATGGGTGTTGTGCCACTCTACAGATATTTCACTCCAGTGATAAGAGTTACATAAGGTCGTGATGATTTGGATGGGAAAATATAAAGAAAATCCTTTATAATCATATTCTTTATTTTGGTTTATAAATAATTAATTCATAGAGAAATATTGATTACTCATAATGGGGTTTTATTCTGTTAAGGCTATTTGAATAAAACCATATAGATATTATTATGAAGACACAACATGGAAAGGGGTTCAATTTTATTCTTATCTTGGGGGGGTATGGTTTATTTTATTTTTACGTGTATTATTCTACAGAGGTTCGCATCGGTCAAGATAACGTCTATCTTAATATAAATTAAATTTCTATTTGGTAAATTTACACAAGATATTAATATCATAATAATTCATGGGTTAACATCATCATAATAGGATTTATGTTTTTTGGAATAAGTATTTTAAATTAAATTTTTATTTAATTTTATGTTTTTAACGTTTATTTTAACCTATGGTAATCCTCATCCAAAAGTAGTTTGTGTTAGAAAATATGGTGTTTTTCATTTGATTATTAATAAATGGTGGGTTATCACCATGTATATTTTAAACTCATAGATGAGTCTTAATTTTGAAGTACATTGACCATGTTTTACTTTGGAATATGGATATACTAACATAGAAAGGTTTTATTTATTTAAAATGTTTATCAAAATGTTTTATTAACCATAAATTGGATTTTTTTTGTTGGTATTACTCATGCATGGGATTATATTGGTGTGTTTTGTTTATTCTATGATTTTTATACTCACCCCCTTCATGCGAACCTCTGTGGAAATACTAACATGATTAGGTGTAATGTTTTAAAAGGGAAGACATAATCATTTGATAGTGGTGAAACATTGAACCATGCAACAAATATGAAAATAGGAGTTGTGTCTAGGATGTAAAGTCATATATTTTGTTTTCATGTTGTTTTTCTAAACTCCATAAATATTGGTTTGTCAAACTCTTTCTTTTCCACTGTAATTCTTTCTCTTAAATGGGTTTAAATAAAAAATTAATTTTACATCCACAAGTACATGTATTTCTATTTTGATTAATTGTTTTTAGTAAAATCATTCCCTTAATAGTGTGTTTTATTCCCCAATGGTGGCTCCAAACCAATGTAAATCGGTGATTATTCTTAAGGCCTTTTGATTATTTGACATAGGTATTGGGATTTTGGTAAATGGGATAGTTCATTAAAAAATGGTATCATATTTTCATTTGTATGCCTTGAAATTTCCTATATGTGCATATAAAGGAGACCCTAAACATAAGTGGTGCAAATAAAAATTACCAATCACCAAATTTATAGTAAACCTCAGGTTTCAAGATATTCCAAGTATAACAAGAGGATGGAAAAATATCTTGTGGAATGTATTTTCATTATTAAATGATTAAATTCATGTTTCAAAAAAGGGTTATACTATAATTTTTTCCTTTTATTATTATAGATATGTATTTAGTTTTATATTAAATTTACTTGAATTTTTAGAAATGATTCATAAAAATTGGGTGATATTTTTTTAACTTAGGACATTTTTATTTTATTATAGTTAGGACCGCTATGATTTCACATTTTTATTTACATGATTAAGGCCTCTTGGTTTTATTATTGTTGATTATTTCATGACCTATTTTATTTCCAATATTGAATTACTTATTTATGGATATCTTTTTTATTAATGGAATTGGGAATTTAATTATTTTTTATATGGAAGAGTATAATTAAGAAGAATAAATGTGATTAAAAACAATTTACAATACATATCATAATATGTTATAGATGATGAAATTAATTGATATATATATATATATATAATCTATTAATTTACCAATATTAAATTGATACCTTTCTTTGTTTTGGGTGGAATAAATTATTTTAAAATCATTTATTTAGATGGTTTTTTATTAATATTTTGTAAAAATAAATTACAATGTGGTTTCTGAACTTTTATTAGTAAATATGACCAATGTAAGATACAATGTCTCTAATTTGTATCATTAAAAGGGAATATTAGTTATATATGTTCTTATTCGTTGTATTTTTTATAAATATTTGTATTATAAAAGATTATAGATCTAATAATGATACTTCATAAATTTTCGAATCCTTGGCTCTAATTATTTAAAGGATGGGAAGTAACAATTAATTTATTTTTAATAATAACGACCTCAAAAATATAATGGAAGAATTAATTATCGTTGTTGCATCCAATGGGGGGATCATTGTCTTTAGTATGGATTCATGAAGAGGTTTGTTATTTGAAGAATAAAAAAATAATAACAAATTTCCAAACTCTATATAATTAATAGTTTAAATGTTATAGGTTCTGAACTAATTAGATAAAAAAAATTATATGTAAATTCATGATGAGATACGCCAAGAGAAATAAAATTACCAGATTAGTAATGTAAAAATGAACTAGAAAAATTAATAATGATTAAATAAAATTGAAATCCATATTGAAGTCCATACACCAATCTAAAAGAAACTAGGATACAATCTTCTCTTATCAAAGGAAAAATTCTATTTAAATCCAAATTGAAATGAAAATTAGTACCCCAATCTAGAAGAAATAAAATTCAATTAAACTATGTTTCTGTGATCTAAAATTAGGGAAGATAACCCTTTTATCCCTAGACTATTTTGAATTATGTTGGAATTAACATGTTTCATCCTCAAGACCCACCTAAATCATATAATTGTTGGAAAGTTATTTCCATAAACATCATTGAACATTGTGTTTGAATGAAAAGATTCCTATCCTTAGAATCTATTGGATCAAATAGAATTAGAAGTAAATTATTATAAAAAATATATTAATGATTTTATAATTAAAATAAATATAATTATAATCTAAACAAATACTCTGAAAAAGAATACAAAGAGATTCCCTAAAACCATTAATGTAGTCCAAAAATATTATATTAAATAATTCTGTTAGATTTTATTTTTTTTCTTATATTCCCCAAATACACATTCTGTTTTTATATGAGTTGGTGTAATGAAATTTCCAGTGATAAACACCTTGTTCTTTGGGAACAACTGTAACTTCTAATAAAATTAGAAGTTATTCACACCTAACCTTCTAGTTGAAGTAAAATTGGTTACTTAATGATCTTCTAGAAATTATATGAATCATAAAAAGTCCATAATAATATGTTATTTAACTTTTAATACTCCATAAATATTGAAATAACCAAAATCCAAGTAAGGACATGTAAAACAAGAAGAGTGTTGTGATTTTTCAAAATAAGTCATTTCAATAAAAGGACATGGTACGTATATAAGTTGTAGGAATTTCCTTTTCCAATTTATTCCAGGACAAGTTATCATTGTGGAATAATGATATAATTGTATAATTAATTCAAGATATATTCATTAAATTAGGGTAGTTGTAAAATTAAATCAATATATATAGATAGATTAAAACTACCTTGTCTATATTCTGAAGACCATATCGTAAGTGGATCCACTCATCCTCCCTCAGGGAACCCTAGAGGTGGTGTCATCTCCTTTGGGTGGTAGTGATGGACATTAACTACACCCTTCCTCCACAACAATGAATTATAGTTGTGACAGCCTTCCCCTGATTCATTAATGCTTTTATCCTCGCTAACTTCCCCCACACCCACCTATATACGAAAGTGTTAACTCTTCATCGAGGGATCCATTCACTTCCCCTTTCCCTCTATAAGTTCATGTAGGTGTTTTTTATTCATGAGATGTCCCTGGTAACTCATTTTAGAATACAATTCTCATCTCTTGGAAGCTTTAACAAATTCATCATCGGTGGATGACCCCTATAAGAATGGGTTATTTTTCGATTTTTAGATCCTCACCACTTAATTTTTCATTTATCCAAGGTTGTATATATTTCTTTGGGAAGGTATAAGGGGCTTTTTTCTAGTGAATAATCATTGTTAATCCTCTCTAATAGATATAAAATTTTCACTTGAAGCATGCTATAACCATCCTGATGATTTGGTTAAGCTTTCCATGTCTTCTCCTTCCTTTCCAAAATCCCAAAATTCTTCAGATGTTGGGTTACCTTGTTTGGATATTCCCTAACATTGACTAGCATTATAGATCCTTGTTTCACTGTACTATGCCCCATATTTGTGTAGAATATGACATATCAGCTCCCCCAGTTGGCACAATTTGGATCGAGGTTGTTATAGATCTATGTTTCCATAAACCGGTTGTGCATAATAAATAGTTTTATTTTTATATCATTATATTACCTAGGTCACCTAAAGAAAAATTTTTACACATTTATTGGGAATCCTCATATTCAAGTTAAAAAAACTCGTTACCATATGAGTACTACCTTATTGTTATCACAGATAATGAATGTTTCTATGTTCCTCTATAAAAGGAGTTTGGGGTAATGATTTCTGACTCGAAGGGGGATGATACTTCTTTTAGTTTGATGTGAAATTATGTTGGAAATAAATATTGTCTGTCGATGGAGACGGAATCTCTGTTCAAATCCTCTTTTATTGATCCATATTTTTCTAAAAAAAAATATATTGGGGTGAAGAATATAGAAGTATTGTTATAGAATTCATACATTCTCACCATAATCATCACTAGTTTGTAATTTTTTGATACATATTGATAAAGCATTAGCTCTAATACGGGAGGATTTTATCTAGTAGAACTCCTTTGGATCATCCTAGCATTTGAAATACTTTTAGTACTTGGATAAGTTGGTAGTGGATTATTCTCAACTGGATGGATGAGATATTGTGATTCCAATGTTGAAAAGGAATATTGATGGTTCCAAGAATCGTGTTGATGCAGTTCCAGGAGTCCAAGAAATAGATTCTTTACTGATAATAGATGAAGACCAAGAAAGACACATGACTGGTAATGAAATGATAGATATTTAATAGTGGATAGTATTTAAAATATGCATTGTAGAGGTATATATATTTTAATGAGTAAGAAGGGGTATAAAGGAACTAGGGACATAGTGAGTCACATGATTCTTAAGAAGGGTAATCATAAGGACGTATGGACTATTCAAACATTCTTAAGCTAATGGAGACAAGGTTAGATAATAATGTTGGGGACAAAAAGGTATCCAAATGTAAAATCTATATACAAGATTTATGTTCCCCGATAGTACATTAATGTATAGGGGCTAAGTCATTTTGGAGAGGGATCAGTTTCTAAGGAATGGGATCAGACATAAGATTCCAACAACTTACTATCACAAGAAGTAGTGTCTATCAAAGAAATTAAGAGAAAATGTAAAATTTTAAAATTATAAAAAGACAATTCCTTGAACTTATTCTCCACTCGAATGAAAAAATTCCCAAAGGATCCTTCCAAATAAATTCTATATAAGAGGAGGCTAAAAAAATATATTAAAAAATGATCCAAGTTGAAATTTATGAGCATAAAAAATTATGGATCCAAAAAAAATATCACATTTTACCATGAGTATTAAATGGAAATAATATCAATATGGAGGAATATAGGTAGACATGGGATCTATTTTCCCACCATTTTGACGAAATATTCAATGAACACCCAGAAACTAAGGTAACAACATTACAATGGGGATTATATATATTGAAACATAACAATAATATAATCATTTCCTTTAATGATTTTCTTATTTCATTATATGTTTAATGATACCTTTTCATGCCCTTGTGTAGTTTCACACATTTTCATAATAGTGGTTTTGAAACAAGAATTTAATTTGAGTCAAGAACCCAAAGAAGTAAAAGTGAATCCCCACCTTAAAAGAGATAAGGCCAACTCCCTGTGATTTAATTTGAACTGGGGATTCTTATAGATGAAGCATCATTAAAAGGAAATAATATAAAACTTCTCTAGTTAGGAATCTATTTAAGAGTAATTGAGATCAAAAAAATTGGTTTCATTTTTAGTTGGATTCATAAGAATCACAATGTATCTCTTCCATTATTATCAAATTTGAATTTAAAATTAAAATATTATAAGAAATAAGAATCATGTGAATATTCAATAATTTCTTATGTTGTTATAATATTTATATGATTAAATTTCAAAAATATTATAATAATGTAGATTCCAGAAGTAAATTTGTAATCATCCTTAATAAAGTTAGTATGTAGTTAAAAAATATTTAATTAATGAACCTATTAAAAATATAACTTTTATTGAGTGTTATATCTATTAAGATGACCTATTTAAAATTATTTATCATTAAAGAGTCTATATGGTTTTTCCATGGTTTAAATAACTTGAATAAAATATTTTATTGGGAAACAATTTCAAATATTGATATATTTTCTAAGAGCCTTTAAATATTTCATTGTTTGAAAATTGGATGTAATGATGGTGATTATTAAATTTAATCATGATTGATATGATTATTATAAATTTATTTTATCATGATATCCTATAAATATTAGAATCATTTTTATCTATAATAATTTTTAATTAGTACATAAATATATAATATATAATAATTGAAAATTATAAATTGGATACTAATATATCACAATATAGATGTTATGATTAATATTTTATGAAAAAATATAGTATATAGTACGATGAATTACTATTTATGAATTTATTGAATTATTTTTTGTGTTAAATGAAAATTTATTAATCATGTTACTAGAAAACCAGGATATAGCCACGGACCTCTTACCATGATTTCCCAAAATTGTGGCTATAGGTATTTATACCAAGCTTATAGTCAAATATTTATATAAAACCTAGGCTATATGGCATATTTTCGAAGGATATAGCCACAGTTCGTTGAAATCAGGAAAATAGAGTTTTTTCGACAATTATAGACATGGTTCTATAAAACCGTGGTTTTATATCATTTTTTCAAGTGATATATCTACAGTTTGTGTCATAGTGTTTCTATAGAGTTTTTTCTAAGGACTGTATCCATGGTCTGTGTAAACCCGTGTCTATAGAGTCTTCTCCCAAATGACGTAGCCACAATTTTTTTTAAAACCATGGGTCTAGAGTGTTTTTTCTAAGGAAATATCCATGGTTTTTCTAAACCATAGATATTGATTATTTTTTCCATTTTCAATGGACACAGTTTCTCAAAACTGTGGTAATAGGTCTCCTTCCATTGTGTGGGAAGAAAATAACCAGTGAAGAAAGAGTAGAAAGGGCTATAGCTATAGATTACATGCTATAGCCATGGTTTTTAATAATATATATAAGAATATATATATATATATATAACCAAATTCATCTATGTTATAGGGGTTAGATGGATGGTGCACATAGATGAGCTATGTAGATCGAATTTGGCTGGGGGCATATTATTTTTGGGCTATAGCAGCGATTTACATGGGTTATAACCATGTTTTTCTACCATTGTAGAAGCTCGGTTTCTATAGTGGACAACTATGGAAATATATCAGAGAATCATGGCTATAGATTTTAGCTATACCCATGCCAATATATGACAAGACCAGCTGGAACTATGGATATAGATTATAGCCATGGTTTTAACCCCTATATCCACTATTTGGGGCTGTGTATATAGCCAAAATTTCTACTTGCTTCATGTTTACATTATCTAAAACATTCATGATAAAAGTATAATTGCACTGAGTTCCCGTGTATATGTTGTGTGACTAAGTTATTCTAATGCATGGTGTAATATAACAATGAATAATTTTCTTCTTAAAAAATGATAATGTGATTAATAATTATATAATAAATATATATTCCGTTATTATAGAAAGTTAAACTGAATAACTTTGAAGATGTATTTTTAAACGATATGGTGTCTATAATGTATATTAATTATATTTTAAAAATAAATTATTTTTTTAATATAGAATTATGGTAACTTAAAACTATATGTGGCTTCAGTGTTTAAATATATATTTTTTAGTATTATTATTTACTAAATATATTGTGATATTTATTCTGATAATAATACGATTTGTTTTCGATTTATCATGTTAAAAGAATATAATTTGATAAATGAATTATTATACACATAAATACTATTAATTGAGAGTATTATTATTTATTTGACAAATATTTTTTAAAAAACATTCATATTTATTTATCAAATTTATATTTTATTATAATTTCTTATAAGTATTGGAATTAATAAATATATTTATAATTTAAGGAATAAAATATATTAGTTATGATAAAATTAAGGATATAATAATGGAATGATGTTTTTTTAGATAATTAATATCATTTTTGATGAGTATATTTGTTTGAAGAATATTTAAATTGATAAAAACCAATTTATTTTTTAATAAAATGATGTTTCTATAAAGATTAGATGATTTATTGTGTATAATAAATCAACCGTTATAAATTTTAACTTCTAATATATTTTTAGGAGTTAAAAATTGTGGATAATTTATTTCCTAGTAAATAATGTTTCATAGAAAATAAATTTGAATAAGTTGATTGAAGCAAAGGATTTTATTTTATTTATGGAATCATAGTTTTGGGATGACTAAATTTTCGAAAAATAGAAACTCATACGAGGCTCTAGAATTTTGGTGGTAAAACAAGGATAGGTATACTATAATTAAAAAACCGTACTAATCTCTATTGAGTTACATGTTTCATGGTTTCAATAATAGGACGTGATTAGGAAAGTCTTTAAGGTTGGGATAAAATCCTATCAGTTTTTAATTTTTATTTTTAGATGGAAACTTAAAAATAAATTCCTTTTTATATTCCTTAGTTATGAAGTTTCTAAATAAGGAATATATATATATATATACATATATGAGGAATTTTTCACCTGATTATTATATTGAATTAAGAGAAATAACCTTGTGTATGATTGAAGTTTCTATATTCATTAATCAATAATTATATAGATGATGTTATGGGGATGAAAATATTTATAATAAAGGGAATTGTAGCACCCATGTGTTTTTTCATATAGTAATATTTAAATATAACGTGAATATGAGAAAAGTATTTCTGTTTATTGTAATTTAACATAAATAGATGGATCATTTAATATGGATATAAATTTATTATCATATGTTTTAGAGGATATTTTATGGGTTATGTAGTTAGTGATAAGAATTTGTCATAAATGGAATAGTAGAATTCAATTTCGATATCTCAATAAGTGTTAGTAAAAAAATAGATGAATAAATTTTTATCTATATTTAATTCTATATAAAAGATTAAAGTATTTGACTAATTTATTTGTTATTAACTAATGGATCTTTAAATATGAAAGAGGAAATTTGAAATAAATATTTTTTAATCAATCAAAATTATGAGAGATAAAATTATATAATTATAAGAAATATGAATTGTTGATTTCATTCATGAGTTTATTGTTTTGGGACATATTATGGACATAATATTTTTATTATTGATTTGGAATTATTAAATAAATAAATAATTATCATTTTATATACTAATTATTTATGGATGGAGGTGATGGAAGATTATTTTATGAATTTATTATGAATAATATTTTTGAGTATTTTTTCATGGAAATATGGACATGAAATTTTTTATAGATAAATAGTGAAGATAATAGATAATTCATATTAGGTGTATTAATATGGTCTTATATAGATACTATAATTGGGAAATTTTGTATTAATATGTGAGAGTGAATATTGAAAAAAAAATGTAAAAGTTCAACATGATATTTGGAGAATCAATTCATGTGAATTAAAATTGAGATATTTAATTTTTAATTCCATTGATATTTTACATTCGATTAATTTAATAAGTAAAATATTTTTAAGATTTAATGTTTGAATTACTTACGTGGAAATATTTTTTTGTAAAATATTAAATTTTAGGTATTAAATAGAGGCTGACTATGGTTAGTCATAGTGGATAATTATATATATTTACAGGATAAAAATATATTTTGGTTATTAATGACCTCCATGGAATTATTAATAAAAGGAAGGTATAGTTAATAAATGATATTGGGGTAAAGGAGGTTTTGAAGATAATTATGGAGTTTCATTTATTAATAAAAAGAGATTCCATATCAAATTAACAATAATAATAGGATGTGTTTTTTTATTATAATAGGATGGTCCTCTCTATTTTAAAACAGAACTTATACTTTTGTTATCATCACATCAAATCTTTATCCATCAAATTCCTTTCCATAATCATTACATTTATGATTAAATAATGATAAAAAGAAATTGAATTGGTCAGGTTTATCAAGGTATCTGGAATAAATTTTTTTCATATATTATATGAGTTGTTATAAGTTTTTGGACACATTCTGATTTCAAAAAACCCTTATTCTTTTCATTCTTATTCTTAGTAATTAAAATTAATTTTTTCTAAGATTTAATTGAACATTCTAATTTTTAAAGGGGGTGTGACACCTTATAGATAAATCACATCCAAACTTTTCATATTTTATATATGAGGACTTGAGAGTTATATAGGTTCATTACGAATTTCATAGGGGTTTAATCCTATTTGATTTTTTTGCACTCTTATATAAAGAGTTTCTGAGGAATATTCTATTTTGGAATTTTTCTTGATAAACATACCTTATAAGTATTTTTTTCAATGAATCATTAATTCTTAAAGGATTATAGATGATAGAGTCCTGTTTTCATCTGTTTAAGGTCATATTATTATTATATTATATAATTTCATGAAAATAGAAACTGTGTGTGTGGATATAATCTATTTTTGGACTGGGAAAGTCTTGAGGTGAATTGAAAATAGATATTTAAATAAAAATCATTAATGATTTTTTTATTTCAAATCATTATATGCATGTTTTGAATCTTGATCTGGATAAATGATTAATTTAATGTAAAATATGTTTTTCATATGAAGCATGTTTTTTATTAAGGGTTTTGATAAAATGTGTCTCCATTTTTTATAATGGATTTGTTAAATGGTATTTTGATGATGGGTTATGTTTTAAAATTCATTCTAAATAAGAATTTTGTCATGATGATTTTCAGTGAACTAAATATATAATGTGTGGGTTTTAAAATTTAGGAAGAAAACGTTTTTTTTTAATCCCAAAAATGTTATTTATTACCATTTATAGGTTCTAATTCCATTGAAAATCGTATGAGTTATGTTTTTTGGATTAGAAAAATAGCCAATTTCAAGAGTATTATGGGTAGGTTCTATAATTTTTTCAAATTTATGGAAGGGTTATGTATGGGGTGTATGGTCAGATTATGACTTTCACCATATTATTTGACTGGGTGAGAAATAGTTTATCTCAGAATGAATTTAATTACTAGATGGAATATTGCCTTGTGGGTATTATTCTTATGATAATACTTCGGTAAATATAATTATAATTGAATTTATATTGTATCGAATATGGAATTTATATTAGATTATTATTCTATAATATGCTCTTATCAAGGTTTTTGACATTTTGTAATCCTTATTGTAATTATGGGTATATTTTATGGAATGGGGGTTTAAATTTCTATTATTATTACATGATGGATTATCATGTTATCATTTTAAATACATAGATGGATCTTATATTAAAATAACTCATACAATATTTCCCATTGTATTAAGGACATATTTTCTATCAAATACATAATTTTTTATAATGTTTTATAGAACTATTTTTTAAATCATTCATAAGATATTTATATTATATTTACATATCCTATGTGTTATATTTTATTCGTAGAGATATCCTATTAGGATTATACTCACCCCTTACAATCACACTTCAGGGGACATATAAACAAGACTAGTCAACATTTAAGAAAAATGAATAATTATTCATTTTCCTGTAGATAGTTGTTAATCCATGTTTCATAGTTGGTAGAAAAAGTCATGGTTTTTAGATTAAGAAATTTTTTATCAATATGTTTTATTTTATAAAGTCATTAAATTTTTGTTTTTTGAAAAACATCTTTTCTATTATAATGACTTGTATTAAATTATTTTCTTGAAAAAGAAGTCTTACTTTTGGATGTATATATCATTTAATTTTTATTATGTATTTTTAGGGAGAATTTATTATTAGATAGTTTATTTTTTACCATGTAACTATCATATAGCCTTGATAGATCGAGGAGTTATCCTAAGTCCTTATAACGATTCAAATCATGTTTGTAAATTTGGGTACATGGGTTGGATTTTTACATTTGACATTAATCACAAATGGTTTACATTAACATAAGTCGTGATGTGGTTAATAAAATCATATAATAGTTTATATTTAATATATATATCTATCCATCTTACACTTACACTAAATACTGAAATATTTTTTTCAGTATCACCATATGTCACAACATATATAGAAAATTATGAATTCATAGACGAAAAATGCATATCCTCTATAAATCTCTTTGGATAAACAACCATTTTTTACTAAACATTAACGTATTTATAAATAAATTATAATGAATCTAAAAAACATATTGTATATCATATAATTCATTTATATAATTTCCATTAGTGACTTGCACAAACCATTTTTAATATAAATTATTCTCAATTTAGACATCTATAAAATAAAACCCATCTGGCCTTTATATCATTAAAAAAAATTAATTATATCATCCATAAATATAAGTTAAGAGAATCCCCTAGGAAAACATTAGTACTACTCCAGTCACAAATGGATTTGTAATTTCATCTTTCAAACACATATATCATCATATCTATATGCACTAGTTATATAATATAAAAATATAATGATCATAATCTCCATTTTCCTAGAAAATAAAGTCATTATTATACATGGACTATTTCAATCCCATATATTCAATTATAATTTCACTAATTCTCTAAGTATATACTAACATAAAATTTAAACACATCATATTTCATTAACCCAGACATATCAGCATATTATCATCCCCTCATCCAGTTAGATATGATAATACCATGTCACATATTTTGGAATTGTTATACGCTTCCTTGACCTATATAAATTGAGGAACCAAATAATATACTCATCACATGGGATAATGAATCCCATTTTTGTTAAATAATAACTGATTTAATGATAAAAAACATACACAACCATCCAATATTTTCTCAATTTATTGACTAGTAAAATAAAAGTATCATATTTTGAAGGTTCCCATGTTGGGTATCTTTTCAATCTTATCTGATGGGTATTCAATATGAAACATGCACACCTAGAATACCAAATATATATTTTATGACACACATTGTAACATATATAGTGCTCCATCCAAAAAACATTGGGGAATTTTGTATATCTATATGAAACCCAACCCATTATAATATTTACATGTCACCGTAATCTATAATACTCCTTAGTAAACATTTATTAGGGATGAATCAAAGTTATACTTTTAGAGTAAATGTAACATTATACACCATTTAGTATTTATGAATAACATGAGACAACAATAAAGTGGGATATTTCCTTTTATATATAATGATACATTTTATATATTCGTAAAATATTTTAATAATACTAAAAAATATTATATAGGATCTAGTATTATAATATATTATATGAAATACCACTATAGGGCACTTATGTTTACATCATTTTTAATGGGTTTTAAACTCATTATATCATTAAGATTTTCTTATCACATCTCTTTATGATCATAAGATAAATAATCCCACTAAACTTCATTAATGTGTTAACATATATGAATAATGAGTGTTTGAATAAGGGTGAGAATAATATTTAGTTTCTTCATGTTTAAGTCTTTGGGCATAATATAAAAAAAATATTTACTTCAAAAAATCCAATGTTATAATGATAATAACATCTTCTGTCAAAATTACCTAAAACAATTTTTAGGTTCATTATAATCATCTATTACTGTTCTTTTGAGAAACTTTTGGTAATTGTTTTTTAAGATAACTCTTTATATTAATATAATTCCTTAACAACATATCATAAACTATTTTAGTATGTAAATTTAATTTCACTTAAAATTTTATATTTACAATAATTTAATTATTAAACAATAATCATATCCAAGTTCAAACATACTTTAGGTTTCTTTTATAAGTTCTATTTTCCTCAAAATATATTTGTAGGATATATTTTTTTAGAAAATAAAACTTATTTCCTTTAGTGATAATATTTATCAAATAAAATATTAAAAACCAAATCAATAATGGAATCTTATGTCTTTATGTTAATATTATGTGAATAATATTTTATTCTTTGAAATATGTAATTGTTGGGTATTGTGAACTCATTCCATCATATTTTAACAAATAAAATGGGTAATTACTTTTATCATGGATGATTAATTTTTAAAAAAAATTTCTTTTTAAACATGTCATTGAATTGGATCATATCATAAATCATTCATATAAAATCCAACCTAAATTTTATTTATAAAAATAATTTTCTAAAATAATAAGTATCATTTAAAATAATAGAAAATGAGATGAAAATATATACATATTTTAAAAAATTTAAATCATTCAAGTATGTATTATTCCTCGGTATTTTAAATCTCTTTAATGGAAACACTTTCCCATTTACTTGAAGGAAAATGGAATTCTTGATAAATCGACTTTTTAATTTGAATTACTGTATATTTTAAAAAATAATAAACAATGCATTTTATAGCACATGCCCTTAAAAAATAATTTGATATATATAATATTATTACTCAATGTTGACACTTCATGTAGTTTCTCAACCCACTTAAAGTATTTTGGGAAATTTCATCTTCTATATCTGTGTTTATTACAATGGAAACATTCCCCTACCTTCTTGATTCCTATTTAATTTTCAATAACCTATGTTGAAAACAAGACCATATATTTTTCTTCTTCATTCGTAATCAACCACCCTTTTTTACTTTTAATAAAATACAAGATCATAAACCTCCATGTACTACTCAGTCCTCCTCATATATTTAGTAGATTCTGTAAATATTTTTTATAAATGTCAATTTTTTAATTTGTAATAAATTATCAAAAAAATTTGGAAATGACATTAAAATAAATTCTATAATATGAAAAATCCTTATAGGATAACTCAATATCTCCAGGATATTGAATTACATAATCATATTTGATTCATGAAAAGAGAATAAAGTCCATTTCGACATTTTATATCCCAAAAATTCCTTTGAAATATCATACCTATCACATTTATAATTTTTCATATATAGCCTTTTTAGGTTATCTATCAAATTCAATTCATCTATGTTATCATATTTATTTTGAAAACTATAATTCATGGATATAATTATAATGTTTGGGTCATAAATCAAATCATTATTGTTTTTATCACTAGAAAATAAATCCCTTTATTAAATAGCTTCTCTAATTAGATGTTTGATAAGGGGTTTATCTAACACAAAAAACGATGTTTATTTTTAACAACAATTCTTAACGTTTATATACCATTTTTGGTTATATATTTCATTAATAATTTCATATTAATAAATAAATATAAAATTCAAGATTTATAATAGCGATAATGTTATTTTCTCTATAATAAAATGTTATATCAAATGATTATAATGTTTTATAGTTATTTAATAAGTAATTTTTTCAAATGTTCTCTAAATAATATGATAAGACATTTTTAATATATATCAGATACATTAGGTGTCCAAGACAAATATTTCACATTTTATGGTTTCTCTATATATTTTTCTCTATTCCATATATTGTTATACTAAAAATCATGTCAATAATATCACACATGAATCTTGGGTTTTCAAGTGTAAAAATAACTACCCAAATCCATTATATGGATCACCCAAACTCTATTTACATGGTATCTTAACTCTTACATTTTAGAGTAATCTACATGATCCATGTCGTGCACAATAAAATCCAAAGGCGCCTGACTCTTAAGGTTACTCATACTGAATGATTGAAGTTTTGAAATGTGTTTTCATTTCAAAAAATACAACACATAATATTTTTGAAGGGGGTTTAAAATCATAGTATTTAATCTCAAGTATTCCATTTATATATTATTTCTTGTAATTATTTAGTTTTTGTAAGCTATAGTTTCAACCAAATGAATATACTAAAAACATATTAATGTATAATGCCTTATAAAAAACTAATTTGTCTTACTAACCAGAAAATAAAAAATTTATAATATATAAATATAACTAAATGAATCTCATATAGAAGGAACATGAAACCCATTCATGTAAAAGTTTATAATCATTAGAATCCCAAATCTACAAAATAGAAATTATAAATCACAAACAACTTTTACAAAATAGTTTTTATCCTATAGAAAATTACATTCTTAAATATTATGCATCACTTAGAATAAAGTCCTTATATGAATGGTGTTACATTTATAAGAAGTTTTTTAACAAATTTATCTAAAGAATAAAAAAATTCATACTATAAAAATATCATATTAAAAAATTCAATGAAGGATTAAATAAACTAAATAAATGAACATTTTAAATATTTATACATTAGATAAAAATTTATGAACTATTTATAAATAAATAATATATAAAAAATTTAAAATTAAACAAGATTTGCATAAAAATATACAAATACATAAATAGGATCCTTTCAAATTTATTTATATTTAAAACCTTTCATATTCTCATTTTATATAGTATTCACTATGAACTCCTATACATTTTGAAGATATGATATTTATGGAAATCATAATCCATTTATATTTTATATGATAATTTATTATTTTCTGCACATATTTTATATTATCTAAATATAAAATATTTTATATTTATATAAAACATAGTACTTATCCACCAGAAATTGGAATTGATTATATTAATTTCAAAGAAAATCATTTTTATATGAACATTGCAAATTATTACATATACACTTTTCAGGAATTAATATAAAATTTTATTTTACTTTTTATTTTTAAATATATGAACACTATAAATTAATCAATCGTGTAAATCCAATTTAAACCTATATCAGATACACTAAAACATTTTTGTGGTGGCTTAAATCATTCATAAAATTCGGTGTGGGTCTAAAAGGCTGGAACTAATAATGGTTATGGTAATTTTTAAAAATATATTCTGTAATTATAAAATAAAAAACAATGACCATTTTTATAAGGATCCACATCATGGTTCTTCTTAAAAAAAACTATTTCCAAAAGGACATTGGTTATAAACGTTGGTAAGTATTATTTCAGGTATAGCCTATAAAGTCATACTTTTGAATCCATGTAATGATTGTTTTCAGTCATAACAAGGTTTTCTTAAGAAAACTACCATTCATATATAAATAAGGAATATTTTTATCTAAAATTTATGTTGGATAATATTTTTCAACTCATAATTTTTAATAACACATTCTCCACCCATTATCCTTATAATATGGTCTTGTATATTTATTTGTACAAAATAACCATTTTTTTGAATAATTTAATTATGGTTTTTAAAATTTTGATAAACCATTATCTTATTTATTATAAAAAATCATGGTTTTTAAAAAAATAATTTTTTTTAAATTCATAATCTATATGAACCTTTAATCTATTTGAAATGGAAGTTATAATCATACCACATAGGGGTGTTATCATATCCCTCATATAAAAACTTCTAATTTTATATCTGTATAAACATATCATTATGACCCATTTCAACAAAACATTTTTCTTTTAAAATATTTTCCTCTATAATTAATCCGTTGGGAGAATAACAACACTTCATAAAATGTTCGTGTGTGGGAGTTATCATGTATTGGTTAACTGTTCATGTTTTCATTGAACCCAATTTTGGGTTTTGTAGGGGATAAACCTTATGATATTGAAATGTAAATAAACCAAAAAATTCCTCTTAATATATAACCATTGGAAAAATATAAATGAAGAGAATTGTTTTTCCATAATAAAATTTTAATTCATCTTGGAGTTCCTAGGGATATGTTGATTGTTTTAATATGTGTAAAATCACTTTTAGAATCATTAGTGGTTTTGTAGATGGTGTTTGGAATTTTATAGAGTTTTTTATGAGTGTTTAAAAATTACAAGTAATTAGAAAAAGTGATCTATAGTTTTATGAGTGATATCATATCAATATGTATTGATCATATAACTTATACATATCATAAGACTTAATACTAGATATGATGAATTCAACATCATAATAATTTATATGAAATATATAGTAATTATATGAATCTTATAGTTCAGTGTATGATGTATTGATAACTAAAGATCCATTGGGTTGGTTTTGTATATGTTTTAATATATTTTGGCATTATTCAATGTGAATGCTTTTTCATTTAAGATGAAAACGAGTTTTTTATCATAAGAATTATTTCTTTACGTTCCTTATTATGTAATATTATTATATGATAATATTTATAGTACCAACTATCCACGAATAGTTCACGATTTTATTTAATTTTATTCAAAGGAGGAATGTTGATAAAATTTAAGACGTATCATACTGAGGATAACATAATGAGTATACAATATGTAGAACCCTAGAATTAAGTTAAAATGTTACAAATTTTAAGTTATAAAAAGTTTAAAGTTATGAATTAATTGTGTTTCACTTGTATTAAAGATGATATTTGAATTTGTGGTTGGAGATACAATGATCAGACATAGGCATCATTACTCCAATAAAAACAAGTGTTCACTAGTGAACCAAACATGTTTGAGTTTTGAGGATGTCTCCCAACTAAGTCTGGAAAATATATTTGATTGGATAAATTCTACCAAATAGATAAATCCAATGATATTAGAGAATATTTGTGATTATCACCAGATAGACTATTCAAAAGATCATTTAACAATGGATTTTACAATTTCCAACGGATAAACACTATAGGGAAGTCATATCTATAATGTTTTAATGGATGAATAAATTTCATCTCATTCGACATATCAATATAGAAGAACTTATAGGATTCCATAAAATGTGAAAAATATGTGAATAGAATTTAATAGTGGATGATTGAGATTACCTGACTAACCTAATAGAATTAATATGATCATACATGAAACAGTTATAGATGTTCTAGATGAAGGATAACCTATCAATATTTCCAAATGGATTTACATGAGGTTTTCTTCACAAGAAAGATTCTTGAGGAACATTACACATTTATTTTAATGTTAACAAATTTTGTGATATAGTATTTTTATTTAAATGTTCATAACTCTAGTTGAGTTTTAAGGATGTTTTGAATAATTTCATTAAAAATGACCTTTGGGGATGTTCTTATATTGATTTTTGAATATCAATTTTCATAGGATTGAACTTGGTCAATTGAAAATTTAGTGGACAGAGGAATCCAAAATTGGACCATTGAAGAATTCCTTGATCATAAAGGTAGTATTCCCATATAATGGGCTATAGGCTAATTAATTTTTGGTTCCTACTATTTATAGATATTGGATTTGTTGAAGATTATTTAGTGTGAGTGGAAAACCAATACTACATCTGGTTGATGAAGATATTATTATTAGAGCTATTGAATATAGGTGAATTGTATATAGCTAAATTGGTTGAAGAAGCATCAATATAAGGTATATTTAATATATGCATAATAGATTGAGGCATACCAAACATAGTTGTGTTGGACTATGAATAGAAGAAAATATTTTTTTGGATATATTTTTAGTGAGAATATTTCAGGGATTAAATATTTGAATATAACTAATGTAAAAGAAAAATTCTAAATTGGTTGGAGATAGTATAATTTATTGTTGGAATATATATAGGTCTTAATCGGAGTTAGATCATTTATATTCACATAATTATATAGTTTATATCTATGGATTTATGGGAGTCAACACAGAAAGGACAAGGTATCCATATTGGGAAAAAACATTGTAAGATCTTCTATTCTATTCATCATTTATTTATATTTTCATAAGAGTGAGTTTTATTTTTAATTTTTAGATTATAAAAACTTCTTACATGTTCTAATAGTTAATTTTATTAAAATTAAATAGTAAATTATTACAATTGATTAAACCCCCAATTCTCATTGGTTTATAAAATCTTTAGACATTTAATTGGCATTATAGGAGTAGGTTCCCTATGTAAGATGCCTATTCTCATTATCATGGATAATCTCAACTCATTTAATAGATGAGGTATTCCCTCCTTTGATAGAAAATAATTTCATGGATTGAAAAACATAACGATTCCTTATCTTATGTCTTAGCAGAAAAGTGATTCATACCATGATTATATGGTTTCCACCTATGGAGAAATAAGCTCCTATAACCTTTGATGATAAGAGTAATCTCAAGGTGGATATAAAAAATTGGAATTATTCTCTTATATCCTTATTATAATATATTTTTAAAAAGGTTATTTGTCTCAAAATAGTAAAGGAAACATCGTATGAAATCGAAAATTTATTTTAGGAAAATATTAAAGTTAATTAACAAAAACATTAAATTTAGAGAAGAAATTTTAAATATATTAGTATAGTATTAGGTAAAACAGTTAATGAAAACTTCATAAGATTAAATGATTTTTACCAACATCAAATGACATGGGGATGTCATGGAATATTAAAATAGTATTAAAATAATTAATGAGGAAAATTCTTGAAAGGATTGATCCTAAATTCTATTATTTAGAAGATAAATATGATATATCCCTTGATGAATTAAATTACTTTTTTATCCCATTTGAATTGGGGAAATCCACTACATTTAAAAATATTATTTTGGAATACATATATTTCTGATACGAGAAAGATAAAATTTAGATTACCTAAACACAAGGTAATGGGACTCAATTAATTGAATGATGTGGAATATAGTGTTGATGTTAATGATGTAATTATGTTCCTTATATCAAGAAATAAACAAAAATTAAGATGTAAGAAAAAAAGGGGAAAACCAACTAAAATATTTTTAGTATGGTTTCATCCAAATATCTAAATGAAATTTATAAATAAAAAATATGCACAATATGATTATGATGAATCAGAATAAAAATATTAGAAGAAAAATTAGGGTCAAACTTTTAAATATGTTAAGAAATATAGTGGGCGTAAAAAAAGTTTCACTGAAAAAAAAAAAAATAATTATGCATACTAAAATGGAAAAGTGTTAATATATTGATAACATTTCATCAAAAAATTAAAATTTCACTAATTTCATAACCTTAATGTATCATATTTAATGAACACAAGATATTTAAAATTGTAAATGAGAAGAATATAAAGAAACCTTTAAAGAATATCATTAATTATCAGATCATGTGGTGTGTCTTGTGAAAAAAACAAAAATCCAAACATAATTCAGAATATTGATGAAATAGAGTGATAATAAGAATGAACTAAAACAATAATTTCTATAAAGGAATATGCATATATATAATAAATTAATAATCTCAATATGAAAGATGAAGAATAATGCGATGTAGTAAATGATCATGATAAAAATTTATAATATGGAAGATTAGTTATATAAGACTCAGTAAATATGTATCATGGTTGAAAATACTTTAAAAAAATGGAAGAAAATTTTAGAAAATCGTCATTGGTAAAGGATGAAATATCTCACTCTCATGGAAGAACTTATCCTAAGAATTGGGTAAATTCTACTCCTGCTAAACATAAACTTTATCTAATTATACTAACTATGTGGGTTTAAGAATAAATATCGAATGAACATAGGTTAATAAAGGATGTGATAAATAAATCACCTCAAAAGAAGTTAAAAGTAACTACTAGAAGAATGAATCCCCATTCCCTGGGAATTTTATTTTTTTAGTGCATGCTAAATCTCAATAAACTTATCATAGTGAAAGAACTTAATTCTACATAATATAAAGATTCAATGGATATTTTGGTGTTATAGGCCATATGATAACAAGGAATAAAATTTTTTCACATTATATCTCTCACTAGGATAATTCAAGAAGTGAGTGGTATAAATATTGGAATAAGAGGAGGAAACTCTCTTAAGATGAAGGAAGAAACAAAAAGAAATTATTCAGAAGATCAAAATATCTATAGAAAAAAAAAACAGATTTGATTTTCTATATGAGATACATAGAATGTCTGTTGAACCAATTCACTATGATGAAGACTCGATGAAAAAACATCTAGGGAAAATTACTTCTAACAAAAATTAAAAAAAGGAATATGGAAAAAGAAAATTAAAGATAATAATTTTATTATTGATACTACACTAAAATTTAGAAAAAAAGAATAAACTATGGATTCTTGACATTTTTTTCCTCACATATGACATGTGATGTAAAAATATTAAAAAATGTTCAGTGTTATGAAATAGTATTTATACACAAGGAACTCTTTCAATTCCTATCTGAAAAAACATTGAACAAAACACTAATATTGTTGTAACTATACTCCTTAACAAAATGGGTAGTGGAGATGAAAAAAATAACTTAAATTGAAATGGGTAGAATTATGCTCTTTGAATACAGTATTTATAAATTAATCTAGTGAGAAGATGTAAGTACATATGTTCATGTAGAAAATTGATGTTTTCCTTCACCAAAATCGAATATTACACCATATGAGATATGGTATAAACAAATAAATATATTAAAATACTTCAAGGTTTTTAGGAGTTCTTATGTATTGAAGAAAACAAAATTGGATTTAATAATGTGTGATGAAATGATGAAATAATATATTTCTATTCGATATTCGTCGAATGGAATGAAGTTACGACTTTTGGAATAATTATCTGTATAATTTGGTGGATTCCTTTGAGGGAAAAGTCATTGAGAACTGTCCAACCATAAAAAGACATAGATGATAAGGATGGTGTAATGAAAGTTATAATGATGAATTCTAAATAATTTTATTATAAGGAATATGTCTTTGACCTTAATCTTATAAAAGTTTATTTTTATCAGTTCATTGACGTGGAATGTAAGAACAGAAGAAAAAAAAAATTAAACAATTTATAAAAAACAACTTGAATAGGATAATATCATCAGAAATCAGAAGTCTCTATTTTAGACTATATGGAAATTTAGTTTTAAAAATAAAACATCACTTATCTCATCGGTTTAACCATAATATGTTTCATAATTAATTAATCATAGTGAATGGTAAAATGCGATGAATAAACAATTGATTCAAATTGAGAAAAAATGGATTATGAGGTATTGTTACACAAATAAAAGGAAATAATGTCATGGGTACAAAATGGGTGTTCATAAATAATCTTAATGAATATAGGGAAAATTTAAAAAATAAATAATAGCTATTTTATATTATTTATTCACAAGTGGATGGTTTTAATTTTGAAGAAACTTTTTCTCCATTTCAGGTCTTATAATGATAATAGAATTTGTATGCTACTGATCCTCAACGTTACAAAATCTATCGTATTGATGTTATGTAAACATTATAGAATTATGAAATTGAATAATAGGTTTATATTTATAACCCTAGTAGTTTCATACTTGATAATGATTGTACCATGGTTTATAAATTGAACAAATACATGTAGAGGTTGAAAGAGGCCCCTCAAGCCTCATATTCTAAATTTCAAAATTAACAAAAAGAGTTGAACATTGTAAAAAGAAAATTTGTAAAAACATATATGTGAAAGGGATTGGTAAAGGTAACATGATTTTCATTAATTTCCATCATGATATAAATTTTATTGGTGATAGGAAAAAATATTGTTATGAATTTGTTGAGAAGATGAAGAAGAACTTTGATATGTTAATCCTTGGAGTGTTGAAATTATTTATGGGATTAAATGGTCAAATGGGGAAGATATATCTTCTTATCAAAATAAAATTATTCAATGTATTTCTAACAAAATTATAGCATTGAATATCCAATGAAAGTTTCTACGCCTAAATATATTAGAAATAAGATGAGTAAAGATGATGCTTTTGAAAGAGTAAACCAACTGGATTTATAAAATTTAATCAAATGTTTACATTATCAAACTGGTTCAAGTTTAGAAATTTTACATGTTTTACCTTTTTTATTATATTTGAGTGATATTAAGGGATCACACATTATGGAAGAAATAAGGAATCATCTTGTATGGTAAAGGAACATCAAACTATGACCTGAGGTATAAACTGAGTAATGAGTCGAAATTTTAGGGTTTGAGTGATTTTTAAAAGGTTTTAGATTGAAATGGTCAAAAATAAATATTATTATAGTGACCAATGTTTTTAATACAAAATTATTTCATCTTTTAAGATGAATTTTTGATATATTTAACAAGTACACACCTGAGGACAATAAAGGTTTAGTGTCTTTGGAGACTAGATACACTGGCTTCTTTTTTCATGAAATATTTAAATCATATCCTATGAATATATTATTACATAATAAATTTATATACATTCCCTAGAAAAACCTTTCTTCATAATCCATGGAAATGAATCATTAGAAATAGTGATCTTTAATGCACAGTAAGGGAAACCATGGGATATAACTATCACTGATCATATGAAATAATAATATAATATTATGGTTGTGAGATTACAAACATAAATTAAAATGATTATTCCCAATAAGTCGTGGAATATAATCAAGGTCCATGTCATAATATTTTATCATTCCAAAAGAAATGTATTATAAGAATGGTAAATCATCAAAAATAAATCATGAACCATATGTTCATGTCATAAATGTGTGTCACCATCAGAAGTATAGAACCCATTTCACAAGTAAATTTTGACTATTGAGAAAAAAATCATAATTAATCATACATGATCATAGGTTTTCAACATCATAATGTTTTAGGAATTATCACTAGTTTCATATAGTATATCAAGCACATCGACTTGTTTCCCTTAGTTTTCTGACGATGTATAAAACATTTCCCAATGCATTGAGGTGATGTATAATTATAGGTCCTCCGATCATATAATGAAAACCACACACATATATATATATATATATGAATGTTCCCCATTATTATTAAACATTAATCATATCATCATATCATAACACATGTATGTATAATGTTTTTTATAAAAAATTCTCAATTTCGTTATAGAATAACCCCAAAAAAATTAATGGGTTCATAAACATCACATAATAAGAATCATAAACCAACCATGGAAAGAATGAGGATGGTATCATTTAATCATATCCTTAGTAAAACATATTTACCTCAAAAGATGTTATCATATATTCAAGTTCCTTCAAAATAAACACAGGAATATTTCCCAAGGAAAATAATGGTTTCACATTGAATTCACTTGATCAAAATATAAAAAAATTTAAAATTTTAAGGAAAATAAATTCTTGGAAAATAATCTTTGAAAATATTAAATTAACCATCAAAATATTGAATATTCATGATTGTGTGAAATTCTATTCATGTCGTATAACTGGATAGAAAACATTCCTTTCACACCTTCCTAAAAAGTCAAAGAGTACCTCATTTAGAAAATTAATAGAAGATTTCTTATAAAATGATTTTTACAACTCCAATTATGGATAAAAATGGATTTTTAAAATTATATAATAATATTAAATTCATTCATGAAACTGTTTTTAGAAAAAATAAATATAGAAGAAAAGGTATTTTTGACATAGAAGAGAAAAAAGTCAGTTTTCCATAAAAATGTTTTTATTCGCTTGAGTACATAAATTGAATAAAATTAATAAAAAAACTATTATTCATAAATAAATAAATAATAAGATTAGTTAAATGGATCTATTATATAATTATCATATAATTTCCTATGTATAAATTCAAGCATAAATATTGATTACTAAAAATAGTATGGAAACATAAATCCCTTCTCTCAGGTATCATATTTCTTTACATACATTAAAATATTTTTTATCATAAATTTAGATTTATTATAAATATATTATAAAACTCTACTCATATCAATAATACCATTTATAATTTACGAACAACATCTTATAACTAATTTATTAAATTTTTTTTGGTAAAATCACAATTCTGGTTAATAATTGCTTTATTTTTTATTCATGTTTTCATTAATAAGGATTAGTCCATGAACATTGATCATAATTATGTAATATAAACATGTTAATCTAGATATAAATATCATATATATTCATCCATAAAAAGAATAGATAAAAAATGAATTACACTGTTTATAGGGATGGTAGGACAAAATAATGAATGAATGTTGTTTTCACCTTCCAATAGATGGAAGTAATGAAAGGTAAATAAAAATATAACTTTAAAAAAACATTATATATCATATAAATCATATATATTCATCAAAAAAACCCTTATAAAAAACGGAGTACATCAAAAATGAATAACGAATCACATTGCTTCGTGGAGGTGGTAATTAAAATTCAACCATAAAATTGATTACAATGAAATTAATTATATTATTAATAATATAATATAACTAATTTTACATTGGAACTATTTTACAAAAAAATTTAAATTTTTACATTCATGAAACAAAAATATAGTTTCGAATAAAAATAAGTGTTTTCACTATTCACTGTGAAATGAGTCTTTTCATAGAAATCCTAAATATTCACTCTTTTTTAATATTGATATATTGATTTAAAAAATGAATATATTTTTATCAAATAAATTTTTTATAAGTTGAAATATTTTTTCAAACAAATCAATAAAAATATTCTTTGAGGAATAAATATTTTCGAACCATAATATGAATTTAAAAAATTTAATGTTTATTTCCAAATAATTAATCAAAACATTTTTATCTAGTTGGAACTTTTTATATATTATAGAATATGGTATTTCTTATTCATACCCACTATCTATAGGATATGTTATAATTTTCATGTATATATAATAATATTTCATGTTCTGTTTAAGCTTGGTATTTCATGTCGTATACATTATTAAATAAAATTATCTAATTAGAATATCTCGAGGTATTAAATTCTACCACAATTTATTAATTTAATTACATTTAATTTTAAAATGTTCTCTTTAATCAAGGGTTTGACATTTTAAAATTACCTTCGTGTAAATCCCACAAATGAAAAAGGGATAAAAAACATCATATAAAAATATGGAAAGGGAAATATATAGTTCATAGGGAATACTAGGTTTCCATATAAGAAAACATTACTAGTAACTGAAAATATCGACATGAAAAAAGAAAACAAACCATTAAGGGAAAATATAGAATGATATACAACAAGTTTTGGAGAATATTATGAGCCACAAAACCATTAATTTGTTATGGGTGAAATGACCATCAATTCATCTGAAATGAAGGTAAAAGTATATGTTTTTTAAATAAATCTCCCATAGTTGAATGATTCATTTACTTTCATGATTGGTAACATGAGAAAATATTTTTTCCTGGTTAATTTTCATATCATAAGCATAATTTCAACCTTTTTTTTCTTCGACTAATTTTTACTTCATATATTACACAATGAAATGAATATTAAAGAGCAATTTTTCATTCCCGAAACACTAAAATTAAATTTTAACAAATGGTATGATCCAGGAAAATAACAATTCATTCCCCCTATCTCAAAATATTTAAAAAAAACTAACATTTCTATAAATGGATAACTAGTATGATTAATCATATTTTAACATCAAGCAATATTACCCAAAGTTAAACTTAAACAATTTCATTCGTAATTATCCTTAAAATACATCCAAAATATATATGATCAAAATAAAAAAAATATCCTTATTTTTATAAAATAAATATAACATTAATCCCCCAAACAATATAAAGTGGATCTAAATTTCATATAAAAAATATGTGAATACATTGGTCATATATTCTAATGAATCATGGTAATAACCTGAATTACCATAAAACCTCAATAAAAATATACATACTTACAAAAAAATAATCTCCTATCATTATTTAAAATATAAATAGATTATCAAATATATTACATAAATCAAAAAATACAATAAAATAAGTCAAAGATACAAAAAATCACTTTTTGATCAAATTAATAATAAGTTCCAAGGTCTTTTGTACTATCCCATTTGCATTTTCAATAATTTCTTTATCTAAACAAACCATTATTATTTAAACATAGAGCACATATTATGGGTTATCATTCACCTAATAATGTTTTTTAACATAAATTTAAGCATACCATTAAATCAATTTTCTAGTCCATTTGTATCATTCCATGTGTTCTAGCAAATCTTTAATGATAAAATACTGTAAAATAATCATTAAATGTTTCATGATTTTTATAGTGAGAATACCATTTATAAATATAGTTCTAAAAATAATTATTAAATTCATCTACATAAAAACATCAGTCATTCCCCCATCCTATAAAACTCGTTATCAAGGCTCTGTCATCTTATTCATTAATTCCTTCTTCCTTTTATGTGTTATTTTTAGTCTATTCATCCTCAAAATTAAAGAAATTATTCATAAAACCATACTGATCCTCCCTTTAATCTTTACCCTTACAAAATTTATTTTCATAATTCCAATATTTTCCATAGTTAAAGAAATCAACCATTCATGAAACCTTAAGAAACCATTATTCTCATCCATTTTTCTAAAAAAATTCTAATTTTTCCTTGAAAAATAATTTATCTCTAACCTTATTTTCCACACCAAAACATATTAATATTCCTTTGAGACATTTTCATGTTTTCTTTATCCAATATACTTGGCATGTAGAGAAGTGATTCTTCTTACATTCGTTGTCCTCATGAAAATCTATTTTTATATTATTTTATGTGTCAATCAAATCAATATGTTTATATTTTTAGTAATATAACAAAGAAAATGATATAGAATAATAACAAGTTTTGACTCTATATCTCTTATTTAACATGTGTTTTCATAAGGAAAATCCTTCCACTATCCATCACATTATGTATTAACATAATTCTTCCTCGTTCTAGCCATTGACTAAAATCAAAAAACATTGTTTGAGAAACAACAATACTAGTGGGAAAAAAATAATCTTGAAAAATCCTTTATAGGACATCAAAATTAAGACAGCTTATTTTCTAACTATGACACAATAGGTTTAAACTAGGTCATTCCTGGTTATCATCTATTCAAATCGTTCACAATAATTTATAAATAAAATTTTATGTAACCAAATAATATAATCTAAAAGTGTCGACATACGAGCAGAGTAATGTCACACTCACTATGAACCATAATGATATATGAGATACACTCATGTAACTATTTTCATTGTTATTACCCCAAGACAAATCTGTTCCAATACCATGTTTACATCTAGTACCTATATAGGGTTGTATTACTGGGAAAACCACATAATCTCTACCTCACTCAAACTACAGGATGTTATCCAGTACTTATACATATCCCAAGAGATCACAATAATGTTATTTATCCCTAATATCTAAATATAAGCTAAACCTATTCACTGATACAAAATAAAATAAACCAATCTTTTCATATATAAATATTACAAATTTTTATATGAATATTCAATACATTTCACAAATAACTTCCTGAGGACTATAATGGTTCAGTGTTTTTGAATATAAAATAAAAAATAGTATTTTTTATGAAGTATAATCAACATACCCCACAAATATCATCCCACATAGTAATCTTTACGTACATACCATACGTAAACCAATCTATGTTCCTTAGTGAAATGAAAAAAAAAGAATGTGTGATCTCACTTACCTAGGAAAGGTCAACATTGGGGGATAAAAATCAATGATCATATCATTGAATAAAAAATATTAATAGTATGATCTCATTAACATAACTTAATATTTTCATACTCAATCATCCATGGATAATAATCATGTAACAAGAAATAAAAATTAATAATTTACAAATTCTGGAATCATAATAGTGAAAACCATCATAAATCAATCATGAACTATAAGTTCATTTTATAAAATCAATGCACCATCATAGGTAAATAAAAAATTTTACATGAAATGTTAACTACGAAGACCATAAAATCATAATGAATCAGGAATAAACACATGTTTTAGTATCATACCAAATCAGGTACCATTGGTTGTTTCCCATAGTGGATCAAACACATTGATTTGTTTCTAGTTATTATCTCATGAGATATAAAAATTTGACCAAAACATTGGATGACTATATAATTCTTGGACAAATGGTCAAAAAAATGAGAAACATATATATGTGTGCCATAATATCATAAAACATTCACCATATCATCATAACATAACCAATACAAGGAAAATGGGTTTCAGAAACATTTCATAATTTCGTTACAGAATAAACTATAGAAAATAAATGGGTTTATAAACCAATCATCATAGAAATCACAAACCATTTAGAAAATGAATAATAATGATATCCTTGGATAATATCTTTCGTATAGCATAATTAATATTATAGGATGTTATCATAGATGCAAATTCGTTGAAAATAATCACTAGAATATTTCCATTGTAAAATATCCTTTTTACTTTGAAATATCCTATATAAAAATTAAAAAATTTACAAATAATAATGGAAGCATTTTATTTTAAAATATCCATCAAAAAATGAAAAATAAACTTCCAAATATTGATTATTCTACATAGTGGGAACATTCATTCATTTCTTATTAGTCAAAATAAAACATTCATTTTAAACCTTTGTAAAAATTCAAAGAGTACCACATTCGGAAAATGACAAGAAAATTCCTTACAAACAATTATTTTAAATAGTAAATCAGTAGTAAAAATTTGTTTAGAATATCATATATTAAAATAAACAAAAATTATATAATTCTTTTGTATAAAACATAAACATAGAAGAAAAAGTATTTTTGAAAGAAGGGAAAAATATAGTAAGTTTTCCTTGAATTTGTTTTTGATCTATTGAGTTCATAAAGTGAAGAAAAAATAAAGTAAACTTGTATTATTTAGAAATAACTAGATAAAAATAAAAAATCACAAGATTTATTAGATAAAGATTATATAATTTCATCAATGTAAATTCAAGCATAAACAAAATTAATATAAAATAAGATTGAAACACATATCCCTTGATTAAAGTGTCTTCATTCTTCATATACGTTAGAACCTCCAATATAATAAACATATATTTATTATACATGCAAGAACCCAGTTCTTATTCAGAGGTATGAGCTTCTTCTTTCCTCTTTTCCTTAAGTGTTTTTAGGAAAATAAGGAAAAATAGGGAAAATCCTAAATTTTTTAAGTACATGTCGTGTACGTTTTCCACACGCCATTTACTTTTGGATGTGTAGGGATGAGTATATAGAGCGTGTAGCCATGTTGGCGATAAAAGGTGTAGGAACAGACTACATGCCGTGTAGTGGTACTTTACACGTCGTGTAGTCAATCGGCAAGCCAAAAAAGTAAGGCGGGGGAGCAGCCACCAGCTGGATGACATTACACGCCATGTAGTCAGGAGTACATGTCGTGTACTCATGTAGATGGATGAACAGTGCAGCGGTGCTGCCAGAGGAACAGTTAAATGAAGGGAGTACACACTGTGTAATTGGAAGTAAATGTCGTATACTTGGAAGTACACGCCGTGTACTTTGTTTTTTTTTTGCTTAAAATGGGAAGCATCCCCCCCTGTTCATAGGGAAGGCTTAGAACTAGAGGAAGGAGAGGGAGGGGACGGCCGAACCATTGATGATCTGCTGGGTGTTCATCTGGAATTCATTTCCGCCTCGGACAATCTCGTTGGAACCGCACGGGTAAGCCCTCTCTTCTCCTGGAGGGTTTCTTACCAATTCTTTCCCTAGCAGGATTTATTTGAGGTTGAATGAAAGTTTTCTTACCTTACATCTGTTTCGTTCTTGGATGTTTCTGGAACCGACGTTCGTGTATAGCGCTCGTTGGCATATAAGGTATGTGGCTTGGTGTTTAGTTTCCCAACAACCGTGTGTTTTGTGCATTTTTGTACCACGAACCCATGTTGGGGTGTCTGGTGGCTGAGGTAGTTGATATTGATAACAACCTAGAACAGTATAGGTAATTGAATAAACTGTAAAACTGCTATTTGGGATCGTTTCTTGGATCCGGAACAACCGTGGGGGTGTGTTCCCCTGTTTAGCCGTTTGGCCAGGATACCCGAGGGTAATCCTTCGAAGTAGTAATTGTATAATTTCCTTGAGAGTAATTTCTTGTTACTTCTTGTTTATCTGTTGAGGATGGCCCAGTTACTTATTTGGTCTGAGGGTGTTGTGTTTATTATCCTGTGGGCACTAAAATTTTTATCCTGAGGGCTGTAGTTATTTCACCTGAGGGCAACCTTTCGTGCCTGAGGGCTTGACTTTTGTGCCTGAGGGTGACACTTTCTACACCTGAGGTCAAATCTTGTTACGCCTGAGGTCTATACCTACGGGTTAGATTCTGCTTACCTGAGGGTAAGGTTTTTCTTGTCTGAGGACATGGACTGTTTTCTTTGAAATTCACTATGGTGATTTCTAATATTTAATGGATTAAATGAATAATAAAATGGAAATTTAATTGTTATGATAGTTACTTTTCTGTACTTCTTACTTTATTGTATTTTACCATTTCACATTGTTGTTGAATGCTTACACGTATTTGGGCATGGGTCTTTGGTGGGTGCCTACTGAGATATATTTCTCACACCCTGTTTGGGTCACGCTTTTCGGCCCAAACAGAATACGTTGATACAGTTGTGGATAGGGGCAAGAGTCCCTATACAGGTACATGATTTCTGCTGAGGAGTATTAGGGAATGGGACCGATCCTAGGCTCTCGATGCTGCTACCAACTGTTTTTCTTTGTTTTGATGTACTCTTCTTTCTGTTGTACAGTATTGATGTATAACATGTTCTGGATATTTTCTTAGAACTTGAGATATGTAGTGTCATTATTTATATATTGTTGTCTATATCCACTGCTGTTGTTTATTTCTGTTGTGTATGTTTTACAGCAACCATTGGTCTTTGAAAGTTTTATTTTGTATTCTGTGGCACTACACTTTGACAAATGAGGGCATAGTTTTCAAACTATTAGACCTGGGCCCTCGCTTCTAGTCGGCAGCCTCTAGAGTTTGGGGAAATGTGATTGAGGTCACGTGGCAAACCGAGTTTGGGGCACCCATTTTGTGGCACCCAGAACCAGGACGTTACAAAGTGGTATCAGAGGGGTTATTTTCTTTGACTTACTATTTTTAGTCGTAGTCAGGGATAGGAAGAATGGTAGTTGGTAATAAGATGTTCCCGGGCATAGCTAACCCGTGTACAGAGAAAAACCAGTCTACCTCGTATTTTGTAATTTTTCTGATTTTGCAAATTTTACAGTTGGTATGTTTTCACTGTTGGGTGACGCACTTGAGATTGTTCTGTTATAATTTATTTGTGGGTTCTATTTAGTTGCAACCCGATGATATGAGGGTATGCCATCTCATGCATCATATTGGAAAATTCTAGATAAAACATGCCATGCATAGTTTCCATTCTATGTAGGTGCATTATAAATTTCATGTTGTTTTGATAGTTGTTGTGCTCGTAAATCATGTTGTCGTGATAGAAGCTCTGATAAAATACATGCCTTGTGATATAGTAATTTTTGTGTGAGCTTTTGATAGAATGGACGCCAAACGTTGGCTTTTGGGGAGTATGGTCCCTCACTGACTGAAATTTGGTGGATCATTAGATGGTTATTTTTCTATAACAAAGATAAGATGTAAAAAGTTGATTCGTGGAGAGTATGGGACCTCACGAGTCGAAATTTGACACTTAGTTGTTTTTTTCGGTATTTTCCGGGTTCCAGAAAAGTTTCTGAGACATACTGTCCGGAAACCCAGTATACACACTGTGTGGTATTTTTACACACGCCGTGTATAGGCTTCTGTTCGAGAATTAAAATAATGTTTTTGATTACACGTGGTGTACCCAGAGTACACGCCGTGTAGTCGCATCCCGTGTCATAAACCATGTGGGCGGTGACACGGGGTAGAGAAGTCTTGGGTAAAACACGCCGTGTACTAGATATACACGCTGTGTAGTATTGACCTGAATTCTGGCCGTGTAACTAACAACACGGGTTGGTGAACTCCTTTACAGAACATGTCATGTCAATAATGTACACTCCGTGTAGTGTGACCTGGGGACTCGACTGTGTAACTAACAACATGGGATGATGTCACTGTTCCTTGAATGCGCCACGTACCTTTTGGACACACCATGTAGTCTTTTCCAAGGACAAACCGTGTAGACATAACTATGTGGTTGGGAAACGGGGTGACGTACACATGGTGTGCGGGTGTAACACGCCATATAGTTATAAGCCGAGTAGTCGTCCATGTCACCAATGACATGGGAATTTGGAAAATAACACCATACACACCGTGTTGTTATCATACATGCCGTGTAGTTTTTATTCAATGGGTGTCGTGTGGCATAGCCGTGTCGAAGGACCCAGGAAGGGGAAGGGAATTCAAGTAAACGTCATGTAGTCAGTACACATTCCATGTAGTCTTGTTTTGTAAATCTTGAAATTCCTTCTTCCCATTGTTCCCTTTGTGGTTTCTTCGCTTTCAATTTTGATAAATCTTGATCTAAGGAGTGCTTTTGACCTTGTAGTGTCATGCTGCCTAGACGTCCACGCGCTGTTCACCAGGAGAGCGGCAACGAGAATACTCCGGAGATGGTGGTCCATGGGCTACCAGTTGATCCTCCAGCAGAGCCAGATGCGGCACCAGCTGCTATACCGGACAGAGACGCGGAGGTGCAGTTACATGAGGGATTTATGCGGTTCATGCAGACTTTTTAGGGAGCACCGCTAGCTGCCACATCTATGGATAAGCTGACGTGTATATTCCAGCAGCAGTATCCGCTGACGTTTTCAGGGAATGGCGGACCAAAGGCTAAGGTGTCTTGGTTAGGGTCGATGCAGACTATTTTTGAGCATCTTGAGATGCCTCCAGGGCAGAGGGTCAAGTTCACGAATTACGTGATGCATGATTCCTCCAATAGGTGGTGGGATGTCACCACCCAGTCAGAGAATCACTAGGACATGGCATGGGAGGATTTCCATACAGTCTTCTATGACTTCTTCATTCCCGAGATGCTGAGGAAAAATAGAGCTCGACAGTTCATGAATCTGAATCATGGTGCTATGTCAATGATGGAAATATTCTGCTCACTTCACTGAGCTTCAGCGCTTTGCGCCCATGCTGGTGGGGGATGAGACACTGAGGGCCAGACGTTTTAAGGATGGTCTTTGTTATGACATTCGAGCACTTGTAAACATTTTCAGGTTCCCTAATGTACATGCTATTGTAAATCTGGTGCTGATTACAAAAAGAAACCAGCGGGAATCTAGTGGTGTGGGCCAAGGTGGTTCAACAACAGTTACTCGTACTATTTCTGTTGGTAATAGGAAGAGACAGATGGACTTCTCTCAGGGTGGCAGTACTAGCCAAGCAGCTTCTTCAGGTGGCCTGGTCAGGTGCTACCAGTGTGGTAGAGAAGGGCACAAAAGACCGCAGTATCCAAGAGAACCAGTGGAGTGCCGAGCTTGCGGCAAGATGGGTCATCTGCAGCGATTTTTCCAGGAGTTTCTACTGGTGGCTAGTGAGAGGGGTTCTCTGCAGACTCCGTGTGCGGGAGAAAGACCTGTGGCTTCTTACCAGTCTGGGAACTGGAGTACACCAGGGCATGCATGTAGAGATGGTGGTCATGGTCGTGGTAACCAGGCACCAGGTTATCAGAGACAGCAGGGCGGGACAGCTCAGGGTAGTTAGGCTGTGTCATAGGGCCATGGCACTGGGCAGGCATATACATTGCAATAGACCCAGCAGGAGCAGGATCCCGAACCTTCTACTATCAGAGGTACTATTCTAGTATCTTCTCTTTTATCTTCAGTACTTTTTGATACAGATGCTACACATAGTTTCATATCTATACCCGTTGTGGAGAGCCTTGGTCTCTGTGATTCCACTTCTTCTGATATCATGACTCTAGACACTCCGTTGGGGACTAGAACGGCTGGTGTGCGTCAGTACAAGGAGTACCCCCTTGAGGTTGGTGGGTGTCACTTTCCTTGGGACCTCTATGTCTTAGAGATGACAAGATATAACTTTATTCTCAAGATGGTCTGTTTGGTTCCCTTTCGGGCCTTTGTAGACTACTATCGTCGCAGGGTGCGTTTCACGTCACCAGAGGGTAGAGAATTTCTATACAAGGGAAAATGGGATGTTAAGGCGATTCGAGATGGACCAGAGAATCTTGGGTGAGGTGGAGTCATAGCCTAAATCACGAGTTTATATCTGGATGACCAGGGGACTTGTCAAAAGGATTTCCCTCCAATGGTTGATCATTTTATGGATGTATTCCCGGATGACTTATCAGGTCTACCTCCGGAGCATGAGGTGGATTTCTCTATTGAGCTTGTTCCAGGAGCATCACTGGTGTCTATTCCTCCTTATAAGATGGCCACACCTATGTTTCAGGAGATCAAGAGGTAGTTAGAGGAGTTATAGTAAAAGTGTTTTATCTGACCCGATACTTTCCTTGGGGTTCGCTGATCCTTTTTGGAAAGAAGGCAGACGGTACCCTCAGACTCTGTGTGGATTATCAGAAGCTGAACCAGTTGACGATTAAGAACCGATATCCTTCTCCAAGGATTGATGATCTTTTTGATCATCTTTGTGGAGCACGAGTGTTCTCGAAGATTGTATTAAGATCCGGATATTATCAGTTGTGCGTGAGACCATTTCTTATACCTGTCACAGCTTTCAGGAGCAGGTATGGTCTATACGAGTATAAAGTTATGCCGTTCGGACTCACAAACGCGCCAACGGTTTTCATGGCTCTGATGAATCGAGTGTTCCATACTTATCTGGACTCTTTTGTGGTATTATTAGTGGATGACATCTTTTATACTCTCACACTCGACACAATCATGCCACCCATCTTGAGATCATAATGAGTACACTGAGAGAGCATCGACAATATGCTAAGCTCTCAAAGTGCCACTTTCGGATGGACCAGATTCACATCCTCGGTCATGTCATCTCAGAGGTAAGAGTTTTAGTAGACCTAGAGAAGGTGAGAGGAGTAGTTTCTTGGGAGAATACTAAGATTGTGTATGAGATAAAGAGTTTCTTAGGGCTGGATGGTTAATACATGTGCTTCATAGAGGACTTCCCCCACTTATCAGCAACGTTGATGGGTCTAACTAAGAAGGGTGTGATGTTCGTTTGGTCAAAAGCTTGCGAGACAGCCTTTCAGGACCAGAAGGGAAGGTTGACATCAGCACCAATCCTGATACTCCCCAAGCAGGGGAAGAGCTATACATTTTACTACGATGCATCAAGTATTAGGCATGGAGTAGTCTTGATGCAGGATGATCGAGTTGTGGCGTACGGGGCTCCGAAGTTGAGGCCACATGAGAAGAATTACCCAATGCATGATCTCGAGTTGGTCTCAGTAGTGAATGTGTTGCACTATTAGAGACATATTTGCTGGGAGAACGTTTTTTGGTCTTCACCGACCACAAAAGTCTCAAGTACATCTTTACACAGCGTTATTTGAATCTGAGGTAGCGAAGGTGGGTCCAATACCTACAGTACATCGATTTTCAGCTCGCTTATACACCTGGTAAAGGTAATACAGTAGATGATGTACTGAGCAGGAAGACTCAGATATAGGCAGTGCATGAGGCCAGTGATGAGTGGAAGCTCATGGCTTTGTTCTCTGAGATGCATCTGGAGGTGCACGATAGTCAATGGTAGACATATCTTTCCACTTTAGTTGGGACTTCTAACCTCCTGGATAGAGTGAGGATGACACATCTATCTATTTCAGAATGTCTAGTTCTACAGGATTCGGTGCCAAGTGTGGACCCTCCTCCTGGTTGGAAGATAGGTGATGATGAGGTTTTTCATTTCCATGGAAGAGTGTGGGTTCTAGGGGATATACGTGAGGAGCTGATGCGAGTGTTTCATGCTTCAGCTTGGGCAGTTCATCCCGGGGTTGCCAAGATGTACCGAGACTTGAGACGTCAGTACTAGTGGCCGGTTATGAAGAGAGATGTAGCTGGTTATATTACGAGATGTTCTACCTGTCAGTAGGTAATGGCAGAGCATCAGAGACTAGTTGGACTATTACAGCAGTTACCCATTCCAGAGTGGAAATGAAATTATGTCACGATGGATTTCGTGACCGGGTTGTTGAGGTCACCTCGAGGCAATGACTTAGTGTGGGTTGTTGTGGACAGACTCACGACGGTAGCTTACTATTTTCCAATCACGGAGACCATCGGTTTTTATGATCTCAGAATGCTATATATTCGAGAGATCGTACGACTTCATGGGGTCCCTCATTCTATCGTTTCAGATAGGGATTCCCGATTACATCTCATTTCTGGCAGAGTTTTCAGAGGGCACTGGGTACACAAGTACTTCTGAGCACAGCATACCACCCTCAGACAGATGACCAGTCAGAGCGTATGATACAGGTGCTAGAGGGAATGTTGCATGCATGCATCCTAGACTTTGGGGGCTCTTGGGAGAAGCATATAACCTTAGTCAAGTTCTCATATAACAATAACATTTCGGAGACTATTGAGATGACACCATACAAGGATTTATATGGTAGGTCATGTCGTTCACCCTTGTGATGGATAGAGGCAGGTGTGGTGGCATTACTAGGGCCACAGCTCATGCAGGAATCATCTGAGCAGGTCCAGTTGATTTAGAAGTAGATGGCTACTACACCGTCTTGTTTGAAATCTTATTCTGATCGTCGCAGATGACCTTTGGAGTTCGTTGTCGGGGATCAGGTTTTCTTGCGTGTTTCGCCGAGGCCGGGACACAAGAGGATCTGGAGACAGGGTAAGCCTTCACCACGGTATGTGGGGCCATTTGAGATTCTTTAGAGAGTTGGGAAGGTTGCCTATCGGTTCCAGTTACTACAGTGATACCGAGCCATGAACGACGTCTTCCATGTATCTCAGTTGCGCCGTTATCATTCAGACCCGTCTCACGTCTTTCAGCCAGAGGAGACTCAGCTTGAGTTTGATGCGTCCATTGAAGAGCATCAGATTCGTATTTTTGATAGGAGCACGAAGGTTCTCTGAGGTCGGTCAGTTCCTCTCGTATGGGTGCGATGGCAGCATGGCTGAGTGAAGGATGAATCCTGGGAGCAGGAGACTGATGTACGTGCTTAGTGGCCGGAGTTATTCACAGTTATATCTTCACCACCCTTGGATGGGAAATTCTGGGACAAATTGCTATATGGGGGGAAGTTTGTACGAACCTGGTTCTTATTCTAAGGTACATGCATCTTCATTCCTCTTTTCCTTAAGTGTTTTTGATAAAATATGGAAAAATAGGGAAAATCCTAAATTTTGTAAGTACACGCCGTGTACTTTTTACACATGTCGTGTACTTTTGGCCATGTAGGGATGACTACATGGGGCGTGTAGCCATGTCTATGAAAAAGGGTGTAGGAACTGAATACATGTTGTATAGTGGTACTTTACACGCCATGTAGTCAGTCGGCAGGCCAAAACAGTAAGGTGGTGGAGTAGCTGCCAGCTGGATGACAGTACACGCCATGTAGTCGGGAGTACATGTCGTGTACTAATGTCGATGGATGAATAATGCAGCGGTGCCGCCAGAGGAACAATTAAATGAAGAGATTACAAACCATGTACTTGGATGTACACGCCGTGTACATTGTTTTTTCGCTTAAAATGGGCAGCAACCTCCCCTATTCATAGGGAAGGCTTAGAACCGGAGGAAGTAGCGGGAGGGGATGGCCGAAACATTGAAGATCTGCCGGGTGTTTGTCAAGAATATGTTTCCACCTCGGATGATCTCATTGGAACTGCACGGGTATGCCCTCTCTTCTCCTGGAGTGTTTTTTACCAATTATTTCCCTAGAAGGAGTTATTTGAGGTTGAATGAAAGTTTTCTTACCTCAGATCTGCATTGTTCTTGGACGTTTCTGGTACCGACATTCGTGTATAGCGCTCGTTGGCATATAATGTAGGTGGCTTGGTGTTTAGTTTTCCAAATGTCATGTGTTTTATGCATTTTTGTACCATGAACCCATGTTGGGGTGTCGTGTGGCTGAGGTCGTGTCGATTTTTAATAACATAGAACTGTATAGGTAATTGAATAAATTAGAAAACTGTTATTTCGGATCATTTCTTAGATCCGGAACCACCCTGGGGGTGTGTTCCAATGTTTAGCCATTTGGCTAGGATACCCGAGGGTATGCGTTCGAAGTAGTAATTTTAGAATTACCTTGAGAGGAATTTCTTGTTAATGCTTTCTTACCTATTGGGCATGGCCTGATTACCTATTTGGCCTGAGGGTGTTGTTGTGATTAGCTTGTGGGCACTATACTGTTTAGCCTGAGGGCTGTAGTTATTTCACCTGAGGGCAACCTTTCGTACCTGAGGGCTTGAATTTTGTGCCTGAGGGTGACACTTTATACGCCTGAGGGAAAATTATTTTATGCTTGAGGGCTATACCTGCGGGTTGGATTCTGCTTACCTGAGGGTAAGGTTTTTCTTGTCTGAGGACATGGACTGTTTACTTAGAAATGCACTGTGGTGATTTATAATATTTAATGGATTAAATGAATAATAAAATGGCAATTTAATTGTTATGTTAGTTACTTTTCAGTACTTCTTACTTTATTGCATTTTACCATTTCACACTGTTGTTGCATGCTTACATGTAGTTGGGCACGGGCCTATGGTGGGTTCCTACAGAGATATATTTCTCACACCCTGTTTGGTTCATGCTTTTCGGCCCAAAAAGATTAAGTTACTACAGGTGTGGATAGGGGAAAGAGTCCCTATACAGGTATATGATTGTTGCTGAGGAGTAGAAGGGAATGAGACCGAGCCTAGGCTCACGATGCCGCTACCAGCTATTTTGCTTTGTTTCACTGTACTCTGCTTTCGGGTTTACTGTATTGATGTATAACATGTTCTAGTTGTTTCCTTAGAACTTGAGACATGTAGAATCATTATTTATATATTGTTGATTATATCCACTGCTGTTGTTTATTTCAGTTGTTTAAGTTTTACAGCTTCCACTGTTCGTTGTATGTTTTATTTTGTATTCCGTTGTGCTACACTTTGACAAATGAGGTCATAGTTTCCCCACTATCAGACCTGGGCCCTTGCTGGTAGTCGTTAGCCTCTGGACTTTGTATAAATGCGCTTGAGGTCACGTGGCGAACCGGGTTCGGGGCACCCGTTGTGTGGCACCTAGAACCGGGATATTACAATACATGTATTATAGAAAAATAATTAAATATATCACAACATTTATGATCTAATTATGACATATTATCACACATTTACTAAATTTTTTTTTATTAAAATCATTTTTCTTACAGATAACTGGTTAATTTTTATGCTTGTTTCGGTTGAGTAATCACTATCCTGATAAGTCAATCAAGGATGCATAATTAGAAAATATTTAATCATGATATAAATTTAATATATATTAATTATATATATAAGTATATCAAAAAAATTGAGATTGAAAAATGAATTACCCCATTCATAGAGAGGTAGGTAGTACATATGATTAAAAACTATTTTAACTTTTGGACGGGTCGAATGAAACAAATTTTAATAAAAATTAAACTTTAAAAATAATTATGTTATATAAATAATTTATTTTCATAAAATATAAACATATTAATATCCCTATAAACAAGAAATGATAATAAAAATCACATCACTTCGTAGAGGTGGTAGTCCACACGTAAGCCCGAGCAATATTATCATTTTTCAACGGATTGGAAGGTAAGAAGGTAGATATAATATTATAATTACATAAGAAATAGTATATGATAAAATTAATATATAAACATTAAACCCATCATAAAAATAATTAATTTAATATTATTATGTAAATTTAATAGTATAACTACATGGAGATTATAAGTTGTACGTCGTCATGAGTGATACTTTCACATCCCATTCAATAGAAAATAATGTGATTACATATTTTTTATACTCATAATAAAATTATATTATGATGTGTATAAATAAGTTAGTATTTATTGAATAATATAATTGATTTTGAGGAAGTATAAGAATAAAAAATTGAAGGAGTTCGAGTAATATAATAACCATGTCTTCAATAGGCATCCTTCTGATCCCTTCTTAAGGGACCTAAGAACCATATTTTGAGAATAAAAGGACATATAATTCATTCTTAGTGTGGTGTGAAAGATAATTTGGATTGGTTTGGTAAAAATATAAGGATTAATGTGTTTTTATGAAGATAAATAATATGCTCCTTTCTATAAGTGAGGGGAGGAAAACTCTTGGAATTTGTTAAAATATTAAAATATAATTAACTAATTCTCTATCAAAATTGTTCTAAATGTATAGAGATATGAATATAATATAATATTTGTTCTAAAACCCCTTGAACAATAAAATTTTTATTGATTTTTTTTGTGTTTTAAACTATATCTTTTTCAACCCAATAGCTGATCTATTTAACCATAACCATGGTAAAAAAATCACTCTTAGAGGGTAATAATTTTACTTATAAAGTCATAATGGGATCATAAATGGAAAAGAGGTTTAATTTTAAAACATATACTAACATTTTTTTCTTATTTTAAAATTTTAATGATTTTTATATAATTTAAATAAATATTTTATTCATAAAATATCATTAATTCCATTTTTGACACTATTCGTTTAATTTGAACTTAAATACATCAACACATATATGAAATTTAAATATAATCCTTATAAATATAAATAATATGTTCTATTAATTTCAGAATTCATTCAAACCAAGAAATACAAAATATTATATTACATTTTTTATTTTTAAAATCATTTATTTTATTTTTATATTAATTGATGAAATACAGTGTCGGTGTTGAATAATAACTTAAGATATTTATATAATCACTAAAATTTAAAAATAAATTATCATTCTAAAATTATATTCATTATTCTCAAAAATACCATTAATATTCATTAAAAACTTCCTTTTTCCCTATTTGAACACATAAATTTTATTTAAAAGTAATTGAGTGACATTTGGTATTTTTATTTTCTTTAAATATTATATATGTCATTTCAGGGAAATGTGTCCCTCAAAAAATTAAATTTAAGTCCCATGGTAATAATGTTTAATTCGACCATAATAAATAAGAATTAAGTTGAAAAATAATTACTTCAACTCGTTTTTTTAATCTGGGATAACCTAATTTAACGTTTACCAACATGATAAATTATACTGTAATTATTATTCATATTAATGAAAAATAAAAGGGAATTATTTACCAAATTTAAAAATCATGATTCCAAATATGGTATCTATTTTGAAATTTTCAATCTCCATAAGTGGTAGAAATTAATTTAAGATAAAAATGGATACCAAAATTTGAATTTGGATGTTCAAAATAAAGAGAAATATTTTGTTTTTTAGACTACTCTAAATACTGGAAAATAGAATGAACCTTATATTTTGGAGAGTGGTTTCCTAAAATCTGATAGGTGACGTGAAAATATTAAAAAAATATTGAGGAAAATAAGGGAGGATTTGTACACAAGTTTCTCTTTCAAGTCCTTTCATAACAAATAGAGAATTAATCTATGATGCAGTACTCCCTACACACCTTACCAACATGGATTACTCAAAAAGAAAAAAAATTAAAATGGGATGAACCATTCTCATTTAATATAAATAGTTATCATTCTTATAGAGTTGATTTTTAGGTATATATTCATCTATTCAAAATAAATTTTTACTTTAACCATGATCAAATAAGACCCAATTTGAGACATGGGATAAGAAAAATAATATGGTAAAATACAATAAGGTTTTTTAGATTCCTTTCATAATAAAAATAAAAAACCATGAGTTAGGAAAGTCTGAATAAAAATATTAAAGATGGTTTATCATGGGATATTCATCATGTTGAAAAAATTAAAACATCTAAAATAAATGACTGTAAAATTTAGTTGATTCATTTGATATACAATTCCTCGAAAACCATACCACATTTAAATAAGTTATTCTATATGATTTGGATGGAGTATTAAAATATAAAATGATTAAATATAAATAATTAAATGAGATATAATTTGATTGTAATCCTAATATTATATAATTTTATTCTAATAAGTCCAATTATGAGGAATGTAAGATCAGATGAAAATAAAAATATATATAGAATTTAGAAAAATAACACGAATTCAATAATATCATTAGAAATCCAAAATTTATAGTTTAGACCAGATGGAAATTTATGCTTGAAAATCTATGTTCACTTAGCTCATTGGTGGAATCACAATATGTTTTATAATTATATGAGTGTAAATAATGATTAAATGAAATGAATAAAGAGTTATATCATATTTAGAAAATTTAATCATGGGTTCTTATTCCATGACATAAAGGAAGGAATGTTATAGCAACAAATTGATATTCAGAAATAATCTTAAAACACAAGGGGGAATATGAGAAAAAATAATAGATATCATATAGTGGTTATTCACAGGTGGAAGGTGTTGATTTTGAAGAATCCTTTTACAAATTTTTAAGGTTTCAAACTATCAAAATAAATTTGGTTGTTACAGCTTAATGGAATTACAAGGTCTATAATATGGATATTAATTTATCTTTCTTGAATTGAGAAATTGAATAATTGGTTTATAGTGAGAAAAATATTCGGGTAATACTTGATATTGATTGAACTATAGTCTATAAATTGAATAAATAATTATGCATGATGATGTAAGACACTCAATCTTGATATTCTAAACATGAAATTTTCCTAAAGTAGATGTACTTTTCTAGAAGAAAATTGTTAAAAACAAATATGATAATTATAAGAGTATATATACCCACATTTCCATTTTTCACATTAATGATATAATTTTTATGGGTGAGAAGGATAAATATTTTCAATTTTTTTTAATATATGAAGAAGAAAATTAATATGTTTATTATTAGAGAGTTGGAATACATTATTTGATTATAAATTCTCTATAAAAGAATATAAATTTTCCTCTAATAATAAAATTATTCCAAAGAGTTATTAAAAAGTATAGCACTAAATATTTAATGGATGTTTATACACCAATTTTAATTAGAATTTATATGAGTAAAGATGATGTTTTATAAAGTTTAACTTAGAAGTATTTCTGAAAACTAATCAAATTTTTACATTATCTTACTACTTCAAGACCAAAAATAGCCAATGTTTTACTATTTTATGAATGATATAAGAGTGATCTGAAGGAATCACAAATTATGTAACAAAAAATCATCATGAATATTAAAATAACACTAAACTATTGATTGGTATAAAAATTGGGTAACGAATTGAACATTATTTGTATCACTAATAATGATTTGGCTAGATATTTCAGTGATCGAAGATCAACATTGGTATAGTAACCTTATATTTTCAAACTTAAATATTATATTTTTTTATGAAAAAGCATTGTATTTCACAGATACATATCTGATAACCACAAATGTTTAGTTTCCTCAAAGACTATATACGAAAAATTTATCTTTCATGAATGATATTCAAAATCTCTTATGAATATACCCTCACGTAGTAATCTTCATCGGCATAGCCTAAATAAAACATTCTTCATTACATATGGAAACAAAAAATTAGGAAAGCTGATCTTAGATTCATAGTAAGGGTAACCATGTGATATAACTATCAATTATCATAATACATAATAAAATAAGGTTAAGGTTATGATATCATGAACATAATTAAAAATTTTATAATCAATAATTCAGGGATAATAAATATGTCCCATGGAAAAAATTATCCTTTCAAAAGACAGGTATCATAAGAGTGAGAAATCATCATAAATCAATCATGAAACCCAAGTTAACATCATAAAATAGCATCACCATCATAATTATATAAACCATTTCATATTCTCATCATCAAATACTAAGACCACAAAATGATAATGAATTAGGATTCAACACCTATTTTCTATATCATAATGGATCAAACATCATCACCAATTTCCCATAATAGATCATGCATATCAACTAGTTCCCCATATTTATCTCATTAGATATAAAATTTTATATAATTTATTGGAAAGGTATATAACTCTACTATAACCTATCATGTAATGGAAACCTTATATATGTCTACCACATGATCATAAGACATTCTTAATATCATTATATAATAAATCTTTAAAGTAAAATTGGTTTCATAAAAAAATAATAATTTAATCATTGCACGACTCTTAGAAAATAAATGGGATTGTAATCATATCATCATCAAAATCCTAAACCATCCATATAAAGAATAATTATCGTATCATTAGATTATATCCCTAGAAAAACAAAATAGACATCAAAGGTTATTATCATAGATGAAAATTCTTTCAAAAGAATCAATGGAATATTTATTAATTAAAATACCTATTTCACTTAAAATTCACTTATTTAAAATTAAAAAACATCTAAAATATTAAGTAAATTATTTTCTTCAAAAATACACAAAAAAATTATAAATTAAGCTTCAAAAAAATTGGGCATTCGTGATTATCACACATGTTTCTTTTTTTTTAGGAAATGTTGTTTTATTTTAAGTTTTTTTATCCCTCGGTTTCCCCATGATAATTTGGAGAAAATTCAGGATATGATAATGGAATTAGGTGGAACATTGTTGGTGCAGGTTTTTTCAAACAGTGCACCCTTTCATGAGAAGTCATGCAGCATTTTTTCTTTTTATAATAGAGATAAATTGGACAGTTGGTGCATGGTTTGGAGACTGTGTGGGGAAACCATGTGGCATGTCCCTCTAAGAAAATAATTGGTGCACGGTTTCGCAATATTTGGAAAAACAAGTGGGAAAACCTATTAACTTTTATGGGTCAACAAAATGGTATTTCTACCCTTTTCTCCTTCTATATTATACTCTAAACTCTAATAATCTTCCCATCATTGGATTATTCACCATATGCGCCTCTTCCATCCCACCTTTTTTCTTTTCATATTAATTTTTACATGGATTGGGAGTGGATTCTCCAAGAATATATAAGTTCCTTTATCTCTTGGTTTATCCACTTTTCTAGGGTTCTCTTCCCCACATTCTTAATTTCCTATCTTCCAGCAGGCAGAATGACCTAATGATGGAACAATATTGTGTTGTTTAATAACATATGAGGATTAATGTGAAATATTTCCTTGTTAGGGTCTTATGGTTTTGCGGTTATGGTTTTACATCATTTTCCAAAAGATTCTATGTGTGAGGTAGGTGGTCCCATGATTTTACATTGTTGGATGATTTAATATTTTTTTTTAATTGTTTATAGGTTTTCTATGGATTTTTTATGAGGTTTGAATTTTGTTTTTGAATCATTTTTAGACGAAAATGTGATGAAAATGAATTTTCTAAAAGAAATTGGTTTTTATTCTTTATAAGCATTGTTTTGGGGATTCTTGAATATGATATATTCGTTGTGTATAATGTGAGAAATGTACTTTCAAAGATATTTAAGGTTAAAAATGTGACAAAATTATATTTTCTAAGTGGAATGGGTGTTGTTTCATATTGTCTACCCTATTTTTCACCTTAAATTAGGATTGGAATAGTGAAGCATGTTAAAAAATGGTTATGATTTGAAAATGATTTTTAAAGGGTATTCTACCATGAAAAAGGGTTATATTCCCAATGTGTTCTATTTTTTTATTTTTATTAATGGATGTAAAAAATTTTTCATGTTGGTCCAAAGGTGTTCCAAATGGTTTCGGTTTGCTTTGGAAAGTGGAATGTGGTTTTGTTCTGGAAAAGTGGTGATTTCATTATGTACTTATAATTCTTGGAATATATATTGGAAAGTCATGATTAATGTGATATTTGAAAATGAATTTTTAGAACGAAGGGAAACCCATGTTTCTAGATGGGTGAATAAGTATGCTACTTGATTTAGTAGTGGAAAAGGCTTAGATTAATATCGTAGAATTTATGATTTCACCACTAACAAAACATGTGATATTATTGGAGACCATTGGACCTTGGGATGTGTTCCCCTCCAAGGGATCTTGCATGGGAATACAATTTGTATTGTCTTTTAATCTAGAGACTATTAAACCTTGTGAATCGATCTCCTAAAATGGATAATTCATGGAGACATTATTGGTAGTTGACTTGGATGATTTTAATCCTCAAGGTATGATGTTATTAGGGTCCCACTTGTGTTTGTTACTCATAGGGTTTTAACCATATTTTATTTTTGTGACATGATTTATATGTGGTGTGGAAATACCTGTGGTTATATGTAATTCCTTGTGTACATTTTTTTTTCAAGAATTCTTATTCATAAAATGGTTTCCATTAATTGTGTTTTCTTGGAAAAAAATGTGTTTCTTTAAAATATTTTATTAAAAATGTGAATGTTAATTACCCTTCTAATGTTATGGATTGGAATATTTTCTTTTTGTTGGAATGCTACTGGGGTTTTTCTCACACCCTCCATACACCTTTGGGTATATTTAGACATTTTTATATATGCCCCTGGTAAAGGAAATATGTGTCGTGGTGATGGTGGATCCGGGTTCTAAGGTTCCAATTCTTGTATTTGTTTATAGAGGTCACTTAAGGTTGATATTCTTCTTATCACATAGAGTTTTTTGGATAGTTTTGTTATTTTCATTTCATTGTTGTACTATTGGTTTTGTTTACTGTTGGAGACTATAATATAGAAATTATTATGCCTTGTATTGGTCAATAATTAATGAAATGTCTCTTTGGATTGTTATTTATGATCAAATAAATGGGTGAAATCATTCCCAAAATATATATTTGATACCCAGTCACTAGTTTCCATTCAATAGAGATTGGGAATTCCCTTCGGGCCATATTGCAGATGGGGTAGGGTGTTAGGATAGATGGAACCCTGGCTTCATTCATGATTAAATTGTATCATAGGAGCCAATTAGCTTTTTGGTTGAGTTATTTGTGAAAAAGTTTGGATAGACCGAATCTATGATTATTAAGGATTGGGAGTTAGGTTTTATGTTAGTTTCATGGCTAATACACCTTGTGATGGATCTAGAGTCCCCATGGTATATTAGTATTTTCTTTGACTTCTCTTCCATGTGAGATGTATTGGTTGCAGACAGTATATGGACACTAGGTGGCTGTGTAGTGTCTTGATTGACATGTTATGTGATTTAATTGGTTGTGTTTTTTTATTAATGTGTTTTATATTTGTTTTAGTTGTTTAAATTTTCTACAATGGATGCAGTAATGGGTTTAGTTGTGATTTTTGATTGATATAAATGATACCACCCCAGAGACATCATGTTCAGTCGTGGGAAGAGGCTAGATAGGGTTATTCTTTATCTATTGATTCGAGGTTAGTGGAATCTATGGTCTAGGATGTCAAATATTTGGGGAAAATAAAATAATATGGACCTTCTCAGGTTAGAGAAGATGAACTGAATCCTAATAAAGAAAAATATTAGGAGTTCCTCAAAGAATAATACTCGTTCTTTTTATGGTAGCATGGAAACATAGGAATTGGAGGAGTCGACTGATAAGGAAAATAAGACATTTTACATTCTTGATACTCCTAAGGTAGTTAGATTGAAATTTTATTTTTTTATTATTATAAGGACTTAGGTGAAAGTTGTGGGACTCAATGGTTCATGAAGGAATGAAAAAGAAGAATATTTTGAAATAATTTAAGATCATTTTCAAATAGTAGTACTTTCTTATGTTTTTAGATTTTGCCAGGTCTCAAGAGATGATGGATCTTGTCTAGGGAAATTAGACAATGATGGAATTTTCCAACCATTTCATAGAGTCAGTTAGGTACGCACTAGAGGTCATTATTAATTTATAGGTTAAAGAGAAGAGTGGAGAAAATGGGTTTGTTGATGGACATTCATTCTTAAGAATTCTTATTTTAGCCAAGAACCTATATCGAGCTGTTCGATCGTGGTATAATGGTCGAGATTAATCATAAGGGACAGCCTGGTTTTCCTGGAGCAATGTCAGTAGAGGGTAGTGTCTTTTCATCTAAAAATAAGATGAAGTGGTATGAGTAGGGGAAAAGGGGTGCTGGTAGTTCAGGCCATCATTATCAGTTATCTTCAATAGTGGGATTAGGTGCTAGGTCAATTGTGTTCCATTTTTGTTGGAAGGAAGGGTACATGAAATCAGCATGTCTATCTACACCAATGACTTTCGATTGATGAGGAACATTGGGGAACATATAGTTGGTTTTCAAGGTGTCACTCCCATATTAGTGTGGAGCTAGATATGTGGATTCCAAAGGGATGAGAGCTCAACCAGAACTGTCCAGGATAGTAGTCTCTCGGTTTGCAGGTCGAGGTTGAAGTCCAGGATCATATATTGGATACATCTAGTATAGGTCAAGGACTTATCCTAATTTTTTTCTTAGACTTACGAAAAGACCATGAAACTACATATTGTGGATCGAGCACTAGTAGATACATTTTCAGGGCCAATGACAGCTGGAGGTATCGTTCTTATTCATCACTTTCATTTATTGTTCTTTTTTTTATAATTATTAAGTTTATTTTCTTTTGTATGCCTTATTAATGGGTTGATATTTCCAACTGATCTTAGTCCTTATACATTGGAGATGGTATCACCGCTTGTTAATAAGTTAGATAAGGGATTCAGGTGTTTTTCTTGTGCACCCACTATGTTAATGGTCAAGTTGGAATGTCATTTTATGTTTCTAGGGATGGACTTATTTGATGTGATCCTTGGGATGGAATAGATATTGTGTTATCTAGAACACATTGATTTTTATAGATGATGAGTGATCATTTTGGATCTTGATGGAATTACCAAAGTCTTTTATAGTGAATGGGATCCTCATTCAGGACGTGCTAGACTATAACTTCTAGAATTGGGAAATGTGTTTTTTTCAAATATCATTACTCACATTGGATAAGAATGTTGGTTCTCAAGATGGTATATTACCTCCTATGGTGGATGGGTTTCAAGAGGTTTTTCCAAATGATTTTTCTTATTTTCCTCTGGAGAGGGATGTGGATTGCACCCATGATTTGGAGTCGGGGTCATAGCTGACATCTCTTCCCTCATATCGTATGGGCCCTGTTGAGTTGAGGGAATTAAAGGTACAACTGAAATATTTGAAATCTGAAAGATTCATTATCTCGAGTGTCTCACCTTGGTCCTCCCATGTTCTATTAATGAAAATGGTTTATATATCTATCTAATTAAGAATTGATTAATATAAGATGAATAAGGTGACTTTCAATAACATCTACCATTTTCCTCATATTAATGAATTTTTCTATCATCCAAAGGGGGATATGTGGTTTTAAAATTTTTACATGCTTTCTAGGAAACACCATGTTAGACTTAGAGAATAAGATGTCATGAAAATTTCATTCTAAAGTAGGTATGACAATTTTGAGTACATGGTCATGCCCTTCGGGTTGAAAAATGATCTAATGGTCTTTATAATACTTCTGAATGGGGAGTTACATCATTATCCTGAATATTTTGTCGTGGTTTTTTTAGAAGACAAATTAGTCTACTTCAGGGCATAGGTGGAGCGTGAGTGAAAATTGCAGATTGTGTTAGGTACCCTTCAAAAGCATTTCCTCAATGCGATGTTTTCTAAGTGAACCTTTCGGATCATGCAGGTGAAGTTTCTCTCCCATGTTCTCTCAGAACAAGGGGTTTTGGTGGACCTCGATAATGAAAGCGAATTTATTTCATAGCAACATCTGAATTAAGTGTTATAAATCTAGATATTTTTGTCCCATGAAGGTTATTATAGGTAGTTCATTCAAGATATCTCTTGGGTTTCTACTATATGATAGATCTTACCCTGAAAGGGGTAATGTTTAAATGGAACCTAGAGTATTAATAATCCTCTTAGAATCTTAATAAGTGGTTTAACAAACCTTTCATTTTTATTTTTATGGATCCTATGAAGGGTTGTGTGGTTTATTGAAATGATTATGGTGTATATATTGGGTGTGTGCTGATGCAGGATGACCATGTGGTGTCATATTTTTCTCTCCAACTCTGACAACATAAGAATAATTACATAACCCACGACCTATAGTTAGTAGTAGGGATTCATTCCTTAAAGTTGTGTTTGTATTATCCTTAGGGGAAGAAGTATGTAGTTTATTATAATTATAAAATCAAGGACTACATTTTATCCTACAAAGATTTTAACTTAAGGCAGCACCATAGGGTAGAGTAATTTCAAGGTTTTGACTTTCATATCAAGTATACCCCAAGAAAATGTAATTTTGAAACATATGAATTGACTACGAACGTTCCACTATAAGAATTGAATAATTCTCGTGTTGAGGTAACTTTGATAGGGCTCTTTTCTTAGATGCACTTAGAGACCTAGAAGCATAGTGGAGTTTCATTCTTGGATAGTGTTTATTTGAAAACTTCTCTTCTAGAGTTGATTCGGTAAGACCAGCCAAAAATGTTTTTTGATAGCATTCTATGTATTTTGTTCACGGTGGGTAGACATATTGTGATTGGTCCCTATATCTCGAGGGAGTTTTACACATTTCGTTTCTCTTTGTGGTACTATTATCTATGAGGAAGGTAGTGATGCATGATATCCACTAGGCGCATTGGTCCATTCATCCTGGTTCCACCATGTTGTTTTATGATGTGCGTCGGCAGTTTTTGTGGCCAATCATTAAGCTGGGCATTGTTAACATTTTATCGCATTTTTATACATATTAGATGGTATAGGGAGATCACCAATGGCCCTCATGCTTTCCACAACTGCTTCTAACACCTACTGGGAAGTGGGAAAATATTTCCATGGATGTTATTATGGGATTTACTCTCACACCTTGGGGGAGGAATTATATTTTGGTAGTGATTGATCATCTTACCAAATCATCCAATTTCCTTTTAATTAGGGTTTTAGCTAAGGAGGATGGGTTGGGTCAGTTATACATTCAATAGATTTGCAGTCTTTATGGTGTGTCATTGAAAATCATTTCTGACAGGGACACCAATTTTACCTCAAAATTTTGGGAAGTCCTTCAAAGGGAAATGGGGTCACTGGTAAAGTTGAGTATAGAATACCATCATCAAATGGATGGTCAAAAGGAAGGGAAAATCATATTTTGGAGGAAATTATCCGATCGTGTGTTCTAGACTTTGGTGTTTTATGTGATATCCATTTGGGATTGGTTGAATTTTCCTATAATAATAGTTACCAACACTCAATTTGAAGGGATACTTTTGGGGCACTTTATGGTCAGTTATTTCACTCCCCTTTCTATTAGGCCAAGGTGGGAAATACACCATTACTAGGACTAATCCTTATGCAGGACACATCTAATAAAGTTAAGTTTATCATGAAGAATTTTAAGAAAACACAAAGTCACTATAACACCTATAATGATTAGAGGCACCAAGATCTATAGATTTATGTGGATGATCGGTTGTTCCTGAATGTGGCTCATCGCTTGGGTTATCATCTTTTCAGAAATTAGGGGAATATAACATCGACTTATGTCTGAACTTTTATGAATGATGAATTTATTTTTAAAGTGGAATACAGGTAATTCTTTCCTTCTCACCTGACATCAATTCCTAACATGTTCTGTGTTTCTCAATTGAAAAAGTATAACCTAGATCTATCTCATGTGCCGAAATATGATGAATTAGAATTGAAGTTCAATTTTTACATGTTCAAATGATCAGTAATAATTGTAGATTCAAAAGAGAAAGTGCTTAGTGGGAATTCTACTCTTTTGGTTTAATTTCATCAAAATCATGGAAATTAAGAGAATGATACATGTGAGGGAAAGTACTGGGTTTAGAAAGAGTAAATGTTTTTCCTCTTAGATCAATCATTGAGTTTACTTTCTCGGGATGGATGGATTTTCATGGTGCAGAGAATTGTCACATCCACATATTTTTTTGTGTAATTTAATATTAATTATTATTTCATAATTTATCCCTTGTGTTCCCCTTAATATTTTGGTGAAAATTGTATATTTGAGTATAGAAGAAGTTGGAACATGTTTGGAGCATGGTTTTTCAAACTGTGAAACCTTACTCAGGAAACTATGCATCATTTAGTCATTTAGGATATAGGTTAACTTCATAATTGTAACATGGTTTGTTGACTACTCGGTATGTACCTACTAGATAGTGATGGGTGCATGGTTTTTCAATGGTTAGGAAAACCATGTGGGAAAACAATTTGACATGTCCAAGTTATTAAAAATTATCATTTTACCCTTTTCCCCCTTTTATTTTTAAGCATAAACTCCCATAATCCTCCGCACTAAGGCTTCTTCACCCTACACACCTCCTACCACCCTCCATTCTCCTTCGAATCTTCATTTTTTGGGTGTATTTGGTGTGGTTTCACTAAGAATTTCCAAGTAAGTGTCATTCCCCCTAGATTTCTCATCTTGTCTAGGGTTCTTCTCCCCATTTTATTAAGTTAATAGTTTCCAGTGTTTAGAATGGACTAATGAAGATCTGGTCTTGGGTTGTTGAGTAATATCTCGATAATTAATGACCAATATTTAGTTGTTAGGGTCTTGTGGTGCTTCTATTGTGGTTTTATATAATTTTCTAGAAGATTTAAACTATGAGGTAGTTTCTTCCATGATTTTACAATATTAGATATGTTTATATTGCTTGATTAATGTTTTATATGTGTTCTATTTTTTATTTTGAGGTGAATATTAATTTTTTGAAAAAATATTAGATGCACGTGTGATGAAAATGTATTTTATAAATGAAATTTATTTTTATTATTTTTATGAATTATTGTCTGGTTTCTTGGGAATGTTCTATGCCTTGTTCAGAAAGTAAGAAAAGTATTTTGAAAGAGAATTATGGGTGAAAAGTGATGAAAGTATATTTTTTATGTGAAATGAGTGTTTTTTCATATTGTATTCCCTATTGTAAACCTTGAATAAGACTTTGAATTATGAAGCATGCCATAAAAGTGGTTTTGATTTCAAAATGATTATTAAATGGAATTTTTTCATGAAAAAGGGTTGGATTCCAAATGTGTTTCATTTTTTGTATTTTAAAATAGATTTAATACATTGTTCATGTTTTTTCAAATGTGTTTCCAGATGGTTTTTGTGTGTATATGAAAGTGGAAGGTTGTTTCACTATGCAAAATCCTCAATTTCACTCTTTGCATGTGATTCTAGGAATATATATGTGAATGTGATGATTCATGGGATATGTGAAATTGAATTTTTAGAACAAATGGAAACCCATGTATCTATGTGGGTGAACTAGAACTAGTATGTTGTTCGATTCAATAGTGTATAAGGCTCAGTTTAATATTACAGAATTTATGATTGAACCACTAACTAAACATATGATATGATCATAGAACATTGGACCTTGGTATGTGTTCCACTCCAATGGATCCTGGATAGGAACAATTTTGGTATTGGATTATAATCTGGAGACTATTAGACAATGTGATTCGATCACCTATAATGGATCATGAATGGTAACTATGTTGGTAGTTGAGTTAGATGATTTTGATCATCGAGGTATGATGTTATTAGGGTCCCACTTATTCTAGGTGCCCCTCTGGATTTACCCATGGTTCCTTCTTGTGAAATTATTCTTATGAGTTCTGGCACTACATGTTTTAATATGAAATACATTATGTAAAATTTCTATTTCAATAAGTATTATTGGGAAAATGGTTTACCTTAAATGTTTTTTCATTGAAAAAAATGGTTTTAATTAAATTATTATTATGAAAATGTGGAAGTTAATTTCCCTTCTATGGTTTTTTCTTGGAATATTTTCCTCTGGGTGGAATACTATTGGGCTTTGGCTCACAAACGTTATACACATTTAGTTATGCACGGACATTTTTATATATGACCTAGGTAAAGGACATATGGTTTGTGGTGATGGTGGATCTGGGTGATGGTCTTCGACTTCTTTTATTTGTTGATGGTGGTCACTTAAGGGTGATGTTCCTCTTGTCACATGGAGTTTTTGGGAGTGTTCTATTGATTCCATTCCATTTTTGTACTCCTGGTTTTGTTTAAGGTTGTAGAACATAAATATAGAAATTATTTTTTTCTTTTTTATATTGGTTATTCGTTATTGAAATGCCTTTTTGATGGTTATTTGTGCTCATCTAAATGGGTGAAATCATTCCCAAATCATAGATATAATACCCAGGAACTAGTTTCTAGCCGATGGAGAATGGGAATTCTCCTTAGGACATTTTTAGGACAAGGTGGGGTGTCAGGTTAGATGGCACATAGGCTTCGATCATAACAAAAAGGTATCTGAGGAGGTCACTGCCTTTTTTGGGATGAGTTATTTGTGAAAGAGTCTGGATAGACTGGACCTAGGATTGTTGAGTCCCACGTTGGAGGTTTCAAATATAGTTCCTAGCCAGCACACCTTGTGATAGATCTCAAGTCTCCAAGAGATACTGATATTTGGTTCTAATTATCCTCCATGTGAGATGTATAGGTTTCATAATATATATGAACATTGGGTGGGGGTGTAGTGTCTTGATTGACTTGTTATGTGATGGAATTGGTTTTTTTTATTTAATGAAGTGTTCGATATTTATTTTTTTTGTTGAAAATATTTATAATGGTTGTATTGATGGTTTTAGTTGTGACTGTTTCTTGATGTAAAACGATACCTCCCCAGATACTTCATGTGCGGCCATGTGAAGAGGATAGAGAGGTTTCTCCCTCACATATTTATTGGAGGTTAGTGGAATCTATGATTTAGTTAGTTCAGACATTGGGTAAATGATAAAACCATGGTCCTGCATAGGTTAGAGAAGCTGAATAAATTCTTGGTAAAGACAAAGCATAAGAGGTCTTCAAGAATAAGCCTCCTTCTTTTAAAGGTAGAAAGGAAACTCTAAAAGCAGAGGAGTGGATTGATAAGATAAAGACTATGGCTTATTTTATTGATACTTCTGAGGTAGTAAGAATGAAATGTAATTTTTTTTATTGGATGGTCTCAGTATAAAGTGGTGGGACTCAGTGGTTCATGATGAATTGAGCAAGAATATGGTTTAAGAAGACTTCAAGATAATTCTCAAATAGCATAATTTTTCTATGTATTTAGAATTTTCTAGGTTTTAGGAGTTCATGGATCTCATATAAGGAAATCAAATCATAAATAAATATGCCAACTATTTCATAGAGTTAGTTTAGTATGCACCTGAGGTCATTACTAATTCATAACATAAGGATCAGAGGTTCAAAAGGGGTTTTTTCAGTGGACATCCTATCTTAGGAATTCGTATTCAAGATGAGAACCTATGATGAGGTGGTTGATCATGGTTTTGTCATTGAGATTAATCGTAAATGACATCCTGGTTTTCTTGGAGTACTGTCAGTAGTAGGAAGTGTTAGTTCGTCTGAAATGAAGAGGAAGTAGAATGAGTAGAAAAATAGGGTGGTGGTAGTTCAGTACATATTTCTCGTCTGTCTTCAATAGTGGAATCAGGTGCTAGGTCACTTGTGTGCCATCTATGTGGAAAATAACGGTACGTGAGACCAGGATGTCTATATACACCCAGGTCATTCCATCGATGTGTAACTATGGGGGACCTATCTCAAATTTTCATGGTGTCACCCCCATATTAGAGTGGAGCTAGATCTATGGATTCCAAAGGGATGACTACTCAGCCAATACTATCCAGGATAACAAGATCTTGGTTTGGAGGTTATAGTTAAAGGGTGGGATCATATTTTGGACAGATTTGGTATATGGAAGAGACTCAAGACTTACATTTTTCTCAAAATATGGTATAGATAAGGAAACTACCTGATGTGAATAGGGCACCAATGTATACAGATGCAGGGCCTATGACAGTTGGAGGTACCTTTCTTATTACATCATCTTTAATCTTTCATCTTTTTTATACTAGTTTATCATTTTATATTATTTGTGTCTTCTTTGTTGATGTGTTGATGTTTCTAACTGGTCTTATTCCATATGCAAAGGATTTGGTAACACTACATGATAATAAGTGAGAGAAGGGTTTTAGGTGTCCATCTTATGCACCCACTGTATCATGGGAAAAGTTGGAATGAGATTTTACAGTTCTAGTGATGGACCTCTTTGATGTGATCGATGGTCTGGGTTGGATTTTGTGTTTTCATGAGCATATCAATTGTTACAGAGGATGAGTGAGCTTTGTGGCACCTGATGGAAGTACCCAAGTCTTTTATAGTGAATGGGATCCCCGATTGAAATGTTCTGGACCATGAATTCTTTATTTAGGAAATATTGTTTTTCAGATATCTTCACTCACATTGGAGGATGGTGTTGGTTCTCGGGAGGGTTGATTACCTCCTATGGTGGTTGGGTTTCGAGAGGTTTTTTCAAATGATTTTTCAGGTTTTCCTTCGGATGTGGATGTGGATTTCACCATTGATTTGGATCCAGGAACACAACGGGTATCTCTTCCCTCTTACCATATGGCCCCCATTGAGTTGACTGAATTAGAGGGTCAACTGAGATATTTTTAATCTAAAGGATTCATTCTCCCAATAATCTCACCTTAGGCCTCCCCGGTGTTATATATGAAAAATGACTTTCTATCTCTCCATGTAGGCATTGATTACTAAAAGATGAATATGGTGAGAATCAATAAAAACTACCCAATTTATCATATTGATGAAATTTTCTATCATCCCAAGGGGGAATTGTGGTTTTAAAAAATTTACATGCATTTTGGTAACCACCATGTTAGAGTTACATAGGAGGATGTCTCAAAAATTGAATTTTTAAGTAGGTACAACCATTTTGAGTACATAGTCATGCCCTTGAGATTCAAAAAATCTATATAGGTCTTTCTAGAACTTATGAATATAGAGTTATATCGATATATTAAATTTCTTGTCATGGTTGTTTTGGATGGAATCTTGGTCTACTCCAGAACAGAGGTGGAGCAAGAGAGGGATTGGATGATTTTGTTGGAAACACTTTGGGAGCATCACCTCTATGCGATTATTTTTAAGTGCACCTTCAGTATCATGGAGGTAATGTTTCTGCCATGTGTTATCACAAAACAAGGGGTTTTGGTGGACCTCAAGAATGACAGTGAAGTTATTTCATAGTAACATCTGTATAATGTGTTCGAAATCCTGAAATTTTTTGTCCTGGAAGGTTATTATAGGCGGTTCATTTGAGATTTCTCACTTATTTCTACTCTATAACTACTCTTAACCTAAAAGGGGTAATGTTTTAATTGATCCCAGAGTATCAATAATCTTTTAATGAGCTTAAGTAGTGGTATAGGACACCTCCCATTTTGATTTTTACAGATCCCATGAATGGTTAAGTGGTTTATTTCAATGCTTAAGGTGTGGGTCCTGGGTGTGTTCTGGTGCAGGATGACCATATGGTGGAATATGATTCTCGAAAACTCCTACAGTATAAGAATAATTACCCAACCCACTACCTATATTTAGTAATAGTAACAGATGCCTTAAATATGTTGTTCAATTATCTTTTTTGGGTGAAGTTTCTAGTTTAATTTGATTATAAAATCTTTCCCTACATTTTATCCTAGAAATATATGAACATAAGGTGGAACCATTGGGTTGATTACCTTCAAGGGTTTGGCTTTGATATAATGTAAAGCCCAGAAAAGGTAGTTTGGGTTCATATTCCATGACAAAGAATATTCCACTATAAGAATTGAAGAATTCAAGTTATGATTGGACTTTTATGTGGATAATTTCTTAGAAACACTTGGAAACCAATAAGAATAACAGAGTTTCATTATGGTCCAGTGTTCTATTGATGCATTCTCTTCTGGAGTTTATTTATCAAGAGCATCCTAGAAATTATTTGTGACAAAATTCTATGCATTTTCTTTAGGGTGGGTAGACACGTTGTTATTGGGAAATGTTTATCGGGGGAGTTTTATTCATCAATGCTCTCTTTGTGGTACTATTATCTATGAGGAAGGTAGTGATGCAAGATATCCACCAATCTCATTTTTCCATTCATCATGGTTCTACTAAGTTGTTTTATGATTTGTGTTCGTAGTTTTAGCATCCATTCATGAAGATAGAAATAGTTGAAAATTGATCGTATTGTTATACATTTTAGCAGGTTAAGGAATAGAACCCAAGGTACTCAAGTTTTTGTTAGCTGATTCCAATACCTACCATGGTGTGGGACAATATTTACATGAATGTTATTATTGGATTACCTCATACACCCTAAGGGAGGAATTCTATTTTTGTAGTGATTGATTATATGACCAAATCAACTCATTTTATTACAATTAGGGATTCTTGCATGGTGGATGAGTTGGTGCAGTTATACATTCAGTAGGTTTCGATGCTTTATGGTGTGTTACCGACAATCATTTCTGATAGGGACCCCTATTTTACCTCACTATTTTGGGAAGGCCTTCAGATGGATATGGGGTCTCTAGTCATGTTGAGTATGGAATACCATCATTAAATAGATGGTTAGACAGAATGGAAAAAATAATATTTTTGAGGAGATGATCGAATAATGGGTTCTAGACTTCAGTGGTTCCTGGGATAGGCATTTCAGATTGTTTTAGATTTCCTATAATAATAGTTTCTAACACTCAATTCTAATTGATCCTTTTGAGGAACTATAATGTTTACTATTTTGGTCCCCTTTATGTTGGGATGGGGTGGGAAAGACCTCATTGTTGTGATTAAGCCTTGTTCATGAGACATCAGATAAGGTTAAGATGATCATATAACATTTTTTAAAACTCATTGTCATTATATGCTTTATTTTGATCAGAGGCACCATGCCCTATAGTTTTTATATATGTGACTAGGTGTTTTCGAATGTGGCACATCACTTGGGTTATCATATTTTGAAAAATAATGGGAAGATAACATCGGGTTATGTCATAAATTTTTAGATTATTGAATGGATAGTTAAATTGGAATGCATGTTATCCATTCCTTCTTATCTGACAAAAATTCATGATGTTTTCCATGTTTCTTAGTTGGGAAAGTATAACTCGGGTCTGTCTCACATACTGAATTGGGAAGTGTTAGAATTGGAGTCAAATTTATCCATGTTTGAATGACCAAAACAATTTGTAGATTCACAAAAGAATGTGATAAGTGGGAATTATATGATGTTTATATAATTTCATCAAAATGATGGAAATTATTCACATGATACATGTGAGATAAAGTCTTATCTTTAGAAGGAGTATTAGTTTTGTCTCTCGAATCAATCATTGAGTTGACATTCCAGGGACATAATGATTTTCACTGTGGTGTGATTTTTCACATCCATATATTTATTTTTGGATAATTTTTTATTAATTTTTATTTTGGTATTTATCCCTTGGTTTACCCATATTATTTTTGTAAAAAATATAGGATTTGACCATTGAAGAAGGTGGGACATGTTTAGTGCATGGTTTCTTAAACTGTGCACCCTTGCCTAAGAAACCATGAAACATTTAGTTATTTTGGGATAGAGGTGAACCCACAGTTGGAAAACAGTTTAGTGACCATTTGGTATGTTAGTATCGGATAGTGAAGGGTGAACGACTTCTACATGGTTGGGAAAACTATGTGGAAAAACTGTGTGGATTGTCTAAGTCATTATAAATTATATTTTTACTCCTTCCCCCTGTGATTTTTAACCCTAAACTCCCATAATCCTCCTAACTCAAGATTCTTCACCCTACGCCCCTCCTCCCTCCCTCCATTCCCCTTTTTATCTTCATTTTTTATGGGGATTTGGTGTGGCTTCACTAATAATATCCATGTAAGTTCCTTTCTCCCTTGATTTCTCATATTTTCTAGTATTTCTACCCCCTCTTTATTGATTCCCCATTCTTCAGCAGGTATAATGGACTAATTATGGTCCGATATTTTGACGTTGATTAATATCTTGAGGATTAATTAGCAATATGTATTTTTAAGTGTCTTTTAGTGGTTTTTTTGTGGTTTTGCATCGTTTTCCAGAAGTTTCCAAGTGTGAGGTAGGTGGTTCCATGATTTTACATTATTGGATAAGTTAATATTTCTTGATTAATTTTTTATATGTGTTCTATTGACTATTTTTATGGTAAAAATTCTGGTTTTGAAACCTTTTGAGATTCACATGTGATGAAAATGGATTTTATAAATTAAATTTGTTTTTATTACTTTTATGTATTATTTTAGGGTTTCTTGGATATATTCTATTCCTTGTTTGGAATGTGAGAAATGTATTTAAAAAAATAGTTAAGGGTTAAAACGTGATGAAAGTAAATTTTCTAGGTGAAATGGATGTTGTTTCATATTTTCTTTCTTGTTGGGCACCATGAATAAGACTTTGAATTTTGAAACATGTTATAAAAATGGATTTGATGTAAAAATGATTTTTAAAAGGGGATTTCCAATGAAAAAAGGTCGGATTTTATATTAGTTCCATTTATTATGTTTTCAAATTTATTTCATAAATTTTTCATGTTGTTCCAAATGTGTTTCTGAATGGTTATGGAGTACATGTGATAGTGGAATTTTGTTTTGTTGTGTGAAAGTGGTGACTTCCTTGTGTGCTTGTGATAAATGGAATGTGTGTCTGAAAGTGATGATGCATGTGATATGTAACATTAAAATTGAGAAATAAGGAAATATCAGGTATCTAGGTGGGAGAACTAGAACTAGTAAACTTATTGATTCAAAAGTGGATAAGGCTCAGATTCATCTAGAACGATTTATTATTGTAACACTAATCATACATGTGATTTGATTGGTGACCATTGGACCTTGGGATATGTTTCCCTCCAATGTTTTATGCATGGTAATGATATTGGTATTGGATTATTATTTAGAGACCATTATACCTTTGTATGTGATCCCCTCTATTGGCTCATGGACATGAACTCTATTATTAGTTGCATTTTAGGATTTTTGTTACTGAGGTATGACGTTCTTATGGTCCCACCTATTATAGTTACCCTTACGGATTTCTACATGGTTCTATATATTGGCATGCTTCTTATGAGTTGTGCTTATATCCATCATTTTATGGAATACCATGTGCACATTTTTATTTCAATAAATCTTATTGATAAAATAGTTTCCCTTAAAAGTGATTTCAATCAAAAAATGATTTCTTTAAAATGTTCTTATGAAAATTTTCTTGTTAATTTTTCTCTTAATGTTACGGAATGGAATCATTTACTTTAGGGGAAATAATTCAAGTATTTGGATCACACTCTTCATACAACTTTTGATGTATATAGACATTGTTTTGAATGACCCAGTTAAAGTCAATATGTGTCATGATGATTGTGGATCTTGGTGCTATTTTTACACTCATTACAGGTGTAAATGGTGCTCTCTTGAGGGAGATGTCCCTCTTGTTGCATGGATTATTTGGTATCATTTTTTATTTCGATTCCCTTATGGTACTCTTGGTTTTTTTTAATATTGTATGCCTTGAATCTAAAGATTATTATACCTTTTTGGTTTTTAGGTTTTTCTTTGTTGAAATGTCTATTTGTTTGGTTTTATATGCTCATCTAAATGGGAAAAATTGTTCCCAATGAATATTTTTCATACCCAGGCACAATTTACCATCCCTTGGGGATTGGGAATTCCCTTAAGGCCTTGTTTTAGATAGGTTTGGGTGTCGGGCTAGACAGAACCCAAACTTAGTTTGTGAAAATGTTGGAAGGAAATTATGTTCATGTCTTATAACATAAAAGAAATCATTTCATTCACTCCATTATAATATTTCAAAGAGTGACTCATTCTGAAAATAATAAGAAGGTTTCTTATAAAATATTTAATAAAAATTAAATAATGGGTAAAAATAAATTTAAAAAACATATTAAAATATTAAAAAAATTATTTACAATATTTTCCATAAAACATGTATATAAATGAAAAAGGACATTTCACCGAAGAGAGAACTAAAGATGGTTTCCCATGAAAATTTATTTTGATATGGTTTGTACTTACTGTGATGAAAATGAAAGGGAAACACATATTCTATAGAAATAACCATATTATAAGAAATATTAGTCAAATTCATTTTATAACGATCATATAATTTCATCAATTAATTTCATGCATAAACAATTATGATTAAAAATAGGATTGAAACATAAATTCATGACCACAAATATCATCATTATTCATACACATTATAACCAATAATAAAATAAATATTCATATTATACATGTATTAAATTAACAAACTCATATCTATCATACCATTTATGATTTACTTGTGACATTTTATTATCTATTTATTAACAATATTTTATTAAAATCCTCATTTTCGGGGAAAACTGCTTCATTTTTTTTGGCATGTTTTAGTTCATAAGTCTCATTCCTTCTAATTTTATCATGGTCCTATTATATAAAAATTAATATAATGATATAATAGTCCCAAATATTAAATAGATATATATTTATAGTTATCCATAAAAGGTATAGATTGAAAAATGTATTATAACATTCATGAAGATGGTAGGTCATACATATGCATGAATGTTGTTTTCAGATTTTTATGGATAGAAGGATAAATGGCGAATAATAATTCACCTTTCAAAAATAATTATTATATCTTATAAACTATATGTATTCATCAAATCCATCCTTATTTCTATCCATGTAAAACAGAAATAAAAAATGGTTCACATCGCTTCATGGAGGTGATTTTACAAATTCAACCATAAAACTGATTCAAATAAACTTAGTATGACTATAAATAATAAAACAGATCAAATTTACATTGAAACAATTATGAAAAAAAATTACTTTGATCATTCTTGAGACAAAAATAACATTTTCAACAAAATTTATTTTTCACTAATCACTAAAAAATAATTCTTTTCGTTGAAAACACACAAAATTACAATTTTCTATTTTTATAGGTTGATTTAAAAATATGAAGTTAATTTTTTAAAATTAATTTCCTATAATGTAAATATTTGATCAGAAAAATAAATCATGTTGGAAGGAAACATATTCTTGAAGCATAATATGTCGTTAAAAAATTGAATGATTATTTCTTGAGCGTTAATCAATACATATCTATTGGGTGAGACCATTATATTTATTTCATAATTTTTTATTCCTATTAATACTCTATATTAAAATGGATATATATAAATGGTTAAATATAAATAATAATATTTTTTTGTTCGATTAAGATTGGTGTTGTGTGTCATGTATGCTACCAAGCATAGTGTTATTCTTTTAAAATATCAAGTGTTACATTCTAATTAACATTAATAAATTTATTCCATGAATGTTGAACTTTTTCCTTATAATAAAGGGTTATAATTTTAATAATTCCCTTGTAGAAATTCCACATCCTAAAAACAGTTGATAAAATGTCCTCCAAAAAGAGGGGAAAAAAAAGAAACTCATATAGATTACTAGGTTTCTAAATATGATAACATTATTAGGGATTGAAAATTAATCAATAGAGGAAAAAACTAATTCTTAAATACTAATATATAGTGATATACGACATGGTTATTATGAAGTTAATAAAAAATTCATAAACCTGTAATGGCTGAAAAGACCATAGATTCATAAAAAATGAAGGTAATGGTATAAAATTTTATTTCATTTTTCTTCTCTTAATTTTGAGTTTTTATTTTACTATAAATATTGAGAAAATCATCAATTACACTTACTTGATTAATTTTCATTTCATATTCATAATTTCATCCTTTTGTTGTACTTTAACCTATTTTCACTTCATCTCTTACAAAAATTAATGAATATTCAAGATGAATTTTTCTTACAAGAAGCACAAAATTATATACAAATAGATCATAATATCCATAAATTAATTAAAATTCATTCCTCCTATATCAAAATATTGACCAAAACCAGAATTATTATCATTGGATATCCAAAATGATAAATCATATTTTAACCTAAAACAATAATACCCAATGTTAAACTAAAACCGTTCCATGAGTAGGTAACCTTAAAACTGTTCCAAAATTTGTACTACCAATTTAAAAATAAAAATAAAATATAAAAAACACTATAAATATCCAAAATCAACTTATCATTAATCCCACATATAATATAAAGTATCTCTTAAATCCAAAAAACAAATATGTGAATCTATTGAACATTTATTCTCCTAAGACATGGTAATAACCATAATTACCATAAAACCATAATAAAAATTATACACAATTCAAAGAAATAAATATCTACTAATTCCCTAGATAATATCCTTGATTATAAAATATTTTTCTAAAATAGTAAATATTTGAAAGTCCACTATAGAAAACATAAACTAGTTTTTCATAAAATTAGTTTTTTATTTTCAAGGTAATTAATATTTTCCAGTTTACTTTATCTATAATCTATTTCTATCAAAAAACATTATTATTCTAACATTTTACACAATTTAAGGGTAATAATTCCCCCAATCATATTATTTTCAATAAATTTCACTTTATAATTTAATATATTTTCTTGGTCATCAATAAACATTAACATATTCATATAAATCATCAAAGAGAAACTATAGGAAATTATATTTAAATGTTTCATCATTATTATATCTAGAATGCTATTAATAAAAACAATTATACAAGATAATAATAATATTACAATACATAAACACTTCAATCATTCCCATTACTTATCATACCATTGACTAGGATTTTTCATCTTATTCCTTAGTACCCCCCATTCATGTGTCATTTAAAGTCTCGTCATTATAAATAGTAAGACCTTTAATCATATAAACAATCTAATTATTATTTTTTCCTTTACCCTGAGGATATTTATTTTAAAAATGACCATAGTTTCCATATTTCCAATATTCAACTGTTGATGATACCTTTGGGAAATCATTATTCTCATCACTTGTGTTAACCAAAAAAATTTATTTTTTGGTCATCCAATACATACTATATGTCCTAATATTCAACACCCAAACATATTCCCATTATATTGAGAAACATATCTAGTTGATTCTTAAAATATACATGGAATGTAGAAAATTGAGTCTTCTTCCTTCTATAGCCTTCATGAAACTCTATTTTGTTCATGTTTGGTGTGTGAGGAAACTCACCCAAATAGAGACTTTTAGTCATATAATAAGATAAATAATTAGGAATAATCAGGAGGTCTCACATTACAATTCCAATTTTGCATGGTTTATCATAGAGACAAACATTACACTATATATTATATTCAGTATTAGCATAATTCATCCTTGTTTGATCCAATGACTAAAACCAAAAAACATTGTGTGATAAATAATAACCATTGTAAGAAACCACATAATCATGAAAAATAATTTCTAGGATGTTAAAAAAAGACACCTTCTTTTCAATCCATGAAACCTATGTTTTAACCTCATTCATTCATTGTTTTCATCTATTAATATCCATCAAAATTATTTATAATGAAAATGTGAGTTATCGTAAGAATATCTAATGGGTTATTCAAACTAGGTTGGGGGGGGGTAAGGTCACACTCACCGTGAACCATAATTATGGTTGAGATATAATTAAGAAACTCTTCTTCAAGTTATTACCCATTGATATATATATTATAAAATAAATTTGACTTGTAGTATCTAGATATAGATGTATTACTAAGAAAACCACATAATATCAACCTTAACAAAACTATTAGAAGTTATCATATTCCTAGATTTATCCCTAGGGTTCTCAATAAATATTTATAACCTTAGTATTTAAATACTAACTAAACATGACCATTGTTATCAACTATTGGAACCCATATTTTTAAATATAAATATTACATAATTTTAGATGAATGTTAAATATATTATATAAATATAAGAATATGGACCAGAAATCATCAGTGTCTTTGGAGTCTAAATACAAAATATTCTTATTTCATGAATCATATTAAACATCTCTTGTAAAAATGTTATCACATAGTAATATTTATAGAATAAACATACATAAACCATTCTTAACCTTGGGAAATTAAATATAAGAAAGTGTGATGTTATATTCTTGATAACGTTAAACATGGGAGATAAGTATTTATGATCATCAAAAATCATAAGATAATATTAAATGAATGAGATATTGATAATAAATTACAAAGTTAATAACCAATAATACATGTATTTTAAACAATATCCATTATATGAAACTTTATAATTTCAATATACATGTACCATTAGAGTCATAAATCATATAAAATATATCATGAACTATAAGTTCATGTCAAAAAATTGTGTCACCATCAAAAGTATAAAAATCATAACACAAATAAAGGATAAATTCCTATATAAAAAAAATTATGTATCATTAATCAATACATGTTTCCCATATAAAAATTGATCAGTCATAACCATCAATTACCCTAGCGGATCATGTACATAAACTAATTTCATATAATTATATTATGAGATATAAAACATTACCTAATGCATTAAAAGGATATATAATTCCTCTCCCACAGTAAATATAATCAAAACCATATATTTTTGTACCATAAGATCATAAAATATTCACTATATCATTATTTCAAAACCCACGCATGGAAATAGGTTTTCATAGACATTTCATAATTTCATAAAATAATATCCCATCAAAAATACTTGGGTTTGTAAAAACATCATCATAAAAATAAAAAACCATCCTGATAAATAATTAGGATGGAATTATTGGATGATAACCCTAGTTCATATTATGGCCATAAAAATATTCTATCAGAGATGAAAATTTCCTAAAAAGAATCACTGAAGGATTTCTTGAGGAAAATATACTTTTCACAATGAAATAACCTATTTAAGATGTATTTTTTTTCAAATATTAAGGGAATAATTCTTTGAAAATATAATTGAAAAATTTTAATATAATCTTGAAAAAATTGAGTTTTAATGATGGTGGGATATTCACTTCATCTTGTATAAGCAAAAAAAATCCTTTCACAGCATTGAAACAAGTCAAAGAGTACCTCACTTAGAAAAAAAAATTTAATTATAAATAATTTTTATAACTAAATAATTGGTAAAAATTATTTTATATAAAAATATTATAATATTAAAAACATTCTTGAAATCATTTTTAGAAAATATATATAATGAAGAAAAAGGATTTATGAATGAAATGAGAAATAAAGTAGGGATTCCTAAAAAAATATTTTGATCTCTATAGTACATATGGTGATGAAAATAAATTGAAATAATTTATTATTCATATATAACAGATGGATAAGAGAAATTATTGGGATTTATCAGATAATAAGGATATAATTTTCCTAATCGAAATTCAATCATAAATAATCATGATTAAAAATAAGATTTAAACTTATATCTCTTACCTCAAGTCTCATCTTTATTCATAAATATTATAACATCTAATATAATAAATATATATTTAATAGACATGTAATCCAAAAACATACTCATATCAATCATTCCATTAATTATTTAATTATTATATATTATCACCCATTAATTTATAATATGTTATTTAAATCACTCTTCGAGGTGATCACAACTTTGTTTTTTATGAATGTTTTGGTTAAAAAGTATTCATACATGTACATTGATCATGGTTATATAATCTAAAAAATTAGTAATAATTATATAAGTATATTATATACTCACTCTATATATATATATATATGGTCAACCAAAAAATTTTGATATATAAAAATGAATTACATCATTCATAGAGACAGTAGGTCGTACGTATGTATAATCATTTCTTCACTTTTGGATGGATGAAATGAAAGAAAGATAAAACATAATTCACACTTATTGAATAATTATTATATCAAATAAATATTATGAATCCATTAAATCCATTTTTATTTTTATCCTCGTAAAGTGTAAATGAAAAGAAAACACACATCGCTTCGTTGAGGTTGTAGTCCACACATACACATGATCAACATTAGAATTTTCCAACATATTGGAAGGTAAGAAGGTAGATATGGTATTATCACAAAAAATTGATAAATAGAACATAAATATCTTGTATAAATATTAAAACTATAATAAAAATATCCCTGAAAATTTATGATGGAAAATTAATTGCATCTCTATGTTGATATGGTAAGTTGTACGTATGCCTGAGCAATACATTAAATAATAATTTCATGTAAGATATGGTGAATAAATATGATTTAACAATACTAATAAAATTTGAGTATATTATGGATAATTAATTTATTATTTTATGAATAATATCACATATTTAGGGGAATTATAAGCAGAAAAAAATTGAAAGAGGTTAGGTAAGTTGATTACCTCTTCTTTTATAGACCACCATTAGTTCCCTTCATATTGACCCTTAGAATAGTATTTCATAGAAATAAGAACATATAACTAATGACTAGAGTGGTGTATAAGAGAATTGTTATGGTTTTTTTAGATATATAGCTCACTTTTTTGTAAATAAGAGAAAATATATGTGCCCTTCTATAAGTGAGGAGAGTGACACTCTTGGAATTTCTTAAAAGATAAAAATATAATTAACATATTTTCATGAAATATATTTCCAAAAGGAAATATATTGAAATATATGTTATTATTTCGTTCAAATCCAATTTATCAATAATATTTGGATAGATTTTATTGGTTTTTTTAACCTTATTTTTGTATTAACCCCATAGTTAACCTAGTTTACCTTAATAGCGGTAAAGACATTTTAACACTTACAGGGTTATAATTTTACATATAAAGTAAAAACTGGGTAATAAATAAAATATCTATTAAATTTAATACCATATCATATACAATTTTTATTTATCAAAGTATTAATTATTTTTAAATAATTTGATAAAATATTATTTTAATAAAATATCATTATGTCATTCTTTACAATATTCATTTAATTTGACATAGCCATCATCAAGAAAACAATTTAATTTGAATATAATAATAAAATATATCTCTAATATGTTATATTAATCTAAAAAATATGTGTAACCAAATAAATATATCAAATTAATTTACTTTTATTATCTTTTAAACCATTTTTTTATTTTTCTATTAATTGAAGAAATATGATATCAGTGTTGTGCGTGAATTTAAGGTAATTTGAAACCAATAAAAATAATAAATAAATCATCACAATAAAATTAATTTAATTATTCTCAAAATAATCATTAATTTTAATTAAAAATTCATGTTTTTTCCTATGTGGACTGTAGAGACCCGTAGCTTGACGTACATGGACATTACATTACATTTGCGGAATACTTAGTACATAACAAAAACACACACACAAGGATCGTAATAGTTTAGTGTCTTTGGAAACTCGGAACGTAATCTTCTAATCGTGGTGAAAGATCTTAAAAATCTCCCATAAAGATCTTCCTTTTTTTTACCTAAAACCTTTCTTTATATCCTGGGGAAAAGAAAACATAAAAGGGTGAGCTCAAATGCTCAGTAAGGGTAAACAAAAGAAATATCAATCACATCATATACATAAGCACATAACTTTTGGAAATCTTAACCTGCAAAAGAGATCATAATTTCATAACATGGGGTAAATCATGGCAGTGAAATGTAATCACAATAATCATAACATAAAACATGAAACTTTGTGGAATTCACACATAATCATAGAGAATCATTTCTTGTTAGTCAAGACTCATTTCCAAGACTATCTTAGTGGACAAAGTCCCTTTCTGAATCGAGTAACCCTTGTTTCAGTCCTGTTTCACTGAACCGGTATAACCTACCGTTCCAGCCCTGTCTATCTCATGAGATATAAAATCTTTACCCAATGCATTGGAGGGAGATATAGGTCCCACCCATCTTATAATGAATCCTTTCTTATGTGTTCCACATAATCATAAACCATACATCATAGTGTAACCCATGTAATAAAAATGGGATTCTAAAACAACATGACATCATAAAACAATTCATATAAGATCAAGGAATTCATAAAAAAATTTCCATCACAACATAATCAAACCAATGTAATAATAGGGATAAAAACAGAACCCTTTTATTATCTTAGATGGAAAATAATTTTGATAAAATAACTCCATTCTTGAGGAAAATATCCTTTCTACTTCAAAAACATTTTTCCTTTCATAACATGTCATACGACTTTAAAATAAAAGAAGTTGATTAAAAATAAACTTGAAAACTTGTAAAGGAAGTTTCTTGGAAATAATGTTTTAAAAATCCATTCATGCCGTATAAGTTAAAAAAACATTCTTCGTACTTTTTTCGGAAAAGTCAAAAAAAGTACCTTGCACGAAAAACGACAAAAGATTCCTTTCATATCTTTTACTAAAAACTCACCAAAGGGTAAAATAGGTTTTAAACAATTTTAGGTGAACGGAAATAACATTGCATATTGAGGAAGCATGGATGTGGATGATAAAATGCACCCCAGTAAATTTCAAAGTATAAACAATCTCGGATAAAAATGAGATTGTGATATTTCCCCTTACCTTAGGTCCGATTTGCTTCGTAAGTGTCCGAATCTCATCTATAATGATTTAAATCATGTTATTGACTTATTCCATAATCATATTCATTGTTATTATATCATATATGGTCCACTTATGACTTTATATTACCCGTTCTTTTGTAAATTCATGTTAAAGTAGCGTTTTGGGTAAAATCGCCTCATTTGTCATTTGTGTTTTTAACTTGTAATTATTCATATGATTACTTAGATAATGATTACTTAATTCCAGAATATAAAACATGATTTATATATATATATTCAGAATATACATATATAATAAATCAGTAAATGGAAAGAAATACACCGTTCATGGAGACGGTAGCTCGTACGTACGCATGAACGTTGTTTTCATTTCCTTATTGAATTGAATGGAATTAAGTAGATGACATACATAAATATAAATAATTATAGTGTCATTATTAGGTCATATATTTCATTATTACTTATTATATATACTTTATAATCACTCATGAATGGTTAATCATTGAGAATGAATCTCATCGTGTCGTGGAGACGGTAGTCCGTACGTACGCACGAGCGATGATATCATTCCCATGGTCGTGGAATTGTGTTGAAGTGTATGTATACTATTTCAGTATCAATATCAATTTATAATAATCATATATAGTTACTCATTAAACCTTTATACCCATCCGATTAAGGTGGTGGCGGAAAATAGATTACACCACGGCGTGGAGATGGTATTCCGTACGTACGCACGCGCGGTGATTTCCTTTTTCCGTAGGATGGATAGAAGGTTAATTAGAGTTGTTTCATATTTATAATAACATATCAGTATGTAATTAATACTGATGTTATTACTTTATCATGAAACAACTAAAGAATAAGAAGTTGAAGAAGAAAGAAATTGAAAAGATCCGTAATGAATATTACCTCTTCTTTGAAACGCTTTTTTGAATCCTTCACTTAGGGAACTAAGATTGGTCATTGAAGAAGACCAGGACCTCTAGGATTATTCTAGGGAAGTGGAGAAGAGATTTTGGTAGGGGTTGGCCGAGCTTGAGTGCTCAAATTGGTGTGAGGAGGAGGGGGAGGAGGTGCCCTTTTATAAGGGAGGAGAGGGGCACCTTAGGAATATCTCAAAATATTATTTTATATTAAAGTCAAAATCGGTTTATAATGGTTCAAAAGGGTCTTATTTCGAAGATAAAGTGGGGATGGGTCGAAATCCTATCAACCAATAGGATTTATACAAGTTTAGGGTATTATTTTAACCTTATCAATTAGATTTTAACTCTAAGTTAAATAATTTAACTTTTACCGTGTCTTTTTGTTTTCTTTCACTATATGGTTAATACACTTACTATAACATGACAAACGAACCCCAAATGTTTTATTATTAATATATATATCCTTATCTAAGTCATTTGGCCGAACCTTAGATTTTTTGGAATAAAATAACAATTAATAATATAAAATGTGATTTAAAAACTATTTTGTTCCAATTTTGACACTATTTGATATATGATTTTTTTGAAAGTCAAAACAGAATTATATGTTCGAACCAAGTTTATTAAATCATCACTAATATATCATAGTAACCTATAAAATTAGTGGAATTCATAAAAAGTCTTAAATTTCATTTATTTTGGTATTTATAATATCAATTATGTCAATATTTCATTAATAAGATAATTACTGCATCATCTTTGTGTCATAACTAAATTAATATATTTGATGTCTAAAAATTACAAATAAAATAACACCATGTAGGAAATCTTTTTAGCTTTCTAATGAATATTTACAATCATATTTATCTTATGTAAAACCCTATATTACAAATGCTTTAGTAAATATACTTTGATTTTAACTCTTTTAACTCATCTTTGAATTAAATAATAATAAATGTCCTAATCTAATCCAAGTGGGCCTAAATGATAATATTTTACACTTAAGGTTATTTTTGGTCGAGATACACTTGTCCAATAGAGTTAGGACATGTGTTAGGGTAATATTAATATCATTCTTACCCTTAATTACCCTATTTACTTTTAACCGTGGTAAATAAAAGTAAAAAGTTACTATTCACCAAAAATTATTTTAATCTCATTGAACCACATTTTACTTACTGAAATCAACCGTGTCTCTCGGATTTTTAAAATTCCATTCACAGAAGCGGTAAAATTATGTTTTATGAAAAATTCAGTTTTTTAACTACCACTTAGTAGTTTCACTATTCATCAAAAATTGATGTTTTTCAGAACAATGCCAAAATTTCATCCTAAGCTATATTTCATATTCTGAATTCGAAAATGAATTCTATTTTACCAAATTCATAACATAGAAGTTTCATTAATTAATTTTATAATTAAATCCCGCTGTTAAAACAAATAGAGTGTTTTTAAGAAACAATATCTATCAAAAGATTGACACTTGTTTATGTCTGGTTTAAATGTGAAATTACATCCAATGACCAACATTGTATTAAATTGTAAAAATATATTATAAATATACTTTAAAACCACTCAAATTAATAATTTATCACTATTAATTATTTTGATTAAAAAAGTTGTTTTTAATTATAATTTAGTAATTTTCACTATTCATCAGAATATGAAAGTTATCCGAAAAGTACCAAAATTTCACCTTTGGATAAATTCGATACTCCGAATCCAAAAATGAATTCCATTTTGAAAAATAAAACTTACAAAATTTCAAAAAGTGGTTATTACTATTCATAACGGCTAGTTTTAATAATATCTTAATAGCATATCGTTGTTTAGCGAAACTCGGTGTTGCGTACAACACACACTATCATGGAAGGTCGCGATTGCGTGTAATTCAAGCTAGGTAAGAGATGTGTATTTTGAAAGCTCCTTTTGGTGTAGCGTATAACACAAGACATTAATAAAATTAAAAATAATATTTTTCATAAAATCTCGGGCTGTTACATTCTACCCCCCTTAAAATGAATTTCGCCCTCAAAATTCGTCGGGGTTATAAATGGTTTACTATTCGAATGTTTCTTTAATAGAAACCCACATCGTAAAAAGGAATACCAAAACTTGGCTTTAAAAACTAAAGTATGAAATGTAACGATTACCCAAATAAACTAATCACTGGGTTTCCACATATGTGAAAATATGGATATGGAAGAGAAATCTAACCATCATGTTCTGATGGAGAGTGGTAGAGAACATGGCTATGGAAAATCTAGAAATCACAAATCCATAAATTTGTGACGATCTAAGGTACCATCTGATTCATCAGGTATAATATCACTAGGACAACATTTTTGGTTTTCAAGATCATTTCCCTAAAGTTGAAAATTTGAATTAGAATAAATACTTTCTTTATTTTGGTACAATCTCACTGTTGTTCATGCCTTGAACAATTTCCACTTCATCTCTTAAATAAATGAAGTTGAATTTGTTATTCGTGAAGTGTTAGCGGATCATGTGATAGAATGACTGGTCATTCCATCTGTCTCAAACAAAAGGTTAGCAAAAAGTATATACATAAGTCGATCTATAGTGAGATTAATCATATATGGTTCCTAAAATGGACTTATACTTCATATATCATACTGCTTAATATAATAAAACTAGTTTCTACTAAACAGGGACTTCCTGTAGGCTAGTGGTAGGCGATAAAGGCTAGTCGCACTTCGGTTGTGGGTTCGATTCCCACAGCCTTGTCCGACGCGATGGGTTGTCGCCCGTCCTGCAGGTTGTCCTTTTTCTAAAGCTATATTAATATAACATCCCATCAATAATATCGAAAAACGTTTTATCCTAACTTATGTCCAAAATAATCCATTCTAATCTTTAGGCTTATCCATAATACTGCAGTCCACTCTCATAACATAGTGAAAACGATTACCAGAGATTTAATACCATCGTTGATCCCCATATATCATAAGATATGTTTTGTTGGTCACATTCCAAACATTCAAAGTCCTTAATCATGTATTCTCTTGAATACCTTAGTGAAAACATGAATGCAGTTTAAAGTTAACACTTTCCTCATACCAAAATCCTCAAAATTCTATATACTCAAACCATGATATCACTTAGTCCTTAAATCAATCATGAGCTCATGAATACTATTAAACATTTCATTTTCTCGTTTTCCCTTCATTATGCGCATATCATCTTATTTCCAAAAAAAATATCTCAATCACTTTGAATACCACATCAATAAATATTGCAATACTCAATGATACAACATTATTTTGGAATCCCATTACATAAACACTCAATCATTCCACCACATCGTTGTCATATTCAACATTACCAATTGTGATCGCATGTGACTTCCCTTTGTCCTTTGCCTTCAGTTGTTGCTCATGTTGATCATCACTAACCCTTGGATTAGGGCATTTATTAGCATAATTCCCCATTTCCTTGCACTTGAAGCATTTAAGTTTTGGTGGTGCGTTCTCTGCAGTGTTTGCTTTATTCACATCATTAGAAACCCATTTTCTATTACATCGACACTCAGCTGCTCGATGACCTTCTTTTCCACACTTAAAACATTTTCTAGTCCCTTTAAGATAATCTCCACCATGCTTCTTTCCACACTTTGTGCATAAGGAAACATTCATCTTCTTTTCACCATTATTTTGAGATTTCTCCTTGAACTCCATCTTTCGTTTCTTGACAAAACCATGAGATGGATATGTAACACCAACTTCCATTTCTACCTTGATAGCACAACGCACAATTTCTTCATAGCTACTGAAGTCTCTTATAGCTAATGCCCTTCGAAGACTTGGTTTTAAGCAACTGAAAAATTGATCAACTTTACTTTCAGGTTGGATGATAATTCCAAATGCATACCTTGCAAGTCTTGTAAAATTCACTTCGTATATACCAACAGATTCATCATCCTTCTGCTTCAGGTCAAGAAACTCTTTTTCCATCTTTGTTCGAAGAATACGAGGGAAGTACTTACTGAAAAACAAGTTCTTGAACTCGTCCCATTCCATGGACTCAATTTCATCTCTTGGCCTCGTATTCTTGATAATATTCCACCATTGATCAGCTTCACCTTCCAAACGATATACTGCTAAGATGACTTTATAATGTTCAGAACATTGAAGAACTGAAAATATGTTTTCAGTGGTACTGATCCATTGTTCAGCAACAAGTGGATCAGAAGACCCACTGAAATAAGGTGGACGTTGCCTCATGAAGGACTCAATAGAATATTGTTCCCTTCTCTGCTCATTTGGAAGTCCAGAATGATTCATAGCTTGTGTAAGTATAGCAATAAGATTTTCCACTCCATCTCCCATAACATTTGCTTGTTCAGGAGGACAATCATTGCATTGTCCATTGCATTGATCAACACGGTTCCTTCGGGTTCCAGCCATCGTCTAAAACCCAAAAAGAATAGTGTGAGAGGCAAAAATCATGCTAGGGAAAACAACATAATAAAGGGGGAGTACCTTCTATATCTAACATCTTAGGTTTAATTCTATGATCGTTAGCGTAGTTCAAGTACTATAACCTATACGTATACTTAACCTTAGGGACATCCCTAGACATACCGTAGAAATATCTGTAGGGATCTCACTAACGTTTTCGCATCCTAGTTTCCAAAGGTTGACTAAACCTTTCCTCTGATACCAACTGTAGAGACCCGTATCTTGACGTACATGGACATTACATTACATTTGTGGAATACTTAGTACATAACAAAAACACACACACAAGGATCGTAATAGTTTAGTGTCTTTGGAAACTCAGAACGTAATCTTCTAATCGTGGTGAAAGATATTCAAAATCTCCCATAAAGATCTTCCTTTTTTTACCTAAAACCTTTATTTATATCCTTGGGAAAAGGAAACATAAAAGGGTGAGCTCAAATGCTCAGTAATGGTAAACAAAAGAAATATCAATCACATCATATACATAAGCACATAACTTTTGGAAATCTTAACCTGCAAAAGAGATCATAATTTCATAACATGGGGTAAATCATGGCAGTGAAGTGTAATCACAATAATCATAACTTAAAACATGAAACTTTGTGGCATTCACACATAATCATAGAGAATCATTTCTTGTTAGTCAAGACTCATTGCCAAGACTATCTTAGTGGACAAAGTCCCTTTCTGAATCGAGTAACCCTCGTTTTAGTCCTGTTTCACTGAACCGGTATAACCTACCGTTCCATCCCTGTCTATCTCATGAGATATAAAATATTTACCCAATGCATTGGAGGGAGATATAGGTCCCACCCATATTATAATTAATCCTCTCTTATGTGTGCCACATAATCATAAACCATACATCATAGCGTAACCCATGTAATAAAAATGGGATTCTTAAACAACATGACATCATAAAACAATTCATATAAGATAAAGGAATTCATAAAAAAATTTCCATCAAAACATAATCAAACCAATGTAATAATAGGGATAAAAACAGAACCCTTTTATTATCTTAGATGGAAAATAATTTTGATAAAATACTTGAACTCCATTCTTGAGGAAAATATCCTTTCTACTTCAAAAACATTTTTCCTTTCATAACATGTCATACGACTTTAAAATAAAAGAAGTTGATTAAAAATAAACTTGAAAACTTGTAAAGGAAGTTTCTTGGAAATAATGTTTTAAAAATCCATTCATTCCGTATAAGTTAAAAAAAACATTCTTCGTACTTTTGTTGGAAAAGTCAAAAAAAGTACCTCGCACGAAAAACGACAAAAGATTCCTTTCATATCTTTTACTAAAAACTCACCGAAGGGTAAAATAGGTTTTAAACAATTTTAGGTGAATGGAAATAACATTTCATATTGAGGAAACATGGATGTGGATGATAAAATACACCCCAGTAAATTTCAAAGTATAAACAATCTCGGAAAAAAATGAGATTGTGATATATCCCCTTACCTTAGGTCCGATTTTCTCCGTAAGTGTCCGAACCTCCGGTATAATGATTTAAATCATGTTATTGAATTATTCCAGAATCATATTCATTGTTATTTTATCATATATGGTCCACTTATGACTTTATATTACCCGTTCTTTTGTAAATTCATGTTAAAGTAGCGTTTTGGGTAAAATCACCTCATTTGACATTCGTGTTTTTAACTTGTAATTATTCATATGATTACTTAGATAATGATTACTTAATTCCAGAATATAAAACATGATTTATATATATATATATTCAGAATATACATATATAATAAATCAGAAAATGGAAAGAAATACACCGTTCATGGAGACGGTAGTTCGTACGTACGCATGAACGCTGTTTTCATTTCCTTATTGAATTGAATGGAATTAAGTAGATGACATACATAAATATAAATAATTACAGTATCATTATTAGGTCATATATTTCATTATTACTTATTATATATACTTTATAATCACTCAGGAATGGTTAATCATTGAGAATGAATCTCATCGCGTCGTGGAGACGGTAGTCCGTACGTACGCACGAGCGATGATATCATTCCCGTGGTCGTGGAATTGTGTTGAAGTGTATGTATACTATTTCAGTATCAATATCAATTTATAATAATCATATATAGTTACTCATTACACCTTTATACCCATCCGATTAAGGTGGTGGCGGAAAATAGATTACACCACGGCGTGGAGACGGTATTCCGTACGTACGCACGCGCGGTGATTTCCTTTTTCCGTAGGATGGATAGAAGGTTAATTAGAGTTGTTTCATATTAATAATAACATAAAAGTATGTAAGTAATACTGATGTTATTACTTTATCATGAAACAACTAAAGAAGAAGAAGTTGAAGAAAAAAGAAATTGAAAAGATCGGTAATGAATATTACCTCTTCTTTGAAACGCCTTTTTGAATCCTTCACTTAGGGAACTAAGATTGGTCATTGAAGAAAACCAGGACCTCTAGGATTATTTTAGGGAAGTGGAGAAGATATTTTGGCAGGGGTTGGCAGAGCTTTAGTGCTCAAATTGGTGTGAGGAGGAGGGGGAGGAGGTGCCCTTTTATAAGGGAGGAGAGGGGCACCTTAGGAATATCTCAAAATATTATTTTATATTAAAGTCAAAATCGGTTTATAATTGTTCCAAAGGGTCTTATTTCGAAGATAAAGTGGGGATGGGACGAAATTCTATCAACCAATAGGATTTAGACAAGTTTAGGGTATTATTTTAACGTTATCAATTAGATTTTAACTCTAAGTTAAATAATTTAACTTTTACCGTGCCTTTTTGTTTTCTTTCACTATATGGTTAATACACTTACTATAACATGACAAACGAACCCCAAATTGTTTATTATTAATATATATATCCTTATCTAAGTCATTTGGCCGAACCTTAGATTTTTAGGAATAAAATAACAATTAATAATATAAAATTTGATTTAAAAACTATTTTGTGCCAATTTTGACACTATTTGATATATAATATTTTTGAAAGTCATAACAGAATTATATGTTCGAAACAAGTTGATTAAATCAACAATAATATATCATAGTAATCTATAAAATTAGTGTAATTCATAAAAAGTCTTAAATTACATTTATTTTGGTATTTATAATATCAATTATGTCAATATTTCATTAATAAGATAATTACTGCATCATCTTTGTGTCATAAATAAATTAAATTATTTGATGTCTAAAAATTAAAAATAAATTAACACCATGTAGGAAATCTTTTTAGATTTCTAATGAATATTGACAATCATATTTATCTTATGTACAACCCTATATTAAAAATGTTTTAGTAAATATACTTTGATTTTAACTCTTTTCACTCTTCTTTGAATTAAATAATAATAAATGTCCTAATCTAATCCAAGTGGGCCTAAATGATAATATTTTACACTTAAGGTTGTTTTTGGTCGACATACACTTGTCCAATAGAATTAGGACATGTGTTAGGGTAATATTAATATCATTCTTACCCTTAATTACCCTATTTACTTTTAACCGTGGTAAATAAAAGTAAAAAGTTACTATTCACCAAAAATTATTTTCATCTCATTGAACCACATTTTACTTACTGACATCAACCATGTCTCTCAGATTTTTGAAATTCCATTCACAGAAGCGGTAAAATTAAGTTTTATGAAAAATTTAGTTTTTTAACTACCACTTAGTAGTTTCACTATTCATCAAAAATTGATGTTTTTCAGAACAATGCCAAAATTTCATCCTAAGCTATATTTCATATTCCGAATTCAAAAATGAAGTCTATTTTACCAAATTCATAACATAGAAGTTGCATTAATTAATTTTATAATTAAATCCCGTTGTTAAAACAAATAGCGTGTTTTTAAGAAACAATATCTATCAAAAGATTGACACTTGTTTATGTCTGGTTTAAATGTGAAATTACATCCAATGACCAACATTGTATTAAATTGTAAAAATATAATCTAAATATACTTTAAAACCACTCAAATTAATAATTTATCACTATTAATTATTTTGATTAAAAAGTTGTTTTTAATTATAATTTAGTAATTTTCACTATTGATCAGAATATGAAAGTTATCCGAAAAGTACCAAAATTTCACCTTAGGCTAAATTCGATACTCCGAATCCAAAAATGAATTCAATTTTGAAAAATAAAACTTAAAAAATTTCAAAAAGTGGTTATTACTATTCATAACGGCTAGTTTTAATAATATCTTAATAGCATATCGTTGTTTAGCGAAACTCGGTGTTGCGTACAACACACGCTATCGTGGAAGGTCGCGATTGCGTATAATTCAAGCCAGGTCAGAGATGTGTATTGTGAAAGCTCCTTTTGGTGTAGCGTATAACACAAGACATTAATAAAATTAAAAAGAATATTTTTCATAAAATCTCGGGCTGTTACATGGACACATGAGAGTTATAAAAAATTTAGAGAGTGGCATTTGGTATTTTTCATTTCTTTAAATATTATATATGTTATTTTGCTAGGAATCAGTCCCTTAAATAATTAAATTTCGATACCAAGGTGATAATGGCATCATCCCCTTTATACAATAATAATTATGATGAAAAATGGTGATCTTAAAAATTGATTTTTATTTATTCTAACCCAATTTACCATTTACTTTGGTGATAAATTTTATTTTGATTGTTATTCAAGTTGACCATAAATAAAAGTGACCTATTTTCAAAATTTTAACCATAAAAATCCAAATATGGAACTATTTTTTAATATTCAATCTTTATAGGTGGCATCAATTAATTTAAGATAAATAAAATTGAAACACGACGAATAACTATATTTTAAAAAAATAAATTTTATGTATAAAAAGGTTTTTATGAAAAATTAAAACAAAAAATTTATTAAAAAGAACTAAATTAGATAATTAATAATATAATATAATTAATTTTACTTCGAAACAATTTAGAATATATATATATAATTTTTTCAATGCTAGAAACAAAAATAAATTTTCAATAAAAATTTGTATTTTTCTCTATTTTTTGAAAAATCTGTAATTTCAGAATAATTCAAAAATTCACCCTAAGATAATTTAGATATGATGATTCTAAAAATTAAATTAATTTTATCCCAAAAAATTCTAAATGTGGAAATATATTCTCACAAAAAATAAATAGATTTTTTTTTGTTGGAAACATATTTGTGAAGAAAAATATTACTTTAAAATAAACTAATGGTAATTTCCCAACCTTTAATCATCACAATTGTGTTTATTGGGACCATTATATATATTTAATAATTCATTTATTCCTAATCAAACCATCCAATTCAATGTTAGTATATAATGGTCTTAAAAAAATTAATAATATTTCATTTTTCATTTAATTTCGGTGGTGTGTGTTGTATACACAATCAAACATAATGTTATTATTTTATAACCTCTATGATTTAATAATTGTAGAATATTTCTACTTGGATGAAATTTGTGTAATCTAGAATAGTATGAAAAAATGTTTTGTTACTTTTAGTACATCAAAATAATAATATGCCTCTTCCAATTACACAAGTACATAAAATATGTGGATGAAAGTTCAACTGGTAAAGGTGAATATTAAAAAACTAATAAATATTATTTAGGATAATTATAGTTCCATTGATATATATAAAAATATCATGAAACATTCCATATCAAAGCACATTGATATTAAATATCATTTAATTAACGATAAAGTTGTTATTGGGTATATAATGCTTGAGTATATTTAAAAAATGATCAAATTACTTACAATATTATCAAATTTATTCCAAAAGGATTTAAGGAATTGGGGTTGAAAATATATATTCAACCTCCAATACTGACTTTATAATGTTCTTAATTAAACATACATGATCCTTTAAATTCTATGGATAATATGATAGTAGAAGAATATCTATGTACTCTACCGCTTATTAATATGATGTTGGTATTATCATAGATGGCAGAGTGATTAAAATTTCTAGAGGATAAAATTATGGAATTTTAGAAGATTTGTGGGAGTTTATCAACATCATGGACATAATTTTGCAATTTAAAAAGGAAATTATTTTCTTCAATAACATTGTTTAATCAAGAATTGTGGTTTTAAGACACTGTCTAGGAAAAAGGTTATTGTTGGATGAAATTATATACAATATTTTTTATTATAGTTTGAAAAAAAATCAGATGGTGTAGATTTGATATCTATTGGGTTGATTTTGAAATCATTATTTCATTTGTTTTCAACATTTTCTATGAATTATTTTTTTCTTTGGGTGAACATGAGTTGCTACTTATCCGGATAATACTTGAGATAAATTATTTATTAAGTTAGATTATGCTTTTTTAATATTTACCCACCATAATTTAGAAGTTTATGATTCAAGATGAGTATGTTAAAAGGATTAATATTGATAAAAATTATTATATATTATATTATGGCTAATGGAGTGATTCAGTCGAACGCAGGTCACTAGAAAGAAGTTGTTGTATTACAAAGTTCATGTTATTCAAAGTTTTATGTTATGAAGCCCTGGGGTACATACTATATAAAGGAAGAATGATCATATGGAAACTGTTTTAATCCAATTAAAGAATAGTTATTTAGTGCAGTGGACCCAATGGAGTTTTGAGGAAGTTTATTGATCAATTCTAGAAAATTAAGTTGTTTAGAAAAAGGTTGCTAGATATAGAAATCCAATTCTTTCAGACACTATTTATATAGTTCCCCATACATACTATTTTAAAGTTAACTGGATGAAGGACTTTGAAAATTCCACCACACAGTCTACATTATATGGAACAATCTTTGAAGATTCATATGACAGAGATTTTCCATATCATTAGTTAGATAAAAAATTGATGAACTTCTAAAGGTTAATTGTATGGAAGAAACCTGTAAAGAGAAATAGATAGAGGAATTATAAGTTTACCAGAATGAGCTGATTGGATGAAGAAGATCAAATAGGAAACTATTGTAGATGTTTCAGATGGAGTAAATCCTTTATATGTTAAAATATATAAGAATGTGTGAGTTTTTACATAAAATTTAGACTAAAATAACTTTACATAAACATTATAAAGTATATTTTTATAATGTTATTTATTCGTTATTTCAATATTCATAAATCTAACCGAGATTTAAGGATTTATTGAATAAGTTCATTGATGTGGAGATTTTAGGATGTTCTTGTGAATGTTTTTGACTATGAAATTTCAAAGGCATAATGGTGGTTAAACAAATATTGTGTTGAGTGGGAAATTTTAAATTGGATCATGTGCTTCCTACTTGATTTTTTGTGAAATTATATCAACATATATGGGTGTAGGATAATTCTAAATTGATTGTTGATTTTATGAGATACTAGAACAGATGATGTTTTTCTATAAAGATATGTTAACCTAGAATTCACCTAGTTAATGAAGAGGTACCATGAAGGGATATAAAATTGTGTTTCATCAGTCACAGGTACATTGGATGAGGAAACACTAGATTAAGGTGTACTAGATATTTGCATACTAGAATGAGGAATACCAGACCTAGGTCTAGAAAATTGAGGATACAATAACCAGAATTTATAGATGAAGTTATAGTAACAATATTTTAATTTTAAAATATATCATTGGATTTCAAGTATAAGAAATAATTATAATTGGTGGTAGCTAGTATAAATTCATTTCATGAGATAAAAGTATCATGATGGTACATAGACCATTTGTATTCACTTCATTATATAATGAGGTCCTCATAGATAAGTTTAGTTTTGAAGTAAAAATATTTTATTTTTTTGAGGAAGAATAAAATATAATTTGTTAAATTCTATATAATAATGTTGGTGGATAATTTACATATCGGTTTGGTGAGATTTTTATATGGATCGGGGTTGGAAAATGGATTTACCACCATAGTAGTTTTGTTTTATTTAGATTAATACATCATATTATGTACTACAAAGGGTATATGAAAAAGAGATGATAAATTAATGAGGTTACTCTATATAAAAATTAATTTACTTTAAGAAAGTGAAAACGGTTAATGAGAAATACAAAAAAAATTATGTTGGGGAAGTAGAGTTGTGCAAGACTGGGTGGCCACATGATGGAGAAGAATGTTACAAGAAGTGAGTGTCTATAATAGAGGTATGTTTCATCTAATGTTTTTTTTCTTGAGTTCATAGTGTTGAGTTCGAGAAAAAGAAAATTTTTCCAACATAGGGTACTTTATGAAATGAGTTGAGAAGAAAAAATTATTTAGAGTTTATTAGCCACCTAGATTCTAAAGTAGGAGTTTTTGAATAGTGTGAGTTGTATTCCCTTGACTTTATCTTCCAATATTGAAAATTAAGTTCACATAAATATTGTTGAAGCTAGTTACATCCAAGGGAAGGCATTACCATAGAATAGTATATTTTATCATTCAATGTATCAACCAGGAGATATTGTGACCTATAAGAGTAGTGAAAGTGTTGAGAATAATGGAATCAAGTTAATAATTCAACCATACCCCTTGTATTGATATAAATATATTCATGTAACAATATATCCAAGGGTAAATACCAATTATTGTTAGGAGTAGGTGCACACACTGTATTCAAACCATGTAAAAAACATTTTATTATTATTAATTCATTACTTTTATATTTTTTTGGGTGAGGATAAGTTAAAATTAGTCTATAAGATCATGTAAAACAATATAATATATGTTAATCTCAAAGAAATAAATTTTGAAAATAAATCTACACTAATTCACTGCACTTCTATTAGTGTAAACATTTGGTTCACTGGGAAATTCAATTCATTTTCGTCACTTTGGTTGATGAGTATCACTATGAAGAAAACAAAAGTACTCCATATTAAAAGGATATCCATGGGTTATATTAGTCCCACATAATATGGGAAGGATTCTATTCTACTATAACCTTAAGATAATGTCATGAAGGAAAATATATTCCTGGATAGGAATTCACATATGATATATTAATCATAAAATTTTCATATCCATTATATTTTATTTCACCTCCATTTATATGAATTGGGGACACACCATGAGGAACTAAATGATTCATCAATTCTTGATAATAATGGTGAATGTAAAAAAAATTATAACGCTATGGTAATATTGTTTATTAAATAAATTTACACTAAAATATTTATTTGATATTTTTTAATGGTATCTAATAAAACCAAATGTATAATAATTTCCTTTAGCATATATATAGGGTATCTTAATTTCATTATCATATTATTAAATTATTTTAATTAATAGAACCATGTTTTGGTGGCCTTATCCATGGTATGGTTTACTTCATCATAACTCTTGATATGGTGTATCGACCCCAACCCTAGAATCTCAGAGCTGGGGACTGCTACCATTATGTTGGCATAACAAAAAGGGGAATTTTGTCCCAAAGGACTGAATAGATTAATTTTCTTGGTAAACTAGATGAATACAGGAGTATTATATTACAAATAAGTACAAAAACTATAGCATAATTTTCTTCTTGAGAATAAATTTATTAAATCTAATATAACCTTAGAGATCAGTCATAGTAAACTTTTTGGGATCCTTGGGAAATGAAAAAAAATAAGGGTGAGAACGAATTATCATTAAGGTATAAATACATTATAATCCATCATAAATAAATAATCAATATATATAGGTAAATAAATGAGAACTAATTCCATTTAATCAATTAGAAGAGAAGGAAGTGTGTAAATAATATTTCATGGTAAATAACTGAAAACACATGACATTTAAATAACATCACTATAGTGATAAGATATTGAAGAATAAATATGGGAAGTTAAATTAAAACAAACATTTAATTTAATCAATAAACTGAAAATTAAATTCACTGATAGATTATTTCATAGTTAAAATATCATGGATAATAAGAATTTAATTCTGAATGATGGAATTACATAATTATTAGAAACTGTGTTCCCAAGGTACATGATACATTTATCATAAAGAACATTCATAAGTTGATTTAAAATAACTACTTAAAACAACTTTCACAACAAAAAGATAAGGCAAGCTTGGTTATAAACACGAAGGGTTTTTTTACAACTAAATTAGTCTCATCATACTGCTGATGCATCGATAAGATTATTTTATGTGTTCCCCAACCTGTGTCATACCAGTCCAAATAATACCCCATATATAGAATAATTGATTTAATTTATAAACTATGTAACATATCATCAAGTATCCATATTGAGTAAAGGAAACTGAATTATCAATATTTCCCTAGTCAATCAAGTATTTGTCTATGTATACACCATATCCATGTAAATAATATTCCAATTTAGAATAAATTTAATTTCCTTTGGAATGTGAATAATTCATGGTAATGTTAATGAAAATAGCAATATAATGTCAATACATTAATTTATCAATGTTATCCTAAACCATCTAGAGAAATATTATGTGCGAAGTCAATAGAATATACGCCCACTAGAGTAAAAATAAATGGCTTTCTCATTTCTGAATAAAAATACCCTGAAAATATTTTTAAAAATATAATGATAAAAATATCATGTTTATTTTGAAAAATAAGTTATTTTCTCTGTAAATCACTTCTAAAAACCAATATTTAAAAAAAAAACTAAATAATTTTCATTTTAAATAACTTTTGAAACATTTAAATGACTATTTAAAATAGCTGATTGTTTAGGATGGCCCCAAATTTAGTTCATTCATTTCAAGTTAAGACAATGTTTTATTTCACATTTTTAGTAAAATAAAAAAGGAATTTTTTTGAAAACAACATAGGATTTCTTTAAAAAAATTAATAAATAACAAAACATGGGTAAAAATTCCTTTGATTAATAATTTAAAATGGATCAAAATAATTTTTAAAAATAATTTTTAAATAAATAATTCCACTGATTATAAAAATGAAGTTTAATTTTATTAAAAACATTTTATGTATGGAGTTGAAAAATTTTACTCTTACATGAACAAATATTTTGAATTACCGATTGATGAAAAAATTAAATGGTATAGTAAATAATGATCAAATAATTTACTTCAATATAAATTCATGTGTAAACAATCTCAAATAAAATGAGACTTTGAATTAAACCCTTGTAATGATAATAATGTTGATGTGAGAATTATTTAATGTATTGATTATGTGTATCAAATGTAAATTAACAAAAATTTAAATTAAATTAAAAATAGATATTGAAAATTCATTACACACATAATCTTATAATACCGACAATAATAGAGAAGTAATATAACTACATAAAACAAATTTTGTTATTAAATTCTTTTCTAATCGGTAAATTTTTATTAAAATATCATTATATGAAATAATTAAAATAAAAAATAAATTTAATATGGATTTATTTTTAATATTACATGTAAATTGGGTAGTTTATAAACGAAATAAAAAAATTAAATGCATAATAATAAAATATGCATCAATGGAATGAAATTGAGAAGGAAATCATTAACTTACACTTCCTTTTGGTCGAACACATTTTAGACTCCTATATATTTGTTTTAATAGTTTAATTAACATAAATAATAATCATATTATTATTTATAATATCTAAAATTATTTATTTTTTAATATCATACCACCAGATTGTTAATAATGTTTCATTATTTTCATCATTTAGGATGTTAATTTTCTAATTTTTTAGTATGTTTTGACATGTTATTTTTTGTTCATGTCACTTAGATCATGATTTAATAATATACATAATATAAAATATTATTTAAAAATCATATATATTTTGTATATGTTTGTTTAGATTAATCTATAATGTTGGAAGATAGGAAAATAAATACATCATTCTAGGAGTTAGTAGGTCATACATACACATGAACATTTTTTCCAATTTCTTATCATATTGAATGAATGAAAGTTAAATTATATATATATATATATTACAATTCCAAAAAAACATCAATGTCATATATATCTCATATTGTTATTAAACCCATACTCAATATATTCCTTTTAAGGAGTCAACAAATCACATCGCTCTGCACTGTGGTAGTTCACCGTACACATGATCGAAGTTATCTTATTCCCAAAAAAAGAAAAGTATGAAGTTATGTGTGATATAATAATTTGAGAATCATAATAACATCATAATATAATATATATATATCATATATAAACTATAAATCCATCATTATTCCCAATCATGAATGTTTGTAATGGAAAAATGAATGGCAGTAGTTTGAGAGGTAGCAGTCCTCTATACACATGAATGGTCATTTTATAACCTATTTGATTGTAGTGTTTAATGTTATACCTCATAAAATTCTCATAAAATATATAAGTATACTTATTATAAATTTATTATTATATGGTAAGTTTATAAAAATAATTTTTGGAGGTCGAGAAAAAAATGAAGTAAAACTGATTTTAGAAGAACATTACCTCTTCTGTGGGTATCTTCCATTTGTTTTCACTAAATCCATCCTATGTTTGATTTATATACCTAATAATTCCTCCATTATGATAGGAGGATACTTTGGTAGTCATTTTTTTGGTACTTTCTTAATCAAAGTGGTTTGAAAGCTGTGAAGAGAGGAGGATAAGAGGTGGCCTTTTATAATTGGGGGAGAGGACACACTGGGTATTTTGAATAGAAAGTTAGGTGAAATGACAGTTATACCTATAAAAAGGATTAAATAATGTACCAAACTCAATAATAGAAAGAATTAGGTTGAAATATGTCCATAAAATACGTTTTGGATAAGTTTTAGGTCTATTTTACAACTTATCATCAAAGATTAATAATTATATAAACTCATTTTCTCCTAATTTGTAGTAATTAATTATAACTTTTTCACTATTAATTTTGGTGAAAAAAAATTAAATTAACTAAATCAAGTAATAAAACATACTTTGATTAAAAATTTAAAATCCATTTTTTTAAAATTCAAATAACATAATTATCTAAAATTAATTTAAAATTAGTCCTATAAACATGATGATAACGTGAGTTTTTCAAGTATAAATGTTTAAAATTTAACAATGTATTTATATCAAAATTCCATATGAAACTTATTAAAATTACTTAAATTTTATTAATAGATTTATAATTGAACTATTGTTACTTTAAAATTTATTTAATATATAATTTAAAAATATAACTTATTTGGATGAAAATGATGTTTTCAATTAAAATGCAACATTTATCATTATTCAGAAAAAAATGACACTTCACATAAAAATAGAAAAAAATCACCATAAATTTTTTTTACAATATTATTTCGAAATTGGAGTTCCTTTTTTAAATAAAATTTATTCAATTTTAAAAAAAACTATTTTTAAAATATTTTCTTCAATAAAATGGGGAAACATTCTTTTAAAAATACAAGTTTTATGAAAAAAATGAATTTTTTTCTTATTTTATGCCAATAAAATCTACTAGATGAATGTAAAAAATTATTGATTATATAATATATAATTATGATTTATATCATCCACTAATACTAATTAAATTAATTTGTTAAGATAAAATTTATTTGGGTGCATAAAATAGTTTTTTATAAAAACATTTCCTTTATATTAATTTTTTTTTCATTTTCATTTATAATTATTTGGTAACTAATGAATTAATTTTATTTTTATTTAGACCATATATTTTAATAAGGTATTTAATCATTTTAATAGCCTCTAATTTAATAACTCTGTTATAATAATAATATTAAATATTAATATTAATAGTGTATTGTTTTCACAAAAACATGGACATTTGTGTACTGCAAGATTTAAAAGTAACATGTTAAGGTGTGTAAAAAAATCTAAACTCGGTGGTCTGTTTAGAGAAAGATAAACTTTTTTATTTCATGTAACTCAATCAAATCTCAGTGTTTCATGTAATATACATTATTAGAAATATTTAATTTATCAAAATATAAATATATAATAAAGTATAAGGATATTTTAATTATTTTTATTCTTGGTGTTGGGTTTCATACATGCTATCGAATATGATGTTTATATTTTAAAATTTTGGGGTGTTACATTTTCACCACCTTAGATAAGTTTCATCATCTCAATTTAAACAGGATTATGATAATCAAGGGTTTTTCATTTGAAATTACTATTATTGAAAAACTCACATCATAAAGGAGTCAATAAAATATCATTTTAATAAGAGATAAAATAAATAGTAAAATTCGTCTATAATAAAACAAAAATAGGTTTCTACACAAGAGAGAATTGGTGGAAATTGAATATATAGAAAAAGGGCAAAATATATAATATTTATAGAGATTGAATGAGGTAATAAATTTAAATAAAGTGAGTGTTCTTAAGAACGTTTAGGTTCTAAAAATAATAAATCTTTATGATTTAAAAGACCATCGAATCAACAAAAATGAAAGTATTAGGATAACATTTTTTTTCAAGACCATTTTTCATAGATTTGTGTAATTATTTATCTCTCTAAGAATATAGAGAGATATAATTGATACCTAATTCATTAGATTTCTATTTATTCCCATACTCCAAGAAACTGATATCCAAAAATGAACATTTATACATAATTAATAAAATTTCCCTTAAAGAAAACATATGATCCATAAAAGAGTAGTGTAATATTTTATTCTATGTTTGCTAAAATCAAAAAAAAATTCAAAAACTTTTCAATAACACCATGAGTTTAACCTAATTAATTATATAAAGAGTTAACCTTTAATTCCTCCCAAAATAAGACTGACCCAATTTAGTAGGAAGGTTACTAAATAAACATTAAATTCCCCCAAAAAATTGGTTCTTAATAATCACATACTCTATGTGTTAATACCTTCCTCATGTACTCTCTATGAACATGTTAATAAATTTAATTACCATGAAAATTTTTAAATATTCCTTATTTCTTAAATAAAACACAAATTATTAGATATATTCTTTAAGATTAAATATGTTGCAGACTCTATCAATAATAGCCAATTTTTTTTTCAAATAATCATTATTCAGTTATGATGTAGTGATTAATATCTATTTTAATTCATCCATATCAATCATATCATATCCTAACATCATTATCTAAACATTTAGCATATATTAATTGTAATATTTCCTTCAATCCTATTCTCACCAAGAAGTTTAACATTACGCTGAATCAATTTTCTTGTTCATCAGTACCATTCAACACATGCTTTCAAGCCCTAAACAAAAAATTATTATAGTACAATCTTTATATATTTAATAATTCATATAAAAAATTCATCATATATGAAATACTCAAATATCATAATTATTAAATCCAAACACAATCACATTAATCATTCCACTTATTCTATGGTAATAGCATAATCTTTACCATTCCACATTAGCTTATTTTTAGGTGTATTCCTTTTATTCTATAGGTATTTATTTTCATATTGTCCCATATCCATACAGTCGAAGAATGGAATACTGAAAAACTATTTATTTATCTTTCAATCATGTGATTAGGTACATTTTTATCCATTATTATTTCAAACCTTACTTCCTATTACTACAATAACAAGTTTTTTTCTTTCACAATTACCACATGGGGTAAAATCCTTCTTTCTCTTCTTCCCTTTATCCGAATTTTTCTGTGTCTTCATATTCTTATTGTGCTTCCATTTGAATCCATAAGAACTAGGGAATCCTTTCACAATCTTATTGTAAAATGATAATATACCCTCATATGATGAGAATGTTGGGGAGACTACTTTACTTAAAAATATTATCTTAAAATAATCACATAAATGATCCTTTATGCCCGTGGGATTATGGGAATTGGCGCAGTTCTCATTCCTTCTACTAGTCACCACTTATAAATAAGATAATACACTAGATTATATAATATAACTATGAAATATATTATATAATACCAAAATATTAGTATGTTCTTATATAATTATCCTTAATATTTAGCATTGGGTTATGTTCCCTAATATTTATTTTCTGAAATCTAGTTTCCACGGTTTCCACTAAATTTGATCTGATACCAATTATAGAAACCCTGACCTAGAAGTCCAAAAATGGTTCCTAATTCCATTACATTGGCATAATATATAAGGAAATATCATACCAATGTACCTAATAATTTAGTAGTATTGGTAAACTTGATTCATACTTGAGTCTTTTATTATATTTTAATGCACAAATTATAAAATAATTTTTTCGGTAATGATAAATTTTTTCCATATAGAATATCCCAAAATATTAGTCAGAGTAAACATCATGGAATCCTGGGGAAATGAAAGAAAAATAAGGGTGATCTCAAATAATAATTAAGAGTTAAATATAGTGGAAGCTGACATAAATCAATAGTCAATATGGAAATGTAAATAACAAAGGACATGTGAAATTTAATCGATAATCGATAAATGAAGTGAATAAATAATATGGGATGATAAACAACTAAAAAAATTCCATTTAAATAACATCATTATCATGATAAGATAATGAAGAATCAATTTGGTATGGTAAATAATTGAAAATAGGTGTAATTTAATCAATATACATCGAGTGAAATTTACCCAGGGATTTTGTCATGGTGAAAATATAATGGATAATAATAAGTAAATAATGAATGGAGGTAACACTTAATTATTTTATTCATTGTTTCCTAGGTACATGATACCTTTACCATTAGGTCCATTTACATGACAACTTAAAACATTCTACTTTCTAAAACATTCATAGGACATTTTATAACATTCTTGGTTATGAATATGAAGAGTTTGTTTCCAATTGATTTCATCTCATGAGACTACTAATGCATCCAGGGGGTTTCTTAAAATTATCCCCAACACATCTCATACCTATCCAAATCATTCCACGTATATTGAATAAAATATTTAATTCTTAAATAATGAACCTTATAAACAAGTATCCATATTGAGTAAAGGATACAAATTTATCAATATTTCCACATATAATCAAATAACTATAAAATTAGACGCTGTATATATAAATGGTATATGGTTCCATAATTAAACACATCCATGATGAATAATATTTTAATTTATATAAAATTTAATGTCTACATAAAAGTGATAGATTCAAGGTAAGGTTAATGACAAGAAAAATGAACCAATGAAGTGAATGTAAATACTTTCCTTGTCAGAGTGAGAGTAAACTGTAACGACCAGACCCAAGAAGCCCAGAGTTGATGTATTATATTAATACATTGTCATGATTATAAGGAGTCAAGTCCCGAAGGAATGATCAGTTTAACAGTCATAGAAAATATAATACATACATTTACTTCACATTAAAATTTCAAACATAAAATACATCATAGATAGTTATTTGATAATTCCATTATTCCCCTATATTAACCCTACATATCAATCACAATAGACTTCCTAAAATCTTGGAAAAATAAAACATAAGAAAGGGGTGAACTCAGATTCTCAGTAAGGGTAAGTAATTCAGCAGAAGCTATAAAATTTTAAGGAAAGATGTGTAATAAAAAAACAGCCCTTTTAAATATAATCATGAACATAATATGAAAACAAAATCAAACATCACCATATAAACATGAAAATGGATATTATACTAGTTGAATAATCACATGTAATACCTAATTTCAAAATGAGGGAATGCCTAATGTCGAACATTATTACCACATAGTCAAGGCCTTGTGCCAAGACTACAAACAAAATTTTTCTCAAGTCCTTATGACAAGACATTAGTTTGTCTCATGAGATCTACCGATACATCTAGAAGCTATAGCAGGATCCACTCATCACTTACTAAGTCTACTTCATTCCTCACATGAAATTGTTGAAACATAACATAAACATTCATAAAAAAAACTGGCATATGAAATGTCAATACTTTATCCATAAACCGTGAATGGTATAAAAATAACACATCCACAGTCAAACATATTACAAAACCTTCAATACAATATGAATGATTTGTATCATAATGAATTAATTTCAAATAAGTGTAAAATCCATCAAAGGATATTGACATAGATGAAATAAAAATTATTTTAGAAAAATATCACTTTTTTTAAATCATTTAAAGGTCACATAATTATAAAATAAAAGTTTTATTTTCAAAATATTATTTTAATCTTGTAAAGGATGATTCTATGATGTTATAATGTAGGAAAATAGCATCACCCGTTGTTCAAGTTAAAAAAATATATTCTTACCGTAATTTTGTCGAAAATGTCATAAAGTACCATGTTTGGAAAATGACGGAATGATTCCATTCAAAACATATAACATCAATTAATGGTATAAATGAAATTAACCCAAAGTATAGTAAATAGAAAAATGTTTTGAAATACATTTTTAAGAAAACATGGATGTGGATGATAAAGAGGTCTTAGTAGATACATACGTATTAATAACCTTATATAAGTAAAGATATAGTAAAATTAACTTTTACCTTGAAATTTTCCTTAGTAGATGGTATGTTAACATCCTGTATAATAGTTAGAACACTATTATTAAATTATATAAAAACTATGTACATAAATATGATATCATATATGATCCTCTAATATTTCTTTTCTTATTAATATTTCAGTAGTCTCATCGTTTGGGTGTTAACTGATTTGTTTTCCTTTATATTCTTGGTTACATGAGCCGTGTTTTTTATGGATAGGATGTATTTGATTCATATACATAATTATATTATGTTCTTAGACATTGTTTTTCATCATAAAATAAAAATTATTCTTGAATGACTACGATGGGGGAATGTATCTCATCATGTTCGTGGAGACGGTAATTTGTACGTATGTATGAGCGAATATAACATTATATTGATGGTGAAATCACATATAATTGGATGGTATATCATATTTAAAGAATCATTAAAATCTTATATTTATTCTATATATCAATTTTCTCATTATTATACCCATCCAAATAATGAAGTGTTTGAATAACAGACTACACCACGACGTGGAGATGATAAGTCGTACGTACGAATGTATGGTGACTTTTTCATTTATAGGGTTGATATAAAAACAAATATTGTTATACCATATTTATAATAACAAAATAAATTTGTAGAAGGTATAGGAGTTATCATATTTGTATGGAAACAACAAATAAAGAGGAATTGGAAGAAGAAAAGAACTTGAAATAGGGTGGTGAAATTATTACCACTTCTATGGGTGTTTCCTTTTGAGTTGATGAAAAGAGCTCCATAGGTTGGATTTTGGATCAATGTAAGGACTATAGATCTAAGTGATGATATTTTCGAGTATATTTGGGTTGGGTTTGGCCGATCCAAATGGCTTTGGAGGTGTGAAATTAAGAGAATGTGAAGTACCCTTTTATAAGAGAGGTGAGGGTCAGATTAGGAAAATTTTTAAATATTATTTTATTATAAAATCATTTTCAGTTTATAATGGATTAAAATTGTTTTATTTCGAATATAAGGTGGGGATGGGTAGAAATTATATCAACCAATTGGTTTTAGATAAGTTTAGGTCACCATATTAACACTATCATTTAGTTTTAACTCTACGTTAAAAAGTTTAACTTTTACAATGTCCTCTTGAATTATTATAATAAATAGTTAAAAAAACATACTATAAAATTCCCAGAGAACCCCAAGTGGTTAATTAATGACATATTAATAATTATATGAGACCTTTGGACGAAACATAGATTTTTAAGAATATTATATCATTTATTAATATAATATTTGTTTTAAAAACTAACTAATTTCTATTTTAATACTATTTATTATTTGGTTTTTGTGAAAGTAATCACAACCTGATTAATTATAAATAAATATATTTAATTAACCATAATATGTCATATCCACCTATAAAATTTTTGGATGGCATCAAAACTTTCAAATCATATTTATTTTAATATTCATAATGTCAATTATTTTAATATTTCATTACGAAGTTGCTTACTACATCATCATTGTGTCATAAATATATTTAATTATATAATATCTAAAAATTATAAATAAAATACCATTATGTAGGAAATCTTATTATATTTCTAAATAATATTTATAGTCAAATTTATATTATGTATAATCTTATATTGAAAATGGTTTAGTTATTAAACTTTGAATTTTACACTTTTAACTCTTCTTTAGATAAAATAATAATAAATATCCTAATCAAATCTAAGTGAACCAAAAGATAATATTTTATTGCTAAGGTTTGTTTTGGTTAAAATACACTTATCCAATAGAATTAGGATATGTGTTAGGGAAATTATAATATCACTTTTAGCTTTAATTTCTCTATTAACTTTTAACTGTGGTAAATAAAGTCAAAATTTACTATTCAAAAAAATTATTTTCATCTTTTTGAACCACATTTTACATACATATTTAAACTGTGTCTCCCATATTTCTGAAAATCTACTCAAAGAATCGGTAAAATTATTTTTTATGAAAATTTACAAATGTACCTAAAAGGTGGGTAAAAGAGGTTTAAAAGTTCAATAAAATTTTATACATTTATTTTTATTATAAAATGAATAAAATGAATTATATTGAACTTACATATGTATTATATATCTATTTTGACTTAAAATAAATTTAAATGAAATAAATAATTTTTTAAATCAAAATTATGTTTTAAATAATAACGTAGAGTTTTTCACTATTCATAAAAAATTTAATGTTTCTAGAAAGATACCAAAAATTCACCCTAAGCTAATTTTGATATTCCAAATTTGATGTCTATTTTACAAAATTCAAAATATAGAAGTTGAATTTATTAATTAAAAATTAATTCCCATTTTCAAAACAAAAATTGGGTTTTTAAAAAGTAAAATATTAATAGATTAACATGTTTTTATGTCAAATTTAAATGTGAAATTACTTATAATGAGAAAAATTGTATTAAATGATAAGAATATAATCTAATTATACTTTAAAAACATTAAAATGCATAATTTAACATTATAAATTATTTTTCGTAAATAGATGTTTTCAATTATAATTTAGTATTTTTAATTATTCATCAATATATGAAAGTTATTAGAAAAATACCAAAAATTTATCCAAACTAGATTTTTATGTCCCACATATAAAGAAGAATTTAATTTCATGAAATGGAATATATAAAAGTGTCAAATATTGTTTTTAAAAATGGTTCACCATTAAAATGCAGTAAAATTGCATTTTCTGAAACATAATTCCTTTATCTAAAAAATTAAATTTGTCATTATATTATGTATAAGAAACGCATAATATGGATTTCAAAATTATATGTAATATAAAAAATTCAAAATTCAGATAATATTATTCATATCCTTTTTTGAACGACTAGTTTGGTATGTTGTCGTGCACTTGAGCTCCGTGTTGCATGTAGTGCAAGTTATTGAATTACTTTGAAGAGATAACGTACTATGAAATATTGGGGTGTTACATTCTCTCCGACTTCAATAAATTGCTTCCACACAATTTCAAAAAAAATCGAAAATAAAAGGTTAAAATTAGAAAAATATCTTTTTGTAAAACCCACATCATAAATTGGGTTAATAAAATTTAGTCTTAATAAGTGGGAATTGGAAATAAAAACGTCACAACAAAATTTGGATAGAAATTAGAAGAACATTAGTATCAATCACAAACACATAATTGGAGGGAAAACATTAATATTTATAGGGAGTGATTGAGGTCATCTATCCCAAAAATGAATAAAATTGGGGGTCTCAAATCCATCAATCAATGATGATTTAAAATATCATCAATTCAAAAAAACATAAGGTATTAGCATAACACATTTTTTATTTTAAGATCTGATCCCTAAAGTTTAAGAATTAATTTATTTATATAATAAGAGGGAAAAATATACATAACAAGTAGAGTTTTATCCTTCAACTAATTCCTACCACAAACTCATCTTTCACTCAAAAAGATAATAGAATTCAAAAATATTATATTTATCCAACTTGTATAGGGTTCCAAAAATAATTAATTTATAATTCATTTTTCAAAAAAATTGAAAACTACATTATACAAACCAGGACATCAAGTAGGCCAGTGGTAGGTGATGCACCCTTGTTGCCCTTTGGTTGCGGGTTCAAGTCTCGCGGCCTTGCTGGACGCGATGGGTTATCACCCGACCTCTTGGTTGTACTTTTTATAACAATCCAAAAATAATAATATTCAGAAGTTCTTTTTTAACCATAAATAATAGTATCCAATTTTTAACTTCATCCATTCTAACATTCAGACTTATCGAAAATACTTATGTCCTAACTCATAGTCCAAAATTTATAAGGAAGGAAAACATAATTAAGATCCTTTTTCCCATGTAATAACATGTGAATACTTTAATCATGTATTCTTTTAAAACATGATAACACCCTGAATTTCCGTAAAGCCTTATTGATTACATTCATTATCTCTTATTCCTTAAAGAATACTGAATATAATCCTTATATCCAGAAATGTTGTAAACTCTAACAATGATGAAATATACAAATCATTAATCAGTTTTAAGGTAGTCAAGAATATCCAATATAATTTATCCAAATCAATCATATCTTATTCAAAAATCACTATCTCAGTATCAGAACCATATTAAGCCATATATTTCTCTCAACAATATATTTTCCATAAAATTAAACGTATTATTGGGTCACTTTTCTTGGTTCCACACAATCTCAAGTCCTTAATGAAATAACACTACAAAAAAAGCTTATATACTCTATAATTCTTATAACATGTATATCATTAATAAAATACTAAAATAAAATAATACATTAAAAAAACATAATAACTCTAATCATTCCTCTTCATCATCGGTAGTATCATAACCTGATTATTATACAATAGTAGTATTTGGGGTATACACCAATGATTTGGACATTGATTTATGTAGTGTCCCAACTCCTTGCTGATGAAGCATTGTACATTTGAAACCTCTTTCATACCCTTACAATCATGTAGTTTATGCCCTTTTTCTCCACACTTATAACAAACTCTCATTCCCTTCAAACATTTACCAAGGTGATTCTTTCCATAGTTATCACATATGGGAAAATCCTTCTTTCTCCTATTCCCTTTATCCATCTTTATCTTTTCCATCCTTTTCTTCAATTTCTTCCCTTCAAAGCCATAAGACTCAAATAATTCTTTACTTATCATATTAACACATGATACTATTTCTTCATATGATGATAATATGTGAGATACTATTTTCCTTCTAAATGTTGGATTTATACCATGGAGGATATGACCGGTTTTAATCTTTATATCATGGGTATTGTTAGATTTCTCATTCCTTCTACTAGGAACCATTTCAAAACAATGGAATACAGTAGGTTATTTTATGAATCGTAATGCATAATTCCAAAATTGTTAAATACCTAATGTAAGTTAAAAAGATTATGCATATAATCAATAATCATAAAATGTTTTCTTTGAGAGATTATTTACTCATAAATCCTTCATAATGGCTTGTAATGAAAATTGGAATTATCCTAAGCATATCCACCGAGAGTGTCATAACCAAGAGTACAGAAAGGCCTGTTGTCATGTACTAGGATACCTCAGGTCAAGCACGAAACTCGTTGTCAATGTTTTCACTCATATGTACATTTTTTAATAGAGCCGCTTCTACATAATCATATCTATATAAGGATATGTTGCTTGGAAAATACAAAAAATATCTACATTACAATGATTATAGGAAGTTATTCTATACTAATCAAAAAATTCTATCTTTGTGAAATGTTATCTTAATCAGAGTTTTTCTAAATATGGATTTCAATGTTTTTATTAAACTTCCTCTGATACCAACAGTAACGCCCAAAAGACAGAATCCCGAATTTGGTGAATTATTTTAATAAATTGGCATGATTACCAGGAATCATGTTCTGAAGGACCGATCAGTTTAGTAGTCATGGAAAATAGATTACATACATTAACATTACATTAAAATTTAAAACATAAAAAATAGAATATACAGTTCTTTAAGAACAACATTATTCCCATAGCTAAACCCTGCATATCAATCACAATACACTTCCTGAAATCCTAGGAAAATAAAACATAATGAAGGGGTGAGCTCAGATTCCAAGTAAGGGTAAATAATTTATCAGAAGCTATAAACTTTTAAGGTAAGATGTGTAATTAAAAAAAACAGCCTTTGTAAACATAATCATGAACATAATATTGAAAAAAAAAATCAAAAAACACCATATAAACAAGCATAAGGATATTCTACTATTAAATAATCACATGTAATATCTAATTTCATAATGAGGTAATGCCTAACGTCGGACATCATTACCACATTGTCAAGGCCTCGTGCCGAGACTAAAAAAAAAGTTTTGTCAAGGACTTTTTCTAAGACATTATTTTGTCTCATGACACCTACTGATGCATAAAAAAGTTACAGCGAGCTCTACACCTCACATACTAAGTTTACTACATTCCTTATATGAAATTTTTGAAACATTACATAAACATTTGTATTAAAATTGGCACAAAAAATGTCAATAATTTAGCCATAAACCATGAATGGTTTAAAAACAACACATCCATAGTCAACCATATTACAAAAACTTCAATAAAATATGGAAGATTTTTATCATAATAAATCAATTTCAAACAAGTGTAAAATCCATCAAAGGATGTTGACATAGATGAAAACAAAACTATTTGAGAGAAATATCTCTTTCTTTATATTCTAAATCATTTAAAATTCACATAATTATAAAAGAAAACATTTATTTTGAAAATATTCTTATAATGCTATAAGTGAAGCTTCGACGATGTTATAATGGTAGAAAATAGATGCACCCGCTGTATAAGTTAAAAAAGATATTCTTACCTTAATTTTGTCGAAAACGTCATAAAGTACCTTGTTTGGAAAATGATAGAATGATTCCTTTAAAAACATATAAGGTTAAATAAGGGTATAAATGAATTTAAGTCATAGTCTAGTAAATAGTAAAAAAAATTGAAATTCATTTTTAAGAAAACACGGATGTGGATGATAAAGAGGACCGAGTAGATTTTTACATATTAACAACCTCAGATAAGTAAAAAGATTGTAAAATTAACCCTTACCTAGTAATTTTCTTAAGTAGATGGTTTGTTAACCTACTATATAATATTTAAAATATTGTTATTATATTATACAATAAATATATACATAAATATGATATCGTATATGATCCTCTAATATTTCTTTTGTTTATAATATTTCAGTAGTATCATCATTTCGGGTGTTAACTGATTCTTTTTGCTTTATATGTTTGGTTACGTAAGTCACATTTGTTATGGATAGGATGTATTTAAATTAATATACAAAATTATATTAGGTTCTTAAACATTATTTTTAATCATAAAATGAAAATTATTTTTGAATGATTACGATGGGGAATGAATCTCATCAAGTTTATGGAGACAGTAATCCGTACGTATGCACGAGTGACAATATCATTATATTGATGGTGAAATAATATGTAATTGGATGGTATATCAAATATAAAGAATCATTAACATGTTATATTTATTATTTACATCAGACATACTAATTATTATACCCATCCAAACAATGAAGTGTTTGAATAACAAAATACACCACGACGTGGAGACAGTAAGTCGTACGTGCGCACGTATGGTGACTTTGTCATTTATAGGATGAATAGAATAAATAATATGGTTTTACAATATTTATAATACCATCATAGTATGTATAAGGTACTTTAGATGTCATTTTGGTATGGAAACAACATAGAAAGAGGAAGTGGAAGAAGAAAAGAACATGAAATAGGGTGGTGAAATTATTACCTCTTCTTCGGGAGTATCCTTTTGAGTTGATCAAAAGGGCTCCTTAGGTTGGCTTTCTGATAAATTTAAGGTCTATAGTTAGAATTGAGGTTATTTTGGAGGAATGTTTTGTAGGTTTTGGCCGACCTAAATGTCTTTGGAAGTGTGAAATTAAGAGAAGGAGAAGTACTCTTTCATAAGAGAGGTGAGGGTCACTTTAGGAAAGGTTTAAAATATTATTTTATTATAAAATCATTTTCAGTTTAAAATGGATCAAAATTGATTTAATTATAAGATAAGGTGGGGATGGGTTGAAATCCTCTCACCAATAGGTTTTAGATAAGTTTAGGTCACCATATTAACCCTATCATTTTATTTTAAGTCTAAGTTAAAAATTTTTACTTTTACAATGTCCTCTTGTACTATTATAATGAATGGTTAATAAACATACTATAAAATTCCAATAGAACCCCAAGAGGTTAATTAATGAAATATTAGTCATTATATGAGTCCTTTGGATGATCCTTAGATTATTAAGAATATTATATAATTTAATAATATAATATTAGTATTAAAAACTAATTTATTTCAATTTTCACACTATTTATTATTCGGTTTTTGTTAAAGTCATCACAACTTGATTACTTGAAAAAAAAAATTTAATCATACCTAATAAGTCATATTCACCTATTAAATTCGTGTATGGCATCAAAACTTTCAAATTATATTTATTTTAATATTGATAATATCAAATAGTTTAATATTTCATTAAGAGGGTAATTAATGCATCATCATTCTATCATTAATATATTTAATTATTTTATGTATAATAATTATAACTAAAATACCATTATGTAGGAAATATTTTTATCTTTATAATTAATATTTATAGTTCAATTCATATTATGTATAACCTTATATTAAAAATGGTTTTGTTTTTAAACTTTGAATTTTACACATTTAACTCTTCTTTAAATAAAATAATAATAAATGTCCTAATCTAATCCATGTGGACCAAAAGGATCGTATTTTATTCCAAAGGTTTTATTTTGTCGAAATATAATTATCCAATAGAATTAGGACATGTGTAAGGATAATTATAATATCATTTTTACCAATGATTACCCTATTTACTTTTAACTATGGTAAATAAAGTCAAAAGTTACTATTCACAAAAAATTATTTTCCTCTTATTGAACCACATTTTACTTACATATGTCAACCATGTCTCTCAGATTTTTGAAATTCAACTCATAGAAGTGCTAAAAAAAAATTTTATGCAATTTTTCAAATGTACTTAAAAGGAGGGTAAAAGAGGTTAAAAAGTAAAAATTTGAAAATTTACATAAAAGGTGGGAAGGTCGTGGTAAGATTGAACTCGGTGTTGCATGTAGCGCAAGTTATTGAATTACATTGAATTGATAACATACTATGAAATATTGGGGTGTTAGATAAACCATATAGATTATGATTAAGGATAGTATCAATGCAATATATACCCATTGGATAAATAATAAAGGGGTTTTGTTGATTAATATAAATACCTCGAATATATCTTTGAAAAACATCATGAGTAAAATATCTTTTTAATTTTAAGACAAACATTTTCAAAATCCTTTAATTTAAAAATAACTTATAAAAAAACAAAATTATATAAACAAATGTCACCACCCCCTTCCTCCATGGATACCCCTCTTAAGATGGTAGTGAAGAAAGGGAGATAATGACCCTCGGTTTATTCCACCAGTAGGCCTCAGGATGGTGACTAGGGCCAGGGGTGTAAAAATCTCACAATATGGGAGCCATTACCCTTTTATAAGAAAATATAAACATGATATAAGATGAATTTTCCAAAAAACCCCAAGACATATAAATATAAAGTACCCCAAAAAACTAATCCCTAAATTCATGTATAAATAGAACTTATACAAAAACAAAAAAAGTATCCAAACTAAATACCCAAAAGTAATTCTAAAGACACAATATAGAAATTGTCCCATGTCATGAGCTAGTTACACCAAGAACAATCTATGTAATCCTCATAGAAACCTGAAAATATTTTCACTTATGTAGGGTGAGCATATAGGTATAATTAGTAGGAAAATAAATGTCTCTTATGAACATGTGAACGAATCATACTAACAACCCTATGAGAAAATATCATAACCAAATAGCACCAAAATAGGTCAACTAACCAAACAGAACCTCACCAAGGAATGCTCACCAAGTAATTCAAGTCAAGTAATAAAATATAACGTAAATCACATTGATGATAGGGCACCACTTCACCACTTTCCCACTAGTACCCCTTTCTATCCCAACGTCATGCATCCTGGTGCTCCCATCCCTTCCATATACCACATCACATCTTGCTCGCACACACCAAGTCCTTACAACACGTAACATCTCATCTTGAAGACACCTGGGAAAACACATCACATCTCATCCCAACTATACCTCAAAAACAAACCACCTCATCCGAAAATGGATGGGCTATCACATCTCATCCAAAGACTCATGATCCACAACCCACCTCGCTCAAAAACAACTATGCTATCACATCTCACCCAAAGATACCTAGGACACAAACCACCTCACTCGCGAACACATAAGATATCACAACTGCCATCTAAAGAACTAATAGACCTCTGACCATCATATCATATTCCATACGTACATTTCCAGTAAGAGTGAGATAAAAATAGTCGGTACCCATCCATCCATACTCCTCACAAAATGTTGGGAAAAAACACCCTTCCATGACGATGTCGGTGTCTGTCACATTGTTCTTAACATAGGTGGGGTGTTCGTAGAAATCATAGGAATATACAGATATATATAGTACCAAACACTCCATCCCAACCTATGAGTTCAAAAAATAAATAAATAACTGACTCACAATATTGTTACCTTTTTTCACCTCTAAATTCACTACACTACACAACAAGCCACATTACATTTTTCACAATTCCAACCAATTCATTTGACCATTTAAATTTAATTAAACAAACCAACAAAATAAATTCAAATATTTATAAAATAGTGATTTATTTATTCCATCACTACCCATGAACTATATGTCCTGACACATATCATGAAAAATAATAAGATTCATTCAGGGGTTAAGAGCCCTGGTAAATGAATTCACTTCACATTAATGACACATAATACCATGACCTCTATATATGGGGTGAAGATTTCTACATTTTATCAATGAAAAGGTTCTCAGTAATTTCCAACACAAACATTAATGTCCCCTATCATACTCATCCTTCATGTTCATCATATTAACATACCAACCCCCAACTCACAATCATATCCAACAACACATTACAGCACAAACAGTTTCACATCCTTCTTCATAACAACACCATTTCAATCACAATCCCACTATACAACAACATCATCCCACGTACAATTGAAAAACAAATTTTCATCTATAAAAATTCTTCCGTTATTTAATTCTAATTTTTAATTTAGGTGTTATCACAAAAACTATATGATCTTGCTGAAACCATGTATTGGTCGAATATATTTGGTTAACCTATTTTATATATAAGAATTCAATAGAAACAAAACAACATGAATTACACAAACCATTTAGTGAGAAAACAATTACCCCCATATTCCATGATTTATAATGGGTAGTTAACCCATAAAAATCACAATAACAATAGTAAAAATGACATAGTATGGTCATGAAACACATTTCCCATCCCCCAATATATTAATTTTTAACTCAATTTGATTATATTTATTAATTTAGAATCTACTATATTCATAAGTTAAAACATCTATATACCCATCGTGCATGATTCCAAATTAAAAAATATGAAGGAAATACTACTTGGGAGAAGAATGTTCAACACTTCTGGGATGTGCCAAAAATAGGGGCATGCATACAGTAAGAAATTATCTAAGGAAAAATGAAAACTGTAATATCTTACATGACTCTAGTGGTATGAAGGGTTTGTGGCATATAGTTTCATGGTAAAGAAATAAGAGTGAACAAGGGGAAACTTATCTCATCTTTAGTAATATTGAATCTATATTATAGGATTTGATATAGTTTTGATTTTCCATTAAAATAGGATCTCTCCAAGATGACGTGTTTTGAATATATTAAATCCTACCTACTCTAAGGGAATTAAATATATAATTTCTGGTCTTCGAATCGTTCTCAAATCCTTTTAAATTTTCACTTAAACCCATTTTATTTCAATTAAAGATATGAAAATGGAAAAAATAGAGGGCTTGTAAACACTGCTCATGAGGAACAAATAGCGAGACACTACCGAAAGAGGAACCACCAGCAAAGAACCTCTAGACTAGGCACCGTTAGTGAGACACCACCAGATGAGGCACTATCGGATGAGGCACCTCTAGTGATCCACACTAGGGTGTTACACCGCTAGAGAGCCACCTCCAGGGCGAAACACCTCTATCACGTCACCACTATGGTATGAAACTGATAGCGAGTCACTGCCAGGGTGAGCTACCATCAGCGAGGAACCACCAGCATGAGACACCATTAAGATGGCACACCATTGGGATGAGGCACCATTAGAAATTATATGGAATAATGTGAATTTTGAAAAGTGTTGAAAAGATTCACCTTGACTTCCCAGGACACCACAAACACCATATTTCCCATAAAGTAATGGACTAGAAGGGTCTGATCCATTACATCAGATACCTCTCAAACTATTCTCATTTTCTAGAATTCAAAACCAAACCAATGTGAAAGAATGTAAGTGTCTGAAAAACCATCCATCGAGATACCTGTCAAGGTTCTCATCACACTTGAAACACTTTTTTCAACTAAACACATCAATGTTCAATGATAAACCACCTTATGTTGTTCGAAATCTGGATTGGAAATCTCTACACCCAACAATACCTCCTCCAATATCTGCTAACTAGGCCTTATCATCATGGATGTTGACAGGTCAACCCAAGTGATCACAAAAAAATCACAACCACATCAAACAGTACCATTCAAACACATGAATCAAGGAATTATTTCCACCATTTCAAGATATTATCCACCCGGGGCTGCACTAACTTGTCTTCATGGGTTTAATTGCATCACAGTTAATTCATATCTATTACGAATAAAGTCCTACCCTTTCCATATGTTCATACATTATCACACATCACACCACAAACATCACAACCCAAGGGAAAATAGCTCATCACATAATAAAAAAAGGTTTAAAAAACACATCATAAAGAAAAACTGAATAACGAAAAACTCAAAATAACTTCACTTAATTGGTATGAATTTGTGTAGCATTCTCCAAAGTAATCTACTTCATTAAACCACTCCTTGACAACAACAAAAAAGTAATGGTCTATCAATAAATCACCTTCCCTCGATGATCATGGATCTCTACTGGCCACTCTACAGACATCATTTCATCCTTGATATCTTACTCACCAAAGTCAATGACATGGGAATCATCATGATGATATCGTCAAAGATGAGAGATGTGAAAGACTTCATGGATCCTTTTTTAATGTGGTGGAAATGTCAACCGATATGCCACATCACTAACTCACCCCAACACCTCAAAGGTCCCAACAAACCTGGGAGAAATCTTACTCCCTCTTCCAAACCTGAACTTCCCAAATTGAGGGTAAACCTTCAAAAACATGTGGTCCCCAACCTAGAAATCATTATCATCCTTATGTGATTGGTATATGAATTTTTTTCATCTAGTGCTGCTTTAATACTCTCACAAACAAGATAAAAATTCATTGTCATGATCTGCATCACAATGGGACCAAGAAAACCTATCTCCCAAACCTATGTCCAATACAATGGAGAATAGAATCTTCTTTCATACATGGCCTACAATGGAGAAATTCTGATGTAAGAGTGATACCTATTATTATATGAAAACTCTACCAAGGGAATGTTTTTTACCCAAGATCCATAAAATTACAAGATGCATGCTTGCAGGATACCTTCCAATGCCTGGATAGTCTATTCAGTCTGCCAATTTATCTGGTGGTGGAAAGAAATGATGAGGTGTAATTGAGAGCTAAAATCATGCGGAAATCCCCTCCTAGCTCATGAGTTAAACCATGAATCCTGATTTGATATAATGGACCTTGAAACTTCATGAAATCAAAATAATTCATCCACATACTTCTTATCCAAAGCATCCATTGTGCACGACCCATTGATCTCTAACAAGTGGGTTGATTTCATCAACTGTTCCTTGATCACCCAGATAGCATCAAAACCTCCCTGGGATTAGGATAATCATGTATTTAAATACATCTAGATATTATCTCATTTACACTCGTGAAAATCCAAAGGCTGAAACAAACCAATAAGAACATGATGCTCAGAGTTTACCTATCTGTAAACAAAGAACATTACTACAAACTCAATCGCTACATGTTTCATCCCAAGACACCAAACCAGCATCCTATAACCACGGTACATCTTGGAAACTTATGGGTGTACCACCAAAGGTGATATATGAAAATCATGAAGGACACAATCTCACATCACTTCCAAAACAAACAACTACCCAAGAAGTAACATATGATTTCAACCATCTTTCAACCATCCTTCTAGAGCATCACCATGGAAAACATGATCATGTATCACCTCTACCTCTATGCCTATCCACAACGACTTCACCACCTTATACATCATAGAATAATTCAAAATTATTGGAAAAATATCCTTTACCATTATCCACTCTCACATCTATGTGAAATGATGCCAAATCCTCCATTTTCTGTTCAATCATTTATAGTCTCCCAAACAACAACCTTCCATTAATTCATACTCAAATTATCGGCCACAAAATTCCCCTTTCCTGAGGTGTATGAGATATCAAAATCATAATTTTCAAAAACAATCCATTCACCTCCATTTTAATAGATTCAGGTTATGCTGGGAAAACATATTACTCAAACTATTATATTCTATGAAGACAAAAAAACACTCCCCAATGAGGCAATGCTTCCAAAACATCAGTAGAAGAAAAAATACTACTAGCTCCAAATCATGGGTGGTATAGTTATTCTAGCAGGGATGTAACTTGGTAGACCAATAAGATATCATTTCTCGCTATTTCATCAAGAAACACCTTAATCCCATTAGAGAAGTGTCATAAAACACCCCAAGGATCAATGCATCCTCATGAAATCGATGAAATGTAACACTAACCAAACTCCATTTCTAACAACCGAACATTATCTATCACTAAAAAGGCCTAAAAAGATTGGTATTTCATTGTCAAAGCTATAAATGGGGCTGAAACTCAAGAAAAAATGATTACAAACTTATTGGAATAGCAAAATAGATAATGGAAAATGTGAACCTCTACCACATTCTTGGGGGATGCCCATGAAACAAATGCTTAAACCATTTATGGGTCTTCTGGAATGCCATGATGAGACACCACATGCCATAGAAAATACACCTCTCATGCCTAGAACTTACACTTGGATAACATCCCATAGAGATGGTGGTGTCGAAGAAAATGAAAGACAGTTATGATATTCCCCACAGGCTCCTCCTCTAACTTCGAGAATATTAATATATAATCAAGGAATACAATGATGAACTAATCCAAGAACTCATTAAACACAGACTTCATAACCCCCATGAACACATGTAGTGTGTTTGTAACATCGAATGGCATGACTACAAACTCAAAGTTCTCATACCTGCATCTAAAGGCATTCTTCAGGATATCTCCCTTCTTCACCCTTAGCTTGTGATATCTAGACCATAGATCAATATTAGAAAACCAAATTTCCCTCGTATTAGGTATTAATGGTCCTATATCCTTAGAATAGGGTAATATTTTTTTCCCATCACCTGATTTAACCTTCATTAGTATATACACTACCTCATACCACCTTCCTCTTTCATTGAAAACAACACAGGAGCACCACACGGTGACACACTAGGTTGGATAAACCCCTTTTTCATCAGATCAACAATTTGAATCCTCAAATATCCCAACATAAAAGGTTTCATCTGATAAGAAACCATAAAAATTATAGAATAATAAGGTTTCAAGTCTATCCTGAACTCAATATCATATCGAGGGGTTGGCATCACAACCTCCATGAGGAAAACTTCCAAGAACTCCCTAAAGACCCAGGGAACCTCTACCATCCCAGTTCATACTGATTCCACTAACAACATGAGAAACAATGAAAAAAGGGGCTCCACATGATGTATACCCACATGACAACTCTCCTCCCCATCAAAAACCATTGGCTAACCATCCACATCTAAAAACATGACTCTCCTATGGAAGAAGTCAATAACATCACATATGAAATACAAATAGTTGATGTTAAAGATGACATCATATGGATAAATATTTAGCAAGAAAAAATCTCAATGGGACTGATGTGGTCCCACCATCAGTCTACAACCCCTTCACACATTAAACAAGATGTTCTAGCCTCCGATTGGTGTACTCAACACAAAGGGAACAAGAATCCACTCTATGTCTAGTCTTAGGGCTTGGGCAAGATTGAGTAAAACAAAGGAGTTCAACGATCTTGCATCAAAAAAATCAAAAACAAGGGTACTAAAAAAACTGATCATACCTATGACGTTCTCCCACCCCATTGGAACGGCTACCTCTACTGCATGCAACTGACCATGCCCAACTTCTCTGCCTATCTATTAATGACCACCTCCATAGTCAGGCTTAGGTCATAGTCCAAGAACACGAGGAACATCCTGATGTTAACCTCTACATGTTGTATCTCCAATTACTAGAGAAAAAGAGTGTTTCCCCAGCCAATGAAAAGGTCCCATTGAAAAATTCTGATGAGGTTTAAATTGAACCTGTCCACCTCCATGAAACTGAGCTCAAGGAACTATAAGGCACTGGATCTGGTGATGGCCATGAACCCCAAAACCGAAACACAGTATCAAAAATATCCCAAAAAAACATAGAAACCACTAGCTTTGGAATAATAGAAAAGAATCTATTGAGGTTTTCTCTCAAACTGTTGAAACCTCATAGGTCTTGTCACATTAGATCTTCTACTGAAAACTCTACCTCTCAAAGAACTCTGTTGGCTCCCCTTTCAAATTTGACCTCCTCATCAGTGCATCCACAAACATTGGAAATGTAAAATAAGTAAATCATATGGGATGTAGGGATAAAGAACCTCCTCACGATGTCTTTCACGAGGCACCACATCTAGAAACAAGTCTTGAGAAAAAATAAGGAGGTAATTAAACTTTATTACTATATTCCAGAGTTACATACTCTCCAACTAAAGGGAGAGTAGCTCCCACCTCTTTATATCCTTCATAGTCGATGAAATGAACTCTACTCAGAACTCCTTTTGGAAGTCATCCCAAAAAACAGAAGCCACCTTCTGCACTCTCAGATATAGTGACCACCACATATGTGTATCTCCCCAAATCTAAATATCTTCTAAAGGGACCCAACACTTTATTGGTTCATGGATCAAATAGAAAGCGATCTCAGGCTAGTCCAATCATCTCTTTGTCTCCATATCTGAAACACACCCCCTATACTTCCCCAAATACTACTGCTAGAAGGCATTAAACATCCTCTACTATTGATCATCATCCTCTATAAGATCAACCTTACAGTGATCAATTGGATCATCATACTAAACCACAACTGCATGAACTACACACAAATAGTTAATGAGAGCCATAAATGAAGGGAAATCAAGGATTTTCTATTCTTGATGGTATGGACTTTCATTATTTTTTATTTTAATTAATTTTATTTATTTTATCCATTTTAAACATCTCAAAAAAACCAAATTAAATCTTACCATAAGTCATTATGATTCATGCATCTTTACTGGGTATCTACCCAACAATTAGGTCCATCTCACTTGGTCATTAAATAATCTTAGACTTCGTGCACTAGACCACAGGGGGGATACCATGTCCTAGTTTGTCTTTCTAACCTTTGATAGACACCATAGTCATCTTGCACCATTTCTATACCAACCCATAAAATTTTCAATATGACTAACTTCAAACACTATCTTATATATCAACTGTCACCTATGATATTACTCAATCATGACACCCACCCCCAAAGTATACCCCTCTTAAGCTGGCAATGAAGAAAGGGAGATACTCACCCCCAAGTCCCTACCTCTAGTAGGACCTAGGATTGTGACTAGCACCAAGGGTGTACCAATTTCATAATATTGGAGTAATTTACCTTTTATAAGAAAATTAAATTGGGATAAAAGATGATTAATCCACAACTACTTCAATATATACATATTTAAGGAAATACCAAATGAACTATCCCAGAATGCATGTATAAATTGAACTAATAGAAAAAAATAAAGTCCCTAAAGTAAATATGCAAAAGTAAAGCTAAAGAAGCATCAAAAAAACTATCCCAAGGCCCAAGATAGTAATTCCCATCATGGTCCATGTAATCCTCCTAGAAACCTAAAACTAGTTTGATATACGTAGGGTGATCATAAAAGTAAACTAAGTAAGAAAACAAAATTCTCTCATCAACATGTGAAAGATAAATACTAACCATAGTGACCCTAGTCTGTTACACATATAAATATATTATTTTAATCATAATTTAAAAACAAATTAGAAACCATGGATTGTAGATTCTATTGTATTAGAAGACTGATTACATAAAACTAAAAACATGGAACTAAATAAAACATTTCTTTATTTATCATCCATTCTGAGGTCATACCTTCTTTTATTCCCTTTTATATACATAGGATACATTTGGTATATCATGATCAAAGGGATGAGAAAAATATCCCAAAAAGGGAATAATCATTTAAATAAAGAATATCTCATGGGTTTGAAGGCATGACATAATGATATAAAAAAGGCATGGAACATGATTAAACATAAGGAATAATAACATATAGAACATGGGATCATATACTCATGGAATCATAGTAATGTGGAAGTAATATAAAACATTCAAATATCAATATTCAAGTCTCATTGCAAATATAGGATCATGATTTAATTCTCATTACACATAGAGGAGAACGATTCCAGGCTATCCACCAATATCGTTTCACATAATGTCTCATGAGACTAAGAATTACCCAATGCATTGGAGTAATATCTAGGAGAAAAAATAATAAAATGTTCAAGAATATTTTTTCCACATAACTAATCATACATAAGCTATAAAACATAAATATAAGGGTTAACTAGGAAAGAAATGGGTATCAAAATCATGTCATAGACCAGAATGAATGGGAATAATATAAAACTGTCCACAAATGAATAGAATTTTATAATATATAGACATTAATAAATATAATTATGCCAATATCCTGATATTTAATTTCAAAAGTAAGTGATAACATGTAAAAATAGAAATTAATAAACTTTGTAACTAAAACATTTTAGTTTGGTATAGGGAAAATATTAAAGAGAATTTAAAATAGAAAATGGAAAAATACTTTACATACTACCAGAAGTGAACCAAGAAGTTTTTCAATAAAAATTAATTATTTTATAAAAATTCTAATGCCCTGACCCCAGTTACCCAGATTCAGTGCATTATTTTAACACATTGGTATGACTACAAGGAATCAAGTCCCAAAAGACCGATCAGTTTAGCAGGCTTGGAAAATAGATTACATACATGAATGTTACATTACACTTTATAACATACAAAACAACATAAATAATCTTTTATGAATCCCATTATTCCCTTGGCCTAACCCTGAATATCAATCACAATACACTTCTTGGATTCCTGGGAAAAATAAAACATAGAAAGGGGTGAGCTCAAATTCTCAGTAAGGATAATAATACAGTGGAAACTTTTATAAATAAGCATAAATATTTAAGGCAATGTATAACTAAAACAAAAGACTTTTAAACTTGAACTTCAGCATAATATGGAAAAATAAAATGAAGTAATTCCATTTACTTATTCACATGGATATTCTACTAGTCGAATAATCACATGCAATATCACTAACCACTTTTATAATGATGGAATTCATAATCCTAGGCTATCATAACCACATAGTCATGGCCTTGGGCCAAGAATACAAATAAGATTTTTCCAAGGCCTTGTGCCAAGACACTAGTTTGTCTCATGAGACCTACCGATGCATCGAGGAGCTATAGCGGGCTCCACCCGTCACTTACTAAGTCCAATTCATTCCTCATATGAACAGGTTTAAACATAACATAAACATTCGAATTAAAACTAGCATACGAAATGTCAATACTTTCTCCACAAACCATAAATGGTATAAAAATAACACCTCCACAATCAAAAATATCACAAAACCTTAAATAAAATATGGAAGTTTTGTATCATAATAAATCAACTTCAAATAAGCATAAAATCCATCAAAGGGTGTTGACATAGATGAAATCAAAACTATTTGAGAGAAATATCTCTTTTTTTGAAATCATTGAAAAGTCACACATTTATAAAATAAGTAATTTAAAATATCTTTTTGAATCAAAGTGTCCCATAACACTTTTAAGCTTTTGAAAACAAATATCATTTCAAAACATTCATGTCCATATAAATAAATCCTTAAAATCATTTTGAAAACATGGATATTAATTAAAAATATTTTGAAAGATAAATATTTAAAACATTTGAAATTTATATCTTGATAAAGAGTAACTTTCAAAAATCCTTCATATAGTCATTTTTAATTCATTTTTATGAAAAATGTACATGGATGATAAAAATGTCCAAGTAGATACTTACACATAAACAATCTCGGATAATAAAGAGACTGAAAAATTAACCCCTTACCAATTTGGTTACTTATGAAAAATACATTCTATGAAAGAAGTATCATAAAATGAATATGGAAATACACATAAATTAATTTATATTACACAAAGAATACATTTATGTTCAGTACAGACACCACACAAAAGGTAATAGTGGCAATATGGCATGAATCTCACGGGAATAAGTACTGAGATGAAAACCCCTTACCTTGCACTTTACTTTAGTCGAGGGTATGTTTAACCTCCTGTATGAAGATCTTAGTATGTTATTAAAGTATACCAAAACCATATTAGGGTTTATGATATCATACATGATTCATTAATGACTTTATAATACCCATTTAATAATAATTTCCATGTTAAATTAACATTTCAGGTAATAATCGCTTTCTTTATCATACATGTTTTAACTTTTTACTCTAGATTGTATCACTTAAACCAAGATTTAAATAATTCTAGAATATAAAAAATGATTTATATATCATATATAGTTAGAATATAAATATGTAAAATAGTTATATATATGAAATGAAAAACATCGTATATGGAGACGGTAGTCCGTACATACGCATAAATGATGTTTCTGTTTTCATATCGTATTGAACGGAACTAAGTGAATAAAATATATGTAAGTACACAAACATATAAATATATATATGAAGTATCATTATTATTTCATATATTACATACTTATTGGTAATATATATATTTATAATCTTCGATGAACGGTGATTGTGGAAATGAATCTCATCGCGTCATGGAGACGGTAATCTGTACATACGCACGAGCGACAATATAATTTCCTTATAGGTGTGGAATTGGATGGTATATTAATTTTAGAGAGAAATTATAATGTTATTTTCATTATTTATATACATATTACTCATCATTATATCCATCCAAACAACTTAGTTTTAAATAACAAATTATACCACGACCTCGAGACGGTAAGTCGTATGTACGCACTCATGGTGACATTATCATTCATAAGATTGATATAATAATTAATATAGTTGTGAAATATTTATAATAACATCACAGTATATATAAAATACTGGAATTATTATTTTATAATGGAAATAACAAAGAAAGAAGAAGTGGAAGATGAAAGGAACTTGTAAGAGGGTGGTGAAAACATTACCTCTTCTTAGGGTTCTTCCTTTTGATTTAATCAAAAGGGATCTATAGGTTGGCTTTATGACTAAAGGAAGGCATCTAGGTTGAATTACGGGAACTTTAGAGGATAATTGGGAAGGGTTTTTCCGAACCAAAAGGTTTTGTAGGTATGACGAATTGGTTAGAAGTGGTGTCCGTTTATAAGGGGGAGGAGGATCTCTTTAAGAAGAACATAAAGTATTAATTTATAATAAATTCATATTCGGTTTCTAATGGCTGAAAAGTGGATTAGTAAAATCATAAGGTGGTGGTTGTCAAAAATATTTAATCCAATAGATTTTAGACAGGTTTGGGTCACTATATTATCCTTATCTTTTATATTTAACTCGTAGTTAAATAGTTTGACATTTACCATGTCACATTGTATTTTTATATTATATGGCTAATAAACATACTATATACTTTCAATCTACCCCCATGTGGTCCATTAATGATACACCTATCGTTATATAATTCCTTTGTCCGAACCTTATATTTTTAGGAATAGAATATCAATTAATAATATAATATTTTTTTAAAAAAACACATTTTTGTCAATTTTGACAATATTTAAAAATTTATTTTTGATAAATTTTTAAAAACATTATTAATTCGAAAAAAATTAATTTAAGCAATATTAAAAAGTTATATTAACCAATAAAATTCGTGGATGGCATCAAAAGTTTCATATAATATTTATTTTATCATTTATTATACTAATTATTTGATTCTTTCATTAATAAGGAAAATATTATATCATTATTCTGTCATAAATAAATTAAAATATTGAATGTCTAAAAATTATAAATAAAATACCATTATTTAGGAAATAGTTTTATCTTTGTAATGAATATTTATAGTCTAAAATATACCATATATAACCGTATGTAAAACTTGTTTTTCTAAAAGATATATGCTTATGTCATTTTCGTATTTACTTTAACTTTATTAATATAAAGTGTCATTATCACTTACATGTGGATCCATGGGGTCCCAAAATCGACCCAAATATGACCATGGTCAGACATGTATCAACCAATAGGGGTAGGACATGTTTTAGGATAATTTAATATTATTATAATATTATTTGTTTACCCTTATTTACCAAATTTACCCTTTAACCATGGTAAATAAAATATTTACCGAAGTAATTATTCAAAATGCCTAAAAATAAGAGTTACCTATTTCAAAAATTTGGAACTCTTGATTATAAATATGGAATAAATTTTTCTAAATTCAAAACACAGAAGTGGAAGAATATAATTTAAAATTAATTCTCGTTGTCGAAACAAAAAGTGTGTTTTTAACATCTAATAACTATCAAAAGATTGACATTTTCTTATATCCAGTTTAAATATGAAATTATGTATAATGACAAAAATTGGATTAAATGGTAAAATTATAATATAATTATACTTTAAAATCACTCAAATTCATAATTTATCACTATTAATTTATTCGATTAAAAAAGTTGTTTTTAATTAAAATTTAGTAATTTTCACTATTCATCAAAATATGAAAGTTATCATAAAAGTACCAGAATTTCACCCTAAGCTAATGTCAATATTCCGAATCGAAAAATGAATTCTATTTTACCAAATTAAAAACATAAAATTTGAATTTATTAATTTAAAATTAATTCCCACTGTCAAAACCAAAAGGTGTACTTTTAAGAAATAATAACTATCAAAAGTTTGACACTTGTTTATGTCCAATTTCAAAGTGAAATTACTTACAATGACCATAATTGGATTAAATGGAAAAAATATAATATATTTAAACTTTTAAAACATTAAAATGTATAATTAAACAATATAAATTATTTTTATTAAAAAAGTTTTTCTTAGTTAAAATATAATATTTTCACAATTCACCAAAATATGAAAGTTATCAAAAAAACACCAAAAATTAATTGAAACAATATTCTTATGTCCCGATTATAAAGAATAATTTTTGTTTTTAAAATTGAATATATAAAAGTTTCAAATATTGGATTTTAAAAAGGCTTCACCATTAAAAGGCAGTAAAATTTAATTTTTTGAAAAATACTTATTTTATCTGAAAAAATGTATTTGTTCATACATTATTAATAAGAAACTCATAATATGGATTCTAAAATTATAAATATTATATAAAGTTCAAAATTCTGTTAATACTATTCATACCCACTTTTGAACGGCTTGTTTGGTACGACAAGATGCGCTAGAACTCGGTGTTGTGTGTAGTGCAAGTTATTTAATTATTTTGAAAAAATAACGAACTATGAAATCTTGAGATGTTACATTATTCCCTCCTTCAATAAATTTTGTCCTCACAATTTGAAATTATTTTTTGATAATAAAATGTTGAAAATAGAAAATACCTTTGGGAAACCCCACATCGGAAATTAAGTTAATAAAATTTAGTCTTAATAAGAGGAAAAGGGAAATGAAACAGTCACCACCAAATTATGATCATGATAAAGAGAACATTGGTGGAAATTAGAGACATATAATTGGAGGAAAAATGTAAATATTTATAGGTAGTGATTGAGGTCATCAATCACAAACATGTGTAAAATTGAGGGCCTTAAATTCATCAAAATATGATGATTTAAAATAAAATCAATTCAAAAAGACATATGGTGTTAGGATAACACATTTTTGGTTTTAAGATCCCTTCACTAAAGTATATGAATTAATTTCATAATATAATAAGAGAATAATAAAAATATATACTTGACAAATAGAGTCCCATCCTTTAACTAATTTCTACCACAAACTCATCTTTCACTCTAAAAGATAATAGAACTAAAAATAATATTCTATTTATCATATTCATATAGGGTTAAAAATTGAATTTATAATTCATCTACCAAAACTTTCTAAAAAAACACTACATTATTCAATCCAGGACATCACGTGGGTCATTGGTTGGTGATACACCCTTGTTGTCCTTCGGTTGCGGGTTTATGTCTCACAGCCTTGTCAGACGCGACGGGTTGCTGTCCGACCTCCAGGTTGTCCTTTTATGGAAATCCAAAAATAATCTCAAACTAGAATTATCCATAATACTTCTGTACAAACTCACAGTCCAAAATTTATAAGGAAGGTAAACACAATGAAGATCTTTTTTCCGCATAATAACATGTTAAAACCTTCACCATGTATTATTTTAAAACACTAAAACATCCCGAATTACCATAAAACCTTATTGATTACATTCCTGATCGCTTATTCCTTATAGAATACTGGATATACTCCTTATATCCAAAAAATGTTGTAAACTCCAACAATGATGGAATATACAAACCATTAATCTGTTTCAAGGTTGTCAAGAATATCCAATATAATTAATCCAAATCAATCTTGTATTATTCTAAAATCACTACCTCAGTATTAGAACCATATTATGGTTTATATTTCTCTCATCCGTATATTTTTTAAAAATTTAACCTGATATTGAGTAACTTTTCTTGTTTCCACAAAATCTCAAGTCCTTAATGAAATTGTATTGGAGTACATTCTGTATATACTCCATAATTATTATAACCAGTACATTGTTGATACAATATTCAAATGACATAATTCTCTAATAAAAACATAAGAACTATAATCATTCCTTCTCATCTGTGGTAGTATCATAACTTGATTATTATCCAATAGCATCATTTGTGGCATACTCTGATGATTTGGACATTGGTTCGTGTAGTGTCCCATCTTCTTGCAGATGAAGAATTGTATATTTTAAACCTTTTTCTTACCCTTAAAGTCACGTACATGTTGTCCTTTCGCTCCACACTTATAAAAAACTCCCATTCCCTTCAGACAAGATCTATGGTGTTTCTTCCCACAGTTATCACATATAGGAAAATTCTTATTTTCCCTCTTCCCTTTATCCATCTTTCTCTCTTACATCCCTTTCTTCTATTTCTTCCCTTCAAATCCATAGGACTCAGAAAATTCTTTTCTAATCTTATTAACACATGATACTATTTCTTCATGTGTTGAGAATACATGGGAGACTATTTCCCCTCTAAATGTTGGCTTAATACCATGAATGATATTATCCTTCTTACTCTTTGAATCATACGTATTGTTGGAGTTCACATTCCTTCTACTGGTCACCACTTCTATAAAATAGCATAAACTTGGCCAGTTTATAAATTACAATGAATAATTACAAACTTGTAAAATACCTAACATAAATTGAATGGTTTGTGGATATAATCCATAATCATAAACATTTTTTTCATTGAGTAAGTATATATTCATAAACCCTTCATAATTAATTATAAAGAAAATGAGAATTATCCTAAGCATATCCCCCGGGAGTTTCATAACCAAGAGTGCAGCAAGGCCCGTTGTCGTGCACCAGTTCTCGTTCGAGTCTAGCTCAAAGAGGTATTTTTAGGTTCAACCCCAAGGTTCATCTATGCCTGAGCCGCCTCTACCAGCTCGTATCCACACAGGAACGTATTTTCATAGAAAACTCACAAAATCTCTACATTACCAAAATTCTTGGAATTTCTTCTATACTAATCCTCAAAGTCTATGTTAGGTCTATATTCTCTAACCAGCGTTTATCTAAATCTAGCATCCAAGGTTATTTATAAACTTCATCTGATACCAACTGTAATGCCCTGACCCCAGTTACCTAGATTCGGTGCATTATTTTTATACACTGGCACGATTACAAGGAATCAAGTCCCGAAGAACTGATCGGTTTAGCAGTCTTGGAAAATAGATTACATACATGAATGATACATTACACTTTATAACTTACAAAACATCATAAATAATCCTTTATGAATCCCATTATTCCCTTGGCATAACCCTGCATATCAATCAAAATACACTTCTTGGAATCTTGGGAAAAATAAAACATAGAAAGGGGTGAGCTCAAATTCTCAGTAAGGATAACAATACAGTGGAAACATTCATAAATAAGAATAAATATTTAAGGCAATGTATAACTAAAACAAATGCCTTTTAAACTTGAACTTCATCATAATATGGTAAAAATAAAATGAACTGATTCCATTTACTTATTCACATGGATATTCTACTAGTCGAATAATCACATTCAAAATCACTAAGCACTTTTATAATGATGGAATGCATAATTCCAGACTATCATAACCACATAGTCAAGGCCTTGTGCCAAGCCAACAAATAATATTTTTCCAAGGCCTTGTTCCAAGACACTAGTTTGTCTCATGAGACCTACCGATGAATCAAGGAGCTATAGCGGGCTCCACCCGTCACTTACTAAGTCCAATGCATTCCTCATATGAACAGGTTTAAACATAACGTAAACATTCGTATAAAAACTAGCATACGAAATGTCAATACTTTCCCCACAAACCATGAATGGTATAAAAATAACACATCCACGGTTAAAAATATCACAAAACCATCAATACAATATGGAAGTTTTGTATCATAACAAATCAACTACAAATAAGCTTAAAATCAATCAAACGATGTTGACATAAATGAAATCAAAACTATTTGAGAGAAATATCTCTTTTTTTTGAAATCATTGAAAAGTATCACATTTATAAAGGAAGTAATTTAAAAGATATTTCTTAATCGAAGTGTCTCATACCACTTAGAAACTCTTGAAAATAAATATCATCCTAAAAACATTCATTTTTGTATAAATAAATCCTTAAAATCATTTTGAAAACATGGAAATTAATTAAAAATATTTATAAAGATAAATGTATAAAACATTTAAAATTATGATCTTGATAAAGAGTACCCTACAAAAATCCTTAAAATAGTAATTTTGAAATCATTTTTATGAAAAATGGGCATGGATGATAAAAATGTCCCAGTAGATACTTACACATAAACAATCTCGGATAATAAAGAGATTGAGGAATTAACCCTTACCAATTTTGTAACTTATGAAACATACACCTTGTGAAAGAAGTATCATACAATTAATATGTAAATACATATAAATTAATGTGTATTAAATAGATAATAAAATTATGGGAGGTTCATACACCACACAAAAAGTAATAGTGGCAATATGGCATGAATCTCACGGGAATAAGTAGTGAGATGAAAACCCCTTACCTTGCACTTTCCTTTAGTCAAGGGTAAGTTTAACCTTCTGTATGAAGATCCTAGTATGTTATTAAGTATACCAGAACCATATTAGTATTTATGATATCATACATGATTCATTGACTTTATAATACCCATTTAATAATAACTTCCATTTTAGATTAACATTTCGGGTAATAATCGCTTGATTTATCGTACGTGTTTTAACTTCTTACTCTTGATTGTATCACATAGAGAAAGATTTAAATACTTCCAAAATATAAAGCATGATTTATATATCATATATATTTATAATATAAATATGTATAATAGACGTATATATGAAATTAAAAACACCGTTTATGGAGAGGGTAGTCCGTACGTACGCATAAACGATGTTTCTGTTTTCATATCGTATTAAACGGAACCAAGTAAATAAGATATATGTAAGTACATATATATATAAATATATACTTCCAGTAGAATTATTATTTCATATATTACATACCTATTAGTAATATATATTTCTGTAATCGTCGATGAATGTTGATTGTGGAACTGAATCTCATCGCATCGTGGAGACGGTAATCCGTACGTACGCACGAGTGACAATATAATTTCCTTAAAGGTGTGGTATTGGATTGTATATTAATTTTACAGAGACATTATCATGTTATTTTAATTATTTATATACATATTACTCATCATTATATCCATCCAAATAACATAGTTTTGAATAAAAAATAACACCACGACGTGGAGATGGTAAGCCATACGTACGCACGCATAGTGACATTATCATTCATAAGATAGATATAATAATTAATATAGTTGTGAAATATTTATAATAACATTAAATTATATAGAAGATACTGGAGTTATTATTTTATAATGGAAATAATTATTAAAGAAGAAGTGGAAGAATAAAGGAACTTGAAAGAGGGTGGTGAAAACATTACCTCTTCTTCGGGTTCTTCTTTTTTATTTGATCAAAAGGGCTCCTTAGGTTGGCTTTATGACTAAAGGAAGGAATCTAAGTTGAAGTGAAGGGTGTTGAGAAGATAATTTTTCAGGGTTTGGCCGAACTAAATGGTTATGAAGGTATGAAGAATTTTTTTGAAGTGGTGTCCTTTTATAAGGGGGGAGGGGCTCTTTAGGAAAAACATAAAGTATTAATTTATAATAAATTCATATTCTATTTCTAATGGCTCCAAAGTAGATTATTCAAAGTATAAGGTGGGGATGGGTCTAAATTATTTCATCTAATATATTTTATACAGTTTTGGGTCACTATATTAACCTTATCATTTATATTCAACTCTTAGTTAAATAGTTTGACATTTACCATATCACTGTGTATTTTTATATTATACGGTTAATAAAAATAATATATACTTCCAAGAGACCCCCAAGAGGTCCATTAATGATACGCTTATTATTATATTAGTCCGTTTTCCAAACCTTAGATTTTTAGGAATATAATATCAATTAATAATATAATATTTGTTTTAAAAACTCATTTATGTTAATTTGGACAAAATCTAATAATTGATTTTTGTTAAAGTCATAAAAACATTATTAATTCAAAAAAATTCATTTAAACAATCCTAACATGTCATATTAAACAATAAAATTATTTAATGGCATAAAAAGCTTCAAATTATATTTATTTTAACATTTATTATACTAATTATTTGATTATTTCATTAATAAGGAAAATATTGTATCATTATTGTGTCATAAATTAATTTAATTATTCAATGTCTAAAAATTATAAATAAAATTATATTATGTAGGAAATATTTTTACCTTTCTAATGAATATTCATAGTTGAAAATATAAAATATATAACTCTATGCAAAAATTGTTTTTCTAAAAGATTTATGCTTATGTCATTTTCATATTTACTTTAACTTTATTAATATAAAGTGTCATTATCACTTAAAATTGGATCCATGGGGTCCCAAAATCGACCCAAAGATGAAAATGGTCTGAAATGTATCAACCAATATGGGTATGACATATTTTAGGGTAATTTAATTTTATTATAATATTATTGTTTTACCCATATTTACCGGATTTACCCTTTAACCAGGGTAAATAAAATATTTACCGAAGTAATTATTCAAAATGTATAAAAATAAGAGTTACATATTTACACAATTTTGACCTCCTGATTATAAAAATTGAATCTATTTTTTCTAAATTAAAAACAATGAAGTGGCAGAAATTAATTTAAAATTAATTCTCATTGTCGAAACAAAAAACGTGTTTTTAACAAATAATAACTATCAAAATATGGACACTTTCTTATGTCCAGTTTAAATATGAAATTATGTCCAATGACCAAAATTGTATTAAATGGTAAAATTATAATCTAATTATACTTTAAAATCACTCAAATTCATAATTTATCAATATTAATTATTTTGATTAAAAAAGTTGTTTTTAATTAAAATTTATTAATTTTCACTATTCATCAAAATATGAAAGTTTTCAGAAATGTACCAAAATTTCACCCTAAAATAATGTTGATATTCTGAATCCAAAAATGAAGTCTATTTTAACAAATTCAAAACATAAAATTTTCATTTATTAATTTCAAATTAATTCCTACTGTCAAAACCAAAATGTGTATTTTAAAAAAATAATAACTATTAAAAGTTTGACACTTGTTTATGTCCAATTTTAAAGTGGAATTACATACAATGACCATCATTGGATTAAATGGTAAAAATATAATATATTTATACTTCCAAACCATTTTAATTTATAATTTATCAATACATATTATTTTGATTTAAAAAGTTGTTTTTAGTTAAAATTTAGTATTTCTCACTATTCGCTGAAATATGAAAGTTATCAGAAAAACACCAAAACATAATTGAAACTAAATTCTTATGTCCCTATTCTAAAGAAGAAGTTTATTTTATCAAATTTAATATATAAAGGTATAAATATCGGATTTAAAAAGGCGTTGCCATTAAAAGGCGGTAAAATTTCATTTTTTGAAAAATACTTCTTTTATCTGGAAAAATTAATTTGTTCTTAAATTATATCTAATAAACTCATAATATATATTTTAAAATTATAAGAATTATATAAAGTTAAAAATTCAGTTGATACTATTCATAACTGCTTTTGAACGGCTTGTTTGGTAAGTAATGGTGCGCTAGAACACGGTGTTGTGTGTAGTGGAAGTTACTAAATTACTTTAAAGAAATAACGTACTATGAAGTCTTAAGGTGTTACAAAAATAATGGTGTCTGAAAATATATTGCGTATTTCACTTGAATATTGGTAACAATTCAAGAAGTTCCCTTAAATCGGGTTTTCTTACCAGGATGAATTGGCATGAAATATTTTTAAAAAATGTATATTACTAAAAATTAAGGATGAATTGATATTGATATAAGATTTCATAACATATAAATGTAATTTAGAATATGTGAATAAAAATTAATGGTAATTTCTTTTGGGTAAAAATAGATGAATAGTAACCTTAATGATTAATTTAGGTTTGTGTAGAATCCCTTACGTTAAGTCTCAAGGTGTTCTTCACTTGATCTTAATTTCCTAGATAAAAAAATTAGAATCATTAATTAATAATTACATAAGACTTTATACATGTTCTTTATTTATTTTAACATTATTAGTTTCATTTATGGACTTTTTATGGGTTAATAGGTTCAATTTTATTGTTTAGGAGTGTTAGTTTTCTTGGATTTCATGATCAGTTTCCTTGTATATATGTATAGAACATCATGTAGAATGAGGATAGTTTTCTATAACTCCAGTTATATGTTATTAATTAACATATATTATATTTAAATACAATTTTTTCCCATAATTGAGGATAACTTATTAGAAAACCATTAATGATAATCGTTAAGATTAATTTAGCATTGTTTGATCACAACAAACTTTGCTTATTTTATCTATTCAAATCATGTGAAACAATATATTCTAGAACACTAAATGAGATATAATACATATATAATAATATGGTATAACCATAAAAATAGTTTCATGACTAACCTTGAATATGTAATCAAATGATAAAATCATGTCTTTCGCGACTGTGGTAAATCGACACCTCACAGACGATGTTTTCATTCTTAAGGTAAAAGAGAGAGGATAACATATTTGATGAAGAATTATTCAATAAAAAGATAAAATACCAGTATATATAGTATATTGGAGTATTAATTCTACTTGTACGAGGGTATTTGAGTATAAGATAAGAAAATAATAAAAATGAAAAGAAATTGAAAGAAAGAAAAGAGGGTTTTACATCTTGATTCCTTATTCTTGAGAACTTCTTTAAGGGATTGGTTTTGGTTTTTTTGTTACTAAAAATAAATCCTGGAAGTGGGGGAGAGGTTTGGGAATAGTATTGAGTAGAATTTGGACAATTATCAATAATTTAGAGGTCTGAATAGAATATGTGGTGAGGCGTGGTATTTATTATGGAGGATAGAGGTGTTTTCTCATTTAATTCATTAGTTTATTATTTTGTTCAAGAAAAGAAATAGTGTTGATTATTGAGACTGAATAAATTAACAGGATCTTGTGAGTTCAACATAATGGTCTTACATCAACAATAAATCACCTATGACACCATAATTCCGATATTTTGCATTATTCATAAATTATACTATTTTGTTATTCACTAAAATTTAAGTTTTTCAGAAAAATCCAAAAAAAAATAAAACTAAACATATTTCAACATGTATAATTAAAAAATAAAATTAATTTTATGAAAATAATTTTATAAATTTGATAGATATTATTTTTAATTAAAATCTTCATTTACATGGAAAATTCAAATTTTAAAATTAAAACTATTTTTCTAACACATTGATCAAATAATTAATGTATCCTAAAATTATCTTATAATCATATGATATAAAAATATTAATTTAAGAATAAATTTTATGAAAATAATCTTTCTTCTAAATTATTAAATTAATCAAAAAAAATCATTAATATTTATGACCTATAAAAATATCAATACTTAATTAATAATATTTAAAATATTTATTTACTTATACTATGATATATTATGTCATATCTTCACTTATAATATGGATAAATTTTATTTATACTCTTATTGGTGGGTATACTATTGTAGTGACTCGGGTTTTTGGCCCAGTCAGACATTGGAATATTTCTATGAATAATTCCATAGCTAGGTGCGAAGACAGCGTGCGATTCTGAGGCCCGGTGTGCCCGGAATTAATTTTATAAAAATATTAAGTATTTTTATACTATGCACGTGGAAGGGGTGTGATATCTCCTAAAAGGTAGCTCAGAACGGGAATCTAAGGGCACGGTTTCATCCGGAACTTGCCGTTTACCCTAGGCGAGGTGTAAACATTGTGTGCGCGGGCCTACGGTAGAAAGAGCCACTAGGGGTGTTTTCGTAAATAAGTGGAAAATTCCATTTATGAGCGTTGGCTCGAATAACTTCTGAACAGAGTCTCAGATCGCAAATCCGAGTCCGTCATTGCATTAAGAATGGTGCGTTTACCCTAAGGGATACCTTACCATTGTCCGCATCGGGCGCGGAGTCGCGAGCGTGATTTTAAATGAAGGTTTTTAAATAAAAAGAAAACGAAAATCTCTCATTCTCTCCTCCCTCTCCCACCCACGCGCAGCAGACAACCACCCCTCCCTCCTCCGGTTCTTCGTCGATTCGAGCTCCAATCGTCTATTTTCGGCACTGTTCGTCAGCGGATCTAGCTCTAGTGCATCGCCGACGTCGATCTTCACTCGAAACTTTGGTGTTTCACCCGTGAGGTAGGCGGTTTGCGTTTAAATCCCCTGATACCGTTTATTCTGTGAATTGCTTCGTTTTGAGGTTCTTGTAAGGATTATCTCGTCTTCGGGGGTCGCACCTGTTCATTGGGATCGCAAAACGGACCACCGGGGTGCCCCTAGCGGTCCGTAGAAGGTCCGCCGGTGCTAGCGGAGGCCGACCGCCCTGCGCGGTGGAGCGCGGTGACTCTGTGTACTGCGCGGTGGAGGGCCGCCGGCCAGGGCGGGCCAGTGGCGGCGGCCGGTCCGACCACTTTTTTCATATGGGGGTCTTTAAACCCCCGTATCTTGCAATCCGGGAGTCTGATTCGCGTGTCGTTTGTGGCGACATGACCCTGACGACGAGTCGAACCCTGTGGTGTGGGTTAGAGAGTTTAAGGGTTCGGGACCATGTCCCGGGAGTTATAAATGTCATATAGAATAATATTATTTCAATATTTTACTTCTTTGGGCCGTTGTAACTTTTACCCGAAGCGTCTGAATGACGTGTCGTCAGTGGTGATGAGACCCTGATGGTAATGCTTACTTTTTGGGATGGTTTCTGGGTGATGGCACTAAGAATGGGGTGTGCGCCCCACGAGGCCAGTTTTTGGCATTTGCGGAGAAACCAAGCGTTCACACAAGGAGTCCGATTCTGGAAGATGAATAGTCGATCTTGTGTATTTTCTGATAGGATCGAAATGATGCAATCCGTTCAATGTGTTTCGGGATCGAAGTGTGGGCCCCACACGGACTAGCCTTCAGGGAATAGTTCCTTTTTCTCTGAGTGTACGTTTTGGATGAACGAGTAGTCTATTCCGCTGGTCTTTCTGAGGGGATCGTCATCGTATGATGCGCCTGATTATTTTCGGGATCGTTGGGAGGGCACCACACAAGCTAGCTATGGTGAATAGTGCCTTTTTCACCGGTGCTTCGTTTTAGGCGAGTAAGCAGCCTATCCTGTGTGTTTTTTCACGTAGATCACGATGGTGGACTCAGTATTGTCCTTGGAGGTGCGTAGTGTGGTGTTGTTGCAGGTCACTTGGGTTAGCGATGTTTTGGACCAGTAGTGGTTGAGGGTACTCCCTTGGTTTGTTCCCACGAGGGTTCGTGTGGCTTCACAACCTTAGTATAGGTTTTTGATCCTCTTGATGAGATTTTTAAACTGTTAGAGTTGTGGCATCCCTCCGGTGGGCCCAGAGCAGGATCCTCTAGCATCTTTTCCCTAGATCAGGTTCTTAGTATCGTTGTGACCGCTTATTCACAGGCGGCGATCCCCTATCGAGCTTGTTAACCCTGTAGGGTTTTGGAATCATTGGTATTATGATCCCCTACACGGTGGGCCGTACTCAGTAGGGTTTTGGAATCGTCAGGTATACGATCCTCTACTCAACATGAGGGGTATAGTAGGGTTGCTGTATCATTGGTTATGTGATCCCCTACTCAGCGCATGGTTTCTGTAGGGTTGTGGCATCATCAGTTCGATCCCCTAAATCGCGAGATATACCGTGTAGGGTTCTGATATCATCGTAACCAACTTTATATAGGAGATGATCCTCTATCTGGGTGATGTGCTTCTATCGAGCGCCAGATCAGGTTATGGTATCCCCCAGCGGATCCTGGGTGTGATCCCCTATCTGTGAAAACTATGTATGCTAGATCAGGTCGTGGTATCCCCCAGAGACCCTGGGAGTGATCACCTATCTGTGAGAATCGTATAACAGAGTGGGTTCTGGTGTCCCCTAGCGGACCCTAGGATAGATCCCCTATCTGAGGACTTTTGTGGTTCTGTTGTTTCAGTGAGGTTTCCTCAGTGATGTTATCCGACGAACGTGATCTCTCGGGTGAGCGTCTGAGAGGTTTGTGAGAAACTCGATGGAGTGTATCTCTCGGATGAGTGTCATCTGGGATGAATGTGTTCGTTTGGTGTACTCTCCTTGTTGTGGACAGTTGCTGGTGATGAGGTCGGTACCTCTTCTGGCTTTGTGGCGTGAGCTGTGTATATCTGGATTTTTTAAGGTGTATGTATGTGCATACACCTGAGCTGATCTGACTAGTTGTGTATAGCCGAGTATGGTCAAGAGATGGAGTTTCTCTCTCATCTGGGTTCCCTCTGGCTAGGACGAGCGGACTATTTTCTTTCAGTTGCTCTCTTTTTTTTGGGTTTTTTGGGTGCCTACTGAGTATGTTTATACTCACCCCTGCACGTGCTTTGCCCGCACATGTTTGTGTCTTGTGCAGACCACAGGCCTTTCAACGGAGTCCAAGGAGGACCCAGAGCAGGCAGTGCTGAGTGAGCGAGATTGCCTGGTGTGTTTACCAGTGCGGTGCCAAGGGAGCTTTCTTGTGGGTGTTTGTGGCAGTGTTCCCCTTCTTCAGAGCAGTTTGGACGCTCTTTTGTAGTTTTCTTTTGGTGGGCCCTATTTTTTCCTTTGTACTTCTACTGTACTCTGGTTGTGGGATAGTGTATGAATGCATTTTCTTTTCATTTTTATATATCTCTGCACTGTTTCATAGAGATGTATGTGGGTGTGTGTATAGTAGTCTAATGCCTCTCATGTGTGTGATACCCTACTCGATGCTAGACACCAGCCCCTGGCCTATTGGAGGTAGGCTTAGAGAGTCACAGCTCGAGCCCCATTGGGTCGGGTCATGACAGAGTGGTCTTAGAGGAGGTTCCACCTTTGGGATCTCAGAGCATAGCTGGTCTAGCTGTGAGTTTGGTTTGTGTTTCATAGCGGTAGTGTTTGGATGTTTTGAATTTGGCTTTCAGGCCAGGGACTCCAGTGTTGGTGTGGCAGCTGATGTATCCCTACACAAGGACTCTGATCACCTGCCTTTTGACTCGGGACATTCGTACCCTGGTCATAGGGACATAACGGTACATGCATCATATAGGACTGGGTTTTTGGGTATTTCCTTGTCCTTCTTGATTCAGCTCTCCAGATATACTTTTTGACTGTGGTGCCTCTTGAATTTTATTCAGGATGCCTCCACGACGATAGCCAGTGAGGGTTCCATAGAAGGATTTTGCGGAAAACCCACCCCATGTTGATGTTGTGGAACAGGGTATGGGTTCTGAGGTTGAACCTCCAGGTGGTCTGCCAGTTGAGCCGCCACCTGTTGAGCAGTTGGTTGTGCCGGTAGTGTAGGATGAGGTTGCATGCAGGATGAGTGCGCTACACGAGTTCCAGAGGCAGCGACCTCTGAGGTACTGGGGTGATTCTGATCCCCATGCTGCTGATGACTGGCTTGAGGCAGTCACCCGAGTTTTCCGCCTAGTGAGGACATGTCTAGATCAGATGGTGGTCCTAGCGGCGAGCCTTCGGCATGGTTCTGCCGGGCGATGGTGGATTTTGGTGATGCAGTCCCATGATGAGGAGACACACACGTGGGTAAAGTTTTAGCTGCTCTTCAGGGAGGAGTTCTATCGGGTGATGCTGAGGTCAGTGCAGATTCAGGAGCTTCTGTAGCTTCGGCAGGAGGTCCTGACTGTGTCGAAGTACTCAGCGATGTCTACAGACATGTCGCGCTACTCCCTGGATATGGTTCGAGACCCGTTCTTTAGGGCTCAGACATTCGAGCAGGGTTTAAGCAGGTACATCCGAGCAGGTGTTGTTTCTTTGTGCCTGGCCACCTATGTTGGAGTGTTGGAGCGAGCATTGGTGGTGGAGAGCTTTCTGGATGAGAAGATTCCCCCTATTAGTTTTGGGAACATGCAAGCTGAGACGTCGGCATCTGGTAGCTGACGACAAACTTAGGGGTCTGGACATGGCCTACATTTCAAGACGTGACCCCAGGATGGAGGATCTAAGTCTCAGGGCTCGCAGGCCAGTTTTGGTCAACCGCAGGAGAGGCGGGGTTATGCTTGCGATAGTCAAGGACATCTTTCTAGGGATTTTCCGACCCGACGTGGTGGTGAGAGGTAGTCGGTCGATGGACCGATTTGGAAGAGGCAGTGTCTCTAGCACAGAGGTCCGCAGGGCGGTGGACGTGGCAACAGAGCTGGTGCAGCAGGAGGTGGAGGTAGGCGGTATCAGTTTCCACTACCCCCACCCCAGGTGGTCCACGCCAAGCTCATTGAGCTGGTGGCCAAGGGCGATTACAGCTGCATCCCCTGGAGGTTGTTGACCGAGAGGCTTCGCAGATGGATAGAGATACACCTTGTGTCTTTTCTACTTTCTGAAGTAGTTTGATAGAGTCTGTTTAGTGGTACCCTTTCCTTTTCATTGCTTTATCAAGTGTTTTTCAGGGCGTTCGTAAGACCCTCGGTGGATGTTGTTCAGCGTGCTTCGAATGCATGAGGAAGAGGGATCCTTCCCCCACCGAGACGTGTTTATGTGACGCGATTAAAACCATGCGGGTGAGTCAGTGCCGCCCAAAGAGGATAGTATCAAGGCGTGGTGGATGTGTCCATCTGACTTATGCATTCAGGAAGGGGTGTTTGTTGGTGAACTCGCCGGTGTGTGAGACCCAGTTGAGAGTCCAGTCGCTTCCCTTGAGCATAGGGATTTTCGGGGACGAAAAGTTCTAAGGGGAGGAGGATATAAGGACTCGAGTTTTTGGCCCTGTCAGACTTTGGAATATTTTTATGAATAATTCCGGAGCTAGGTGCGAAGACGGTGTGCGATTTCGAGGCCCGGTGTGCCCGGAAATAATTTTATAAAAATATTAAGTATTTTTATACTATGCACATGGAGGGGGTGTGATATCTCCTAAACAGTAGCTCAAAATAGGAATCTGAGGGCACGCTTGCATCTGTAACGTGCCGTTTACCATAGGCAAGGTGTAACATTGCTGGCACAGGCCTGTGGTGGAAAGCATCACCAGGGGCATTTTCGTTAATACGTGGAAAAGTTCATTTATGAGCGTCGGCTCGAATAAATTCTGAACGGAGTCTTGGAACGCAAATCTGAGTCTGTCGTTGCGTTCAGAACAATGCGTTTACCCTAAGGGAGACATTACCTTTTTCCGCATCGGGTGCGGAGTGGGGAGCGTGGTTTTAAATTAAGGTTTTTAAATAAAAAAAGAAAAAATAAAATCTCTCATTCTCTCCTCCCTCTCCCACCCACACGCAGCGGACGACCACCCCTCCCTCATCCGGTTCTACGCCGATTAGAGCTCCAATCATCTTTTTTCTGCGCCGTTAGTCAGTGGATCTAGCTTCAGGGCATCGCCGGCGTCGATCTGCACCCAAAGATTCGGCATTTCACCCGCGAGGTAGGCGGTTTGTGCTTAAATCCCCCGATCCCATTTTTGCTGCGAATTGCTTCGTTTTGAGATCGTTGTCGGGAAGATCTCATCCCGGGGGTCGCACCGGTGCTTTTGGATCGCAAAACGGGCAACCGGGGTGCCCTGGTGGTCAGCGGAAGGTCCTCCGACGTGGCGTCCAGCCGCCCTGCACGCCGGCAGCGGCCGGGCGGTGGAGGGCCGCTGGACGGGGCAGGCCGGGCGTGCCACTTTTGTCATACGGGGGTCTTCAAACCCCCATATCATGCAATCTGGGAGTCAGATTCATGTTCCGTTTGCGGAGACGCGACCCTGATGACGAGGCGAACCCTCCGGTGTGGGTTCGAGAGTTTAAGGGTTCGGGACCATGGCACGGGAGTTAGAAACGTCGTATAAAATAATATTATTTTATTATTTTACGAATTCGGGCCGTTGTAACTTCTACCCGGAGCATCTGACTGACGTGTCGTCAGTGGCGTTGAGACCCTGATAGTATGATGGAATTTTTGATATGGTTTCCGGGTGTTGGGACTGAGAATGGGGTGTAGTCCCCATGAGGCCGGGTTTTGGCGTTTGTGGAGAAACACAGCTTTTGCACCAGGAGTCCGATTTTGGAAGATAAATAGTTGATCCTGTGTTTTTTTTCCAAGAGGATCGCAATGATGCCATCCGTTCGATGTGTTTTGGGATTGAGGCATGGGCCCCACCTGGGCTGGCCTTCGGTGAATAGTGCCTTTTTCACCGAGTGTCTGTTTTGGATGAACAAGTAGTTGATTTCGCTTGTCATTCTGAGGGGATCTTCATGGTATGATCTGTCTGACGAGTTTCGGGATCGTTATGTGGGCCCCGCATGAACTACCTACGGTGAATAGTTCCTTTTTCCCCGGTTCTCCGTTTCAGGCGAGTAAGCTGCCTATCCTTCATGTTTTTTCACGTAGATTGCGATGGTGGCCTCGTTATTTCCCTTGGAGGTAAGTAGTGTGGTGTTGTTGTGGGTTGCTCAGGTTAGAGACATTTTGGACCAGCAGTGGTTGAGGTTACTCCCTTGGTTCGTTCCCACGAGGGTTCGTGTGGCATCACAAACTTCGTATTGATTTGTGATCCTCTCGATGGGATGATTAAACTGTTAGAGTTGTGTCATCCCTCCAGTGGGCCCGGAGTGGGATCCTCTAGCATCTTTTCCCTATACCGGGTTCTTGGTATTGTTGTGACTGCTTATTCACGGGCGGCAATCCCTTATCTTACTGGTTAACCCTCTAGGGTTGTGGCATCATCGGTATTATGATCCCCTACGTGGGGGGTCTTACTCAGTAGGGTTGTGGAATTGTCGGGTATACGATCCCCTACTCAGCATGATGTATAAAGTAGGGTTGCGGTATCATTGGTTATGTGATCCCCTACTCATCGCGTGGTTTCTATAGGGTTGTGACATCGTCAGTTCGATCCCCTACATCGTGAGATATACCAGGTAGGGTTCCGGTATCGTCATAACCACCTTTATATGTGCGATGATCCTCTATCTGAGTGATGTGCTTCTGTCGAGTGCCAGATCGGGTTGTGGTATCCCCCAGCGGATCCGGGGTGTGATCCCCTATCTGTTTGAACTACGTATGCTAGATCGGGTCGTGGTATCCCCCAGTGGACCTTAGGAGTGTTCCCCTATCTGTGAGATTCATATACCGGAGTGGGTTTTGGTATGCCCCAGCGGACCGTAGGAGTGATCCCCTATCCAGGGAGTTTGGTGGTTCTGTTGTTTCAGCGTGGTTTCCTCAGTGACGCTATCCGACGAGCATGATCTCTCGGGTGAGCGTCTGAGAGGTTTCTGACAAACCCGATGGACTGTATCTCTTAGATGAGTGTCATCTGGGATGACAGTGTTTGTGTGGTTTACTCTCCTGTTTTTGAACAGTTACTGGTGATGAGGTCGGTACCTTTTGTGGCTTTGTGGAGTGAGTTTAGAATATCTTGATTGTTTAAGGTGTATGTATGGGCATACACATGAGCTGAGCTGACTATTTGTGTTTAGCCGAGGATGTCACGATATGGAGTTTCTCTCTTTTCTGGGTTCCCTATGGCTGGGACGAGCGGACTGTTGCCTTTCAGTTGCTCTCTTTTGTTTTGGGTTTTTTGGGTGCCTACTGAGTATGTTTATACTCACCCCTGCACGGGCTTTTCCCATACATGTTTGTGTCTTGTGCAGACCACAGGCCTTTCGACGGAGTCCCAGGAGGACCCGGAGCAGGCGGAGCTGAGTGGACGAGATTGAATGGGGTGTTTACCAGTGCGGTGCCGAGGGAGCTTTCTGGCGGGTGTTTGCTGCAACGTTCCCCTTCTTTATAGCAGGTTGGACGCGCTTTTGTAGTTTTCTTTTCATGGGCCCTGTTTTTCCCTTTGTACTTCTACTATACTCGGGTTGTGGGATAGTGTATGCATGCATTTTCTTTTCAGTTTTATATATCTCTGTACTGTTACATGGAGGTGTATGTGGGTGTGTGTGTACAGTAGGATAATGCCTCTCATGTGTGTGATAGCCTACTCGGTGCTAGATGCTAACCCCTAGCCTATTGTAGGTCGGCATTGGGATTTGCGGCTCGACCCCGTTCGGTCGAGTTGTGACAGAGTGATATCAGAGGAGGATCCACCATTGGGATCTCATAGAGTAGCTGGTCTAGCGGTGTGTTTGGTTTGGGTTGCATAGCGGTAGTGTTAGGATGTTTTGAGTTCGGCTCTCAGGCCAGGGCCTCCAGTGTTGGTGTGGCGGCCGACGTATCCATACACTAGGACTCTGATAACTTGACATTCAACTCGGGACATTCGTACACTGGTCACATGGACATAATGGTACATGCATCATATAGGACTAGGGTATTGGGTATGTCCTTGTCCGTCTAAAGTCATCTCTCCAGATATACTTTTTGATTGTGGTGTGTCTTGAATGTTTTTTAGGATGCCTCCATGACGACATCCAGAGAGGGTTCCGCAGCAGGATTTTGTAGATGACCCACCTGGTGTTGAGGCTGTGGAGTAGGGTGCGGGTTCTGTGGTTATACCTCCATGTGGTCTTCCAGTTGAGCCGCCACCTGTTGAGCAGCTGGTTGTGCCGGTAGTGCAGGATGAGGTTACACGCAGGATGAGTGCACTGCATGAGTTCCAAAGGCAGCGACCTCTGAGGTTAAGGGGTGATCCAGACCCCCCAGGTAGCTGATGACTGGCTTGAGGCAGTCACCCAAGTTTTCCGCCTAGTGAGGACACCTCCAGATCAGATGGTGTTCCTAGCGGTGAGACTTAGTCATGGTTATTCCAGGTGATGGTGGAGTTTGGTGACGCAGTTCCATGATGAGGAGACACTCACGTGGGCAGAGTTTGAGTGTCTCTTCAGGGAGGAGTTCTATCTGGTGACACTGAGGTCAGTGCGGATTCAGGAGCTTCTGCAGCTTCGGCAGGAGGACCTGACTGTGTCGGAGAACTCAGCGAGGTTTACAGACCTGTCGCTCTACTCCCTTGATATGGTTCGAGACCCGTTCTTTAGGGCTCAGACCATAGAGTAGTTTTTAATAAAGGGACATTCGAGTAGGTGTGGTTTCTTTGTGACTGGCCACCTATGCTGGAGTGTTGAAGTGATCCTTGGTGGTGGAGAGCTTTCTGGCTGAGCAGATTCCCCCTGTTAGTGCGGGGAATGTGCAAGCTGAGACGTCGGCATCTGGTAGCCAATGACAGACTCAGGGGACGGGACGTGGACGATGTTTCAGAAGGAGACCCCAGGATGGAGGACCTGAGGCTCAGGGCTCACAGGGCTCACATGCCAGTTTTGGTCAGCCACAGGAAAGGCAGTGTTATGCTTGCGTTGGTCGGGGAAATATTTCTATGGATTTTCCGACCTGACGTGCTGTTGAGAGGGAGCCGATCGATGGACTTCCATGGCAGATGAAGCGTCTCGAGCAAGGAGGTCCGCAGGGAGGCGTACGTGGTAACATAGTTGGTGCAGTAAGAGGCGGTGGTAGGGAGTATCAGTTGCCACCACCCCCACCCCCAGGTGGTCCACACCAAGCTCAGGGAGCTTGTGGCCAAGGGCAAGGACAGATGCATGCCCTAGAGGCTGTTGACCCAAAGGCTCTGTGGATAGATAGAGGTACACCTTGTGTCTTTTCTACTTTCTGCAGTAGTTTGATAGAGGTTGTTTAGTGGTACCCTTTCCTTTCCGTTTCTTGATTGAGTTTTTTTCAGCACGATGGTAAGACCATGTGTGGGTGTTGTTCAGCGTGCTTCGAATGCATGAGGAAGAGGGCTCCTTCCCCCACCGAGACGCGTTTATGTGACGCGATTAAAACCGTGCGGGCGAGTCAGTGCCACCCAAAGAGAATAGTATCTAGGTGTGCTAAATCATTCCCTCTAACTTATTCGTTCAGGTAGGGGTGTTTGTTGGTGAACTCACTGGTGTGTGAGACCCAGTTGAGAGTCCAGTCGCTTCCATTGAGCTTAGGGCTTTTTGGGGACAAAAAGATCTAAAGGAGGAGGATGTAGCGACTCAGGTTTTTGGCCCTGTCAGACTTTGGAATATTTCTATGAAGAAATCCAGATCTAGGCGTGAGGATGGCGTGCGATTCCATGGTCCGGTGTGCCCATAATTAATTTTATAAAAATATTAAGTATGTTTATACTATGCACGTGTTGGGGGTGTGATATATCCTAAACGGTAGCTTAGAATAGGAATCCGATGGAACACTTGCGTTCGGAACAAGTCGTTTAACCTAGGCCAGGATTAATCATTGGGGTGCGGGCCTGTGGTGGAAAGCGCCACCAGGGGCCTTTTCGTAAATAAGTGGAAAAGTCCATTTACGAGCGTCAGCTCGAATAAATTCTGAACGGAGTCTCGGATCGCAAATCTGAGTCTGCCATTGATTTCAGAACAACGCTTTTACCCTAAGGGAGACCTTACCTTTGTCCGCATCTGGCGTGGAGTCGGGAGCGTGGTTTTAAATGAAGGTTTTTAAATTAAAAAAACAGAAAATCTCTCATTCTCTACTCCCTCTCCCACCCACGCGCAGCGGATGACCACCCCTCCCTCCTCTGGTTCTTCACCGATTCGAGCTTTGATCGTCCGTTTTCTGCACCTTTCATTAGTGGATCTAGCTTCAGGGCATCCCCGACATCGATCTGCACCTGAAGCATCGGCATTTCGCCCACGAGGTAGGCGGTTTGCTTTTAAATCCACCGATCCCGTTTTTGCTGCAAATTGCATAGTTTTCAGGTTGTTGCAGGGAATATCTCGTCCCTTGGGTCGCACCGGTGCTTTCGGATCGCAAAACGGACCACTGGGGTGCCCCCGACAGTCCGCGGAAGGTCCGCCGGCATGGCAGAGCCGCGGCGGCCGACCCCCCAGCACGGTGGAGGGCCACCGGCCGGTCTCGGCCGGTCCGACCACTTTTTTCATACGGGGGTCTTTAAACCCCCGTATCATGAAATCTGGGAGTCAGATTCATGTTCTGTTTGCGGCGCCGCGACCCTGACGACGAGTCAAACCCTCCGGTGTGGGTTTGAGAGTTTAAGGGATTGGGACCGTGGTCCGGGAGTTAGAAACGTCGTATAAAATAATATTATTTTATTATTTTATGACTTCGGGCCGTTGTAACTTCTTCCCAGAGCGTCTGAATGACGTGTCGTCAGTGGCGTTGAGACCCTGATGGTACGGCGGACTTTTGCAGATGGTTTCCTGGTGTTGTAACTAAGAACAGGGTGTGGGCCCCACGAGGCCGGTTTTTGGCGTTTGCGAAGAAACACAGCTTTCACACCAGGAGTCCGATTTTGGTAGATGAATAGTCGATCCTGTGTGTTTTTCATGGATTATCACAATGATGTGATCCGTTTGATGTGTTTCGGGATCGAGGCATGGGCCCCACCCGGGCTGGCCTTTGGTGAATAATGCCTTTTTCACCGAGTGTCTGTTTTGGAAGAACGAGTATTCGATTCCGCTTGTCTTTCTGAGGGGATCGTCGTTGTATGATCTGCCTGATGAGTTTCGGGATCATTGTGCGGGCCCCGCACGAACATGCTATGGTGAATACTGCCTTTTTCATTGGTGCTCCCTTTCAGGCAAGTAAGCAGCCTATCCTGCGTGTTTTTCCACGTAGATCACGATGGTGGCCCCAGTATTGGCCTTAGAGGTGCGCAGTGTGGCGTTGTTGCAGGTCTCATGGGTTAGCGGCATTTTGGACCAGCAGTGGTTGAGGGTACTCCCTTGGTTGGTACCCAAGAGGGTTCATGTGGCATAACAATCTTCGTATAGGTATATGATCCTCTCGATAGGATGTTTAAACTGTTAGAGTTGTGGAATCCCTCCGGTGGGTCCAGAGCGGGATCCTCTAGCATCTTTTCCCTAGATCGGGTTCTTGGTATCACTGTGACCGCTTATTCACGGGCGGTGATCCACTATCTAGCTGGTTAACCCCGTAGGGGTGTGGCATCATCGGGATTATGATCCCCTACGCGGTGGGCAATACTCCGTAGGGTTGTGGAATCGTCAGGTATATGATCCCCTACTTAGCATGAGGTGTACAGTAGGGTTGCAGTATCATTGGTTATGTGATCCCCTACTCAGCGTGTGGTTTTTATAGGGTTGCGGCCTCATCAGTTCGATCCCCTACATCGCCAGATATACCAGGTAGGGTTCCGGTATAGTCGTAACCACCTTTATATGGGAGATGATCCTCTATCTGAGTGATGTGATTATGTCGATCGCCAGATCAGGATGTGGTATCCCCCAACGGATCCTGGGTGTGATCCCCTATCTGTGAGAACTACGTATACAGATCGGGTCGTGGTATCCCCCAACGGACCCTGGGAGTGATCCTCTATCTGTGAGCTTCGTATACCGGAGTGGGTTCTGGTATCCCCATGTGTACCCTAGGAGCGATCCCCTATTTGAGTAGTTTGGTGGTTCTGTTGTTTCAGCGAGGTTTCCTCAGTGATGCTATCCGACAACTGTGATCTCTTGGGTGAGCGTCAAAAAGTCTTGTGAGAAACCCGATGGAGTGTATCTATCAGATGAGTGTCATCTGGGATGACAGTGTTCGTGTGGTGTACTCTCCTGGTTGTGGACAGTTGCTGGTGATGAGGTCGGTACCTCTTTTGTCTTTGTGGCGTGAGCTGAGTATATCTGGATTGTTTAAGGTGTATGTTTGGGCATACACCTGAGATGAGATGACTAGTTGTGTTTAGCCAAGGATGGTCACGAGATGGAGTTTCTCTCTCGTCTAGGTTCCCTCTGACTGGGATGAGTGGACTGTTTCCTTTCAGTTTCTCTCTTTTGTTTTTGGGTTTTTAGGGTGCCTACTAAGTATGTTTATACTCACCCCTAACGGGCTTTTCCCCCACATGTTTGTATCTTGTGAAAACCACAGGCCTTTCGATGGAGTCCCAGGAGGACCTAGAGCAGGCGGAGCTGAGTGAGAGAGATTGACCGGGGTGTTTACTCGTGAGGTGCCGATGGTGCATTCTGATGGGTGTTTGTGGCAGTATTCCTCTTCTTTAGAGCAGGTTGGACGTGCTTTTTGTAGTTTTCTTTTGGTGGGCCCTGTTTTTTCCTTTTTACTTCTGTTGTACTCTGGTTGTGGGATAGTGTATGCATTAATTTTATTTTCAGTTTTATATATCTCTACACTGTTGCAGGGAGGTGTATGTGGGTGTGTGTGTGTGTACAGTAGGCTAATGCCTCTCATGTGTGTGATAGCCTACTCAGCGCTAGATGCCTGCCCCTGGCCTATTGGAGGCGGGCTTGGGGAGTCGGGGCTCGAGCCCCGTTGGGTCGGGTCGTGACAACTATTCAATTGGTCAGTTTATTATTCATAAGGGTCAAATTACTATTCCAAAAGTTAGATTACTATTTCATCAGTATAGGTTACTTTACTTTTAGAAACACTTCTTATTTCATTCATTTATAATTTATAAATCTTTTATTGTGTTCTATTATTTGTCTATACCCTATGAAATAATCATAAGAAGGGAATTTACAGAAATAAAACTTTAGGTCATTACACTATTTCCTCTGTGAGAAAACAACAAAACCAAATAGCACCTAAATAGGCAAAATAACCAAACCCAACCTCACCATGTAATGCTCACCATGTAACACAAGTCAAGAAATATAATATAATGTAAATCACATCAATGATAGTGTACTCCAACACTAATTTCCCACTGGTATGCCACTCTCACCCAATGTCATATGTACAGATTCTACCATCCCTTATTTATACTGTATTGCACCCTACCCACAAACACCTAGGTCTCACAAATCATCCCACCCACACACACCTCATACTCACAAAACATCACATATCATCTAGAATACTCCTGGGACAGAGCATCACATATCATCCCGATGACACCTATGAAACAAACCACGTCCCCTACAAACACCTTTGCTATCTCATCTTGCTCGAAGATACATGGGCCACAAACTACCTCGCCGAAAAACACCTCAGTTATCACATCTCTCCTGAATATATCAATTCCACAAACCACATCACCCGAAAACACATAGGATATTAACATAACCATATAATGACCTAATTGACCTCCCACCATCACATCTTGTACCATACCAAACATTCTTGGAAGATATAGAATAAATGAGTGGGCACCCAGCCATCTGTACTCCTCACTGGATGTTGGGGGAAAACCCATGCATGACGATGCAGGTAATAGTCACATAGTGAACTGCATGGGTGAGGTGCATATATAAATATTTGGAATATAAATGTATATACATATGGTATCAAACACTCTATCCCAACCTAAGAGTTCACAATCAAACAAACCAACTCACAACACGGTTTCCTTTTTCTACCACCTCTAACTGCACAACACCACACAATATGCCACAAATATTGTTTTTCATTTCCAACCAATTCATTTATCCATTTCTATTCTGTTAACCAAACAAACCCAAGGTATTCCAAACTTTTTTAAATAGTTATTTATTTATTGAACCACTTCTTGGGAAACAATCATGCACGACTCATATCAAGACACAATTTAAGAGTTATTTAGTGGTAAAAAAGAGGTGGTAAATTTACACACATAGCATTAATAACACATCATACCATGACCTCTAGATATAGGGTGATGATTTTCTACATGTAATTAATGAATATAATTTCATAAATTTCAAACGAAAACACTATTTTCCTCGTTCAAACTCATCCTCCAAGTTTATCATGTTAAATGAACCAACCCAAACTCATAAATACATCTTAAACACATTACAACACAACCAGTTTCATAGCCCTACTGTATAATCACTCCATACCCATCACCACCACACTGTACAACCACATCACCACACATACCAAGGAATGTGTATTTTTATATTCAATAATGCCTTCCTTATTTAATTACACTTTTTAATTTTTGGGTTATCAAAAAAATTGTATGATCCTAGGGAATCCATTTATTGGTGGAATATACATGGTTAACAAGTTTTATATATAATTTTTCAATAGAACCTAAACAATATGAATTCCATAAACCATTCAGTGCACAGACAATGACTCTGAATGACCACTATTTTCGGTGGATAGTTATCCCACACAAATCACAATATCAACAACATCAATAACACAGTATGATCAAGAATCAATTTTCCCATACCCTTGTATATTGATTTTTAAACTAATATGATTATCTTAATTGATATGTAATCAACTATATTCACAATAAATAACATTTATATACCCATCATGCATGATTCAAAATTAAAAAATGTGAATGACATCATACTTGGAAGAATATTGATCGAAAATTCCTGGTTATGCCAAAAATAGGGGTGCGCATAAAACCATAAATAATATAGGGAAATGATAGCTAAAATATATTACTCAAATAATATGGGATTTGGATATGGATTGTCTTGTATCCCTAAAAAAACAATAAATGAATAAGGGGGTGATATATTAACATTAAGAAGATTATATCTGAGTCACGGGATTAGATATAGTTTTGATTTTTCATTAAAGACGGATCTAACCAACTCCATGTATTTTGAAAATTTCATAGCCCCCTGAATCATAGAAAATTAAATATGAAATTTATGGCCTTTTAATTGGTCTTAAATCCTATGAAATTTTTACTTAAATCCATTTTACATAAAATAAATATGTCAAAAGGGAAAAAACTGGGTAAACAAGAAACACTGCTCATAAGGCACGGCTAGCGAGGAAACTCCAGAAGAGGCACCGCCAAAGAGGCACCACCAGATGATGAACCACCAACATGAAACTACCAAATGAGGAACCACTAGATGAGGAACCACCAGTAGGTTACCTCTCATGAGTGACCGCTAGCAATCCACTACAAGGGTGAGACACTGCCAGGGAGCCTCCGCCAGGGTGAGACGCCACTAGTGAGCCACCACCAGGGTGAGACACCACCATGTTGATATGCAGTCAGTGAGTCACCACATGCATGAGGCACGATTTGGATGAGGCATCCTTGGGATGATGCACCTTTTGAGAATATGAAAAACTCATAATTTTGAAAAGTGTTTAACAGAGCTTCCTTGAGTTCCCAATACAACTCAAACACCATATTTCCCAAAATGTAATGGACTGGAATGGTCTAGGAAATTAAAAAAATAAAATAATTTTAAATAAAAATAAACATTGATACTTATAAATGAATATTTAAAACATTTTAGTGTTCATCATAGTTGGATTCTTCTTTAATCTTTTACATGTTAATGTAATGTTTTTTTTGTTTCTTGGTTAAACCTAAAAGAGAATTATTTTAAAAACCAAATGATATTACTTTGAAAAAAATTAAAGAGTAAAATTTGGTTAAACTATTATCTGATAAATAATACATTCAGGTTAAAAACATTTTTTTTAATATATTTTGATAAAACATTGTTTTCAATGAAAACATATTTTCAACTTAAGAGAGAAATGAAGTATTATTTTATTAAAATAATTTTATAAAAAATTGTAAAAAAGAGTGAAAAATAGTACTATTAAATAATAAAGATCAAGAATAAATTGATGATAATATATTTAAAGGATTTATAAACAATTAAAAAATGATTTCAATCATTTTAAATTCACATGTAAACTGCCCCAAATAAAATGATATTGTGAAGTAAACAGTTGGAAATATTATAATGTTGAAGTGAGAATTAGTCAAGGAATCAATTATGTGTACCAATTGTAAATTTGAAAAAATAACATTAAACACAATAATATATATTAAAAATTAATTACATGCATAATTTTGGAATAATAATTAAAATTAAGAAGTAATATAACCCACTAAAAATAAATTGACTTTTGAAATTCTTTACCATTCTGTAACTTCTAAATAAAAACCCCTAAGATTAAATAATTATAACATAAAATACCATAAATTATGTATTATTCATGATATTAAATTTTAAAGGGGATTTTCATAGACCATATAAAATTAATAGGTTCATAATAATACAACATGCCTCAGTGAAATGAAATTGAGATGAAAACCCTTACCTTATAATTTCTTTTGGTTGAATCTTATTTAAACTATTGTATAATGGTTTTATGAATGTTATTAACCCATAGGATAACCATATTAATATCTATAATATCATATATGATTATTTTATAACATCTTATCACCCTATTGCTAATAATCTTTCATTATTTTCACTATTCCATGTGTTAATTTCCCTGTTTTTTCAAGTATGTTTTGAATTGTTATTTTGTGTTCATTTTAATTCAAAAATAATTTCATGATATTTAGAATATAAACCATGATTTAAAATATTTTTTATTTCTAGTATATATTTATTTATTGTAATCCATCAATTTTGGTAATATGAAATGAAATACACAGTTTATTGAGACAGTCAGTCATACGTACGTATGAATGTTGTCTCCATTTTCTTGTTGTATTGAGTGAAAAAATGATAAATGATTTATATATATTATCTATAAATTACCATTTTTATAAAATAAATATCACAGATTTTTACTTAATCTATCTTTAAAACATTCTATGTATAGCGTGAAAGAATCACATTGCATCACGAGGTGAAAGTTCACAGTACGTACGAGTGATGTTATCATATTCCCAAAAAATAGAAAGCATGAATAAATGTGTGATATAATAATTACATAAAAATAATAATGTAATAATTTTCATATATACCATATATAAATGATGAAACAATAATTATTCCCAACCATAAAATTTGGTAATGGAAAAAAGAACGACATCAGTTCGTGAGGCACTAGTCTGCCAAACATAGAAACAATGAAAGTGGGGGAATTTGTAATTCATATCGTTATCATAAAAACTTATCAGTATAAATAAGATACTAAGGATATTATATAAGAATGTTATGATATTAAATTAAGTATTTGGAGAATAAAATAAAATAAAAACACTTTTAGAAGAACATTGCCTCTTCTTAGGGTATCTTAATTTGGTTTGAACAAAAGCCTCACTAAGTTTCATTTTTTTCCAAATATAATGATTACAGGATAATGTGATGTAATATGTATAGTTATTTGGGTAGTAATTATCTGATAAAATGTGGTTTTAAATGTGTTAACAGAGGAGAACTGGGGTGGCCTTTTATAAGTGGGGGAGAGGACACACACGGTATTTTGAAAAGAATATTAGGTGATTACCCATTTTTACCAACCAAAAGAAATGAATACTTCATAAAACAATATAATAAGAGGTATTAAGTTAAAATATGTCCATAAAATGGGTTTTTTTATATGTTTTGGGTTATTTTTACACCTTATATTCTATGTTTAATCACTAATTAAACTTATTTTCTCCTTAATCACAGTAATTAATTTTAATTATTTTATAAATTAATTTGTTTTATTAAAATTAATTGAAACTTGTTAGACATTATAAATTATGATGATTTTAAATATAGAATAAATTTTTCCAAATTCAAATCATAAAAGTGGAAGAGAATTAAATTAAAATTACTCTAACATATGGGAGGAGAAAGCATGTTTTTAAAGTCAAAATATTCAGATGTTTACTATGTTTTTGTATAAAATTAAACATGAGAATTATTAAAATTACCTAAATTGGATCAATATAAGTTTAATATTATTATTTTTAATTTATAACCAATTCAACATATAATTTAACATTACAAATTATATAGGAAAAAATACAATTTTTAATTAAAATCTAGTATTTTTTCAATATTCATCAAAAAATAAAACTTCTAAAAAATACCAAAAGGTAAATATAAGATAACATTGAAATTATTATTTAAAAAATGGTGTTTATTTTTTCAATTATAATTAATATTTTTTCATAATTTATTATTAAAACAAGTTCTCTAAAAAAAGACGGTAAAACTGCATATGGAAAAATACAGTGTTTTATGGGTAGCATTAGATTGGTTCTTATCTCATACATATAAAATATAATAGATAAATGAAAAAACATTTTATTGAATATATAATATATAAATATCATTAATAACATCTAATAATAGTAATTAATTAATTACTTAAGATAAAATTCTTTTGGGCGCACAAAAGTAGTTTTTATAAATACATTTTTTTATTCACTTTGTTTTTATTTAGATTTCTAATTATTTTAATTCTAATGAATTAATTTTATTTTCCTAAAAAAATATATTTTCATAAGTTAGTTAATCTAATCCATACCCTCTAAATTAATGTCTAGGTTATTACAATAATATTAAATAATAATATTAATAACATATAGTTGTTCGGTAACACTCAATCTTGCGTGTAGTTTAAAATTTTGTAGGAAGTTTTTATTTTTGTAATGAAATCTAAACATGATGTTCTTTGTAGATCAATCTAAACTTTTTGTTTCTATTTACACAGTCTAATCACATTTTTTAAATTTAATATACATTATTAGAAATATTAAATTCATCTCAATATAAATATATCATAAAGAATCAGGATATTATAATCCTATGTATGATTGGTTTTTTGTGTCATACATACTACCAAATATAATGATTATATTTTAAAATTATAGGGAGTTACATGTGTTTATTACTACAACATCAGGTTTTAGGTTTTTTGAATATTTTTATAATGATAAAACAAAACATTTATGTTCACATGAGATATGAACGTAAAGGGTGGGTTAAAATATCTTAGTAGAAACCACCATGACTCTATTAAATTCCTAGACATTAACATGATATTATTTGAGGGGGTAGTGGAATATTAAACTTCTCAGTGGATTTTGCAGTTATATTGATAGGATGATGAACCAGTGTATAAAAAATTACTGTTACAAACATAGGTTTTTATGTTGTATTTTTTTCAATGGGAGGTTTGGTTGGATTTTTTGTAAATATGAAGATAGTTTTAAGTTGTTGAAAGTTACATGAAGTTCCTTGGGTTTTTGGAACAATTATGGAACTTTACTCTAAAATTCTAAAATGAGATATGTAATTCCATGACAATATATTTTACATGGTTATTGGTGTTTTGGTTTCAAAAATTGGTTGATACATGTTATGGAAAAATAGATCATATCATGATGAAGATCAAGAACATTCTAGGGATTCTGTATAATGGAGAATCTTGTCCTGAAATAAGTATAGCTTCATGGGGGAGTTTCCAAAATATTTCAATGGTTTTGTAAATTTTATTCTTGTGTCTTGGATAAAATTCCTCACTACGAAGGAGAATCATGAAAATATTTTGTTTCAAGAGTTGTAGTTCTTGCATCATGGAAGTAATGTCACATTGTAGTGGGTGTAGACAAAGTTCCATGAAAACCAAGAATTAAAATATTATAGGGTCATGAAATTTGATGGTCAATGTGTTATTTTAATTTTAATAGACTAAACAATGTGATTTCATAAGTAACATTTATAACACTCTAGAAGTCGAAAGAAGATAAAATATAAACCGATTTCTTATTCCATGAAGATGTGTGTCATGCAACGATTGAGTAAGCCTGTAGAATTAAAATAGAAATGATCAGATAAATTAATCTTAATAATTGGGTAGTTATTTTATAAATTAATAACTTTTTATATAAATTATGTATTGTACATTTAATGGAATGTGATCGAAGGGATGGATTTGATTCATATGAAGTTGGAAGTTAGTTATTGTTTTTATTCAAATTTAAAATTCAAGAATCCAATTGATATTAGGGATTATGTTTTGTAGGAGTTAATATTCACACAAAATAAATAAAATAGATTGATATTGAATATATAGAATCAAAATATCATCATCACAATATTTTGAAGATCATGAATTTCAAGTGAAGTGTGATCTGGATTGGAAGTATAATTGATTATGAATAGCGGTTAAGTATATGCTTTATAAATTAAAAAACAATTTTATACTAAATATCCCACTCTTACACATCCTCTTATAGATCCCATTCCTCTATATCTGGATATTGATCCCACTCTTCCACCACTTCCTCCTTATTCTACTTCTACACCTCCTCCTCTATAACTTCTCATCTATTTTGAGTTATATGTTAATTATCCATAATAACATATTATTTCATATGGGATTATATATTATTTTGGGGATAACATCCTTCAATAACAGATATATATGGATTATATTAGGTTCACTATGAATTATATTATTAATATATCAAAAAGAGTATAGTTTCCTATATATGAGGTCACAATGGTTAAAAATGCAATGACTATTTTTTATTTTTTCCATTTAGACATTTCTAAAAAAGTACCATTGAGGCATGTATATATTATATAATATATTTCATATTATTGTTAAATTTTTTTAAATTATTAAATATATAAATATTTATCTATTTTTATTGGAATTATTGAAAGGTTAATACACATTTTATATACTTCAACAAGAACATGTTCCTATGACATTAGAAACTACTTATTATGGAATTAATATCTTTTCAATATAATAATATTTGTTTTGGATGTTTATGAGCTTACAATGGATGATAAATTAGTGAGATTAAACCATCTGTGATGATTTTAAAGAGAGATATAAAAGATCTTGTAATGGTATATTTGATGGGAATCAAGGTGATATGAGAATTTTCCATATATATCCATTATCATATAGATTTTATTTATTTTAATTTATTAAAACATACTAATTAAGTTTTTTCATATGAGGTATCTTGATACACTGTGTATTCACCATGACATGACATTATTATAAGTATTTTTTAACCCAAATGTCTTTCACCAATAGTAATAAAAATTAATGACAAAAAATAACTGTATATATTGTAGAATGATTTCAAAATAATTAAATTCATTATTGGATTCCTCCTTATCTTTAATAGAATGGAATATATATTTCTAAAAGTGTGATTTCTATTTACTAAATAACCACTCCCAAATATATTTTTTAATATTAGTGTACATTACAAATTTTTACTTTTTTATCAAGAGAGAATAACATTTACTAGTTATTATATATACACTGTGATGTGTGAGAAAAATTTATCAATATATTAAATATGTACTTTTGATTATTTGAATACCTTTACATTATAATACATTTTAGTTTTATTTAATACATAAAATTTTCTAATTGGGTATGAAATTACATTAGAGTGACAGTAAAATGAAGGATCTCAAAGGACATGTATATAAAAGAAAATGTGACTTTTCATTTATAATTACTATATTTTGACTAAGAGTATGTAAAATGTTATTTTCAATTGAAACATTGTTTTGAAATATAATTTTCATCTTCAATATGGAGTAATGTAATGTGGATATTATTAAATAAAATTTATGTTTGAAATTATTTTTTCTGGGATAGTTACAAAATTCGATATGTTTTTATTTAATTATAAATATTCCTTTAATTTATCTTATAATTATATTGAGAAAAAATGTAACATGAATTATTTTTAATTAGAATATTTTTAATAAACCTCACCCTTACACTGAAAAAGATATAAAAACTTATAATATAATGGATAAAATATTTCAATGGTTTAGTTGAATTTTATTTTATTCATAATATATATAGTAAATTCTGAATTTCACAATTCAATGTTTAAATGATTTGAATATATGATTCATTGTTACTTATTTACCTTTTGAGTGTTGTTGTTTTCTTGATTATTGTGCAACATTTTTTTTCTGGTTCTACTGTTGTCCTTCTGGGAATATTTATTTTAATTTAACTTAAATAATAATTTTTCATTCTGATTATTTTGTAACAGATGTGAAAAATTAAACAAATATATTTTTCACTTAATATTTTAATTAAAAGACATGATAAATAGATTATAATGTTATTTATAATAAGTAACTAACATGAAAAAGTATTTTTCAGATTATTTCTTATAGAACTAAAATGAAAAACCTAATCGGATATATAGCTCTAGTGAGGTTTTTATATGAATTTTTTTAAAATAAAGTTATAATAATTTTATGAGATTGTTTATTGTTAATCGATTGGGAAAAACATTTTACAACATCACTTTTAATAAAATCACATGGTAACCAATGTTAAAAAACCAAAAAAAAAAGAATAGAAAACCAATTTTTTCATTAGTGTTAGGTTTGTATAAAATAAAATACATATCTCATAATAGTTGAAGAAGGAAATATATTGAAGTATTATAGTCTATTAGAAGCTTATCAATAGAGTATAGATATCATGTAAAAATTAAAAATTATAGTGGATATTCCAAACTTTATGTGAGATTGATAAAATACTTTAAAATGTTTTATGTGATGAAATATGATTCAAAATCCATATCCTCTATAGAAGAAGAGTTCATTTGGTTTTCTAAATTTAGTTCCCAATGATGTGTATGGTCCAATTTTTCAATTTGGAACCTATGAAGAGAATAAAATAATATTATTTATTAATTATTATTGTTTAATAATATTTGAAATGTTTATATAAACAAATTATAAAGATTTGTATGTCATAAAAATCATTTTGTAGAAGATTAAAAAATTAAACTTCAGGAAATATGTAAATTATGAGATCAAATAATGGAATAAAGTCATGTGAGTTTGAAAAATACCATGAGAAAGATGCTATTAAAATGCACTATATTTATTGCGAACTATCCAACATAATGGGATTTTGGAAAGAATAAGTCAGCAACATGGAAAATAGGTGGTTGATCGATAGTTCCATATCACATAAATAATAGAAATAAGTTGTTCATTTGGTTTTATATACTCAAAATATAGTATTACTCAACATAGGAGTAAATAAAACACTATGCTAGTTTTGGAACTGAAGAAAATCCTCTTCAAAGAATATCATGTTTTTAAGATAATTTTTGATATGTAATAAAAAGGAAATAAGGGAAAATATTGCAATGTAAAAAATAAATGTATTTTCCCAATCTACATTTTAAATATTGAGTCTTATAAGTGTTTTAATAAAAGTATTAAAAAGACTCTTTATAGCCGGGGCATAAAAGTGGTTGAGAATAAAACAAAAGAAAATTCTAGTATTTCATTTTCTTTAGAAGTATTTTATGAAGATGAATAAATGCATGCATATTTGGGAGAAACAAAAAAATATAGAATGATTATAATTCTAAGATTGAATTTTTAAAATAAAAAAGTGAAAAAGTGATTCAAATTATGACTCAATAAAGAATTAAAATTGTTTACTTTTATCTATATAATTTTATTAGAGACAAATATACTCAAATATATAATCGTGGGATGAAGAAAATGGATCACATTTCTCGTTTTTATAAAATAGATTCATATTCATTTGAAGAACCAATAAATGAGGAATCATGGGATAAATCTATGAATAAATAATATGATTAAATTATCAAAAGCCAAAATTATGAGCTTATGGATATACTAAAACATTACAATGTAATAGGTAAAAAGTGTGTCCATAATAATAGTATGGATGAAAATGGAAGATCATTTTCGATGAAATCAAGGATGTTTTATAAGGGTTATGATCAAGTAAATGGAGTTGATATTGATGAAACATTTACTATAGTTATAAGAATGGAATTTATCAGACCTTTACTTATATTAGTTGTTCAATGAAAATTCTGAATATTTCAAATTAATTTAAAGACTATATTTCTTACTATATTTTGGACTAAAAAATTTTATGTTGTGAATTCATTTGGATTTATAATATTATATTATAACTGATAAGTGTCTTAGTTGTAAAAAGAATTGTATAGCCTAAACCAAGCACCCCATTCTTGGTATTCATGATTCAATTATTTTCATAAAAATGTGGATTTCAACAGTGGAGGGATTGATCAAAACCTCTATGTAAAAATTTATAATTAGGATCAGTTCATGGTAATGGTTTATATTTATGACATTATACATTGAGGAAAAAATATTAATTAAATTGGTAATTTTTCTCAATTATTTATCTAAAAATTTAAAATTCTATTTATTGGAGAGTTGAAATAATTATTAGAGCAACAAATACATCCAAATAAAGGTACTTTGTATATATTATAGGTGAAGTAACTAAAGGAAGCCTTGAAGAAAATCCGAATGGAAGGGTCGAATCATATTTTAACTATATTAGTAATTAGAAGAAAACATGGTATCCATGAGAAAGGTAAATGGGTAGACTCTACTTTATATAAAATAACTATTTAGGATTTACTCTATGTATCTATAAATAGAGAAGAAAGTTTTTATTTTATGTTCTTGGAAATAGTATTTCAATGTTGTAATAGGAATAAAACCTCATCGATGTGCAAATAGTAATGTGATTTGTTCATAGAACATTAAATTATGGTTTAATATCCAGGATTGGAAAAAATATATAATTATTCATTTGAAAATTTTGTTGGTCACATTACAGATCAATGATCCACAAATGGGGGAGAATTTTACATTAGATGAAATCATGTTGGATGGTTATGTAAGAAAGGATATTTTTTTATTGATCACAGTAGATCTACAATATATCTTAGTCACCAAATCCTATGCACTTATTATTTGGTTACATAATGTAATACCTCTAGATTCTAAAATGTAATTCTTCTTGAAATGAAAACAATGATGAATATATTGTTTTAATCGAAACACCAAACTAAATGAATCCATGATACTTTTTAGTAAGATAGTATTATATGTATGAAGTGAATGCCTTGTAAGGTCTCTATTGAATTGGAAGGTATAAATAGAAGTAACCACATTTCGAAATATATATATAAATGAAAATAAATTATATACACAAAAAATATACTTTTAAAATAATAAACCAATTGACATCATGGAAATAAATTCGAATTCCATCTTCAAATGAAATTTGATGTTCAAAAATAAAATTTTTACACATATTATTTTTAAAATGTAATGGGAACTAATATTAAAATTAACTTCTTCCACCATTATAATGTTATTTAATAAAATTATATTTCAAAATTGGAATCATTAGTTTAAAATTATTTAATAAGGACAATACCTAGTTGTGGCCTATTTGACCTTACCCCTTCCCTTACCCCATTATTTTCCATTATTAGATCCATATGCCCCTTGAAAAGTAGATTTAACTTTAATATTATTACAAAACTATCACTCCCTCCACTTATAAAGGGATCTTTCACCACCACACTTCTCCTCATAACCAATGTAACATAGTTCAAACAAACCTCTACCCAAATCCCTCTTTAAAATTACAAGATGTTTCTTATTTTTTTTATTTTCAAAATACTACCATTTATAGTCTTGATCCCTTTTAAAAAAGTGTTTTCCATGGAGAAAGGTATAAATTAATAATTAATCCTTTTTTATTTCATTTATTTTCTATTGTCGTCCACCCTATTAAGATTTATTTTATCTTTTATATTATAATGATATTAGTATTATTAGTATACCAAAATTTTATTGTGGTGATGGAATAACCATTAACTACCCTTTCCATTTTACATATAAAACAAATATATCATCATTCATATATGAAAAATTCCACCTCTATGAATGATCTATTTTATTTTCCATTATTTACCTGCATAGATTGTTAACAATGGAAATTTAATGGAGTAATATTATATCTATAACACTATTAAGTTTATAAAATAATAAAATATACTATATATTTTCATGAACCAACCTGGATACCCTAGTACTGTAATACCCAATCCAGCGCTATTATGTCCTAAAGGGGATTCCTGATCCCAACGGGTTGATGACAAGTTCCTGACACCATAAAAGAATCTCAAGGGAATGGTTTTTCACAATAATGTGAATGATAAAAGATAAAATTCAGTATACTCAACACTCTAAAGGGAGACAATATCAAAATCACACAGATAATGTAGTACTCAAATATTACATCATCCGAAGACACAATGTATACGAAGATAAATCCAAAAGGTAATCCCCTGTAATAATTGGATCACATCTCCACTAGTCACATTCATCACTCGAGGTAGCATGAACGAAGAACATCCACCACCTCCAAGTGGAGGTTTTCCTTTATTAGAACCATCATAAGATTATATAAAAACACCTCATGAAAATTATAGGGTGTGATCTATAAAAACTATTAGGGTCTCCTAAAGTGTTTAATAATCAATTCCATAATAATTTAACATAATATTATTTCAATTTAAAAAACATTCATGGTATGTCATTTACATATTTTCAATAAAACATTATTTCATTATAAATATATGATATATATATCAAAATTATATTAGATAAGTATTTTATATAAAATATTTATATAAAATAGTTGGCATTAAGATACCGTTATATAAATAAATGGAAGGAAATCATCAAATAAAATATATCATAGAACCATGAATCAATCCATGTGGTTGATTATTTTCTACTAATAGAATCATAACACAACACATTATTGATCTCAGCTCAATGTGTGAACATGTCCCATGACTCAGGTCATCATGAATTAACTCCCCATTAGGTAAAAGATCATGTTGCAATATCTTTATGCCGGTTTTTTCATCATTAATCAAGTGCTAGGGTTTTAGATTCTATCATACTTGTCATATTTACCATCTTACTAACGAGTCTCGCATGTTCTGTAATCTATCAATCAATCAATAATAGGAAAATTAAAACTCTCAAATCAATTAATAACACAATTCCCAACTTTTATATTTCAACATGAATTTGATATTTCAAAAAAAATCATAGGTTTTCAACAATTTAGTTTTTTCAAAATAATATTCCAATTTTAGAACACTATCTCAAAATCAATTTCTGAACAAATCTTTCAATTTTTTGCAAATACTCCCTAAAATTTCAATTCCATTGAAATTAGGATTGTTCAAAATATCTCTTCCTTTCTGAAAATCATCCTTCAATAATCTTAACTATGATCTTGTAAGTAAATTCAAATTTAATTTTAAATCAATCATGAAATTTATGAATTAAATTATCAAAAAAATCATATGGAACCACCCACCATTTCTTAGTTTTCAAATTAACTCCCACAATGGGAAAACACCGATGAATAAAAAAGGAAATTATGACAAACTTGGGAATAATAGATAAAAAACAAGATGAAACTCTGATTCAAGGAAATAACATGATATCATAATAATTCCAATGAGGGGTATTTAATATGAGAATAAAACCATGAATTGAGAACTCTTTGGGGATAAAATTCCAAACTAAAACATGTTTTTGGGAATAAAATACATTATCTAAACTAGAGGAAGCCTAGGTTTTTCAGAAGTATCACCTATAGAATTCTAAATGTAATAAAGTTGAGGAACAAATAAAAATATTGGAAAAGAGTTATTTAAATTCAAGATCAAGGGTTTGTGATGTAAATACCACTTGTTTCACATATAAAGAAAAAAATCATCACCTTAGGTTAAAAACATTGAGTGATAAATTTATGAAATGTGTTCACCTTTTACAATGTAAAACATTTTTTTATAATCCCTTCTCAAAATTTATGGCTAGTAAAAAATTTACATCGTAAATCATGGATTTATGGTGTAAATTTTTTCAACAGCCAATACCTAGAAACAAAATCATGTCGAAAGACCCCACAAATTTCAACTCACCACAGACCCAAAATAAAACCATCTAAAACCCTTGACACATTTATAATCTATGTAAATTAATTAAAACAAACATACATCCCTTATGTTCAGGTCATTTTCTCAACAAATTATCTCCATCCTTGAAAAGATGAAAATTCCCCCAAACAAAAAGGGAATCAAAATAAGAGTTAAGAAGTACCTACAAGAATGTAATGGGATATTATGACTTCCCCCCAATAATTAATTTATATCCCCATATATCCAATCAATAATTTTCTATAGCAAAGCTATACAGCAAGAAGAAATAAATTTTGTTATGGTTTTTTTCGTGGTGGTCTTGAAGACTAATGCTAAATTATTTTTGAAAAAATATTTATCAGTAGTTTTTTATGATCTATTTTAAAAACCACTGCTAAATATTTATTAAATATATTAATTATTTTTTAAAAAAATAATTAAAAAAATTAAATTTTTAAATTTTTTATTTAAAAAAACCTTCCGAAAATTGAAATGATTTTGATGAAACCACCACAATATTAATGGAAAAAAATTACTAATAATACATTTAAAAATGATTCTCAATTTATTATTTACAATCATATATATTTTTTTATTTATAAATTTAAATAATAATAATGGTTTAATTAATAAATATTTATTATAATTAGTTCATAATAATTTGAAACAAACAATGAATCTTCAATATGCAGAAAATCAAACTTTAGTATTAAATGACATTTACTTTTGATTTGGGAGTCATTTTAACACTAAAAAATTTCAAATAAAAGCTTTATAAATTGAATAAAACCAAATTAGATCTAAATTTTTTTCATAATTAAGTGAAGAAAAATTATTATAGTGTCAATATAATTTAGAAATTTGATCTTCTACTTCAAATAGATAAATATTTTCATCTGGGTGTCTGTTTAGGATCTACTATATATCAAATCAATAACTATGATGAGATCTACGCCCTCTTGATTTTGGGGAACCTTGGATAGGTGTTTTGAATCCAAAAGTCCAATAAGACCACTAAAACTGAGTTTTTAGTCGGGGTATCCCAATTTTTTTAACAGTTGATAGAATGTCATCATTTTTTTAGGGGTATTGTTTCCTTTTTTAGTGGAAAATGAATTTATTCTTAGTGTTTACATTCATATTGATACTATTTTTTTTGATGTTTTATCATTTTTCATAATGTACTTTTATTTATAATTCAATATATACATATTTTCTTATATTTACTTATAATAAATCAAATGTATAAATAAAAATTTATGTAGAAATATTTTTTAAAACATATAAACCAAATGGATATAAATATTTTTTATTCATTTATTTTAAAATAGATAATTGTCGATTTTATTAAACTTATAAAAATGTAATAATTTTTTTATATATACCTATCTAAGTAATGTGTATATATAAACGTGTGAGTGTGAATAAACAATTATATATTTATGTACATATTATAATATATGTCATTAAATATATATATATATATATATATATATTTGTGTGTGAATTTTTTAAATATAAATATGTTCTTGTGTGTGAATAATATTTTTTGTATACATTGTATATAAATTTATTTTAATATTAATATATCAGTATGAGTATCACTAAATATAGTATATAAATGAATGTATAGTAAAAACTATATAAATATATACACACACACACACATATGTATAAATAATGTTAATATATACAAATACATGCGTATTGGCAAACAAATATATATTTATATTTATATTCTAATATATTTAACTAAATATCAATATATATATATATAATATTTAGATAAATTTAAGTATATATATATCATACACATTCGATGAGATTCCATCTTTGTTTTAGAGTGTCTTTATAAGATTTTTATATCATTCGTGAATTTCATTAATTGATATACATTCCTATTGATTTGATGATGTTACAATTATTGTGCTTTCCCCTCTTTTGGCAATTTATTATCAATTATATATATATATATATATATATGAATTTATGAACATTTGTGTATATTTATAAACATTGGAAAATATTTATACATATGTACATTTATATATTTTTATATCAAATATGAGTTAATATACATTGAGATATTTATATTTACTTATGTTTAATTATAAATTTATATTAATTAACAATTTTATATCGGAGTGTATTTATATATGTATATAACCTAAATGTGTATTTATATTAATTATGTAACGCCCTGACCCCATAATCCAGGAGCCAATTTATTATTTTAATACATTGTCATGATTAAAAGTAATCAAGACTCGAAGGACCGATCAGTTTAGTAGTCTTAGAAACAAGATACATACATCAGTTCAACACCACAACTTGAAAAAGAAAAACAACACTAATTTATTCCATTAGAAACATCCAATATTCCAAGATTATTCCTACAAGTCACTCGCAACTAACTACTTCATATCCTGGGAAAATAAAACTTGAGAAAGGGGTGAGATCAAACGCTCAGTAAGAGTAATCAATACAAAAAAAGATAACATAAACATTAGGTATGGTGAATAGTTGAAAACTCTTGCCTTTACAAATAATTAACATAAACACTTTATGGATGGAATATGAGGTGAATAAATAATTCCATAATAAAACATAGTCATGGGTATTCTACTAGTGGATAACCACATGAAATATCAATATCTAATCTCATAATTATGGAACACATAATGTCGGACATCATAACCACATAGTCAAGGCCTCATGCCAAGACTACAAATAAGATTTTGTCAAGGCCTTGTTCCAAGACACTAGTTTGTCTCATTAGACCTGTCGATGCATCGAGGAGCTATAGCGGGCTCCACTCGTCACTTACTATGTCCAATTCATTACTCATATGAAAAGTTTGAAACATAACATAAGCATTCTTATTAAAACTAGTATACGAAATGTCAATACTTTATCCACAAACCATGAATGGTATAAAAAAAGCACATCCATAGTCAAACATAACTCCTTCAATACAATATAAAAGTTTGTTTTGTAACAGATTTACCTCAATCAATAATAATGAAGGATATTGACAGAGATAAAAATAATCATCAAAACTATTTGACAGAAATATCCCCCTTTTCTTGAAAACATTTAAAAGACACTATTTTTCAAGAAGTCGTTTAAAAATAGATTTTTGAATAAAAGTGTCACATATAAATTTGAAACATATATAAGGAATCTTAATTGTAAAAATTTATTTTCCATATAAATAAATCTGTAAAACCATTTTTAAAACATGGACATTAATGAGAAATATTTAGAATAATAAATCATTAAAACATTTAAAATGATATTTTAGTTAGAGTTCTTAACCAAAAGAGAGACACGTAAATACAAATAATTGAGTTAATAAAAACCTCATAATATCATGAGAATATAGGTATTCATGATATACTATATCGAAGTACATTATATACACCATATAAAACTGAATTGGTGTTTAACAACAAAGAAATCTCAATGGAATGTAAATTGAGATGAAATATCTTATAAAGATAGTATCCTTAGGCTAAGGATAAATCAAGGAAATAATTATGTGTGAAAAATATAAATACACTCAATATGATTTTATGTTCAAAGTAAATCAATCATAGAGAATTCACACATATTCTTGTAAAATCAACACCAATGAATTGTATTTTTAATTCAATAAATGGAGATTGAGTTAAAATTACTCTTATCAAGTTCACATCGATGACTTCAGAATTTATCAATGGAGTGATTATTTGTATCAAAAGTACATCCACATAAAGGGGAGTGGAAATTACTACATAAATAATAAATTGTGATTCCACACATAATCATGGAGTAAAATAATCAATGAAGTATGTGTAAATCCCAATGAGTGGAAATTAAAATTTGAAATTCTCTTACTGATTTGGTAGCTTATGAAGCATAAACCCCATGAAAGAATTTTCATAAAATGAAGATTTAAATACCCATACATTAAATTATATTACAAAAAGAATATAATTAGGGGAAGTACATACTCCATACAAAAGGAAATATTGGCCAATATAGCATGATTCTCACGGGAATAAAAGTGATATGAAAAACCCTTACTTCGTTGTAATCAATCGATTCGTATGAACAAAAGTTAATTACCATCAAATTAATCATAAAATAACCTGAATATAAATATAATCATGATAATATATATCAAATGTAACTACACAATACTTTACATGAAATAAATAAGTGGCAAACTGTGGAAATCTCACAGAAATAAAAGTGAGATAAGAAACCCCTTACCTCCAGTCCGACATGACTTGTATGTCCCTTTTTCTTCCTGAATAATAAACATAAGTTAATTTCTACTTGATTAAGAAAAATTTTCAATTTTATTGTTCCTTTTATATCACTTAGTACTTTTCTATAATAATTAGTTATTTATTTGAGTTCATAATGGATATTTTATCGATGTTCAGAACTTTAGTCAAAAATGAACTTGTTATAAATACTGTTTTTCCATGTTGTCAAAATTCCATTATCTATAGAATGATATACATGATTTAGATATAATATATATATTATATATCCAGTATATATATCTATTTATAACAGTACATAACTTTTTTCGATAGTAAATGAAATGTATCGTTTATGGAGACGGTAAGCCGTACGTACGCAAAAATGCTACTTTCATTTCTATTTTGTATTTTAATGGAATTAAAACATAATGATACATAGGTATATTATAATTATAGTATAATATATTATATAATATCATTAATTATATCCTTTATATGTCCCACATAAGGCATTAACATTTCATATCTTTTTGAGGGGGTGGTAGTCCGCACTTCCTCAAATGAAATTATCGCGTTTTACCCATAATGGAAATCATAAAATAATGATATAAATGGAAAATATAGAAGTATAAAGAAAAAATAAACATGATATATATATCATATATAAATATATTTCCATCTTAATGACCACCATGAGAGGTGGTAGGAGATAATCAAACAATCATCGTTTCGTGAGGCGTTAGTTTGTCATCCACAGAAACAGTATGTTCTTCACCCATTAGATAGAGGTGTGTGTAAGTTCAGTTCGAATCCATCTCATAACAACATACTATAATATTGAGGAATTTTTTTTGTTATAAAATAAAGTAATGAAAACTGTTTAGGGGTTGGAGAATTAAAATAAAACAAAATAAAACAAAATAAAACAAAATAATTTAAGAGAAAGCATTACCTTTAATTTGGGTAACATCTTCTGCTTTGAAACAAAATGGCTTCTTGAAGTGCCTTCTGCCAAAGGTAAGTCTTATAAGAGGAATAGGGGGATCTTGAACGATTATTTTGGCAGGGTTTGGACGATCCAAGGGGCTTGATAGGTGTTTGGAATGGGTTAGAAGTGGTGTCTTTCTATAAGGGGGGAGGGGCTCTTTAGAAAAGTGTAAAAATATTATTTAATAATATAGTGATATTCGGTTTATAAATGTCCAAAACTAATTAAAGTAGAATATAAGATGACTAATGGTTGAAATTAAATCATCCAATAAGAATTGGGTAGGTTTTGGATATTATTGTAATATTAATAATCATATTTATTTAAATCAATTGTTAATGAGGTAAATACTACATCATTATGGTGTCATAAATAATTTAATTTATTTTATGTTTAAAAATTATAAAAAAAATACCATAATATAGGAAATATTTTTAGATTTCCAATTATTATTTATAGTCTAAAAATTTATTTATATAACCCCATGTAAAAAGTGATATACAAAAAGATATTTGTTAAAGTCATTTTTGTCTTTACTTTAAGTTAATTAAAATAAAGTGTCATTATCATCTTTAAGTGGCTCCATGGGGTCCCAAAATTTACCCAAGGATTCCCATGGTTGTCCATTACTCATCCAATAATTTTAGGATAAATGTTAAGCTAATTTTGTTTTATTAAAATATTCCTTTTACCTTGAATTACCCTCTTTACCTTTAACCGTGGTAAATAAATGTGATAAGTTATTATTCACAAAATGTTATTTTCTTATTATTGAACAACATTTTACTTAATAATAACAACCATGTATCTTGGATTTTCTAAATTCAATTCATGGAAGCGGTAAAATTTCATTTAAATGAAAAAGTCGGATTTTTAACTACTACTTAGTCATTTCACTATTCATCCAAAGTTGATGTTTTCATAAAAATACAAACAATTCAGCCTAAGATATATTTGATATTATGAATTCAAAAATGATCCCTATTTTACCAGATTAAAATTTATATGTTGGATTAATTAACTTAAAATTAATTCCTATTGTCAAAACAAATAGCATGTTTTTATGAAATAATAACTATCAAAATATTGACACTTGATTATGTATAATTTCAAAGTGACATTAATAAAAATGACAAACATTGGACTAAAGGGTAAAAATATAATATTATTAAACTTAAAAACCAATTTAAAATATAATCGAACCATATAAATAAATTAGATTAAAATGTAGTTTGGAACGAAAATACATTATCTTTCACTATTCATAAAAAATGAATATTTTTAGAAAAATACCAAAAAAAATTACCCAATGTAAATTTTGATGTCTCGATTCTAAAGAAGAATTTTATTTTGTCAAATATAACATATAAAAGTGACCAAAACTAGATTTAAAGAGGGATCTCCATTAAAAGGCGTTAAATCAACCCTTTAAAGAAAATTGCGTTTAAAATTAGATTCATTCACATTTTAAGCCTCTAACTTTTATTGGATAAATGTAAAACAATTTATCAAACATATATAATTATATTTTAGTTAGTTCTGTTCATTCCTGCTATTAAAATTTCTAGGTGTTAACTACAATTTAAAATAATAATATTATATTATTAGTGTGCAACATATGTTTTCAAAGAAACCCATTGTTGCGGATTAGGTACACCATCAAACATAGTGTCCCCTTTAAAGTAGAATTAATATTTAGTTCACAAATATTAATAAATATGAAAAATTTCATCTTCTTTATTTACAATGGTTGTTACATCCTTCCACCCTTTTGGAAATTTCATCCTCACATGTTTTAAAACTGGTCTTGGAAACTTAATTAAAATTCCCACAATGGAAAAGTATCAGTAAAACTATCACTTTAAAAGAAAGAAAGAAAAGTAAAAATGTCAATCGAGATAACCCATACTAGGAATCCATCTAGGAAAACACGGATATGGAAGATAAACTAAGTGTCATGTTCTAATGGAGAGGGATATAAAACAAGATCAGGAAAAATTTAACAACAAGAAAACCACAAATATGTGACGGGATAAACGATCATTAGTTTCCCAGTAGGAAAAGTAAACAGATAACGTTTTTTTTGTTTTTAGTTACATTTTATAAAGTTGGGGAATTTATTTATGAGATTGACTAAGAACATAAAGAGATATACTTACATTTTAATTATAGTTTCATTCTTTAACAAATTACTACCACCAAATCAGCTTTTTTTTTAAATGACGAGTATTCAAGATGACTTGGTCACACCAGAAGAGCTAGAATCAACTTCTAGAGAATCAATGATCCAAAAAGTATAAACAATATATTTACCATGTCTTTTGACATTAACCACCACCAAAATGGTTAGTACAAGATCAGATGATCCTCAAAAAGGATAATACTTTAGAGAATGAAATACTAATCTAAATTTCTATAATTAAACCAACAATACCCCAAAGTTAAATAAATACAATTCAAAAAACAATTGTCCTTAAAATAATTCAATATAATCCAAACTAATATTGAATCCCAAAATATAGAATAATTTGGTTACATAGTCTTCCATGTTAAATTGTTTCTTTAAATGACATCGACTACCCATAAAGTCACATACTCAAAAGTAAATAACCTAATCACATATTATTTTATTATAGGTTAATCATTTCCATAAATATCCCAAAATATAGATAAAAATCCACCATTACTCCTCAAATAAAATCCCTTAGTATTATATTTTCCTTAGGTATATAGTGTTCCCAATAGAGCGAACTTCTTCCAAAATAATCCCATCAACAAAGAGCACTAATACTTTTTAAACATTTCTCCATGCATTTATTTCAACATAGCTTATTCCTTGACTAAGAAGATATCCTATAGAATAGGGCATTCACTCAAGTAATGGCCAGGTCCCCTAAATTTATGGCAAATTATTGTAAATGGATTCTTAGGACCATTTTTATTTTCTTCCATAGTACTCTTCATTTTTCTTTGGAAATGCTTTACTTTACGTCCTTCATTCCCACACATAATAAAATTTCTTTATTCGATCAAGACACCATCCTAGGTGTATCCTTCAACATTTCTGGGATGATGGGTAGTGAGCTTTTTTTTCTCCATGGTCTTCACTGCTAGAGCTCTTGCCATTCACCACTTTTCTCTTCCTTGTTGATTCTGGGAGTTGGTTAATATATATGTTGATGATCATATTTTTTGAAAGCTGATTCTGTATGAAAACAATATCTTTTAAGACTATCAACATTCCATTTTGTTACTCATTTCCACCACCATTCAAACCTTGTATATCATGCTTAATGTTACTATGACTTCATTGGAATCCAGCCATTGACTAAAAACAAAAAACATTTTTTGAGTAATATTAGTCATAAAATCATTTAGAGAATATCATGACACCTTATTTTTAATTTAAAACACCTTAGGATTAACCAATGTCATTTATTCTATTATTATTTTAAAATAATTTAAATCAGTTTGTAAAGAGAGTGTAAATTATCCTAAGAATATCCCTTGGGAGTTTCTTAACCAAGAGTGTAGCAAGGGTCGTTGTCTTGTATCAGGATGCCCCAGTCAAGCCTGAATCCCCTTGTCAGAGTTTTCACTACTAGGTACATCTGTGCCAGATCCGTCTCTACCTGCTCGTATCATGACATGGATGTATTGCTTGGAAAATACAAAAAATCACTACATTGCCAAAATTCTAGGAATTTATTCAATACTAATAATCAAGTTCTATCATAGGGTAATGTTCTCTAATCAAAGTTTATCTAAATCAAGTTTCAAAGGTTTGTACTAAACTTCCTCTGATACAACTGTAACTCCCCGACCTTAGAATCCAAGAGCCGGTGCATTATTTTAATACATTGGCATGATTACAAGGAATCACGTTCTGAAGTACCAATCATTTTAGTAGTCTTGGAAACAAAATATATACATAAGTTCAACACCACAATATGAAAAGAAAACAACACTAATTTATTCCATTAGAAACTTCCAAGATTCCGAGATTATTCTTGCAAGTCACTCATAACTAACTTCTTCATATCCTCGGAAAATAAAACATGAGAAAGGGTTGGGCTCAAATGATCAGTAAGAGTAAGAAATACAGAGTAAGGTAACATAAACATTAGGCATGGTGAATAATTGAAAAAATATGCCTTTAAAAATAATTAACATGAACACTTTATGGGAAGAATATGAGCTGGGTAAATAATGCCATAATAAAACATAGTCATGGGTATTCTACTATTTGAATAACCACATGAAATATCAATAGTTAATCTCATAATGATGGAATGCATAATGTCGTACATCATAACCACATAGTCAAGGCCTCGTTCCAAGACTAAAAATAAGTTTTTTTGAAGGCTTTGTGCCAAGACACTAGCTTGTCTCATGATACCTACCAATGCATCAAGGAGCTATACCAAGCTCCACCCTTCACATACTAAGTCGAATTCATTCCTCATTTGGAAAGTTTGAAACATAAAATAAACATTTTTATTAAAACTGGCATACGAAATGTCAATACTTTATCCACAAACCATGAATGGTATAGAAAATAGCACATCCACAATAAAATATAACTCATTCAATACAATATAGAAGATTGTATTGTAACAGATTAACCTCAATAGAGAATAATAAAGGATATTGACATAGATGAAAATAATCATCAAAACTATTTTAGAGAAATATCTCCCTTTTTCTTGAAAACATTTAAAAGTCACACTATTTGTCAAGAAGCCATTTAAAAATAGATTTTTGTATCAAAGTTTCCCAAACAAATATGAAACATTTAAAATGAATTTTAATTTTAAAACTCTAATATCCATATAAATAAATCCTAAAAACCATTTTTAAAACATGGACATTAATTAGAAAGATTTAGAATAATAAATCTTTAAAACATTAAAAATGATATTTTAGCTAGATTTCCTAACCAAAAGAGAGACACGTGGATAAAAATAATTGAGGTAATAAAAACTTTATAATATCATGATCATAAAGGGATTCATGATATACTATGTCAAAGTACATTATATACACCATATAAAAGTGAATTGGTGTATAATAAGAAATAAGTCTCAATGGAATGTAAATTGAGATGAAATATCTTATATAGATTGTATCCTTAGGTTAAGAATAAATCAAAGACATAATTATGTGTGAAAAATATAAATACACTCAATATGATTGTATATTCATTGTAAATAAATCATAGGACATTCACACGTATTCTTGTAAAATCAACACCAATGAATTGGATTTTTAACTCAATAAATGGAGATTGAGTTAAAATTACTCTTATCATGTTCACATCGATAACATGAGAATTTATCGACGGAGTGATTATCTATATCAAAATTATATCCATAGATAGGGGAGTGTAAATTACTACACAAATAATAAATAGTGATTTCACACATAATCATGGAGTAAAATAATAAATTAAGTATGTGTAAATCCCAATGAGTGGAAATTGAAATTTGAAATTACATTAACGATTTGGTCACTTATGAAACATACATCCCATGAAATAAGTATCATACAATGAAGATATAAATACCCATAAATTAAATTATATTACAAAAATAATACAATCAGTGGCAGTACATACTCCTTACAAAAGGAAATAGTGTCCAATATAACATGAATCTCATGGCAATAAAAGTGAGATGAAAAACCCTTACTTCATTGTAATCAATCGAGCCATATGAACAAAAGTTAATAACCACCAAATGAATCATATAATACCATGAATATAAAGATAATAATGATAATATATATCAAATTTTAGTACAAAATACACCACATGCAATAAATAAGTGGTGAATAATGGAAATTTCACGGAATTGAAAGTGAGATAAGAAACCTCTTACCTCAAGTCTAACTTGTCTTGTATGTTCCCTGTTCTTCCTGAATAATATACTTAAGTTAATTTCTACTTGATAAAGAAAAATTTTCATGTTAATTTTTCCTTTTATACCACTTAGTACCTTTCTATAACAATTATTTATTTATTTGAGTTCATAATGGATATTTCATCGATGTTCGGAACCAGGGTAAAAAATGAACTTGTTATAATTACTATTTTTCCTTGTAGTAAAAAGTCCATTATATCAATAATGATATAAATGATTTAGATATAATATATACATTATATATCCGGTATATATTTCTATTTATAACATTTCTTAACATTTGGAGATTTGAAATAAAATTTACCATTCATGGAGACGGTAAGCCATACGTACAAATGAACGCTACTTTCATTTATATTTTTTATTTTAATGGAATTAAAACATAATAATAAATAGGTATATTATAATTCCAGTATATTATCATATATAATATAATTAATTGCATCCTTTATACATTCCCACATAAGGTATTAACTAGTCATATCATTTTGAGGTGGCGGTATTCTACAATTCCTCAAATGAAATTATCGCGTTTTACCCATAATGGAAATCATAAAATAATGATATAAATGGAAAATACAGAAGCATAAATAAAACATAATAATATATATATATATATATATATATATATATTATTCCATATTAATGGAAACCATGACAGGCAGTTTGAGATAATCAAACAATCATCCTTTTGTGAGGTGTTAGTTTTCCATCCACAGAAACAGTATGTTCTTCACCTATTAGATAGTGGTGTGTTTAAGTGTAGTTTTAATACTTTTCATAAAAACATCATAGAATATTGAGTATACTCTATTTTTTATAAAATAAATCAATAAAAAGTGTTTAGGGGGTTGGAGAAGTAAAATAAAACAAAATAAAACAAAATAATTTAAGAGAATGCATTACCATTAATTTGGGTAACATCCTTGGTTTGGACCAAAAGGACATCTTGAAGTGACTTTTGCCTATGGTGAGGCTTGTAGGAGGAATATGGGTATCTTGAGAGATTATTTTGGCAGGGGTTAGACGATACAAGGGGCTTGAGAGGTGTGTGGAATGGGTTAGAAGTGGTGTCGTTTTATAAGGGGGGAGGGTCTCTTAAAGAAAGTGTGAAAATATTATTTTATTATATAGTGATATTCGGTTTCAAAATGTCCAATACTAATTAAAGTCAATGATAGGATGACTCTTCATCAAAATAAAATCATCCAATAATAATTGGATAGTTTTTGGAAATTATTTTAATACTAATAATCATATGTATTTAAATCATTTAATAATGAGGTAAATACTACATCATCATTGTGTCATAAATAATTTAATTTATTTGATGTCTAAAAATTATAAAACAAATACCATAATTTAGGAAATATTTTTTTATTTCCAATGATTATTTATTCTAAAAAAGTTGACTTATATTTTAAAGTGTCATTATCATTCTTAATTGGATATTTGGGGTCCCAAAATTGACCCATGGATGCCCATGGTCACCCATGAATCATAAAATAAGTTTAGGACATGTGTTAAGGAAATTTTGTATTATTATAATATTCTTTTTCCTTGAATTTCCCTATATACTTTTAACCGCGGTAAATAAAAGTTAAATGTTAATATTCACCAAAAATTATTTTCATCTTATTGAAAAAAAATTTACATACTAATAACAAACATGTGTCTCGGAATATGGAAATGAACTTCACATAAACGGTAAAATTTCATTTTAATGCAAAATTCTGATTTTTAACTACAACTTAGTGGTTTCACTATTCATCAAAAATTGATGTTTTTCAGAAAAATACAAAAAATTCAACCTTTGTAATATTTGATATTCAAAATTAAAAAATGATTTCTATTTTACCAAATTCAAAATGTAGAATTTTGATTAATTAATTTAAAATTAATTCATGTTGTCAAAATAAATAGCATGTTTTTAAGAAACAATAACTATCAAAAGATTTACACTTGTTTATGTATAATTTAAAAGTGAAATTAATTCCAATGACCAAAATTGGATTAAAGGGTAAAAATATAATATAATTACACTTCAAAACCAATTTAAAATACAATATAACCATATAAATAAATTAGATAAAATACAGTTTTGAATTAAAATACATTATTTCTCACTATTCATAAAAAAAGTGAATATTATTAGAATAATACCAAAAATTTACCCAAAGTAAATTTTGATGTCCTGATTCTAAAGAAGAATATTATTTTGTCAAATGGAACATATAAAAGTGACCAAAGCTAGATTTTAAAAGGGTTCTCCATTAAAGGGCGGTAAATCAACGCTTTAAAGTAAATTGTGTTTAAAATTAGATTCATTCACATTTTAAGCCTCTAACTTTTACTGGATAAATGTAAAAACATTTTACAAACATATATAATCATTTTTTAGTTATTTTTGTTCATTCCTTCCATTACAACGGCCAGGTGTTAAATACCATTTAAAATAATTATATTATATTATTATTGTGCAACGTAATATATAAAAGAAACCCGTTGTTGTGTATCAGGTATACCATCAAACATAGTGTCCCCTTTAAACTAGAATTAATATTTAGTTCACAAATATTAATAAATATGAAAAATGTCATGTTCTTTATTTACCTGAGATGTTACAAATTAATTTTGAGAATAATAACATAATAATAATAAAATAAAAATAATATATAATAATAGGAAAATATTTCAGAGGATAATAAAATAATAAAATATTTCATTCATTCATTTGTTTATTCATTAAAATAACAATAAATTAATAAAAACTAATTAATAGATTTATAAAATATTAAAATATTATAACATTAAAGACAAAAAAATAATAATTATGTAATTTTTAATCAATTGAAAACACTGTCACTAAATCATTCTATAGTGGTTTTGAAAAATCGACGCTCAATGAATGTTGACACATGATTTAATGGCGGTTTTCAAAAACCATCGTGAAATGATTATTAACGGATTAACATGCCGTTAAATGCCTATTTTGGCATAGTGAGATGATTTTATTAATACCTCATCAATTCCTCACATTCTTATCCTTCCTGTGAATCAAAACCATGCTTCCATAGAACATGGACCAAAGGTACCTTCTTCCCTTGAGGTAACATTGTCTCTGAATTGACCATACTGACTGGATGATCAGTTACATATAAATTAGGCTCAACATCAAGATATTCTTAGCCCAAAACATGAGAAGGGTCCTAAAGATACTTTCAATGCTATGATACATGATCCACATTATGGATGTAATTGAACTATGGCGGAAGTTCAATAGATAGGATGCTTTCCCCACTCACTCAATAATATAAAAAGGATTCAAAAACCATGGAATAATCATTCCCTATTTTCTGAGGTTTCAGTTACCCAACTGAGGAGAAACACTCATGAACACATAATCAGCAATTAAAACTACAACTCTTATCAACAATAATAACAATAAGATTTATATCGGCTCTATATAATCAACATTATCTGATGAATCAACTGAATCTTCTTCATAGTCTCTTGGAATAGATTTCTTCCAACTAAGATAATTTCACCTATCTTCGACCAAAAAATAGAGATCTGCAAGGCCATCCATACAAGGCCGCAAAAGGATCCATCCTGACAGGAGACCAATAGCTATTTTCATAAGAAAACTCAACCTGTTCCAAATGGTCGTCCCTATATCCAATAATGATATGAACACAAGAAAGTATAATGTCCTCAAAATTATATATAGATCACTCTATCTCACCATCAGTGTATATATGACATTCCATGATAAAATGTACCTAGGATCCAATGGTCTTTTAAGGGCCTTTCTATAAGAGAAGTGGAATGGGAATCCCTATCAGAGACTATAGAAATGTAACTACATGAAATATGAAAATCTACTGCTTGTAGAGATATCATAATTATCAAATTTTGTATCATCATTAATGTATATAAAGTGATCTTATTTGGTCCACATATCTATCACAGCCCATATGGAGCTCTTCCCTTGAGGGTATGTGTCAACCCAACACCAAAGTTCGTGTAAATTTGTCCCCACTTCCTTGTTAGCAATGGATATGGCTGTAGAAAACCAAAAGACCCTGGTTTATAGCTTTAACCTATTAGAAAGTATAAAAATTAGATATAAAGTTAGTGTTTCTTCATCACATACGTGGCCACTACAATCATCACCACATATCAAAGAACATATTTATGGTTCCAGGGTGTACAACCCACTGGGAATTATTTTAATCCCACATTATATCATTCCTCACAAGAAAAGGTATAACAAACCATCTTTGAAAACATAGGATGCCCTTTGAAGATAATAACCACTCACCAAGGGTATCCCCTGATGAAGAGAGTCCCTAATTCCACAAAGTACATCATTAAGTTAATACTTCCAAAGAATCATCTCAAAAAAAAGAAGAGTCAAACTTCACACTCTTCAAAAAAACCAAACACATTATACAAAAATATGTAATAAAATTGGGAAAAAATATCCATCATATTCCACTCTTCTAAGGATTCATTCATTACTTTGGTCAGATGTTTCATACTGAAAGTATCAGAAACAAAATTCCCTTTACTAGGGGTGTAAGCAATGTTGACATCAAAAGTCTATATGTATTCTACCAAATTAATCTATCATAGATTCAAATATTTTTTAGGGAATATACAACTCAATATTTTTTTGTTATAAAAGACATTAAACATTTCAAAAAAAAGGCAATTCAACCAACAATTAAGAGTATTAATCATAGATATGAGTTCAAGATCATGGTTTGGATAATTCTTCTCATGTGGCCAAATCTAACTGGAACAATGGGTTACCACATGATCACCCTATATAAGGAATCAACACAAACTTGAACCTTATTCATCACATAAAACCACATCTCTCTACTAGGACATTAGAAGAGTGAACACTAACATAGAAGACAGAACATGTTTCAACTCTACAAATGAACTCTAAACTTTTTAATCCCAAATTAACTTCACTATTTCCATGTGAGAGTTGTCATCGAAGGATCCACCTTTGAGAAATCATTGATTAATCTATTGTAATATCCCACCAAGATGAAAAATCATGAAATCTAGAAAACATTACGTAGTCTCATCCATGTCATAACACCTTCCACATTCTCAAGATCAACTGAAATACATTTTTTTGAGACCAAATGTCTCAAGAAGATCACATATTGAATCTAGAAACTCTATTTCAATAGATTTATGTAAAGTTAATGATTTCACATGGTTTCCCAAATTTCCCACAAATGACCAAAAGTTTCCTCCATTTTCTACTAGAAAATGCAATTTCATCCATTAAAAACACTATAAATGAGTCAACATAGTCATGAAATATAATATTTATCAAATCTAAAAAAGTGAAGGAGAATTAGTTATACCAAATGGAATAACAATATACTAATAATGGACATACCTACTCTTCAAGGATGGTTTATGAATGCCAGACTCCTTTAGTGTCAATAGGTGAAACCAGATTGAATATCAACCTTCAAAACCCACTTAAACCCTTTCAAATTTTCAAATAGACCGTCAATATATATCAATGGATATTTTTTCTTCACCGTAATATAATTGAGTTTCTTATAATCCCCACAAAGGAAAAGTTCCCATTAGGTTACATCACAAAGAGTACAGGTACCGCCCATGGTGACACACTAGGTTACATGTAATCATTCATTATAAGATTACTCTGTTTAGATTTCAACTCTTTCAATTTTTCCGGTTCCATATAGTTAGAATGAATATACACTATAAATGTACTAAATATTAAATAAATAGAAGACTCCACCTCTCTAAATAGAATAAAATCATAGAAATTAGAAGGAAACATGTAGGGAATATAGATTAAAAATGGGGGGAGGTCATCACTAAAAAACTGTTGCTCCAATTAAAAATTGAAAATTCAAATTACCATACCCAAATTCCAAAATGGAGATTTGATTTGACTCAAAATCATGTCATATTCTCATAGAAATACCCATCACACCCCATTGGGAATTGTAAATGAGACAAAACAAAGACAATTGTAAATTCAGGACCTATCATAAATCAACCAATAAATCTAAAAGATGGCATTAATAGGTTCTATTTCAATAAGAAGAAAACTCTATGTTAGATTAATCTTTGATAGAGATAAAACCCAGAGAGGAAATGGAATACATTTTTCTCTCTTTGATCCAAGAGGCATAGTAATATCAATCACATAGAAATAATCAATGTATTATGATTTAGAAAATTCACAACACATGTAAATATAAATAACATAGATACACCAATATCAGATTAATTAGTCACTAATAATGAAGATTTAGTGATGTTACCACTTAGTCATTGACCCCACATCACCTTCCTGTAGAGACTCTTCCACAAAGTGAAATATAATTATTGAATATGTGTATCACATGAACCACTTAGTTCTTGAAGAATATTATTATAAAAAATTAATATTTTTGTTTATTAGACAATTCCACTGTATGAAGCATAAAAGATGTGACAAATATTGAATAGGTTTCTTTAGTGGTTGCACAAACTACAGATCTTGGGTGCCTCATCAAAAAACCATTTTTAATGCAAAAGCATTCCACAGTGGAAGTAAGTCAAAGGGCCTATACTAGGAACTTCTAGAGGTCTACATGATTCATTTTATAGAGAACTATCATGGGTATCTTAACACTTCCTCTTTCCTATAATGGATGTCGTGAAACTACATCTAGGAGGAAAAGTAACTCCCATCAACCCTAACATACCATCATGGTCAAGATCAACCATCAACGATTTATACAGTACAAAAGTATAAGAAGTAATATTCAATAAGAAAACTTATTATCAAATATATGGTCAAAGAGACATCTTGATCCGTCATTCCCTCCTATTCTCAGTAGAGAAAAACCTTAGAAAAAACTACGTAATATCAGAAAAATAGTTCACATACAATGTCATGGTACTGTCACCCTACTTAAGGTTGAGAAACTCCATGGATTATACCAAGACCATTGACTCTAGATAGAACTGATCATTAGAAATAACACTAAGGTCTTTCCAATCTAATCTCTCATTCATCTTCACTATCAAAATCAAATCCCACCTTCTCCAGCAAGGTCTCTCGAGCTTAAATGTAGACAATTTTATCTTTATAGCTTCTGGTGTTTTCGAGAACTCAAAATGAAAGTTCAATATTTTTCAACCAATACTCAGCTTCTTGGGGATCATTTGAACCTTTAATAACCATTGGTTTCTGATATAGAATATCTTGATCACATTATATAGATTCATCGCATCTAGGTTCCACTAATTGATCCTAAACAAAAAATGGTACAAGTACTTGTCCCAAGGTTGGGATAGTACACCCCACAATCTAAACAAATATTTTGTTAAACTAGACGCTTTTTCTCATATGGTTCACCAACAACATCCACATATGGCCTATTAAAACATCTTCTTAGAGTCATGATGCTAAAAAAATCATCATACAGCACTGAAGGCACCAAAAATAAAGTGGATATTATCAAATAAAAAATGAGTAACATTAATATCAAGTTCTATAAATTGGAATTCAATATTTTTTTCTAACATAGTCAAGTCAAAAGTATAGAAAAGTCTAGAATCATATCAAAAAATTCCAAATGAAGCCTTTTCCCAAACACCCATGGTGACTAAAGGATCATTACGATAAGAGATATCGAGATACTATCTCACAACTACCTCCTAAGTCCCATACATCATACATATTCTATACCAGGTATAACCAATTGCGTACTAACATTAAATAAAGGTACACAACCAAACCCCTATTTGATTCCACTTTATCACAACCATATCTAGATACCCTAGAACCTTGATAAACGAACCCGCTCTAACATGGCCCAAAGAGAATTCCCAATATCCATTGTTTGGTGAAAATCACCCGACATAATACAAGAATAATGAAGGAATTATTTTCCCATAATAATATATAACAGAAAATATACAAGTCAATATTATCAACACTCCAAAAGAAAAAAATTACAAAAATTAAATAGGAAATACATAATCAAATAGTACATCATCAAAAGACACACCTTATTCCAAGATAAATATAAAATATAAACCCAAGTAACAAGTGGATCACATAATTATTTGCCACCACTATCATAGAGAGAACCAAGGATCAAGATCATCCCCACCACCAAGTGGTTCTTTTCCTTTTCTTATAGATGGCATAATTAATTCCATAAAAATTAAACCAATTATGCATTAAATATAAGTAAAACAAGGCACAAAATGAAATTTACATATATTAAAAAAAATGATTTCATAATTAAAAGATGGAAGATATATCAAAATAGGATTAAATTGACTTTTTTTTTTAAAAAGCTTTTATATAAAGTAGTGGGAATTAATAAAAATGTTCAATAAATCAATGAAATGTAACAATAAAATCATGAATAGCATAGAAATATATATAAATCCATACAGTGTGTTTGTGTTTAGTAATAGGATCCTCACACTACACCTTAGTGATCTCAGATTAATGTGTACACATGTCCCACAACATAGTCCATCGAGACTCAACTCCTCATCAAGGAAACTATCATGTCATAGTTTGTTTATGTTAGTGTTTTAATCATCAATCCAGTGCTATGGGTCCCATCGCAGCATGCTTATTCATTTTACTTACATATTAAATAAAATAACATATTCTTTAATAAATAAATAAATCAATCATGGGAAAATAAATCATTTCAAATTAGTTCAAAATATAATTTCCCACGTTTAGTTTTCAAAATGCCTTTATAATTTAAAAATAATAATATATTTTAATCAATTAATTAATATTAAAATCACATTTCAATTTATGTTATTTATCATGAAATCAGTTTCTAGATCAATCCCTCAAAATTTATAAAATCTTCCCAAAACATCAAATCCCTTAAAAGTAGGGTTTTTCATATTCTCCATGACATTTTCAAAATCCTTCAAAATCATCAAAAATTACAGTTTTTAGATCATTGAAAAACATATTTCAAATATAAAAAGTTATTTATTATTTTAATTGTAGGTAAAAATCATATGAAATGACCTACATTTAATCATAGATCAAATAAACTACCACAATAGGAAAAATCCAATAATGAACAAAGGAGAATGAGACCAATAATGGAGTCCTGGATTAGAAACATCATGATCAAACATAGATTCAATCAGAATAAATAATATCATAACACATACAATGATGGGTAGTGTAAAGGAGGATAAAACAGTAGTGAGGGAACTCATCCGGGAAAAAACACCAAACCAAGATGTCTATCAGTGATAAAAATTCTCACTGTTAGAGGTAGGAATATTAGGGTTCTTAGGAGGAGTGACTGTAGAATTCCAAATGAAATCAGGTGTGAATTGAAAATAAAACCAATGGGAATGATTCATTTATTTTATAGCTCAATTTTTTATGATGTAAATTCATCGTGAAACACATATAGTAAAAAATGCATCACCTCAAGTAAAAAACATTGTGCAATTAATTTATGATCTACGTGCATCTTTTATGGCATAAATCAATTTAGGTCATTACCCCTTCTCACATATTATGGCAAAGAAACAATTTATTTCATAATACATGGATTTAAAGAATAAATTATTTCTCTAGCCAGCACATAGAAATAGAATCTAGTAGAAACACCCCAAAAATTTCTACTCACCCATGTCCCCAAAGGGAACCCTTTAAAACCCCTGACACATGTATTACAAGTCTATCTTACTTCAATTAAATATATATCCCTAAAATTTAGGTCATTTTACTAAAAAATTCAATACATCCTTGAAAACGTAGAAATAACCACCAAAAATTGGAATCAAACATAGAGTAAATAATAACCTAAAATATTGTTATTATATACTATATTTATTCCTCTCATTATATTGAAACAAATATGTTGCTCATGTGTGTTTGTGAAATACTACCACCAAAAAAGTGACGAATTTCATCTTTCCTCTAATATTTAATTATTTATCTATATATCTTAAAATTTGGTTCAAAAAAACAAATCTATAATGATATCATTATTCTTCATTAATGATTATATTATTCCAAAAGTGTCTCTTTCTTAACAATACTCATCCATAGATTATAGTGTGACCTTATTTGGGTCAGTTTAACCACTTACATGAACAATTATATAAATTTATTTCATGGATGATTGTGCAAGATTAAACACTAGTTTTAGTTGGAATTAATTTGAAAATAATTTTGGGTTTATAGTTTTTTAAAGGTTAAATTAATATTTAACTAAATAAAAATCTACCACCCTTTTGTTCGTTAAGAATTATCGAAACAAGCTCATCATTGAAATTGCCATCTCGAATCATGACTAAAATGATTATGAAATCAAATTATAAAATTATAAATCATTATAAATTATCTATTAAAGTACCTATACATATTATAGAATAAAATTTTTTGAATTTATAAACTAGAATCAACATTGCCATTACAAAACTAGTACTAAATAAAAATTTGAAACTAATTCGATATAATGATGAAAATAAAATATAAGTAACTAATACATTTCTAATAATTATTTATAAATTAAATTTATAAAGGATTTTTACTTTTAATGATGTTATTAAATATGTTTTTAAGTTGGATAATTATTTTACCCAGGCGGTTAGAGCATGTTCGACTAAGTGGTAATAAAAGTAAGTATTTTTTATAAGTCAATTTCAATTCTTCAGATTATAAAGATTATTCATGAACCCCATTTTTCTAAGTAAATTTTTTTTTCATATGATTTTATAAAATTTTATTTACCCTTACATTTTTTGGATTTATAATTCTTTCTCATAAACATATTTATAAATTATTATTACTTCCATAATTATGATATTTATAATGTATTTAATTATAAAAAACATTGTTTTTTTGGTTTTAATGTTACTTCTTAAACTTCCTTCTTATATGTCATATATATTCTATCATTTTCTATTTGATATGATATTTCGGATTTTCTCTTTAGTTAATGACTCATTTCTAATTTAGAACCACTTACCTAATCAATGTATTTCTCATCAAATTATAACATTCATGGGAAAAATTCCAATTATTTCTAAAGGTTCTTTCTCTTCCATTTAAATATTTTATATTCAATAAAAAATTCATATTTTTATTTGGAAACATAATTATATTCTATCTTATGAGACCTTAATATTTTTCCTTTCTTATTTTCAAAATAATTTTAAATTATAATCTTTTGATGTGGTTTTCAAAGAAATGTTTTAAAAACAGTACAGGGATTTACCTTTAATGTTTATATTTTTATTATTTACTTTCAATTTCCTTAGTATAACCTTTATGTCCATTTCAATTGTACATTATTTTTAATGTAAATTGTTGTCAATAATTTTCAATTCACATTTTTGAAAATGAAATGTGGCTTATAACATCATCTTTTGTTACTATAGAAAAAATGTCTTCTAAAAACAATTTTATGATTTGTATTCCATTTTAATATTTATCTCTGAAATATTTGTTTAATTTGGAGTGGTGTTTCATGAATAAACCTCTAAATTTCCTTGTGAAATATTCTTGTGGGTGATTTTTGTATTGTTATAAAAATATCTAATTTTTTATCATTTCTTATGTGATACCATTACAAGTTTTCTTCTTATGAATTTTTTTCATCTATGTAGTTATCCATAAAAGATTTTATATTTCACTTATTATATGATCTAATGATTAAATCTACCTTATTTATCTATTTAGATTGAGATTATTTTATTTACTTTAATGGTTAGGGAAATTATTTATTTCTAATATGTTTAGTTTTGTCCAATATGAATGTTTATTTATTAATAAGGAAAATTGACTATTTATTATTTAACCATAAACCTTATTTCTTTATATATATTATGGTTATTTTATTCAATTCATTAACTAGGAAATGTTTTGAAATATCATTTTATAGTTTTCCAATATAGATGTTTATTTATTACTAAGGCAAGTAGATTATGCATTGTTTCCAGATTAATTTCTTCTATATGGTTAATGAATTGGGCATACTAAGTGTTGGGTAGAGACTAATATTATATAGACACATGATGCATCTGCATGTCAAATAAGAAAAACTAGCCTGGACATTTTTCATATGTCCTACCTATTATTCATTATGTCCTAGCATAACTCCTTTACAATATATATGATGTCTCGGTTGAGTCCTTAATGGTAATAATATGATGTTTGGAATTATGAATTATACCACCAATAAATCATCTATTTTTACCCTTGTGATTATTAATGATTTTATATCGTTCCTAAAAATATGACTCTTTTTTTATATCAGTTTTATGGATTATAAAAAATAATTTTATCTTATATATATTAATCATTTCATATTTCTTCTATGATTGATTCTATTGTATATTATCCACTACTGATTATTCATGGTCACCCTTACTACATATCTACTTACCAAAGTAAGGAATAAATTTATACAAATTATATGTTTATAAAAATAGGATTTTTTGAGTTTTTATGGGAGATATTGAAGACTTATTATGGATTAAGTTGTTTCTAATGTAGTTGGAAAATGATTTTTTTATGATAATGGAATGGGAAACATTAGTTAATGATGTATCATAATTTGGAAAAAGAAGGCATGGTTAAAATAAATAAATTTCAGGTCTTATTTATATTAATTAATTATATTTCATAAACATTTTTTCATTATAATAATAATAGGTAATTCTTTAGTCAAAAACAAAAAATATTTTATTTCTATCCAAACTAGGCTTTCAACCATTATATGGTTTTATTAAAAATAATTATTTCCAAATTATTTAAATTTAATTTGAAAAAATTAAACTATTTTTCTAATACCTCATGTAAAAATATACTGGGTTATATTTTAATTAATTTTTTGAAAAGTTTGATTTTTTAATGAGTGGTGAAAATATGGTTATTTATTGGAAACTAACTTTTATTTTCATGTATTTACAAAGTCATGTATTATTTTGTGTTATTATAAAATTTTCAAGAGTTCATTATCATTAAAATTAATTAAATAAATATTAGTATAATCAACATTATACTTGAATTTGGATTAAAAAAATCTTTATACTTAAAAAAATTTATAAAAAATGTTTTTATCATGTTTTAATTGTTTAATTTTAAATAAAATTATATCAATTATGTTAATTTAATTTGATAAAAATGGATGTAATATATTTCATTATCATAATTAATATTAGGTAATCAGGTCAAATTAAATTTTTATCTTAATGAATAGTAAAAATAGTAAAAATGTGTTACTACGGTTAAGGATAAATCTTGTTTACCAAGGTGTTATACTAAAGATACATTAGTTTAAATTACCTAAAAACTTTTCTAAAATATATATTATGGCTATATTTTAACCCTATATCATATATGTTTTTTAAATGGTCAATTTTTTATCCATTTAGATTATTTGAGTCATTAATATATTTAAATATTATTAAAAATTCCAAGTGTGTCCTCTCCCCCAATTATAAAAGGACACACCCTATCATTAGTTACATCCACACAAAAATTATTTTGGATAAAAGAACTACGAAAATCTATTTTTTACATCCATACTCATGTCCTTGTGGCCCTAGTTTGTCCAGAAAACCAACCTATAAAAGAATTATCTATAAAACTAAAGATGTTGTTCAAGGATGTTGTATGGTTCTTAACAGAGCATTTTTGTTTTGTTTATTTTTCTAAATCCTCTAAATATTATTTAAACTTACTTCAATAATAAAATAGATATCTTTTATATATTGAGATACTATTATATTAATAAAATTACCTATATCCATGCCTACTTTATATGTGTTTATTTAAATAAATAATTTGATATTTATTATATAATCATCATTCTGATAATATAAAATTATACTTACCTTATTTACATCATACTCAGAGAAAAATTAAAACATTACTCATATATAAGTAAGTCCTTCCCTCTCCATTCTCTAAAATAATGCAAGAAATACCTATATATTTAAATAATAAATAAAGAAAAAAATCCCTTTTAATAGGAATGGGTGAATGTGGGTCTAAATAATGACAGGAAAAAAGATGAAAGAAAATTGAACAAAAAGTTCAAAAAGTCCTTAATGATCAAAGGGTAGGAAACGTTATGGAAACAATCAATGAAAGCCCAGTCATACCTCCCCACTAGCTGATGAAATAGAGGATATAGTCAATATAAACCACCCCTAATAAGTTTCATCAAGAAAAAGGTTCTGTAGTAGCCAAAAAGTGTCATATGGAACCTAGTCACACAAGAGTAGTCAAGAACTGCATCAATGTGAAAGGTCCCACAAGAGAAGAAAAGAAGTGAATCACAGAGCCAAATGACACTTGAGAACCCATGAATCACATCATGAAGCCAAATAACATCGAATTAGTTGAAAGTGAATCAAGAATCCAAGTGAAACCAGAGTAGCTGAGAAGAACATCATAATTCCAAATATCACTGGATCATCTAACATGCGTATCCCATAGCTAAATGACAGCAGAGCTGCCGAAAAGGACATTATGAAGCCAAATCTTATTGTAGCATCAAAATAAGAGCATTAAAGAGTAATTAAAATTCATTATAAAGTTGAAAATGGTTCTTAACCAAATAAATAATTAACATAAGTTTATTATTTAAGAAGATAATGAACATACGGGACAAGTCAAACTCAAGTCAAGGGAAAATTTATCTTTAAAATTGTCTTTTATGTTTAAATGATTTATTTTATAATCTTTTATCTTCCATGTCATTATTAACAAAATTATTTTTGAAAATAATTAAAATGGAAAAAATTACTTATAAAGTACATTTTAGGTCTCTTGAATTTCTTTCATACGTTTTCAAAAATAATCTATTTTTGTGTTTTATGGGGAACATTTTAACAAAAGTAAAAAAGTAATGTTCTATTTTAATGTATATGATGTAAAAAACCTTTCCACACCTCCATAAACGTTATTTTATGTTTGGGTTCCATTATAATATTATACGTTTTATTTATAGAAAAACTATCAAACCTTTTTGTTCTAGATATTTTCAATAGGGGGTTTAAATGGAATAGATATTTTGATATCCATACATGTTTTTCTAAATGGTGAAAAAAAAATATTTTTATATATATGATGGTGGAAATGAATGATTTCATGTGTTATAATTTTTTTTGTTAGAAATTTATTTATGATCATGGGTGGGTCTAATATAGCTCATGATTATAGGTGATCTTGATATAGATTATGATGATGGGTGATCATGATATAACTCTCCAATGCATTGGTTAAGGGGGGAAGTAAACCAGTTTGGAATCTCTTAAAAATTATTGAAATTTTCCATGTCGGTTATTCCATTTGTAAGAGTTATTTCAAGAGTGATATTGAAATTACATCTTGATTTACCAATATAAATATCTATTCTATCTTTGTTTTTTCATATAAATCTTATTATCTCACAAAGTAAGATAATTAAATTATGTTAAAAGGAATTTATATCAAATTTATTAAGGGTGAGATGTATAAATTTTTGGAAAAATAAATATATTTTTATATGAATTTAAAGATACCTTTATGTTTTTAATTTTACAATTATTATTTCTTATAAAATTTGTTATGAAATATTTTTGGAATACAAGTGGATTTCTTGGGAGGGAAACTATTTATTTTGTACTCAAACCTTATGTTTGGAAAAGAAAGAAAAATTCCAAGTATTCATTGACTACAAGTTTTCATTATTTATTTCTATATGTCCCTTATTATTATTTTTGTGTTCTTTCCATTTTATAGAATATTTTTCATAGTGTTTTAATGATGAGTATTGACATGAATGAGGTAAAGATGAAAATTGTAAAGATATGCCATGAAAATAAAACTTTGTATATCTAATAAGTTATGTATTATTGAAAAAATAGATATTGAGTGTAAGCTTCCCATTTTTTATGTATTTTTTTATAATTATGATTACCAAATTCTCTAAAACTCTAATTCTTAAATATCTCTACGAATGAAAGAAATCTAATTCTTATTTAAATACTCAATTTTTATAGATCTTTTAAGGTCGGGTCTATATATATGGTATCAAAAAAAGGTTTTGATAATTTTAGAGTTTAGGGTAATGTAAGTAAATACCATTAAGGTATTATAATTTAGTGATACGATGATATGAAATATGTAGATTAACTTGTTTATTTATTTAAACTATGTATATTCCGAATGGTTTTCCAAAGTAGAGACATATAAGATGAGGTAATATGGCACAAATTGGAAAAAATCTTTAACACCCTAAGGTTTTTATGGACTTTTTTCTTAATAAATTAAATTTTCATTTATGTATCACACTGCACTAAGTTAAAAATTCCTTTCACACAACACAGACTTGGCGTGTGTTATATGGCACTAACTTTATGTATAATACATGGAACATATAATTTGTCTATTTTACACAAAATTTTAAATTGACGTATGTTACACACAACATCGACTTAGCGTTCGTTACAAGAAAAACTTATTCTTCTACAAAACAACATTTTACAATTATAATTATTTATAGTAGATAATTATAACCTAGTCATTAAACATAGTTATATTAATAGTAATAACTACATTTCAAATATTTTTTTTTGATTTTTTCATATGAATAAAATATATTGATATTGAAAGATATAATTTTTAGTAAAATGATTATATGTTTAAAAATAGCATTTTCTCAAATGAACAACTTTTAATGTCATTTTGTGAAACATAAAAAAATTAATTTTAGACACATTTATAAATTTTATTTTATAAAATGGAATTAATTTTTTATTATAATTTTGAGATTAGATTAGGGATAATTTTTTTTTATTTTTTTGAGAAACTTCATTTTTGGATGAACAGTGAAAAATATAGGAATTTAATTCAAAAATACTTTTTCATCTAATTTAAAAATAAAGTTAAATTATATTTATATTTGGTTTAAAATTTTTATTAGATAAATAATTTTTTCAATCAGTCCAATTTAGGTCATTTTAATCAATTTCACTCTAAAATTTGGTATAAAAACATAGAAAAAGTTTGGATGTTTTTTCATTAAAAACTCGTAGTGCTTTCCGGATAGTAGGACTAATTTTAAATCAATTTCTTTCAATTATGTTATTATATATTTGATAAAAAGATTAAAAATTTCTTATAATCAAAATTTATAATTCATAATATCGTCAATACTGTTTTTGATTGAAAATATTAATGAAAGTTCTTAAAATTAATTACTACGATTAAGGTTAAATTATGCTTAATAAGGAACAAAACCATTACTTTAAGACCCAAAATGACCTATAAAGTGGTCAAAAACAAATTTTATCAATATTATTAGGCCATTAACCTTCCATAATTGTGTTTGGGTCGTTTTTTATGACTTTTTTAGGTAAAAACGTGGGTACACGAACCATGTTTTAAAAAATTTCATGTGTGCCCTTTCCTTTCGGTATAAAAGTTGAAAACCTATCCCTTTATATCACACCTCTAAAACCACATAGGATAAGAGAAAATATAACTTATCCACTTCAAAACATCCATACCTTACTTATATAATCACCCCCTTTGGAAGAAATAAATCCAAGGAAGCCTTTTGGTACAAACTAAATGGAGTTACCAGATTAAGATATAATGACTTTTCTCAAGATCCTTTATATTATTTTATTTATACACCACCTCCACTATATTTATTCCATGATTGTATAAAAACAGTATCCTCAATATAATATGAACTTTTTATTCCATTTTTTTACCTCCACTTACACACACCTCTATCTAATTGGTTACAAACATATTGTTTACGTGTACGGTGAAATACCGCCTCACTGAACGATGATTTTTCATTTTTCATTTCTCTTATTTAATGGTGGACATTATATTAGAAAATATGTTTATATATTTCATATATTTAATATATTATATATTTTATCATCTTTATTCCTTTTACAAAACTGATGTATTTACTTTCCTTTTGGAGCAAATATGATAATTTCATTTGAAGAAGTGTGGACTACTAACCCCTCAAATCAATGTGATTCTTTCACACACTAGTTAATGATAGGATTTTATATATTATATTTTATATATATTAAAAAATAATTATAATTTAACAATTATATATAAACAAATATTTATTTTACTTTCTTTATTTTTTTCAATACAACAATAAAAACAGAAACAACATTCATGCGTATCTGTGGCTTACCGTCTCCATGAACTGTTTATTCTATTTCATAATTTTATATTTTAAATATTTTTATAATAAAAATATAATTTATATAATTTATATTGATATCATGGTTTACATTATATAATCATGATAAATGTATAAGGTCCAAAGATATAATAAATTAAGACACATGCGAAGAACAAAGAAAATATTATTCGAAGTAAAACCTTAACATTTGATGGTTCACAAGAGGGTAATATAAGGTCATAATAAAACCATATGTGGTATGAGATATTATAATATTTTTCTTTAAAATATTTATAATAAAATTATATTTATTTTACAGGTGGTTTCAAAAAGTACGATGAGATTTGAGGAACAAGGTAATGACATTTCATCTCACTTTTTATTTCTGTGAGATATATGCCTTAATCATCACTCACTTGTTTTTTATGGTGTATGTACTACACCTAAATTTGTTATATTTATATTATAAATAAATTTATGGGTGCTCACATATCCAATTTATGATATTTATTTTACGGGGTTTAAAGTTACAAATCGGAAAAATAGTTTTGTCTCAATTTGTCTTCTTTGGGAATCATGTTTTTTATGCAACTAAAAACTTTTTTCTAGATGTATATAATTTTCATTCACAAGTAGATCCATGAATGTGATTTTTCAAGATATTTTAATATAAATTAAATTTCATTTTCTTATATTGAGAGCACAATCCCATGTTACCATGTTATAAGAATTTATTGAAACAATCTCATCGCTTTTCGAGATTGTCTCTATTTATGCTAACTTTGATGAAATATTATGATCCATCTCTCCAGAACACTCATTAATTTTATTATAAAATGGTTATTCATGATATATTGGTTATTTATTACAATTTTCCACTCTTCGGTACTTAATATATTTAAGAAAATGTTTATTATTAAAACATGAATTTATTTCTCTCTTCTCGTAGAGATCTGTTTTATTTTAAAACCATGTTTTTTAAAATGTTTTCAAAATGTCTTTTATACCCATTTTCAGGGAAATAGATTTGAAAAAAGTGTTTTAGTTTTCAATTATTCCTTTATAAGTATTAAAATATATTTTCAAATAAAAAAAATTTCAAAAGGTTTTATGTTTTAAAAAATAATTTTTCAACGCATAAATGATATTTTCCTCAAGAAATAGTTTTAAAATATATTTAAAAATTATGTCCCTTCTAATATAAAATCCATTGGTGATACTCATTCCTTTCTGGGAAAATAATTTAATATTTCCATTCATTTTATTTCTTTTAATGGATTATGTTTTGATGTAATAAATTTTATGAAACTCGTTTCTATTTCATGGGTTATGTATTATGGAACCCCGCTTCTTTTCATGGGTTATGTTTATGAAAAAATGATTATGAAGCATGTATTTTACCAATTCTATTTGACTATTACATATTTATAAAAACCATTTCATTTCATGGAGTATGATATGATTATTTGTGACCATGTGGCACATGTATGTATGATTTCATTTTAAGATAGTTCAGACTTGTATCTCCCTCCAATTCATTGGGTAAAGATTTATATCTCATGAGATAGACTAATATGGTATTGGGAATGAAATTTGACTAATAAGATGGAAATGGGAGTGAACCATGACTACCAATAAGGTAAGAGGAGTGAAGTCATGCAACAAATATGGCCATTGGAGTAAACCATGACTACCAATATGGTATCAGGAGTGAAACAATACTACCAATATGGTCTAGGTATAGATAACTTAGATACTATGGAAATCATAATATATTCTTATATATCTACCACAATTTCATGATTTATTCCAATGTCTTGCATTCATGGAATATGTTATTTACTTCCTTCTAATTCATGTCTTATGAATTTTCATGCTTTATGTCATGATCCATGTATATGATCTATGATATTGAGGGTATGATCTTATATTTTAATGATCTTGATCTCATACCCTTGTAATCATGATTATGTTTAAATGTCTCCCTTATTTGCAATTATTGAGCATTTGAGCTCACCCCTTTTTTTGTTTCCCTTCCAAGGTTATGAAGATGTGTATTATGTTCGATGTGTCTAATAAGGGTGAAAGTATAGAAGAAACTAGTCAGAGATAATTTATCTCATTAATGTATCAGTGTTCATGTTTCCATGTTTCTAGAGTCACAAGACTAGTATGTCCTTTGGATGTCTGTTTGTATAATTTTTTATGTTTTCCAGAAATGTTATGTAATTTCTATGTATGAAGAGTTAGGGTCTCTATAGTTGGTATCAAAGGAAAGTTTTACTTAAACATTTGAATGTAGGAAGGGAAAACCTTAGTGAGAAACCTAAGGACATGTATAATGATAAGTTTAAGGATAAGGAAAAGTATAAGAAAATGTCTTAGAAATTTGTCAAAGGATATAGTGAGTGGTTTCCAAGAAATACATTTAAGTCTAGATACTACATGTGGATGTGGCTATGGAATAGATGTACCTAGGGGTAACAACTCTGACAAGATGTTTCAGTTCTGACTTTCGGTAATCCGGTACAAGACAATGGGCCATAATTTACACTTGGTTTGACACTCCTAATGGATTTGCTTTAGGAATTCTCAAAATCATCACAAAACATCATGATTGATTTAAAAATAATTTGTCTATGAATAACATAGGATAAACTTTAGGTGTCAAAGACTATGTATGGTTTCAAAACATAGACATCTTAAAAGTGAATTTCCATTATTATGTGGTTCCTCATCATGATTACTATTTCTTACTATGTGCTTTGGGTTTTAGTCAATGGCTAGACCCCAGAGGAATGTTTTAATGGTGATTGTGATGCAAAATGTAATGATTTCCATCCTGAGAAACAGAATTCTATGGAAGTGGGAATGAAAAAACATCATTCAATTCTCAAATTGATTTCTCAATATATAAATCATGTTGGACATCCAAATGAGTAATATTAGGAACAACATTAATTTGAGTCATTCATATGAAAATTTCCACCATATTTTACAGGGTCTATTGATCCACAAGTTTCTAAAAAAGAGATCAGTACTACTAAAAAGATATTCTTCCTTCTTTAGTGATCGGAGCATGAGAAAAAAATTTTGGTTGTCTATCAGTTAGATGGTGAAGCAAACTAGTGGTGACCACTAATCAAGAATATGGAATTGAATCCATGGATTTGAATTAGTTCAAGATTTTATTTTTCAAAAGGTAAAATCCATGGATTCTTCATACCATGTTGGAGAAAGAGTTCCTTGAGTTTAGGAAAAAAGATAATGAATATATTGCTACCTACAATGATAGTTTCACAAGACATTTGAGGTATGATTTAGTAATTATCATCCATCCTAAATGAAAAGTTGATAGGTTCTTCAGTGGATTAAATCTATATATCATAAGGTTGTTTTCCATAAGAGAAATTAGTAGCTATGAGTAGATTTTTCATTGTGAAATCATTGATGTAATGGATTTTGGAGTCATATATCAACCTCATGGTTTTAAAAAGAAGAAAAATATGGAGTTTAATGGAAAATATAAAATAATGAAGAGAAGAAGGTGAGATTATCTTTTATACTCTAATCGTGTGATGAAAAATGGATGAAATTTCATATAGTTGTCTAATTAATGTTATATATGTGGAAGGAAAATCTATCAAGAATTTGATTGCTGAAGATATGGGAGGAAGTTATATAATGTTATGAATGGGGAAAAAACATCATAGAAATCACCTCCCATGATTCAGTTCTACAAGTGTAAGGAGAATGAGAATTATTCTAACCAATACCCAAACCTAAGGTCTAGTTATGATGATTAACATCAATAACTTCTTATGTTGAGGGATAAGGGGAAATCTCAAGAAATATCTATTTTTGATGAAGGGTGTGATAATTATGGGATGAATGGTACACTTACCGTTGACTCTAGAACTACTAATTCCATATTTTATTCTACAGATACCGACTATTTCATATATAAAATTTTCTCTAAGGTTGTTTTGATACCACTAAAACAATTAGATACAGAATTAGCAATGAAAACCTCTGATGTTATGTTGATTTCATCTCAAATATATGATTCCTCTCCAGTTGAAGTTTGTGGGAATGTTTTTCTGTAAATATTTTCATTCTTAATTTAGATGAATTTGATTTCATCTTAGGCATAGATTGGATTAATCTGTATAAATATCACATCAATTGTCAATGACGGGATGTTAAATTTGATATTTCAAACCGTAATATGATCATCCATCAATGTAACGATAATTATTAACATCCTATGGAGGTTACATCAACTTCATGGGTCTCAATTCCCATTTAAAAGGGATTTCTGAACTCAAATGGTTGGGGAGGAAACCGAAATTCATGTTATACTTACTGTTCTTGATTTTTTTGATGTATTTCTACAATATTTACCTAGTCTTACACAAAAACGTGAAGTTAAGTTCTCAATATAACTCATACTTGGTTCCACACAAATTTTAAAGACTCTTTATAGAATTTCCCCAGTTGAGTTGTTGTAATTGAAGAAGAAACTCAAAGAAATTCATGATACGAGATTCATTTATCCAAGTGTGTCACCATGGGGAGCACCCATTAGTTTTATTAAAAACATGGATTGATCAATGAGACACTACATAGGTTATTAGGAGTTGAAAATATCATTATCAATAACCAGTATCATTGATAAAACACTATTTTTTTGAATATTTTATTGATAATAAATGATATAATTTCCTCACATTGTGTTAAATATGTTTATTTATAAAATATTTGGGATTCGATAATTCATTTGAAAATTTGGTGAAAATTTCAGTTTTACCATTTATAGTGCACTATAGTATTTCCAAGATAAATATTTTTATATTTATTATTTGAATTTTAAATATTGTTACCATGTTTCTAACTAAAATTTCTACAACTTTTATTCAGGACACTATAGCTAATGTGTGCATTTGGACAGAGTAAATGGGCCATTAAGCCAATGGAGGGCTGGACTCGGTAGAATGGAGTTGGGTTCTGTATTTGGGCCATTTCTTATTCATCTGGACTTAGATTGAGCCCAAATTTTGAGGAAATCTCGGGGACCGTATTTGGCACAAATAATATCTATGTAAGGCTGGTCAATTCACGCGTTTTAGAGATCAACTTGGCAGTAAAACACAGAATAAAATATTTGGCCTAGTTTTTCATTTCACACTTAAAAAGTTATGTAACCCTAGACCTCACAAAATCTATTTAAAAGAGGTTTTAAATCTTTGTGAGGGCTGGTGGATGCTTTGGGAAGGTGTGTCCGAAAGGGTGTCTCTTGGGAGCCCCTCACAACTCTTGGAAGACGCAATCTTTTGTGCAAATCTCTCTTCCAAAAAAGGCTATCCTCTCCCACCTCTTCTTTGTATTTCTTTTCGTTCATGTTTGTTTTTTTGAATTTTTCGTCAAATAATCTTCTGTGTTCTTCCCTTTTATTCTTCTATTAATCTTCTTAATTGGGTTTGAATCACGAGTGGAGACGATATTGGGTTCCACCCTTTCAATCCTTTGCTCATGCAAAACGTCTCCACGATTACTACACCTCCCATTGAAGAGTAGTTCTTTTTAGTAATCGATTGTAATGGCCCGGACCTCTCCGGTCCATTTCTTTGTAAAAAAATTTGTTGTGGTCAAACATGACACGTGTTGTAATAATAATTTTTTTATAATAATAATTGATAATTGTGGCGTGAAAATATTTGGTGTTAATTAGATAAAATGGTTTTAATTTAATCATTGTAAAATATAAGAAATAAAATCGAATATATTTAATAAAATGATGGGAGGCGCATGGAATAAGTTATAAAGGAATAAATTATAATAAATGAGGGTCATGTAATAAATTATAAATGAATGAAATGCATGGGGTGCATGGGTGTGACCTTGTACACGAGGCGTTGTGCGGTTCTCCACAATTAAAGTTGGAATTGTGTTAATAACATTAAAAGGGTATTATTATATAATAATAGTTATAATAATAATAACATGATGAGGGACATGAATGGGGTTCCCAACCATGCGTGAATATAATGTTATGGGATATATGGAGTAATTATATGAAAACAATGGGCGTCAATAATAATAATAATTATTAATGTTAATGATGGGGACCCGTTGATGAGATTGAAAGAGGATTTATTACTATTGAATTAAATAATAATGATAAAGGTGACAGAAATATGTGTGTGATTGGTAAATTAAATTAAATGGGTTTAATTTTTTGGTTAGTAAATTAAATTATTTGAATTTAATTAAATGGAATGGTTTTAACTTAATAACCATGTTAAACTAATTTAATGGGATTAAATTAGTACATTAATTATGGGTGTTATTATTATTAATTTTATTAAATAAAAAGTTGAAGTGAAAATGGAGTTTGGGGCGTTCCACATGGAGTAAAAGAAATGGGAGGCGCCACTTTTGGTGGTGGGAGAGAATCATGAAAGAAAAAAAATATATTGGAGAGAGAAACAAAAAAATATTAATAAGAGAAATAAAATTAAAAGAAAAATAAATGAAAAAGGAGGAATTGGTGCTTAATTATAGCACCCATGAAGACTCCAAAACGTTATTGATTTTGGAGTTATGAAAAATAAATAAATAATTGATTAATAATAATAATAAAATATTGTTATTATTAATTTTGTTGATAAAACACTTTTTTGTCCGTAACTTCTTCGTGCGACCTCGGTTTCACGAACCGTCAGTGGCAGTGCGACCCTGACTATGAGACGAAAATTATGAGTCCAATATTGGATGTATTTTTCGGGTTTTCGGATTGGGTACCCGAAACGCTCATGAATTAATAGATTTAATATTATTATTATTACGGGATCTTGTATCCAACGTATCTCCCTCATACGGTATCGGATTGACGATCCGTCAGTGACAGCATAACCCTAAAATTATGATGGTCATTTAAAACTATTAATGAGCTACTTTTATGACTCATGCCTTGGGTCAACGAAACACCACGTATTAATAGAATTATCATTATTATTAAAACGCGTGGAAACCACGTGACATGTCGTGTGTTGACCAGTCAAAACATGTAACGGGTGTACATTCACACCATGTATTCACCAATACACGCTGCATACTGTTTTACCTATTCGTTGGCTATATAAGAAAGGGTCGTGGATTATTTCCAGACCAATCGCTTCTTCTTCGCACGACGACACTCTTGGATGATCAAGAAGTCTTCCTCCTCTAACTTCTTTGTCCGAGCTCCGAATTACGATCCGTCAGCGGCCACAGGATCGTAACGACAAGACGAAGCTTCTAAGCCTGGACTTGTCACCTTTCCTTCCGGCCTTCCTTCTCCAGCTTCCATCCTAGGAGGCGTTTGTCAGGTTTGGAGAAGGCGGAGGACACTGAAGGACGTCGTCGGAAGCGACGTGATCAGGACCTTTTGAGGTAGGGGTTTACCTTCGTCTCTCTATTTGGTGCAACATGCGGGGTGGGATATTTTTCTTTTGTTCCATGGGATGCAGTTGAACTTTAAATAAAGATAATAACCGGATAAAGAAGGGTTTGGGGTTTTGTGCTGTTTCTATTGCCTTACAGTTTCTTTATCTTATGATTGTGATTTTGGATTGAAAGGCCTTTGCCTACTGAAAATCAAGGCCGTTGGTGGCCTTTGTGTGGGAAATTGATATCTTAATTATTTGTGGTTGGTTTGTTAAAACATGGAAAATGGATAAGCACGTAAAGACTGGCTGATTAAATGAGAATGAAAACCTTGTGTGATCACCCCGGTTGAACAAAATTGGAATAATGAACATGTTGGTGGTTTGGTTGTTTTGGTGTGAAATGTTTTGTAAACGATGGGGTTGAAATGGGAAGTGGTTGGTTGTGGAAAATTCCTTTATTTATGAAAAGTGTTTTGATTATGAAAAGTGTTTTGAAGTAAAAGGTGTTTTCAAATGAGGAGATGTTTTGTGTGTGGAAAAAGTTTTATGTGTGGAACTTTGAAATAAATGAATGATGGAATGTTGTATGGTTGTGATAATCTTTTGTAAATGAAATGGCATGCGGTTGCTTGCGTTTTACCTAACCATGGTTGTGGATGGCAGGGATATGTTTGTGAAAGGTTTTGTCTGGATTATAGTTGCCCAGTAGTAATAATTTGTTAAACCATTACATGAAACATGAAAACCTAAATGGGGTTGGGGGATGATTGTTTGGTTATTGATGCATGCTTCGTGGTAGCAGTGTCGAGGCACATGCTCAGTTCCTCTTTTTAAGAAGCCATAGGTTGGGCTGTGTGTTTGGTATATGAATATATATAATTGTATCTTTGTGTTTTGTCACACCACACCCATGTCAAGCACCTAGTGCCAAACACTCCCATTTTATGGGAGAGGGTGTTCCCCCTTAGTTACTAGCTCCTTCCTGCTCCATCTTCCATAGGCTCTGATGTCTTGAGGTGACTTTACACCCAAGACTCTTCAGGTAGGTCTCGGAGGCTGTGATGGCTTGAGGCGACCATTAGCCCAATACTCTTCAGGCAGGCTTACCGTTCCCAAGAACCTTCGGGATGAGGCCCAGGTGTCTGCGGGTGGGTTAGTGGTTGTGGCCCAGGTGTGTGCGGGCGAGATGCGTGGTTGTGAGGCCGAGGTGTGTGCGGGCGAGATGCGTGGTTGTGAGGCCCAGGTGTGTGCGGGCGGGATGCGTGGTTTGGCCCAGGTGTGTGCGGGCGGGAAGAGTGTGGTAGCGTCAGGATGTTTGCCGTTAGGAAGAGCAGCATCTAATTAAGTGGGAAATGGTGCAGGGTACCCAATACTTTTGTTCTATATATATACTAAACATTTTTGTGTTACTTGGTGAGTGTGACCAGTGAGGCTGGTTGGATAGTTTTTCCTTTTTAGTTTCTGGTTCTTCTGTTTTCTCACGGGACCTTAGGGTGTCTCCCAACTTGTGCATGAGAGATTTAGGTTTACCTACTGATTATACTTGTATTCTCACCCTACGTTTACTTTCAGGTTTCCAGGAGGACTACCAGGGCCGTGCGGGACCCTACTAGTCGGGCAGTTGGAGTTGTTTCAGTTGTTGTTCTCTTGTTTTCTTTGGCACTGTACTTTTGAGCTTCCTTGTACTTGTACCTTATTATAAAAATTGTTTAAACATACATGTGGGCTTGGTTTGGGTTTAGTTATATACACTTGTTCTTTTCCCTTTTTTGTGGTTGACTTGTCCTATTTCCCAATCCAAAATAATAAAAAGGGTAATGCCTACCATATTTGTGAAAACTCATACCATTGGTGCTAGTCGCCAACCCAGGGCCTACTGGAGGCGGGACTCGGGGGTCATTATCTTCCTTTCACCATTGCCAGATTAGGAGGGGAATATTTGGTGGGAGGGGGTCATGACAGAATGGTATCAGAGCTGATGGTTGAGAGATAGGATGGAGTCTGGAGTTAGGCACAGTGAGGATTGCATGGGATGGTAGGGCAACAGTGTTCGTTAATGTTGGTGCGTGACATAGGCCAAGGAAGACCGGCTAGGACACGGGATTTTAGGGCCCCCCGTGATCCGATGCAAGGACTCTGAGCCTACCGAATGACCAAGTGAGACTATATTGATTGCCAGGTAGAGACCCTAGGGAAGGTACATGCATCATAATGTTTGTGTTTTACTTTATTTTGGTGTTCTGGGAATGAAATTGAAATAAAATGATAAATTAAAACTTTGAGTTTTTCATTACTACTTGGGCTTAGGTGTTCCCTGTTTACCGAACAACTATGGCACCTGGACGTCAACAGAACGAAAAAGGAGTGGGACACAGACAGTTTCATGCAATAGAAGTGGCAACCCAAGAAAGGCCAGAGATCAAGAGAGATGTTTCCGGTTTTACTTAAATGCTCTCATTTATGTTTTGTTTAAATTCAAGATCATCACACTCCTTTGTTGAAACTCATTCTCGCCCATGCTTTGGGCCTGGAACTTTTTTTTCATGAATTTATAATGCTAAGTTGTTTCCCTATTTCCTTTAAATGTGTATGAAGAGTCATAACATGTGGGGAGAGGAGGACCTAATACCTAATCAAGACGCATTAATGTGTATGCGATTAAACCCGTGCAGGAGAGTCAGTGCCGCCTAAAGCGGATAATATCTCGACATGGGAGAAGGAATTCCTCAAGCCATGTGTTCGGGAAATTTATTGATGTTTTGTATGGTGTTGGGGGGCAGTGTAAGTTGGAAAATCCTAATATATGGAAGTGGGAAGGCTCAGTCCTTAATCTAGAGGCATTAATGCGGATGCGATTAAACCCGTGCAGACGAGCCAGTGCCACCTAAAGCGGATAATATCTCGACATAGGAGAGGGAATTCCTAACTCACATAATTAGGGTTGTCGGTTGTTTCTTGTTATGACAAAAGTCCTGAGAGGTATCTTGAGGGGTGGTTTTTCGGACCTTTCCCCCTTTTATGGGTTGGTTTTAATTCTTGAGGACGAGAATGTTTTGAGAGGTATCTGGTGTAATGGCCCGGACCTCTCCGGTCCATTTCTTTGTAAAAAAATTTGATGTGGTCAAACACGACACATGTTGCAATAATATTTTTTTATAATAATAATTGATAATGGTGGCGTGAAAATATTTGGTGTTAATTAGATAAAATGGTTTTAATTTAATCATTGTAAAATATAAGAAATAAAATCAAATATATTTAATAAAATGATGGGAGGCGCATGGAATAAGTTATAAAGGAATAAATTACAATAATTGAGGCTCATGTAATAAATTATAAAGGAATGAAATGCATGGGGTGCATGGGTGTGACCTTGTACTGGAGGCATTGTGCGGTTCTCCACAATTAAAGTTGGAATTGTGTTAATAACATTAAAAGGGTATTATTATATAATAATTTGTTATAATAATAATAACATGAAGAGGCACGTGAATGGAGTTCCCAACCATGCGTGAATATAATGTTATGGGATATATGGAGTAATTATATGAAAATAATGGGCGTCAATAATATTAATTATTATTAATGTTAATGATGGGGACCCATTGATGAGATTGAAAGAGGATTTATTACTATTGAATTAAATAATAATGATAAAGGTGACAGAGATATGTGTGTGATTGGTAAATTAAATTAAATGGGTTTAATTTTTTGGTTAGTAAATTAAATTATTTGAATTTAATTAAATGGAATGGTTTTAACTTAATAACCATGGTAAACTAATTTAATGGGATTAAATTAGTACATTAATTATGGGTGTTATTATTATTAATTTTATTAAATAATAAATTTGAAGTGAGAATGGAGTTTGGGGCGTTCCACATGGAGTAAAAGAAATGGGAGGCTCCACTTTTGGTGGTGGGAGAGAATCATGAAAGAAAAAAAATAGATTGGAGAGAGAAACAAAAAAATAATAATAAGAGAAATAAAATTAAAAGACAAATAAATGAAAAAGGAGGAATTGGTGCTTAATTATAGTGCCCATGAAGACTCCAAAACGTGATTGCTTTTGGAGTTATGAAAAATAAATAAATAATTGATTATTAATAATAATAAAATATTGTTATTATTAATTTTGTTGATAAAACACTTTTTTGTCCGTAACTTCTTCGTGCGACCTCGGTTTCACGAACCGTCAGTGGCAGTGCGACCCTGACTACGAGACGAACATTATGAGTCCAATATTGGATGTCTTTTTTGGTTTTCGGATTTGGTACCCGAAACGCTCATGAATTAATAGATTTAATATTGTTATTATTACGGGATCTTGTATCCAACGTATCTCCCTCATACGGTATCGGATTGACGATCCGTCAGCGACAGCGTAAACCTGAAATTATGACGGTCATTTTAAAACCATTAATGAGCTACTTTTATGAATCATGCCTCGGGTCAATGAAACACCACGTATTAATAGAATTATCATTATTATTAAAACGCGTTGAAACTGCGTGACGTGTCATGTGTTGACCAGTCAAAACACGTAACGAGTGTACAGTCACACCGTGTATTCATCAATACACGCTGCATACTGTTTTACCTATTCGTTGGCTATATAAGAAAGGGTCGCGGATTATTTCCAGACCAATCACTTCTTCTTCGCACGAAGACACTCTTGGATGATCAAGAAGTCTTCCTCCTCTAACTTCTTTGTCTGAGCTCGGAATTACTATCCATCAGCGGCCACAGGATCGTAACGATGAGACGAAGCTTCTAAGCCCGGACTTGTCACCTTTCCTTCTGGCCTTCCATCTCCATCTTCCATCCTAGGAGGCGTTTGTCGGGTTTGGCGAAGGCGGAGGACACCGAAGCACGTCGTCGGAAGCGACGTGATCGGGACCTTTTGAGGTAGGGGTTTACCTTCATCTCTCTATTTGGTTCAACATGCGGGGTGGGATATTTTTCTTTTGTTCCATGGGATGCAGTTGAACTTTAAATAAAGATAATAACCGGATAAAGAAGGGTTTGGGGTTTTGTGTTGTTTCTATTGCCTTCCAGTTTCTTTATCTTCTGATTGTTATTTTGGATTGAAAGGCCTTTGCCTACTGAAAATCAAGGTCGTTGGTGGCCTTTGCGTGCACAATTGATATCTGAATTGTTTGTGGTTGGTTTTGTTAAAACATGGAAAATGGATAAGCATGTAAAGACTGGCTGATTAAATGAGAATGAAAACCTTGTGTGATCACCCCGGTTGAACAAAATTGGAATAATGAACATGTTGGTGGTTTGGTTGTTTTGGTGTGAAATGTTTTGTAAATGATGGGGTTGAAATGGGAAGTGGTTGGTTGTGGAAAATTCCTTTATTTATGAAAAGTGTTTTGATTATGAAAAGTTTTTTGAAGTAGAATGTGTTTTCAAATGCGGAGATGTTTTATGTGTGGAACATTGAAATAAATGAATGATGGAATGTTGTATGGTTGTGATAATATTTTGTAAATGAAATGGCATGTGGTTGCTTGAGTTTTACCTAACCTTGGTTGTGGATGACATGGATATGTTTGGGAAAGGTTTTGTCTGGATGATAGTTGCCCAGTAGTAATAATTTGTTAAACCATTGCATGAAACATGAAAACCTAAATGGGGTTGGGGGATGATTGTTTGCTTGTTGATGCATGTTTCGTGGTAGCAGTGCCGAGGCCCATGCTCAGTTCCTCTTTTTAATAAGCCATAGGTTGGGATGTGTGTTTGGTATATGAATATATATAATTGTATCTTTGTGTTTTGTCGCACCACACCCATGTCAAGCACCTAGTGCCGAACACTCCCATTTTATGGGAGAGGGTGTTCCCCCTTAGTTATTATCTCCTTCTTGCTTCTTCTTCCATAGGCTATGATGGCTTGAGGTGACCTTACACCCAAGACTCTTCGGGTAGGTCTCGAAGGCTGTGATGGCTTGAGGAGACCTTTAGCCCAAGACTCTTCGGGCAGTCTTACCGTTCCCAAGAACCTTTGAGATGATGCCCAAGTGTCTGCGGGCGGGTTAGTGGTTGTGGCCCAGGTGTGTGCGGGCTAGATGCGTGGTTGTGAGGCCCAGGTGTGTGTGGGCGAGATGCATGGTTGTGAGGCCCAGGTGTGTGCGGGTGGGATGCATGGTTTGGCCCAGGTGTGTGCAGGCGGGAAGAGTGTGGTAGCGTCAGGACGTTTTCCGTTACGAAGAGCAGCATCTAATTAAGTGGGAAATGGTGTGGGGTACCCAATACTTTTGTTCTATATATATACTAAACTTGTTTGTGTTACTTGGTGAGTGTGACCAGTGAGGCTGGGTGGATCGTTTTTCCTTGTTAGTTTCTTGTTATTCTGTTTTCTCACAGGACCTTAGGGTGTCTCCCCACTTGTGCACGAGAGCTTTAGGTTTCCCTACTGAGTATACTTGTATGCTCACCCTACGTTTACTTTCAGGTTTCCAGGAGGACTACCAGGGCCGTGCCGGACCCTACTAGTCAGGCAGTTGGAGTTGTTGCAGTTGTTGTTCTCTTGTTTTCTTTGGCACTGTACTTTTGAGCTTCCTTGTACTTGTACCTTGTTATAAAAATTGTTTAAACATGCATGTGGGATTGGTTTGGGTTTATTTATATACACTTGTTATTTTCCCTTTTTGGTGGTTGACTTGTCCTATTTCCCGATCCAAAATAATAAAAAGGGTAATGCCTCCAATATTTGTGAAAACTCATACCCTTGGTGCTATTTGGCAACCCGGGGCCTACTGGAGGCGGGACTCGGGGGTCATTATCTTCCTTTCACCATTACCAGATCAGGAGGGGCATCTTTGGTGGGAGGGGGTCGTGACATCGATCGACCTCTATACTTGCTCATTTAATTATTTTGAATCAATGAGATACTATAATTCATTTAATGTGATCCATGAATTGTGTTTCTAAATTGTAAGAAACTAAGAAAGCAATTGAATAATTAACACAAAAACACGCGAGGTTGAGATTTTGTGTAAATTGTGAGAGTGGGATCTTAATCAGTAATACAAGACCTCATGAGATAAATTTGTAGAGTTCAAATATATTCCCTAAACACAATTCATCCTCATTTCTTGAATGGATATGTGCTCTAATTAACCACTAACCATACGCTAACCTTAGAACAACAATCAACGCAGGGTGTTGCGATTGCGTGTTCTGAAGCTAGCCTAGGTTTAAAGTAATTCCATCTTTGTGGTTAAGTTAACTCTTGTAAGGTTCAAGGGTTAAAAAATTAAGGGATCATAATTAAGTGGATATTAAATTAAATGAAAATTATTAATAAGTAAATGAATATGTAGAGTTAGATCGATTACGCCTTTTAAAATATTTTCTAAAAAAACATATTCTTGTTGTGTCTTTTTAATCAAACTTCATTTTAAAATTAAAAACAAAAAAATTAAATATTCTTCTAGAAACTTCTTCAAGTTTTATAAAATATAAAAAACCACCCCTCTTTCTTTCAAATATTGTTTTTATTCTATTTTATTTTATTTCTAAAATACCTCTGAAAATTTGTTTTAATTCACTTCCTCCTTTGAGAGACGACCTTGGTCAGCCGCTCTACTGCACCTAAGTACCCCAAAATCACATTAATCATTTAAGGGCACTAACGACAGGGCTCTATCAAATTGGATCCATTGTAGGGGAGGCAAGTATTTTATTCAACTAATTAGAGGTATTTTTTTACTTTTATTTTAATATTTTATCTTCTCTTCTTTCTTTCATCTTTCCCCTTTCTCAATTATCTTTTTGGTTTTCTATTTTCTTTTTTTTGGGACCATAATATCAAACTTCATATCATTTTGTTATGGTCTACTTTTATTCACTTCATTTTTCAATTTCTTTGATTTTTGACATGAACTAATACCAAGGATCTATTAGATCTTGACCCTGAGATTGAAAGTAGCCTTAGGGTGATAATCTTTCATTCTCAGTCTACAGGAAGTATCGAAATTTACCCAACTGGGGAATTCCTAAACTCTTGGAATATTGAAATTGGAAACACTTCTATGTCCAAATTAAAATAAGAAACAATGTATGAAAATAATGGAAATGAACATAATAGAGCCATTCGAGAATTGGTTGCACCTGATATTAATTATCAACCAAATTGTATTGCATACCTAAATATCGAATCGGGATTTGAACTAAAATATTGGTTAATTAACTTACTTCCAAAGTTTCATGGCCTCTTTGGTGAGGATCCAAATAAACATTTGAAAGATTTTAATGTGGTTTGATCAACCCTAAAACCTAGAATTGTCTCTGAAGATCAAATCAAATTAAGATCATTCCCATTTTCACTCGATGGAGCTACAAAAGACTGGATGTATTATTTAAAACTCGAAGAAGTAACTTGTTGGAATGATTTAAAACATCATTTCTTGCAGAGATTCTTTTCCAGCATCGAGGACCAATTCTATTCGTAAGGAAATATCGGGGATCAAGCAAGCACAAGGGGAGTCAATGTATGAGTACTGGGAGTGGTTCAAGAAGTTGTGTGCAAGATGTCCGCATCAACAAATCTGTGAGAAACTCCTCATCCAATACTTATATGAAGGACTCACACCTATGGAGTGGAGCATGGTGGATTTTGCGGCTGGAGGAGAATTGGTGGACAAGACACCAGTATCCGCACTTGCATTGATTGACAAGATGACTGAAAACTCCCAACAATTTGGTGATAGAGGTACACCACATGTCAGAGGAGTACATAGGGTAATCCCTTCTTCTCTTGAAATTCATTTGATTGATACCAAGTTAGAATAATTGACAACTATGGTGAGACAGATTGCTTTGGATCAAAAAACATCCCAACCCCCTCCTTTAAGGCCTTGTGGTATTTGCACTAGGACAATCCACCCAACTGACTGTTGCCAACAACTCCAAGAAACAGAAGATTATGCAGCAGTGTTCCCTTGGAGACCATATCAGCAACAACAATAACCACATCCCCAAAATAAGTATGAATCTTTTGCACCAACATTCAACCAATGGTGGAAGGGTCAATCAGACATGAGGTATGGCTTTGGGCATCAAAAAGGCCCCCTTTTCAACAAAACTTCCTGCAGCCTCCACCTTACCAATAGGGTTTCCAACGACCCCAAAGGAGATTCGAAGATCAAACATCAATGAGTCAGCAAGAAGGGAATATCCAACACTAGGTAGACTCTAACACTGATGATATTTTGAAACAAATTGTTCTTAATCAACAGAATGAGCTGAAGAGTCAAGGTTTGGAGCTGAGATATTTGAAGACTCAAATGAGCCAGATTGCCACCAACATCCATGAACTTGTGAGTAATAATTCTGTAAATATACCTTCCCAAACCACTCCAAATCCAATGGGGAATGTTAGTGCCATCACATTGAGAAGTGGGAAGCAAATGAACGATACATATGTACCTACCATTCACTGGGATTCACCTCAACTCTATAGAAGTTGCATTCTATACCAACTGATGAGCAATCCAAGGAGAAAGATAAAGGTAGGAAAAATATTGATGGTGTTCCTCCTAAACCCCTTTCTTTTCCAAACAGGGTTATTCAAACCAAGAAGTTGGCTGAATAAGAAATGAAAAAGGAGGTTTTGGACACATTCAAGAATGTAGAGATCAACACTCCTCTACTTGAAGCCATCAAACACATCCCAAGGTATGCCAAATTCTTAAAAGAACTATACACTAATCGAAGAGGGCTCAATGGAAATGAGAGGAGCAATCTTGGAAGGAATGTGTCAGTACTCATTACACTAACTCTAGCAATTCCAACAAAGTGCAAGGATCCTGGGATATTCACCATCCCATGCACCATATGGGAGTTACAATTTTCTAATGCACTTTCTGATTTGGGAGCTTCCATAAATGTGATGCCTCACTCTGTATTCTCTTCTTTATAGGTTGGTGAGTTGAAGTCGACGAGATTAGTGGTGCAATTGGAAAATAGTGCTGTATCATATCCAGCAGGAGTCCTTAAGGATGTACTTGTCTGGGTAAGGGACATGATCTTCCCAGTAGATTTATACGTTCTAAACATGGAGGACGATCAGGTAAGTTCTCATTCTCCCATAATCATAGGTAGACCCTTCCTCAAAACTACAAAAACTATCATAAATGTCAATGAGGGTACACTTTCTATAGAGTTTGGGGATGAAGTTGTGATATTTAAATTTATGGATTCCATGAAATACCCCTCAGAGGATCATTCTTCATTTGTTATATCCCATTTTGAACCACCAAGTAAAAACCACATGGATTTTGATTGTCCTATGCTTAGGAAAATTATGAGTATTGGTTCTAGTTTGATGTCTAAGAGAACATTTACACCCGTTTCTAAGGAACGAGACTCTCTAAGATTTGATTTTGAAATAGAATCATATTCTGATTTTGATCATGTGAACTCTAATTATGACAAGGCTGTTGAGTATGCCGATGGATTTAATGATATATTCTCTGATTGTGATGATATCTATTCTGATACTGATGCTCTTTGTGCACATATTTCAGTTCCTTCTATGTTTCCATCCATTCACCACCCCCTACACTAGAACTCAAGCCATTGCCACCAAATCTCAAATACTCCTACTTGTTAAGTGGTGAAAAATTACCCGTTATCATTGCTAAAAATATCCCTTTTGAACATGAGGAAAACCTTCTGAATCTTTTGAGGTAGAACATCAGGGCAATCAGGTGGACCATGGTTGACATATCAGGTATTATCCCCTCCATTTGCATGCATAGGATTCTTTTGGAGGATGGGGCCAAACCGGTGAGGCAACCACAAAGGAGACTCAAGCCAACACTTCTATAGGTAGTTTAAAAAGATGTTGAAAAATTGCTCGAGGTAGGTATAATCTATCCCATTTCAGATTTTCAGTGGGTAAGTCCTATTCTGGTTGTGCCTAAGAAAAGTGGTGTTACTATTGTAAAAAATGAGAAAGATTAGTTAGTTCTATTGAGGGTACAAAATAGTTGGCATGTGTGTATTGATTATAGGAAACTAAATCATTCCACTGGAAAAAACCATTTCCCCTCCCATTTATTGATCAGATGCTTGAGAGACTAGCTGGGAAGACACACTATTGTTTCTTGGATGGATTTTCTGGCTATTTTCAGGTTCCCATTACAGTAGAGGACCAGGAGAAGATGACATTCACCTGCCCATTCGGTACCTTTGCTTACCGAAGGATGCCATTTAGACTTTGCAACGCCCCATGTACCTTCCAGAGATGCATGGTGAGTATTTTCTCAGATTTCATTGAGACCTACATGGAGGTATCTATTGATGATTTTACAGTTTATGGATCCTCATTTGATAAATGTCTCTCTAGTTTGGGTGATGTGTTGCATCATTGTATTGATAAGAATCTGGTCTTAAATTTTTTAAAAATGTCATTTCATGGTTGAATAGGGAATTGTCTTAGGTCATATAGTCTCACAACATTGCATTGAAGTTGATAAATCTAATGTAGACATTATTTCATCCCTCCCATATCCTACATGTGTGCATGATGTTCGATCATTTCTTGGACATGCTTGATTTTATCGATGCTTCATCAGAAATTTTAGTAAGATCGCTCTACCCTTATCTCGATTACTTCAGAAAGATATTGACTTTAATTTTGATGATTATTGCAGGACATCCTTTGATGATCTAAAGATGTTTCTGACCACTTCACCTTTCATATAGCCCCCATGGTGGGAGATTCCTTTTGAGCTTATGTGTGATGCATCCAACTTCGCGGTTGGAGCTGTCTTCTCTCAGAGGGTGGAGGGACGTTCACATGTGATCGCCTATGCATCAAGTACACTAGATTCAGACCAATAAAACTATAAAACCACGGAAAAAGTGTTTCTTGCTGTCATATTTTCTTTAGATAAATTCTGCTCATATTTATTAGGCTCTAAAGTAGTTGTTTTTTCTGACCATGATGCTCTGAGGTACCTCTTGAAGAAGCCAGATGCAAAGCCCAGGCTGATCCGATGGATGCTCCTTCTTCAAGAATTTGATATTGAGATAAAAGAAAAAAGGGGGTAACAAAACTTTGTGGTGGACCACAAGAGTTGGCTTACTCACACACTAGAGGGTGGAACCTTGGACCAGGTACCACTTCGGGACACTTTCCCTGATGAGCATCTCTATACCATCTCAGGTACGCATCCTTGGTATCCTGATTTAGTTCATTACATTGTTGCCTCTAAAATCCTATTAAATTTAAAGAAACATCAAGTCCAAAAATTAAAGAGTGAGTCAAGATTTTATTTTTGGGATGATCCATACTTATGGAACATGTGTAGTTACCAAGTTATTAGGAGGTTTGTTTTTAATCAAGAGTTTGAGTCTGTTTTCCAATTCTGTCATACACTTGCATTTGGTGGACACATTGGACCCCAATGGACAGCTAGGAATGTTTTGGACTCTGGATTATATTGGCCTATCTTATTCCATGATTCCCTTGTGTTTTTTAAGTCATGCTCTCAATGCCAACACACTAGGAACATTTCTAAGAGACATGAGATGCCCCAACAACCCGTATTATTCTGTGAGATTTTTGATGTATGGGGCATTGATTTTATGGGTCCTTTTCATAGTTCATTTGGATTTTTATATATTTTGGTTGTTGTTGATTATGTGAGTAAATTGGTGGAGCCCAAGGCCACCAAGACTGTCGATTCTTATGTTGTAGTGGAATTTGTCAAAGCACGGATTTTTTGCAGGTTTAGAGTACTGAAGGCCATCATTAGTGACCAAGGGACACACTTCTTCAATCAGAATTTTTCTTCCCTCCTTCGGAAGTATGGGTTGACACACAAAACATCAACACCATACCACCCCCAAACAAATGGTCAGGTTGAGGTTTCAAATCATGGGTTGAAACAAATTTTGGAGAAAACTGTGCAGCCAAATAGGAAGGATTGGAGAAAGCGGTTGGATGATGTGTTGTGGGATTATTGGACAACATACATGACACCCATTGGTATGTTCCTATTTCGGATTTTTTTTGGGAAATCTTGTCATCTCCCCGTGGAAGTTGAGCATCGGGCTTATTTGGATATAAAGAAATGCAACATGGATTTGGCCCAAGCTGGAATACAAAGGAAGCTACAAATTCAAGAGCTTGAGGAGATTAGATTGCCTTCATATGAGAACTCAAGGATCTACAGGGAAAGATAAAAAGTATCTCATGATAGAATGATCCAACAAAGGGAGTTTCATGTTGGAGAGAAAGTCCTCTACAGTTCATGACTGAAGCTGATGCCTGGTAAGTTGTATTCTAGATAGTTAGGTCCGTAGGTTGTGACTAATGTTCTTCCTTATCGTGCAGTGGAGATCACACAAGAGGACAAAAGAAGGAGATTTATAGTCAATGGGCAATGTTTGAAGAGATACATTGAGGGGATTTCTACTAATGTGGTGGATTTTATCACACTGCATGACCCCATCATCACTTGATCACATCAGGCTGTTCTCAACCCTTTAACTTTTATATTATTTGTCATATTTAAAAAATTTTCATTTCATGTTCATATATCATCTCATGGGTTCACATTGAGGACAATGTACTATTTTAATTGTGGGGGAGGGAACCATTTAGTTTAGTAATTTCAATTTTTTACCAATTAAAAAAAACAAAAAAAACAAAAATTGTTTGTTTTTCAATTTTTTTTCAATTTTCTTTGTGTTTTCGATATTTTTGAGCTGAAATGATTCTCACCACAATTTTTAAATTCATATCAATGAGTGAAACATTTTATCCCTTGAAACTAAGCTTAAATGAATGTTGAAATGACTTTGTTTCATGTTTAAATATTTATTAATTTCCTGAAATGTACACTAAATTTTGAATCCCATGCCACATATCACTGTCTTTATATTTGGAATCACATTCCTGTGAGGCTTCTGAACCATTATTTTCATATTCTTTACATTCACCTCACTTCATGGGAGAACCAAACCATGCGTGATTTAACCAGAATTTGATTTATTCCTGTCAAAACGTGAGGTTTTGAGGTACTTATGTTTAAATGATTTAGGCATTTGTTTGGTATTAATGCCCCTATTTCAAAGAATAATTTTTTTTATAATGGCCTACCATTAACATTTAATCCTTGTAGCCCTTATAAGCCATGAATAGCCTATTAGGCTATCCACATTACAAGCCAATTTTCCAAATCCAACCAACTCTTGAAGTGAAATTGCTTAATCTAGTTGAGATTAAGTGTGGGGAAAGGTATATTGTGTTGTGCTACCACATTCTATGATACTTTTGGTAGAAAATTAAATTCTAAATAGATGTGTTTTATTCTGAAGAAAATCATTATATTGAAAGCTGTTCCTTTTCTGGAGCTTTCATGACAAATGAAGTTGTGCCTTATCTGGAGCTTCAAATTGAGGTGGAAGGTTGTGCCTATCTGGAGCTTTTAAGAAAATCTTCATTGAAGAAGATTGAAATTTTTGAGGTTGAAATGATGAATATTGTATACTTTTCATGACTTTTCATGATGATGAAGCATAATTGATACTATGGGGATTGAGGAGAATACCATATTTAAGTGAAAATTATATTAATGCAATTTTTCTTCAAAAAGAGTCAAACCTTCCTCATTCAGTCTCAGAATTTTTCACATCTTAATCCTACCAACCAAAAGCCATAGAATAACCCTGATAAGTCCTCATGATTAACATGTGTCCATGACTCACATCGGGTAGTGATGTAGTAATTTATCAATCCTATGGTGACACATGTATGAGTTTGGATGATAAAGACATTGCGAAATATTGATATTTGTGTGATAAGTGAAAATTCAAGAGAGGTAAGTGTTTTGTTCATGGGAGGATAAATAAAGTGGAAATATATTGAATGATATAAATGAAGAACATGTAATAATGGGTTTTTATGAGGCATGATACCTTTTGTTTCTTGGTCTGTAATTTTTTGATATCATTGATATGTGTTTTAAAATTTATTTTGATTTGATATTGATGTTTACTTGACATGTGGTTTTTCCGAGGAGTGCAAAAGGGTAAGTGTGAGGGAGTTGATAAAACACTATTTTTTTTGAATATTTTATTGATAATAAATGATATGATTTCTTTATATTGTGTTAAATATGTTTATTTAGAAAATATTTGGGATTTGATCATTCATTTGAAAATTTGGTGAAAATTCCAGTTTTACCCTTTCTAGTGCACTGTAGTATTTCAAAGATAAATATTTTTATTTTTATTATTTGAATTTGAAGTTTTTTAACCGTTTTTCTAACTTATTTTTATATAACTTTAATTCAGGAAAATAGAGATAAATATTGAATTTGGATGGTATAAATGGGATATTAAACCAATGGTGGGCTGGACTCGGTAGAATGGACATGGGTTTTGTATTCGGGCTATATCCTCTTCATAATGGCTTGGATTGATCCCACCCTTTGAGGAACGCTCAGGGAAATTATTTGGAACAAATACACCTTCATGGAGTCTGGTCAATTCACGCGTTTTGGAGGTCAAAGTTGCGGTCAAACTTGGAATAAAATATTTGGCATAGTTTTCCATTACACACTTAAAACGTTATGTAACCCTAGCACTCAGAAACTATATTTAAAGGGGGTTTTAACTCTTTGGTAGGGCTTGTGGAGGCTTTGGGAATTTGTGTCCGAAAGGGTGTCTCTTTGGAGCCCCTCACAACTCTTGGAAGAAGTAATCCGTTGTGCAAACTTCTCTTCCAAAAAAGGATCTCCTCTCCCACCTCTTCTTTGTATTTATTTTCATTCATGTTTGTTTATTGTATTTTTCTTCAAATAATCTTCTGTGTTCTTCCATTTTATTCTTATATTAATCTTCTTAATTGGGTTGGAATAAAGAGTAGAGACAATATTGGATTCTACCCTTTCAATCCTTTGCTCATGAAAAACGTCTCCATGATGACTACACCGCCCATGGAAGAGTAGTTCATTTTAGTAATCGATCGACCTCTATCCTTATTCATTTAATTATTTTGAATCAATGAGCTACCGTAATTCATTTAATATGATCCATGAATTGTGTTTTTAAATTGTAATAAACTAAACATGAAATTTAATAATTAACACAAAAACACGTGAGGTCGATATTTTGTGTAAATTGTGAGAGCGTGATCTTAAACGGTAATACTAGACCACACTGGGTAAATTTGTAGAGTTAAAATACAATCCCTAAATACAATTAATCTTCATTTCCAGAATGGATATGTGTTCTAATTAACCACTTACCATAAGCTAACCTTAGAACAATAATCAAACCAGGGTGCTGTGATTGCGTGTTTCGAAGCTAGCCTAGGTTTTAAGTAATTCCATCTTTGTGGTTAAGTTAACTCTTGTAGGGTTCAGGGGTTAACAAATTAGGGGATCATAATTATGTGGATATTGATTTAAATGATATTTATAAATAAGTAAATTAATAGGTATAGTTAGATCGATTACGCCTTTTAAAATATTTTCTAAATAAACATCTTCTTGTAGTGTCTTTTTAATCAAACTTCATTTCAAAATTAAAAAAAATGCAATCTTCTTCCATAAAACTTCTTCAAGAATTATAGACTATAAACAACCACCCAACATCCTTTCAAGTAGTGTTTTTATTCTCTTTTATTTTATTTCTAAAATACCTCTGAAAAGTTGTTTTAATTCACTTCCTCCTTTGAGAGATGACCTAGGTCAGCCACTCTATTGTACCTCAGTACCCCAAAATCACACTAATAATTTTAGGGCGCCCACTACAGTGCTCTTTAAATCATCTTCCCCATATTTATGACTTGTTTGAACAACTATGAGTATCTCATTACTTTTCCAAAATTAACCTTCATTCTAGATATCATCAATTTAGGGTGAAAATAGGATATACTCAAGATGAAATCTTGTACAAGTTATGAACACTATGAATATATAGTGGTTTCTTTTGGCCTTACTAATTTTCCTTTTATCTTCATGGATTCAATGAATAGAGTCTTCATTGATTACTTTGATCAGTTTTTGGATGTATTTATATATGATATTATTATATATTCAAAGAGAAATGACAAGCATGAATATAACTTGAGAATTTCACTAAAGGTCCTTAAGAAGGATAAACTATATGAAAAATTTAAAAACTAAGATTTTTTGGGGAAAAGGGATTCATTTTTAGGTCACATAATTTCAATAGATGGTATAGCAGTAGATCTATAAATGACGGAGGCAATTAAATGCTAGCCTAGACCAAAACCAGTGATTGAGATCTATAGATTTCTTGGTTTAGCTGCATATTATTGCCAATTTGTGGAAACATGAACATAACTATATAATCATATGACCAAGTTAACAGGAAAGGGTATCGATTTCATTTGGAAATATGAATGTGAGTAAAATTTCAAGGAACTAAAGAGAAGGTTAGTCAGTGAAATTATTCTTACATTACCCTATATTGAAGAAAGGTTTGTAATCTATAGTGATGAATCCAAGATGGTATTGGGATGTTTTATTATAAATTATAACATGGTCATAGAATATGCCTCATTAAAGTTAAAAATTAATGAAAAAATTACCAAACTCGTTATTTGGAGTTAAGAGTGATATTTTTTTTATTATATATATAGGGATTATCTTTACGGGGAAAAGTGTGATATATATACTTATCAAAAAAGTATGAAATATATATTCTCCGAAAATGATTTGAACATGTGCCAAAGGAGATGGTTAGAGTTGATAAAGGATTATGACTAGTCAATAAATTATAATGTTGGGAAAGTAGACAAGGTGGTGGATGCATTAAGTCAAAAGGATCATGATAGATTATCCATGATGAGGATCACCAAAGATCCTATATTTCAAGATTTAGAAAGGATATCTCTAGAAATTCTGAAGGAGGGGAAAATATTATCATTCTCAAATGAATGTTCAACCCTCTATCCATGTAAATATTGAGGAGGTGCCGAAGGAAGATGTAGATCTGCAAATTAATGTTATAAATTCTCCTCAGTTTAACCTTTATCATGATGGAGTGATAATGTTCAGGAACCGTTTATGTGTTCCTTCCATACCAGATATAAAGGAGCTATTAGATAAATCTCATAGTTCATAATTCTCAATTCATCTTGGAATTATGAAGATGTATAGGGAGTTGAAAGAATACTTCTAGTGTAATGTCATAAATTGAGATATCAAAAATTTTCTATCTCGATTGTTGGTATTCCAACAAGTTAAGGCTGAATGATAAAAGTCAAAGTGGATGTTGCATCTATTACCCATACTAGAATAGGAATGGGAGTACATCACTATGGATTTTATTAGTGTACTACCCAAAACCTCTAAAGGGTTTAATGTTATATAGGTGGTAGTTGATCTCTTTACTATATAGCACAATTCATCATTATCATGGAAGACTTATCTCTCAATCGTCGTTCCGGGTTATAAATTATGGAAGTTGTAAAGTTTCATGGATTACCACATTCTATTATATCTGATCAGGCTCTGTGTTTCACCTCATTTTTCGGGAGAAGTATTCAACAAGAAATTGAGACGGAATTTAGTTTCAGCACTACTTATCATCCCCCAACATATGGTCAATTTGAAAGAATAATTCAAACCCTAGAGGGTATGTTGAGATTTTTTTCTTTGTATTTCAAATGTGTTTGGAATCAAATGCTTCCTCTAGTTGATTTTTCCTACAACAATAGCTTTCACTGAAGTATTCATATGGAACCTTATGAAGCCCTCTATGAGAAGAAATATGGAGCTCCAACATTCTGGGATGGGGTTGGAAAAGGAAATATATTGGGACTTCAGATCACTACTGAAATGGTAAAGAATGTTAGAACCATTCAAAATCATTTCAAGGAATCTCAAAGTAGGTATATAATTTATGAGGATAACCGTTAGTGTGATCAAGAATTTGATGTTTTTGAAAACTTTTTCTATGAATCTCATCCTGGAATAAAGTTATGTGATTAAGGAATAATGTTAATCTAATACTAAGGTATATTGTTCCTTTAATGATTTTTAATCATATCATGATGGTAGCCTATTTCTTGGAAAATCCACCAAATCTTTCTCAAGTCCATATTGTGCTCCATGTATCTTTTCTAAGGAAGTACATACCTGACAATTCACATGTACTAAACATATAGTTCATACCACTTGAGCTGGATCTTTCTTATATGGAGAAAAATGTTAAAATTTTGGATTATATAGAGAAAGTTATACGAAACAATACCACTCACCTTTTCTAAGTTTTGTTGAGAAATCACAAGTTATATGAAGATATGTAGGAACTTGAGAATACAATAAAGGAAAATTATTCTCATTTTTTTACCTGAGTGAAAAAATCTGAAGTTGAAATTCATTTTAATGGGGGTAGAATTTAACACCCCGAGTTTTTATTGGCCTTTTTTCTAAATAAATTAAATTTTCATTTATCTATTGCAATCCTCTAAGTCAAACATTCTTTTCACATGACACCTATTTGGCGTATGGAATATAGAACCAACTCATTCTACGATACATATAACATAAAATTGGCATATTTTACACGTAACACTAACTTGGGATATGTTAAACAGAACACTAACATGTTGTATGTTACACGCAACACTAATGTTTCAAGGAAACATCATTTAAATGTTCTAGTTATTTAAATGAGATAATTATAATCTAAAAGTTAATCATATTTATATGAATAGTAATAAATTATTTTCAAATACCGTTTATAATTTTTTATATGGATAAAACATACTGATAGTGAAATATATTATTTTTGGTAAAGTCCAAATATGTTTACAAATGAAATTTTCTCCAATGAACTAGATTATAAGTCATACTGTGAAAAAAATAATAAAATTAATTTTACACTCAATTTTTAATTTAATTTAGTAAAATAATATTTACTTTTTAATTTAGAATGTATAAATTAGTTTAGCATGAACGTTTGGGATTTTTTGACAAACATCATTTTTGGATGAATAGTGAAAAATACCAGATTATAATTAAAAACATCTTTTTCATCTATTTATTTACAAGATTAAATTATATTTTAAATTATCTCAAAAATTTAATTATATAATAATTTTTATCAATCAATCTAATTTTTTTATTGGAATCAATTTCTCTTTGAAATTGGGTATAAAAACGTAGCAAAAGGTTGGATGTTTTTACTTTAAAAACCCATAGTGTCGTTCGTCAGTCGAATTAATTTTAAATTAATTTATAACAATTAATTGGTTAAAATTTGGAAAAATAGATTCCATATTTTTAATCCTAATAATATTTAGTGTATAATAAGTTCAACTTAGTTTTTTACCAAAAATATCTTTGAATGTGATTAAAATTATTTATAACAATTGAGGTAAAAATAAGCTTAATATGAGATTATACCAAACCATTTAGATCCAAAATGACCTAGAAACATGTTCATAACCCATTTGTTGTCCATGATTCGTCCATAAACCTTCCATTATTGAGTTTTTTTGTTTATGAATTCTGTTTGATAAAAAGTGGGTACATCTAACTTGTGTTCAAATAGGCCAAGTGTGTCATTTCCCTTCCCTATAAAATCCCACAACATATCCCTCATCTAATAATCTCTAAAAACAATTTATTTTAAAAATTATCTTCCCTATAAAATTCCCAAAATCCCTATCTTACTCAAAGTATCCTCCTCTTGGTCATGAATCAATCCAAATATTTATTTTCGCACAAACCAAGAGGAGTTACCCAATTAAGAGGCAACAACTTCTCTCAAACTACTTTATTTTATTTTGTTTCTCCACCCCCTCCACTATATTTATTATATAATTGTATAAAAAACATGTATAATCAATATATTACGTTTTTTAATCCCAAGGGTTGAACCAAAACTTACACACACCTCCATCTAATGTGTAATGAACGTCCTGTTTACGTGTACGGAAAACCATCGCTTCACTGAACGATGGTTGTTCATTTTTACTTTACCAGCTCCCACATTGGGAATTATACTGGAAAATATGTTTATATATTAAATATATTATATTTATTATGTATTTTAGATTATTTAATCATTTTACAACACATATTTTTTTACTTTCCATTTAGTGTAAGCACGATATTTTTGTTTGACGAAATGTTGACTACTGCCCCCTCAAAGAGATGGGATTCATTCACACACTACATGGAATGTTTTAAGGGTTGTTTTAGTGAAATTATATGATATATATATAAATTATATAATAATTTTACTTTGAAAATAATATATATACAAATATTAAAATATATTTCTTTTAAATTCATTCTTTCAATAGGATAACAAAAAACAGAAACAACATCCATGAAAATGTACGACTTACCATCTCCATAAACGGTGTATTCCATTACATAAATAATTATTACATATATTATTATAATAGACATATAATAGATATAAAGTATATTTATATCATGTTTTACATTCTGTAATCATTATATTATTATAAGTACCAAAGATATAACAAATTAAGACATGTGCGATGAACAAAGTTAATATTATCTGAAGTGAATCCTTAACATAGGATGGTTAAAAAGAGGGTAATATAAGTTAATAATACAAAAATATATGGTATTATTTATTATAATATGGTTCCTTATAATATTTATAATAAATCTATATTTATTATATAGGCAGTTTCAATGAGTACGATGAGATTCATGACAAAAGGTAAGGGTATTTCATCTCAATTTTTATTTCCATGAGATAAATGCCCTAATCATCCCTCACTTATTTTGTGTGATATATATACTAACCATGAATTTATTCTATGTATCTTATAATTAAATTTATTAGTATTAAACTATCTATTTTATGATCTTTCTTTCATGGGGTTTAAGTGTCAAAGGTTCCAAATCGGTAAAATAGTTTTGTCTCAATTTTTCTTCTTTGAGACTCATGTTTTGTTATGCACCAAAATAATTTTTTGAGGTATAGATAATGAAATTTTTAATATAATATCATGAATATCCTTATTCTTATGAAATTTTAATCTTAATTTAATTTCATTTTCATACATGGAGTGTATGATCCCATTATTCGAATTTAAAAGAGTTTATTGAAACAATCTCACTGCTTTTCGAGATTGTTTATGTTTATGATTCATTTAATGAAACATTATGATTCATATCTCAAGAAAAATAATTAATTTTATTGTAAATTTTGTATTCATGATATTTTAATGTTTTGGTACCATTTTCCCACAATTTGGAACTTAATATATTTAATAAAAAGTTTTTTATAAAACCCTGACCACATTTTTCTCTTATGTCAGACATCTATTTCATTTAAATAGTCATGTTTTCGAAAATATTTTCAATAGTGTTTTAAAAAATATATTTGAAGCCAATTTTGAAGGAAATTTTATTTTAAAAACATTTTATATTATTCAATACTTCCTTTATAATTTATCAAATATTTTTCCAAATAAAAATGTTTTCAATAGGTTTTACATTTTAAAAAGTGTTTTTCAATAAAGAAAAGATATTTTCATTATGAATTGTTTTTAAAATATATTTCAAAATTATTTCACATATAATATAAAATCCATTGCTATTACTCATTCCTTTCTAGGGAAATTTTTCGATTTTTACATTCATATTATTTCTCCTAATGGATTATGTTTTGATGGTATGATGTTTATGAAACTCATTTCTCTTTCATGGGTTATATGCTTTCGAAACCTGCTTATTTCCAAAGGATATGTTTATAATCAAATTATTATGAAAGATTTATTTTTCAATAGGTTATGATATGATTACATGTTTATAATACCCATTTCATTTAATGGGTTAAGATATTATTACTTGTGATCTTTTGGGACATATATTAGTGATTTAATTAAAAGATGGGTGAGACCAATATCTCCCTCCAATGCATTGGGTAAATTTTATTATCTCATGAGATATATGAAGATAGTATTGGGAATGAATCTTGAATACTAAGATGGCCATGGGAGTGAACCATGACTACCAAGATGGTATGAGGAGAAAACTCATGCAACTAAGAGGGTTATGGGATTGAAGAATGACTACCAATATGTTATGGGGAGTGAGTTCATTCTATGAAGATGGTCTTGGTAGTGATGTCTTGGATACTGTGGAAATGAAATTATATGATTTTGTGTCTTCCCTAATTCCATGATATATTCATATGTTATGGTTGTTTGGATTATGTTCTCTATTTATTTATGATTCATTTCTTAAAAACTACCAAGAATTATTCTATGATGCATGTATATCATCTTTAATATGTAGTGTATGATCTTATATTTTCATGATCATCTTCTTGTACCCTTTTTCTCACTATTATGCTAACATATCTGCATTAGTTACTCTTAATGATCATTTGAGCTCAAAAAATTTTAAGTTTCCCTCCCCATGTTATGAGTATTTGTATTAATTTTGATGTGACTAAGAGGGGATATATTCAATAAGAACCAAGAGGGAGATAATATAGCTCACATATGTATTAGTGTTTGTATTTCCATGTTTCAAAAGGGACTAGAATACTACGGTATTTGGGTGTCTATTTGTATAATGTATTATGTATTCTGTAAATTTTATGTAATGTCTATATATGAAAATAGAGGTCCTCTATAATATTCACCCAAATCAGCACCCTGTCTTGGTAGGAATTGGAACCTAGAAGTATTTCTATAATGGCATAGCTGACATAGGATATAAATATTGATTGCATACATGGTGGAGATAAATTGGATCTATCATAGATGAATATGTCAATATTTGAGTATTTTATGAGATAGAACCCTTCATTATAGATTGGATATTTTGATACAGTTACATGTAATGGATGGATTCAAGATTTAGATAATATGTTAAAGGTCATGGGTTATTCAGGTCATCAAAAGCTAACTCTTGATATTTTCCATTTTAAAGGTTATGTTAATCAATGGTGGTGAATGGTTTATAATGCTATATAAAAATACTAGATTAATTCTATGTATGAGATATAATTAAGAATCTATTCCATGAAAAAAATTTCCTATGTTTATTTGAATTAGGGTATAAAATAAATACTTGTAATTAAGGGAGAATAGGGATGATATATTTGTTGTATTTGTAACATCTTGAACCAAACCACCAAGTTTGATCTGTAGTTCCACATAGCCTCATATGTGTTTCCCCATATATAAGAAGTTACTGACTAGTAGTGAGGGTCTCGGTCTATTAGTGGGAAGACTATAGACTCATTATCATGTCATATGATAATAAAAAATCATAAATAATATAAAATGAATAATCAAAGTACATTATGAAACTAAAAAGGATCAATACAAGTCATAAAATAATATGTAGCTCCCAATGTGGTACTTTTCGAAGTATAAATAAATAGATAAAAAAATAGACAACCAGATGTTCGTTCAATGTCAATTTCATTTCACTACATGATCTGTAATCCAATTATCAGTCATCCGACATAGGTCCCTTAACATTCACTGGGTCTCTAAACATGAAATCTATAATTGAGACGAAATGCCTAAAGAGTTTGTTAATATAAGAATCGGTAGGACACCACCAATGAAGTCATAACATAAGTGAACATAATATATAAAAAACATATATCGTGACATAAGTAACTAAAAATATAAATTTAAAATAATATATGAGTCTAGTCATTTTTCACTTATCAAGCTTCCAAAAACCCCAAACCCATCTGCTTCAGCATATTATCATTAAGGAATCCTAATAAGTCAACATGTACAACCATCAAGGTAATACATCTCACCCCACCTAGATGGTGGATTTCAACAATAACACCGCATGTTCCTCCATGCTAATCCCGGATCAAATGTCATTTTAATATCCTATGTAAAATTTCTATAGTAATCCCATATTGGTATCAATAAGTTATCCACTTATGAAAATCCCACTATAGGGAAATCCATGACCTCATTTAAGGATGTTTTGAATGTGTCAATTTTGTTAACTAATCAATTATTCACATACCACTATAGGCATAACTATTTTCTCTTTTAAGGATATTTAGACCACATCACACCATCCTCAAGGCTTGATATGATCATCTCATTACCAAAAACATAGTTCTATATGCTATGAAACACAACAAGTAATACATTTCATATAAAGGAACAAAAAGGTACACTAAGATCAAATATCAGGAGCCAAACAAAATCAAATGGTCATAATCAATAAAAAATTAGGTCCACTCATGCACCCACATGAAACTCATTGAAATCATGGGTTAATAAATCATAAAAACTCATCATTCCAAAATGAAAAATTATCCCAAAAATCGTAAGGAACTTTCAATGCCTAGTGTAGATAGGATGGATTTGTTGTTTAGTTTAGATTCATGTGATTCGCATTATGAAAGTATGACCAAGGGGAATTGATTGTGAGAGCTTCCCAAGGTAGGGTCTTTTATTAATGAATTGTTGTTTTGAATGACCATAGGTATTGACTATGAGAGCTATCATGGGGGCATTGACCAGATGGGTTAGACCATGATAACTACCCATGGGATCGACATTTACTGAATGTGGGACCATAGGTCAATGACTATGAGAGATTCTATAGGGTTATTATAATTTATTATTCTTATGCAGACTAAGGGGTATTGACCATGAGAGCTACATAGGTGGTCATAGTATTTGATTAATGATATATAGGAACAAAGGTGTTAGAGAATGTGATATTTCCTAGAAGTTCATTATTATTTATTGATTAGATTTTGTGTGAAACCAAATGGGATTAGATAGTGAAAACTTTCCTAGAGGGTTTATTGTGAATAATTGACTGTTTGTGACAAGTCTACCAAGACAAATAACAATCTTGGAATAGGTCTTACTAGCTAGTTTAGATGGTATTTTGAGACATCTATTTTTCTACTATATAGGGGATATAGAGCATAGGCTAAATCCCAAGGTAAAATTATTCTATGGATTGAATAATAAATAAATTTAAATTAATGTAATTGAAAACTGTAGGATTGTTTACTTTTGAGTACTTCCTAGTTTATGGTTTCATTTCTACATATTACCTGCTATATATATTCGCTGATAGTTAGGCACAGATCTTTTGGTGGTTTCCTATTGGGATTCTTCTCACACCCTATTTGGGTCATGCTTTTGGACCCAAAATGATTATATTGTTTTATGTATAGACTAAGGAAATCTCCCTTGTTCATCTGATACTTGATTGCTGTCAGAGATGGAGAGCATGGGACCATGTGAAGGCTTGTGATGTTGTTGGAGTTTACTATTTTTTGTACTTTGGTTTTAGTATTGGATTTCCCGCATTGTAACTTGTTTTTTTTTACTTTCTTAGATACATGTGACATGTATCATTTATTTATATATGTTGCAGTTTGTTATACTATCAGTATTCCACTATTTCATTATATTGTATGGTATTATTACTTCCTCTATTGTCTGTTATTATTATTTATCTATGTATACTCTTCAAATGATGGCATATCATTCCCACTATCATACCTTGGCCCTCACTGCTAGTCAAAAACCTTTGTCATTTGGGGAAATTTTCTTGAGGTCATGTGACAAACCAGGTTCGAGGCAACTTTGGACAGTACCCGAAACCGAGACGTTACAAAGTGGTATGATTGGGTGTTTCTTTCTTTATTTTTCTTACTATTTTCAGCCTATAAAAAGTATAGAAATGAATTAGTGGTTGGTAATAAGTTTTTCCTGGGAATAGATAACTCATGTACATGGAAAAGATATGTTTCCTCGAATATTTCAATTTTTATGGTTTTTCAAATGTTATAGTTGATTTGATTTCTCCATTGGGTGACTTAATTGTTTTGTGCTATTATCATTGATATTATTTAGGTTTTATTTCTATTTCAACTTGAAGAGATGTGGGTATGTTATCTCATGCATCATATAGGAACTTGCTAGATATCAGATGTTAGGAATTCTTGTTATGCCATTTAGGGTGAATTACTGATTGCTTGTTGTTGTAATAGATGTTGTGCTAGATATTCAAACTATTGTGATAGAATACATTCTATTTTGGTAGGGTATTGGAATATTTAATATTTAATTTAGATGGACACCAAAAAAATTTCCCTGATGTGTTATGGGTCCTCTTGGATCGGAATTTGGTGGATCATGTATTAAAATTAATTGAATTTTGTCAAGGTATGATATGAATAAGGATTCCAAACATTGACTCCTAAGAGTATCGGGTCTCACGGGTTAGAATTTGTCATTCCTTGGAAGAAATTTTATGTTTTTAAGGGTTTTGAAGAAGTTTTAGAGGGATTCTATTCAAAATCATAGACAACATGACGTGTGGTGTTAGGAACACATGCCATGTATTCTTCTGTTCTGTAAGAAAAAACTTTTATTATGTACATGTCGTGTAGTATATGAAAACGTCATGTAATGCTGGATCATGTGACTAGATATGTGAGCAGAGACAAATAGTTGGGAAACTTCTGGTAAAACATGTCATGTGTAGATCTTACACATCGTGTGTAGAAAACCATGTATCTGTCTGTGTGACCAATGACACGAGTGGATAAAACTTAGGGTGTACACACTATGTCCCGTTATTACACACTATGTAGAGTCGACCATATCTTTGATCGTGTGACTAATGACACTAGTAGTTAAAAGATAAGTAGTACACATCGTGTCTAGGGTGAATACACCCTGAAGTGTTTCCCAAGAGAGAACCATGTGGTTCGTGCCATGTAGAAGTACTTGGGAAGGAGAGAAAATTCAAGTACACATCGTGTCTTATGAGGCACATGCTATGTGTAGGGGTGTTACACAATCAAGATTGGAAGAGGTACACTATATGTTAAATTCTTAAGGGAACACACCATGTACAGTTCATACACACCATGTAGACCTTTTTTATTAAAAACGAGTGTTTTATTCTACAATTCCTTTCTCGAACTTATAAGTTGTTTTCCTTGATAATCATGAAATGAGGTGTGCGCTTGACCATAAAGATTCATTACAATGAGACGTCCTCCAGTTGTACGCTAGGTGCTAGGGGATGAATAAACATCAGAAATCATAGATCATGGACTAATAGTAGATCCTTGCATCGTGCCCATCTTGGAACCAGTTTTTATACTGGACGCAGGTGATAATGCGTAGTTTCATGAAGGATTTTTTAGGATGTTAGATATTTTCTAGGGAACACCGCATCCTACCTCGTATATGGAAGAGTTGACGAGGGTGTTTCAACATCAGCATCCTTCCAATTTCTCTGGTGATGGAGGACCACAAGATGAAGAGTAATGGTTAGAGGCCATGCTTTCTATCATTGAGTATCTAGAGATAGCTCCTGAGAGGAGGGAGAAGATCACAACGTACAATCTATATGAATCCTCCGAGATATGGTGGGATGTTATCTCAAAAGTGGGACGTCATCGAGATGTGGTTTGGGAAGAGCTTTAGAGGACCTTATTTGACTAATTATACCCCAAGATGTTTAATGTTCATCGAGCCTGAGATTTCATGCATTTGGACTAGTGATCTCTTTCCATGATGGATTATTCATCCCATTTTATAGAGCTTCAGTGCTTACAACCTGTTCTTTGAGGTGACGAGTTATCATTGGCTAGGCAATTTGAGGATGGTCTCAGGTATGACATCCAATTTCAAGTGAATGTCTTCAGGCTGAATTCAGTGACAACTATTATGAACTAGGCACTGATTACAGAGCATAATATGAGATAGTTGGGAGCTGCAATCCAGGGTGGTTTAGCATCCAGGGTTGGTACTCCATTAACAGATACCAAGAAGTGACATAGGGAGCTATCACACAATGTTTATTCAGGTAGTCAGGTTGTATGCTACGAGCGGGGAGAGTGCGCACACAATACCATAGTTCCCGAGATACCCAGATGAGTTCTGATCGTGTGGAAATATGAGTCATATTCATCATTTTTATAAGATTTCCTCATGAGTAGTGGGTGATAGGTGTTCTTTTATGACTCCACCTTCAGGAATAGAGCCATGAGTTTCTCATCAGTCCGGGAACTAGAGTTCGTTAGTCCATACAGGCTGAGGAGGTGGTCATGGATGTGGTGGTTAGGCTACTAGTTTTCAGTGATAGTAGGGTGGATCAGCTCAGGGTAGTCAGGCAGGGTGACAGGGTCACGGTAGTGGTCATAATTTTGTAGTAGTCCTGACCCAGAAAAAGAAGGATCTCAGACCCTATACTGTCAGAGGTACGATTTTAGCTTTCTTAGTTCTATCTTCTTCACATTTTGATAGTAGGGATTCCAATATTTTTATATATTTTGTATTTTTCGATATCATTTGGATCTGAATTTTTACTTATGAGGATTTTGTGATTCTAGAAACTTCGTAGGGGATTAGGAAGGCTAGTGTGCATCAGTGCAAGGATTTCCCTCTTGAGGTTTGTGGGTGTCACTTCTTAAGAGACCACTATGTATTAGAGATGACTATCTATTATGTCTTTCTCATAATGGACTGATAGTATCCTTTCAGGATTTTGTTCGCTGTTATTTCCATAGGGTGAGTTTTACATCACCAAAGGGTGGGTATCTTCTACACAAGGATGAATGGGATGTCCAGGTGAGCAGAACTAGACCCAAGCATCATCGGTTTGAAGGAATTACCATCCAGGTTACTAATTTATATCTAGATAACTAGGGGACTTCACAGATGGATATTCCTCTAGTGGAGGATCATTTCATTGATGGCTTTACAAAAGTATTTTCAGGTTTAACTCTAGAGAGAGGGGTATATTTATTTGTTTAGGTTGTTCCAAGAGTGGAACCAGTGTTTGTTACTCTTTATAGGATGGCTACACTAGAGTTATAGGAGCTCAAGAATATGTTAGAGGAGTGGTAGGAAAAAGGTTGCATCTGACCTAGTACTTCTTATTAGGGTTCACCTATCCTTTTTGCAAAGAAGGCATACGGTGCCATTAGACATTGTTTAGATTATCGGCTATTGAACTAGATGATGATTAATAATTGATATCCCTTAACAACGATTGATGACATATTTTTTCATCTTTGAGGAGCCTGAGTGTTCTTGAAGATTGACTTCAGATCCTGTTATCATTAGTTTTGCATTAGACCAGCAGATATACCTATTATAGGATTTTGGGGTAGGTATATTCTATAAGAGTATGTGGTTATGCCATTCAATCTCACGAAAACAACAGAACATTTCATGGAATTGATGAACTGAGTGCTCAATCCTTACTTGGATTCATTTTTTTGTAGTCTTCGTGGACTATATATTTGTGTACTCCCACACCTGACATGACCATTCCACCAATCTTTAGATCATTATGAGTATACTGAGAGAGCATTAGTTATATGTAGAGCTGTCAAAATTCCACTTTTGGATGGATCAGATTCACTACTTGGGTCATGCTATCTTAGATACAGGAGAATTAATAGACCCAGAGAAAGTGAGAGTAGTAGTTTACTGGGAGCATCCAAAGAACTTCTTTTAGGTATGTAGTTTTATGGAACTAACTAGTTTCTAAAATTACATTATAAATGACTTTCCACACTTAGAAGTTCCACTGACGAACCTAACAAAGATGTATGTAAAGTAAAAATGGATAGATTAATACGACTCATCCTTTCAAGAGTTGAAATGGAGATTGACATCAGTACTGAAACTGATTTTTCAGTATTTGGGAAAGATTTACACCATTTACTATGATTCATAATATATTGGGCTGGGATCAGTGATTATGCAGGGGGGAGGTGTCATTGCATAAGGGTCTTGGAAAGTGAGGACATATGAGAGGAATTACCCAATGCAGGATCTCGAGTTAACTGCAGTTTTACATGGTTTACGCTATAAGAGACATTATATTTTATGAGATCATTTTTTGGTGCTCCCTAACCAAAAAAGATGAAAGTATATATTTACTCAGCATGATCTGAATTTTAGATAGTGAATGTGGGTTGATTACCTTCACTTTTTTGACTTTGAGCTTGCCTACACGTCGGGGAATGTCAATAGTGTGGCTAATGCATTGAGAAAGAGGACTCAGATAAAAGAATTTCCGGAGGCCAGCAGTGACTGGTAGCTTATCAATATGTTCTCTGAGATGTAGTTGGAGGTTAAAGACAGATTGGGGCATACGTTTATTTCTTCTATATCTCTTACCTCAACTCTACTAGATCGAGTGGGAATGAGGTAGGTATTATATTCCAAAGGCCTATTCCTACGGGAGAGTGTGTTAGGAGAGGACCCTACTTCTGTCTGGACTGTAGTCAAGGATGAGATCTTGTGTTTTCATGAATACGTATGGGTTTCAGTAGAAATATGTGAGGAGTTGATGTAGGATTTTCATTCCTTAGTTTGGGAAGTTTATCCTGGTGTCACCAAGATGTATCGGGATCTACACCATAAGTATTGGTGTTCAGGTATGAAGAGGGATGTTGCTAGTTTTGTTATAACATATTCTACATGTCAGTAGGTGAATGTGGAGAATCAGTTACCAGCAAGGCTTTTAACACAGTTACCCATTCCCGAGTAGAAATGGAATGACGTCGCGAAGGATTTCGTGATGGGTTTACCATGGTCACCTAGAGGGAATGATGTGGTTTGGGTTGTTGTTGATAGACTCATGAATGTTTCAATTTCATTCCAATCAAGGAGACCTTCAGTGTTGATGATCTTGGATGGTTGTACATCCAAAATATTGTACATTTTCATGGAGTTATACACTCTATCATCTCAGATAGGGACGCCCGATTTACTTCTCTATCTGGTAGGGACTACATATGGCTTTAGGAACACATGTACTTCTAAGTACAGCTTACCAAACCCATATAGATGGAACGTCTGAGCATATGATACAAGTTTTGGTGGAAATTCTCCGATCATGAGTCCTAGAATTCGAGGTCTCTTGGAAGATACATATACCACTAGTTGTTTTTCCTAACAATAACAGTTTTCAAGTGATGATTGAGATGGAACCTTTTGAGGATTTATATGGTAGGCCATGTTGATCACCCCTATGTTGGCTGGAGGTAGGAGAGGTAGCTATGCTATGACCTCATCTTGTCAAGAAACCACTAAGTAGGTGGAGTTGATACTGAAGAGGATGGCTACTAGACAGTTTCACCATAAATCTTATGTTGGTTGACGAAAATGACCTATGGAGTTTGAGGGTATAGATCAGGTTTTCTTATGTGTCACACCGATGTTGGGACATAGGAGGACTTGGTGACATGGGAATCTTTCACCGATCACTAATGTAGAAAACATTTTTTACATCTCTTTTTTTAAAAAATTTACATTGGTTTTCGCCAACGTTATTAAAGGATACGTTATAAATATTGTTTTTTATGTCGGTTCTACAACAACTGACATTTTAAATCTATAATGGAACTGATTTTTTACATCGGTTTTTTAATAACTGTCATGGTATATTATTTATTATGTCAGTTATTAAATGATCGGCACTAAAAAAATGTTCCAGATGTAGATTTTTTATGTCAGTTATTCAATAATTGATGTAACAAACTATATACTATGTTGTTTATTAAATAATTGATATAAAAAATCCTGATTATGTTGTATTTTATTCGTTTTATATTTAATAACTGACATAAAAATCAATATACCACGTCGGTTATTTAATAACCGACGTAAAAAATACTGATTAAGAAACATTTTTGACATTTTTTATTTAATAATCGATGTAAAAACATTATACCACGTCGATTTTAGATAACCGAGGTAAAAAACCATTATCCATATCATTTTTTACATCGGTTAGAAAATAACCAACAAAAAACACTTTTTTAAAAAAAATAGTGAAACCATTCTCTGCACTGCCGAAGAAGACATGAAACAAGCATAACTAGACCAGAACCAAACTAGAAAAACAAGTTGAACTAGACCAAAACAAGAAGAAAAAGTAGAAAAATAAAACCTTCACATTTAAAACATAAAATATCCACTATAATCAAACCTAAATCAAACCAAATAACTACCAAATACACATTTACAATTACAACATTCAAAATTACATTTTACACTACAGATAAACTAAAATACCATCAAACCTATAAAATAATCTGAACATTCCACTTGTAAGTGTTTGAACTCTTGATCACTATAAGTATTAGGGTCATAAAATAGCTATAAATTAAAAAGGAAAGTTGTTGACATATATAATAAATAGATCAAATAGAATAGTGAGGAATATTTTATTAGGAAATATAACCTCGTCAAACTTCAAAATTGTTCTAGTTGTAATTATTTCATACATAAATATTAACATATAATATCCACATTCGACGAGGCCTTGTTTTTTATGACTTTTTTTTAAATGAGTTTGTCAATTCAAAATATCATATTTATGTAATACATCAAAAATGTAGATTTTATAATTGGATATTTTCCTTTACCTTTTAATATTTGGTCTTGGCACTCTTTTTCATTGTGTTTTTTTTAAATTAGTTTCATACCCTACTATAAAATAATATCAATGAGTTATATTTAAAATTCATTATAATATTAACAATTTTTATGAAATTGAAAACAAATTTTCCATCATATTCTTAAAATTTTCTCCTGCATCGCTATGGAGAGATAATATCTAATAAACTGTTTTATCCCATGGAAAAACACATAACATCCAATGGTATTTGATATAAAATAAAATGTAAGTTTAGTGATTTTTAGGGTAAAATATAAATCACACTTTGTGAGATATATGTTTTATACATCTACTAAAAGTAATCAACCAACAATGTGTGATTATATTCTGTTCAAATCTTTCATCAATATAAATTGTTCTTTGTCCTCATCCAATGCATGCGCTTTAGGGGAAATCAACTGTGGGTCCATGAATCCATATATATGTGTTTTCTCATTCTTATCAAAAATGTAATGAATATACCTAATAAAAAATAGACATAAGTATACATTTTTTATAAATTTCATGTAGGGAAAGAATTGTGTTAAGACTTACATGGAAAAAAACACCACATTTATGGCCAACTTATCTCTAGTACCATGATCCATGATATCATTTTTCATAATCCCCACATCTATTTCGCATCCAAAAACAAGAGCTTCCTTTGGGAACCTATAATGAGCCGCCAAAAAATTTGAATATCTTGAAAATCTGACAAGACTACTAGAATTTGTATCTAATGTCATATCCATTTGTCTTTGTTGTTGCCTATACAGTTTTTCTTTAATATTAAAGTATTCCTGTAAATAAATAGATAAATATATTAACCTTCAATTGTTAAAAAAATTAATACAAAAATAAAATAAAAGATATAACATACACATACCTTTATGGTAACGGGTCAAAGAAGTTTGGATGGTCAAACTAAAAAGTGGTCAATACTTTGTCCAAATGTCGTCACCTCATCTATAGGTAACATTACTTGAGAAGATATATCTATAATATCCTATACAGTTACCCTATGCTCTATAACATTAATTATTGGTGATGAACTATATTTACTATATAATATATCACCCCATATGAAACTATAGGATTGTGAGGATCATCAACATATAACTCACAATAATGAGGAAGTTGTGGAGGAGGGGTGTAGGAGTAAGATAAAAATGGGTTTCGTAGGCCTAGTTGGAGGATAGATAATGGGTTCTGTATGTGGGGGAGTGGGAGATGATGGTGGAGGTGGAGGATAAAAAATGGGTTCTGCAGGCGGAGGTTGAGTAGTGGGAGCTGCAGTCTAAAATTTTCTTTACATGCCTACAAACATAGACTGTACTGATGATCTGATTTTTTCCTCCATCATTGCATTAATGTTATGAACTTCAGCCTCAAAATATTCTTTTTTTTTATAAATACCCTCAACGAAAGAGTCTAAAGAAGGTGGAAACATTTATCTTACTGATCCACCCATCAGGTATCCTCGTACATGACCTATGTGTTCGGGCATTCCCAATAGTACATATAAAATATCTTACCTCCCTATAGCTATAAATACCCCCTGTGTTCTCTGCTCCTCAAGAAAATTCGTTATGAATTAATTGAAAATTTCTTTAATGTTTCCAAGTATATAAAAAATATTATTAACTTAAATAAATAAAATAAAAATCTTACAATCTTCTTAGGTACGATCCTAAAGTCTTCTGTAATGTATAGCCCATTTTTTCCATATGAGTCCTCTTACATTTTTCATTTCTAGATGGAGGGGATAGAGGGGAAACCTCTCGAGATCATGATGACTCAGCTATATGTTTTTGTAATTTTTTTCCATCATTTATTCTTCCAATAAAGTATACCCTCCCAAAGATAAATTATAAGGGTATAAATTTTTATATTGGATCTCCTAATGATATTTCCTTGTTTTCTGTAAATTAAGAATAATAAATCACTAAAAAATCCTTACTAAGATCATTAATATAAGAAAAATTATAAAATTTTACATTTTACTTACCAAAAATGATTCATTTCTTCTACTTTCAACAAAGTCATTCTATGTTCCTTCATCTATAAATGGAAATATATAAGATAGATTGTCTTGTTTCCTATGACCAAAAATGAAATCAGATGTGATGGTTGATTTGAAATCCCTCCATCTCCCAGCATCCATTGATAAAAATTTCTTCTTGACTCCTCTAGTGTTTGGAATATCAAATTTCATCTAATAAAGAATATGGAAAACATATTATATGATAAAAATTTAATGATTATTCAAACAATAAAAAATATTTTACCAAAATTGTCTCCCACAACTGAGATAGTGTCTCTTTGTACACACTTTTCCAATCATTATACAAAATGCTTACTTTGATTTTACCATGAGTTGATAAAAAACTCTTAAAATCATTTTCATTTGGACCTCTAAGAATATCATTTTCATCAAACTCTGTGATTATCCTATAGGTTCTGGCTATGGGAAAGTGATAGTTTTGGTAAACATGTGCTACCACATTTACCAACTCTTGAAATCTTATTTTCCATTGTGGGAGCACATGAAGAATATTGGGGAACATCAAGAAGATAATGTGAATATTCCTCCCCAGACATATGATCATGATACTTATCTCCATAATTTTGTGGTTGATAAAATGATTTATCTGTCATTATCCTTGAAATCAAAAAAGAAAAAATTAGTTCACAAAGATATAAATTCAAATATTACAATACTAATGTAAACAAAAAAATGAAAAATTGAACTAAGTTACATAATAGTAAACATGGTAAGAATGGTAATGCACGGTAAATATTTTTCCCTCACATATACACTCATCAGCAAGACATATTATCCTTTTTTTCATCATTTGAATTAGTAAATAAATTTTTAAAACAAGTAATTCTAGGAAGACACCAAAATACCTTGGTGGGGATCTCTCTAATCTCAAAATCAGCCTGTGATTTTTCTTTCAATTTATAATGTGATGTCCCACATTTAGAAGAGTCTGACAGAAATTCATATTCTTTCCTATATATTATATAGTCATTCGAATAGGAATTTATTTTCATGTATTCCAATCACATTACGCATAATATTTTCTTGGATAAATAATGTGAATCTGGAAGATCATTGTCTTTTGGAAGATTTACTTTCAATAATTGTAGCAGCTCTGTAAAACTCTTGTCACCACATCCATGTTTCTCTTTTAGGTTAATAAATATTAACAATGCCAACAAAACTGTAAAATATGTACAACCAAGATAGAGTGATTTTTTGAATCAACATATAGATTCTCAATTTTCAGTTCTATCTCAATTTTTTTATTGCAATATAACTAATCATTTTATCAATTTCATCTAAGTTACCATCTTTCAAATCATCATCATCAGTAGATCTAATTTTTTTTCTAATTTCACCATGCCAAATATAAGGGTTTTAACTTAGATTAACACCATGACAAATCATATGATATTTGATCTCTCTATTTTTCTACTTCATCATATTCAAAAATTTTAAGCATGGACAAAGGAACCTATCATTTCTTGGAACATTTCAATTAGAAAATTTCAAGTCACCAACACCTTCCTCATATTTTTTAATCATTCGATGTTCCATAATCCAACATTGACTCATTATTAACTATAAAAAATACCAAAATTATACATCTTGTTTAGATAAGCCAATTTTATTTTTATATGAAATATATCATAATTTCAATGTAAACAATTTTTGAAATATAAAATAATTATATTCGTATTCAAAAAAGATATTCAAGGAAATAATTTTAAAAGGAAAATATAGTTATATATAATAATTTTATATTTATATAAAATATGACATAATTTGAAAGTAACACAATGTTGAAATAAAATATAAAACAAATATATGTGTATTTGAAAATTATAAGGATATTTTTTTAGCAGAAAAATATTTTCTTCATTTCATGTAATTTTGAAGGTCACATATATGAGTTTTATCATTTTTATTGAATTTATTGTGGAGAATGGTATTGTGTATAGTCAAAATTGATTTGATGGGTAAGTTTATATTGATCGGTTTTGAGACACTTTTTTAAATTGATTTATATAAGACTCAAAGTACATTCCTTGAGAGGAACCTAGATTATCTTTGGAAGGTTGTGCAAAAATCCTATTTAAGGTATGTTGACATGTTGTTTAGGGGGATACTTATCTAGTAATAAATAGTTAATGAATGCAGTGCTAAATAAATAAGCAACCATGAATAATAATACTATGTTATAATATATACTAGCAATCAGTATAAAATATGTACTACATACAACCTGACCATATAAGAAAATAATTAAACAAACAAATGACCCAACTACTATAGGAAAAATGAGTACATATTCATCACAAAACACCTGGGAAAATATAACTTCTTTTTTTATAAGTAGTAATAACAAAAAAATTAATGTGTTATATAAAATTAAAAGGGTTCTAGGGTATATAACCAATGTCTTCATGATATATGTATGGCGATTTTATATTTAAATATGAAAGAAGCTGACCAATGTAACATAGTGATAAATTCCCAACAATTTCATATCAAGGATAAGAAAAAACATGTCAAATAATGATATTATGAAATAATCCAATATTTTTCTATATTTTAAAAAATGAAATCACAAATCCTAAATAAAGGTCATCCGTGAAAAATAACAAATGAAATCAAGTTGTGTGAGGTTTACTTGAAAGTTGTGAGTCTGTTTGATAGATTTGATGATAAAAACGTGAAGAATGATGCTGAAGAAATGAGTTTAGGGAGCCCATGTTTCAAGAAACGTTTATATGATTTATACACAATAAAGATGATTCATAGGTCGCCCAATCGAAAAATACAGACTGACACAATACAGTGCTTGATAAATTTTTAAAAGGTTTGTCACGTCAGTTATTTAATAAAAAATGTGGTATATTATTATTTTTATTACATTTATCACATTATTTATATATTAACCAACGTGATAAACATATTTTTATGTCTTATCTTTTATAAATTATGTTATAAAGGAAACATTTTACATCGGTTATAAAATAAATGGCATTATAAATCAGATTAATCCCATCAGTTATTTTAAAACCTACATGACAAATCATTATTGTTTATTTTTCACATTAACTATAATATTGTTGATGTCAAAAATAGATTTATCACATAATTTATAATATAACCAAGGTGACAAATCAAATATTGTAATTTTCGACGTCTGTTATAATTTAACCGATGTGATAAATCAACTTTTACAGCTTTACACGTCAGTTATTTATTACCGAAGTAAAAATTACAATGTTAAAAAAAAATTCTCCACTATGGGTGATATGTAGAGTTGGTTGAAGTTTTGGAGAGATCCTGAATGGTTCCCTATCAATTTCACTTACCTTAGATGTATTGGGATATGCATGACGTCTTACATTTTGCTCATCTACTTCGTTACTTTTGAGACTCATCTTGTGTTTTCCAACCCGAGGAGGTATAGTTGGAGGTGGATGAATCTGTTGAGGAATACCCTATTCAGATTGTAGATTGCATCATGAAGGTTCTTTGTGGCCAGTATGTTCCTTGGATACTAGTTTTATGGCATCAAGGGATAGTACAGGATAAGACTTTGGAGAGGGAGGTTGACATTTGATCAAAGTGGCTGGAGTTGTTGGAAGTTTCTTTTTGCCACCCTTGGAAGGGAAATTTGGGGAATAATTTCCTTATGAAGGTATGTTTGTAAGAACCAGAATCTTCATTTTAGGTATGGATCTTTACTTTGGGTTATTTTGATGAAAGATGATGAAAGTGGAAATTTTCTATTTACACTCAATATACTCCTGAGTATATGCCATGTAACTGTTTGTCGTGTATAGTTGTGTACTGGCTGTGTAATGACCATGTACATGGCCGTGTAGGTGACCTGTAAGACTGGCTAAAGTGGGGGAAAGTTGATGCATGTACACGGTGTGTACATTAAATTAAAACTCGGTGTACTTTTCTTCTTAATTGATGAATCAGATCAAGGTCACGTCTCATCACTAGAATGGAAATCTTCTTCCTATTTCTTGTACATGATAGTTTTGTATGACCAATGATCTTAGAGCTCCTCTCGTTCCTCCATCTAAGCTCCGATTGAGACGTCGACAGGTGTGTTGGATTACTGCCTATCTTTGACATTCTAGGCCGATTCAAGGGCCGATGTTTGAGAGTGTTCATTGTGCCACATCAATGTAGGTGGTTTGTTTTTTTCTTTGGTTGTCTTTGGATTATATGTGCTAAATGTGTTGAATACCCTTGTTTAAGGTAATGCGTGTTTTGGAATTTAACCATGCTTAATGTCTGCTATGGTTTGTTTGATCGAGAAAGGGTTATTGAATGTGCATAATGGTTACTACCTTGATTATGGATGTGTTTCCCATGTTTGATTGGTTCTGGTCATTGGGTCTAGAAAACATGTTAGGCTGCTTATTTTTCAATTCCCAGTGTGGTTAGGATAAAAATTCTCTTTATTTGAGATACATGTGATTCATGTTATGAAAGTATAACTAGGGGAATTTACATTGAGAGCTTCCCAAGGTAGGGTCCTTTATTTATGAATTATTGTTATGAATGAACAGAGGTATTGACTGTGAGAGGTATCGTGGGGTTATTTACCAGAGGGATTAGACCGTGAGAGCTACCCCAAGGATCATTATTAAATGAATTTCAGACCATAGGTCATTGACTGTGAGAGCTTATAGAGGTTTATTACAATTTATTGTTTCTTTGAAGACCAAGGTGTATTGACTGTGAGAGCAACCCAGGTGGTCATTCTATTTGATTAGTTCTATATGGGACCAATGTGTTTACACCATGTGAGAATTCCCAAAGGGCCATTTTTATTTATTGATTTTCTTTAGTGTGAAACGAGAGGGTATTATACTATAAAAACATTCGAAGTGGATTTATTATGAATAATTAATTGTTTTTTACGAGTATTATATGCCAAAGAACAAGATTTGACTCAGTCTTACTTGTTTGTTTAGATGGTTTTCTAAGGCATATGTTTTTCTATTATATAGGGGGATACAGAGCTTAGGCAAAATATTGAGGTTACATTTTTCAATGGATTGAATAATGAATAAATTTAAATGAATGTAATTGAAAACTGTAGGATTGTATACTTTTGAGTACTTCCTAGTTTATTTATTAATTTTTGCTTATTATCTATTGTATATATTCATTGGCAGTTAGGCATAGATATTTTGGTGGCTTCCTACAAGGATTCATCTAACAACCTATTCAGGTCATGCTTTTGAACCCAACCAGATTATATTATTGCAGGTATAGATAAGGGAAAATGCTCATCTTCATTAGGTACCTGATTGTTGTTGGAGATGGAGAGCATGGAACTAAGATGAGGATTTCTATGTTGTTGGAGTATACTATTTTTAGTACTTTGGATTCAGTATTTTATTTACAGCATTGTGACTTTTTTGGATTATTTAATAGAACATGTGACATGCATAATTTATTTATATATGATGTAGTTTTTTATACTATCAGTCTTCCACTGTTTACATCTACATTATAGTATTACCACTTATTCTATTGTATATTATTGTTATTTCATTGTGTATACTCTTCCAATGTGGGAATAGTTTCCCCACTATCAGACCTTGTTTGTCACTGCTAGTCATTAGCCTCTAGCATTTGGGAAAATAATCTTGAGTTCATGTGACCGACATGGTTTGGGGCACCTTGGGTGGCACCTGGAATCGGGATGTTACATGTGGTGTACTAAGAGCCACCGCCATAGTGAAGGTTAATCCACTAGGGCGCAAAGTTATATGAGAAGAAACTGACACAGTGCTTTGTGGAACACCACAACACATGGTCGAGCTAGAAGAAGACCACCATGGTGTAGTACCGAGTGATATGGAATGGATAGTTCGAAAAAATTCACCTACTTAGTAGGTATAATTTGGTGTAAAACTAAAATGGAACTAAAATTATTGTTGTCTAGGGAGTGGTTTATGGTGTGGAGTTGTCTAAACAACCATTCATAGCTCCTACAATCGATGTGAAATGAAGGTGGAAGAACTTGTATCAACAATGGATCATTGAAGATTAAATTTTTGTGAAAAAACATCCTAAATCCTCAATAAATAACCCTCATTAAATCTAATATTCATTCGATAAATTTAAAATGTAACAACATATTCAACAATTTAACTCTCTAAGATCAATGACTGATTAATGACTACTCCAGATATTTGTAATTGACAACGACGGTTGTATTGTGGCTTGGTATAAGACTCTATAGTGAGGCCTCCTCAAATACAAACTCCATGGACAAGGATATTATATAATCTCCTTAAAATAGCATAACATTGGATTAACACATTTCTATTGTATTGTGTCTTTGATTCCACATAACACTATGGTACAAGCACTTATTCTATAGTATAGCCAAACCCTCTATGGAATAGTCATATATGTAATGGATTATCTACTAAGAAATTTCAGAAAATTCACATTATACCTTCCCAAATTCCCCAATCATTTAACCAACATGATCTAAACTAAAATTTTAGAGGATAAGGAAGAAAAAAATAAATTCCTTGAAGAAAAAATGGAAAAATAGGAACTAATGATCCACCCTCTTAAAGACTTCAAATCCTCATGAAACTTTTATAGGGTTTATTCATGAACAACTCATACCATTGATCTTGAGTGTCAGCTTATCTCTCCCATGTCTCTACTTGGATTGTTCCATGCTGCCACAAAATATGGAATGGTTCTACCATATTTCCACGAAGTACCTTATACATCGGGTCTATAATATTCAATGGATACTCCTCATATAATTCATCTAGTTTCAACACAGTTTCTTCATAGTCTATAAAATTCACAATATCATGCATGTACCTCAAAATCATAGTAATGGGAAAGAAATCATGCATTCCTTGACAACATGAATGAAGGTAGAGAAAATATGTAACTTCCACAACCCGCTCAATAATCTTGAAGGTTCCCATATAATGTAGTGCTATCTTGACTTTCTTCCTCATACATTGGTTCAATAATCGAGGAGTCACTCTTAAGATAATGTTTTTGTATGTGAACTCTACCAAGACTACATGATCATACCATTATTCATCAATGACTAGAATGAATTGTCAAATCATATAATCTGATATTAAAATAGTCTTCTTAGACTATATGTCTGCCTGAGGATGGTACACTATACTCAATCTTAGCTCAATCATTATGTACTTCGGCACTCCCTACCAAACTGTGATGTAAAATCAACTGAAAATAATTCTTTTGGGAACTCCATGTATATAACACTGCGATATTGTGTGAAATATATTTTTTATAATAAATTTATTCATTTAATTTTTTTCAATTTTATGCAACATCATGTTTAGATTGGGTAACACACAACAAAAATTTTAGCATGTGTTATACACAACACTGAGTTTATGTTTCATTATAGATAATTCCAAGTTTATCTCTTTTTATGCAGAACTAAATTTTTTTATGAAACATGACATACAATTTAAATATTTTAATTTAAGAATTTAGTAATCACCTAGATGTTTGAATAATTTTTATGGATAGTATTAACTAAATTAAAAAAATATATGGTTTAAACATGTGTATAAAATTTATTCTTATGTGAACAATTAATTAGAAGTGACTTTATAAACAATTTGAAAATATAGGAAATTTTTTCTATAAAAAAACTATTTTTATACACACAAACACATTTTACTACAACAAATAAAAAATATATATTTTAGTGAATGATATAAATAATATTAAAAAATTACATATTCAATCAAAATTTTAACATTCATCATAGGTGTTTTACGGACATGAGATAAGTATAAATCTAATTTTATGTTTAAAAACTATATTTTTCAAGAAAATATTTTTTCACCTTTTGTGCACTTATATTAAAAATAATATTTACCGCATTTATTTTTTAAAAAAAATACATACTTTATTTTTAAAATCATCATGTCAAAATTATATTTCTTTTTATTATTTTGAATATTCTGAAAAGATAAATTTTTCAATAAATAGTAAAAAACACTTGTTTTTATTAAGAATTTTTATTTCTTTAAATTAATTTAAAAACATATAAATAATTTTATGATGGATTTAAAAGTATGATTAGCTAAATTATAAATCATTTAATCAAATTTATATAATTTTAATCAATTTATTGTTGAATTTTGTTATAAAACATATAAAATTTTGATCATTACCTCTTTTAAAAATCGATTTCTCATCGCGTCTAATGGTTTATTTATAAATTAATTTTTTTCATGTATTTTAACGGAATTTTGAAAAATGGATTAAAAATTTGTCTTCAAAATAAATTATATTTTTGAAAAATTTCAGTTTAATTTTTTTCTATTATGGATAGTAAATGTAGTAAAAATTAATTATAGAGGTTAAGGTTAAAACGAGTTTACCCACGGTTAAGCTTAAAATATAATGGGTAAAATAACCATTAAACATATATAAAACCCACTTTATCATCTTATTTCTACCTTATCACATTTGTGGCAAGATAATGTTTCTTTTGTCTTTGTAGAATGTTAAAAATGTGGGTTCACCTATTTCTTTTCAAGAATTATTGGTGTATTACTCCCCTAGTTATTAAAAGGTCACCCCCTCTCCTCTCCAATTAACACTTAAAATAACTATTGATTCCAAAAATACTGACCCAAATCACTTATTTGATTATATCATATCATCACAGTGGCCTTATTTTGGTATTAAAGTCAAACTAAAACTCTTTTTGGTGGAAATTAAAAGAAGTTGTCTAAAGAATAGGTAATGTCCCAAATCGAGCATTATATTTAATTTATTCATCCATGTAGTTAAATTATAATTAAACCATGATGATATAAGAACCTAAAAATCACATATGTAATGATATTTTTTTAATTTATGTTTATTACATACAACTATCTCAACTTCTATAAATGGTATATGAAATCATCATTCGTGTGTACGGCAGACTATCATCTTGCGACCCAATTTATTCTTTTTCCATCACCACCTATCACAGATGGATATAATTACAGATTTAATTTTTATATATGTTATTTAGGATATTATTATAAACATTTAATTATAATATCACATCTTTCTGCTTACCTCTAAACTCATGGGGAAAACAATAGCGCCATTCGTGTGCAATGCGGACTACCACATCGCGAAGCATTGTGATTCGTTTTCATGTACACATTACATGGAAGGTAATAAAGAATTTTTTAAATAAAAATATGTGTTATATATGAAGTAAAAATATTTCTATAGTTTTAATATATTATTTATCGTTTCCTCCTTCCATTTATCGAAAAATTGGAAACAACGTTCATGTGTAAATATGGCCTTCTATCACCATGAACAATGTATTTCATTTTATCTCTTTAAATTTTATAGATTATGATATATATATATTATAAATATATATTAATTTTATATCACGGTTAAAATTATGGATAATATAGAATCATGATCCTAGTATGAAGGTCATAAATAAAATCAAAACATATAGAAAAAACAATGCAGTTATTAAATGAAGCGTTATTTTAAGAAGGAATCATCGATAAATGTATAATAAAAAATCATAAGTAAAAAATTTAAGACGTCATATAAATAATTTTGGGTTTTTAATAGATTAATAATAACATATATTTATTATATATGATTTATTAACATATACGAAGGATCTCATGACTTAAGAGAATGGTTTTTCATCTCACTTTTATTTTCTTTGAGCCTCATGTCATATTTGCCACATTTTTATTTTATGTGGTGTATATTCTTCCATAGACTGATTTTTATTATGATTATTTTAATTACATGGATTTTCTAGGTACTATTTATGGATATTTTATGGACTATTTTCTTGGATAAGTGTTCTGATAACGTGTAATTCTGAGGCCAAGTCTACCTAATATAAATGTTTAAAATATATTAAATATTTTGAGCACCACACTGGAACAATATTTCTATAAAAATGAAATAAATTATAATAAATTTCCTAAATTATAAATTTGATGGAATATTTTTATTAATAATATGTGTTTTACCCTTGTAATGACTTAATCATTGTTAGCTAGATTCGTTTGTGTGAAATCCATCGCTGACATAAAATGAATAAAATATTAATTTAAATTATTTTATTTGTTTATTTGACATAATGACCTAGGAAAAAAATTCTATTTATTTTAAATTTATGCTTATGGAAAATTTGTTGGATTATCCACATAACCCTTAAAATCATTTAAAATACATTAGAGAGCATGGAATGAGATTCCATTTATGGATGATGATCAGATCGAGGATCGATGAATGAAATAGGATGGAATCGAAGGATCTCACCAATGACTATGATTTTGTATCTTTAATCATCAAAAAGTGATCCAAATCTAGGTATGGAAGTTGTTTGTTTGTTTTTTCTTTTTTTTATCTTGATTTCTATGATGAAAATAGATTAATCTAACAATGGATTGATCTGTGGATCATGAGTATGTGTTGCATGGTATTATTTCCAGGTGAATTTGGGATAATTAATTTGAATCAATGATTTCTTTATTTTTATTCTCACATAAATGAATATATATTGACACAAACATTTATTGAGTTTTATTCCTTTAATTTTCTCTTCTTATTTTACCCCTTAGTTCTTCATTCACAACATGCACGCTTTTTTGTATTTGGTTCAACATATTTGTATCCATTGATTATTGAGCATGTGTTTCTATGTGAGATGATGTAATATTGTAGACCTGGGTTGAGCATGATAGAACAGTGTTGTTACAATGGATATGGTAGTTAATCTAATGATGTAGAAACCCAAATTTTCTGTTCTTGGGTATGAAATGAAGAAAAAAGACCATCTAGTTTTCAAAGAGGATTAAAGGCCTAAATCATATTGATTCAGTGAAGGCATGAATTGATAAGTCTTGGCCAATGTTTTTATTGGGAATTGATTGTTGGATCGACGACCAGAGAAATGGATAGGATACGTGTAACTGGATCCGGATTTCTAAAAAATCCCACGCTATACAATGTGTTATCCAGATTGACATGTTGTGTGTGGCCGCCATTATGAAGGCTAAGGTTTCAGGTCAAAGTTAAGGATCATGTGGTGTGTGACCAAATCAAATGATGTGTGACCCCTCTTTAGTGACTCGACATATACCTCATACGTTATACTAACATGGGTTGGAGCATGTTGTGTACACCCCCACATGGACATGACCTAGACTAAGTACGTGGAATAAGTCATGTACAAGTACACTGTAACATGTACATTTTTGATAGCCATGTACTAGCACATGGGTTGACTACATGGGTGACCAACATGTCGTGTACTTCTATATAGACATGGGCAAGAGACAAGGGCTATTTACATGGGAAGGACCTGGGAACAAGGGACATATAGTATGAATCATACTACATCTTATGTACTTTATTATACATGTCTTAGATCCCTTGTCCTCTATATCATGGACATGTTTTGTTTGGGTGTGTTCCCATTATCATTTCATTGAGGTTTAGTATTGAATCATCTCTTACTCCTGGGACCACAATCCATTTGGTAGGGCATCATGTATAGAGTAATTGAAATCCATCTGAGAGGCCTAGAGTGAGATCCTCTATTCATTTTTGTTCCCTTGTTGAAGTTCTTGATACCATTGTGACTAACACAATGAAGGAACTAGTCCTCTACTTAGAATTCTATTCTAGATTGATATGTTGGTTATCACCCCATATCCTTGGAAGTGATCCCCATATTTGTATTGTGCATTTTTTGGACTATCATAGGGTACTTATAATGGGGAGACTCGACTAGTTATACTAATGAAACAGATGCCATTAGTGTTATCAAACTCAGAAGTGTGTTCTCCTAGATGAGTTATTTGTGGAAACTTTGAGCTAGAATCCTAGGCTGGTATACTATGGTTGTGAATTACCTATAGATTGTGTGTATTTGTTATGTATATTTGGATATTCTTGTTATATGTGTTGAATAAATATTCATGTGTAGAGCTGACTATATTTCCTCTGTTGTATGATTATTGGTTTCAGGTTTTCTATTCATTATTTTAATACTCACCCGTATATTTTCTTTTCCTACACTTTTCTTGTCTTGTGTAGATAATCAACCATTTTACAGAGTCCTAGGTGGACCAGGACCAGATATTAGTTAGTGAGACAAGATAGACCGAGGTGTCTTCTTGAGGATTTGACAGCATCCCTTAATATTTAATTTTAGTATGTACTTGTTTTTAAGACTCTTTCTAGTGGTATTTTTTTTCCTTTGTTACTTTATTTTACTTCATTTCATACTCTGATTGTGGGACATAGATGTATTCCTGAGTAGTTGTTCAACTATTTTAAATTCCATCATTTAATTGTCTAAGGGATGTGTGTTCATGTACAGGTACTTAGTCCAAGGCCTCTAGTGTTAGTGATATGCCAACTCAGGACTATTCACCAGCCACTGGCTTATTGGATGTGGGACTGGGGATTAATGTCTTGGTTCCATCTTAGATGATTCATGAAAATAGGGTATCAGAGTGGCCAATTAAATGTTATGACTGGACTCTATAATATTGGTTTGGTGAAAAAATATTAAGTTTTTTGAGTTCATCTTTCATACTAGGGACTCCAGTGTTGGTGTAGTGGATGATGTGTCCAGACATCAAGACTCTGATCACCTGTTTTTTGACTCGATGCATGAGATCATTGGTTGTAGGGAAATCAATGGTAAATATATCATATAGAAATGGGTTTTGGTTTCCATTTCCTTCTTGATTCAACTCTTGAGATATACTCATTGATTGTGGTATATCTTGTTTAATTTGAAGATTCATATATGACATATAATAGGTAGGATTCATTATGATCACCTAGATGATAACCTCTGTTATAAGGCATTAATATTGGGACTAATTCTCGAGATGAAACCATTGGGTAGTGCACACGCTATACCACCACCTATAGAGAAACATGTGGCCTATAGAGAAACATGTGGTACCGATAGTACCCATGGATGAGGTGTAAAACCTATGTGAACTTCACAATTTTTAGTATAAAGTACCCCTCAGGTTTCGATGTTATCCCAACTTGTATGTGGATGAGGATTGGATTTAGGTGGTGACCAATGTTTTTTGTCAGGTTTGGACCCCAGTAGATCATATGGGGTTCTTCAAGTGAGCCTTCATCACAGCTCTTTAGGGTGATAGTGGGGTTTTGTAACCTAGTATTATGATGAGTAAAATCTTTCATATAAAGGGTTATAGTTCCTTTTTAAGAGCTTACTTCCCACTATATACCCTGAGGTATTAATATACCAAGGAACTTCTACATCTTCTATAGGGAAGCATGACGGTATATAAGCATTCATCGAGGATTACCATCCTCTTCAGGTATTCAACGAATATGGTTTGTGACCTATTTTTTAGGGATCATACATTCAATCATAGTATATTTATTATCATCGGATCCAATTTTATACCTCTAGGCATTCTTACCTAAAATTGGGTTCTAGAGAGATATTTAATAATAGAGAGTTTCTTGATTGAGAAGATACAACCAGTGTTTTTTGGCAATGTGAAATAAATAGTATGGACTTAAAAAGTTTGGATCTGATGTCCATATTTGGGACCAAGATGCATGAGACCCTTCATAATGAGGTCATATGATAGATGATTTTTGGTTCAGGGCTCATATTGTAGGTCCATTCATCTCTAAGAGAGGTGGTTATACTAATGTCATAGTAGGGGAAATCTTGATTGAGATTGTATGTGTAACACCTGAGACATTTATGAGAAATATTTTGTTTTTACCAGAAAGTCTGATCCAAGCAAGCTTGGACCACCAAATTTATTAATAAAATAAAAGTGCAGAAACAGGAGAAGGAAGAGAGAGAGATTACAAGTCAAAACATTCATAGTCACCACCCCCATACCCGATCGTATCATCAGCATCAACTGATTCCCATTCTGATTGGGTCTCGTATTGTTTAAGAAACTTCTTATAGAACTTCCGTTTGTCCAGCTGCTCCTTCGATAGCTTCTCAATATCCTTCTTGGCAGATGCCCTAGTGGTCACAGTCCTCGGAACTATAGAGTAGTCCTTCCTTGGTTTCCTTGAAACAGGGGCAGATCTGACACCCTCATTGTCAAAGCCTCTTTTCTTTTCTCCTCGGAAAATATCACTATATGATATCGTATTTTCATCCATATCTATTCCCTTGGTCTCAACATGAGATGCACCCCCTTTGCAGAGGGTTAGGTCCCCAACTCCAGGAGTGCATTCCTCCGCCCTTCCTTTCTCAGACGCAGAGGAGGAGGGTTGTGCATTCTGATGTGGAGGATCAATCACCATCATAGAAGGGGCTGTACTCAGAGTCTTTTCAGAGGGAGGCTCTTGATCTCCAATATGATCAGAAGATCGAGGCGGAGAAGCATCAGTTATCACTTTTTTCCCATTCCTATAAAGCAGCAGCTCACGAGTGACATATTCCAAAAGAGGGTCATTGTCCCTAGTGTCAGGCTTTGGTGAAGGCGGATCTTTTAGATTCACTTTACGACGACATTGATTGGAGGGGTGCCCTCGCAGTCCACATTCTTTACAAGAAATGTTTTTACGACATGACTCCAAAGAGTGCCCCACATCCATGCATTTCGTGAAGAAGAGGGGTTTGTTTTCATATTCAACATCAATCAGAATTTGATCAGAGGGAATAGAAAGCGTAACCGTGTCAATGAGAGTGGACCTGAGGTCAACTTACACCAGAATTCTGGAAAAGTGCCCATACCTGACATCTGTCATCTCCTTATCAAGACGGATGGGTGTTCCGATTGCCGTTCCAATATCATGCAATATTTCTGGATGCCAAAGAACCCAGTTCAGCCCATGAAGATGAACCCATACCTGGGAGAAGACATTCTTAGCACTTGATGCATTAAAATCCAATGACCATTCATGCAGATGAATCCAACCCGGCTTTATGAACATGGATCCAAAGCTCCAATATTTCATCTTCACATCATCCGATGGAAATAAACAGTGAAGGAATCCCCGACCAAGAGAGACACATTTCCAGTTGTCAAAACCCCACAATGTCGAAATCCTTTGGAATAAATCTTCGCATTTCCATGGCAAAACACCATTAGGAAGGACAACACGAGCAATCAAAGAGTTCACCCCTAGTGCATGTCGTTCTGCAATGACACCAGGGTTAGCCTCCACATGGGCAAGAGAACCCTTCCGAATAATCCTCCTATGGTCCTCTTTCTTAGACACAGGTGCCGATGCCTTCATGACATCCACGAAGGATCGATGCCCGCGCGATGCTCCCAAAGAATCTCCAACTGAAACCCTAGCTTCAGCCATATCTCGAGGTCGGGAAGCAACTAGGCTATCCTCCCTTGCCTTCTTCTGCACATCCACATCCATCCGAGCAGGACCTTGAATAGCACCATTCCATGACCGAGCAGCGCTGGTCAAAGGCTAAGCCGCACAATCCTGCTCCTGCACATCCCCAGACAGCCGGACTGGTGCTCGGAAATCATCCCTTTCAATGGATCGCCTCTCATCGATCCGGTTGAAACCAAGAAAGTGCGGAAAAGCCATAAAGGGAGAAAAACCAAGATCGTGTGTAGATCCAGAAAAGAATCGCCGCTAAAGAAGAATTTTGTAGATCTCTCAGCAAAACAAGGGAAGCCGAACGCCAAAACCCGACTCCGAAATGCCGAGACCTCCGATTTGGAGTCAAGATGCTGAGGAAGAAAAGGCGTTGAAGCCGAATCACCGAGACCTCCAGCTTTGGTGCTGGACCACCGAGGACACAAGCCGCGGAAATCTGAAGCAAAACGAGAAGAAGAAAATGTGATGCCAAGATCCACTGGGTACCGCCGAACTAGAGCTGAATCTTGGAGAAGAACGAGATGCCGAAACCCTAGAGCCTGCGGGTTCAAGAGAGAGAGAGAGCGGCCTCTCTCATCCCATCTCAGTCTCTTTTATTTTTATGTTATATAAATCATTAAAGGAATCTTTCACTACACACAACACTAGATTGGTTTTCTTTACAGGAAACCACGACCTTCCTCGATAGCTTGCGTCGTACGCAATACCGAGTTTCACTAAGCAACGATATGCTATTAAAATATTATTAAAACTAGAAGTTATGAATAGTAATAACCACTTTTTGAAATTTTTTAAATTTTATTTTTCAAAATGGACTTCATTTTTGGATTCGGAATATCGAAATTAGCTTAGGATAAAATTTTGGTACTTTTCGGATAACTTTCATATTCTGATGAATAGTGAAAATTACTAAATTTTAATTAAAAACAACTTTTTTAATTGAAATAATTAATAGTGATAAATTATTGATTTGAGTAGTTTTAAAGTATATTTATAATATATTTTTACAATTTAATACAATGTTGTTCGTTGAATGTAATTTCACATTTAAACCAGACATAAACAAGTGTCAATCTTTTGATAGATATTATCTCTTAAAAACATGCTATATTTTAATTAAAAACAACTTCTTTCATCACAATACTTTATATGGTTAAATAATAATATTGATTGTTTTTAAAGTATAAATAGAATATATTTTTACCATTTAATATAATGTATTTCATTATCATTAATTTTATATTGAATTCATAGGTAAAAGTATTTCAATCATTGGCAATGTTTTAACTTTTAAAACCCGTTTGCTTAACAACGAGATTAATTTAAAATTAATTTCTGCAACTTCTGTGTTTTTAATTTTGAAAAATGGGTTCCATTTTTGGAATCAGTGGGACCAAATTATGTTAATAGGTAACTTTTATTTTTTGATATTATTAATAGTAACTACGGTAATTTCTTTTATTTACTACGGTTAAAGGTAAATTGGGTAATTCAAGGTTAAAAAGAATTTTATAATAATTCAAAATTACCGTGAAACTTATACTAACCTTATTGTATGAGTATTGTCCGACCATGGGCATCCTTGGGTCGATTTAGGGACCCCATTGAGCCACTTGGTAGTGACAATGACAATTTGGATTAATTAATTTAATGTAAAGGCAAAATTGACATTAACAAAAAAATTTAGTAATTACTTTTTATAAGGGGTTATATAAATTATATTTTCGACTATAAATATTCATTAGAAAGCTAAAAATATTTCCTACATCATGATATTTTTTCACAATTTTTAGACACCAAATAAATTAAATTATTTATGACACAACAATGATGAAATATTTACCTCATTAATAAATGATTTAAATAAATAATATTATAATGATTAATATATTTTCCAAAACATATCCAATTCTGATTAGATGATTCTATTTCGACCATGAGTCATCTTATCTTCATCGTTAATTATTTTTGGACCTTTTGAAACTGAAGATATGTTTATAATAAAAAAATATTTCCACACTTTCCAAAGGTGCCCCTCTCCTCCCTTATAAAAGGGCACCTCGTCCCTCTCTTCCTCACACCAATTTGAGCATTCAATCTCGGCCAACCCCTGCCAATTTTACTTCCCCACTTCCTTAGAAACCTACTATAGGTACTGGTCTTATCAAAAGTCCAACTCTAGTGCCTTAAGAGAAAGTTTATAGGAGGCACTTCGAGAAAGAGGTAATACCTTCTACCGTTTTCTTCAAGTTCCATTCTTCTTCTACTCCCTTTTCTATAGTTGTTTCATTATGAGGTAATAACATAAGTATCCCTCATATACTGATATGTTATTATAAATTTCAAAAAACCCTATTTCACCTCTTATCCATCCTACGGAAAACGAAATCACCGCGCGTGCTTAAGTACGGAATATCGTCTCCACGCTGTGGTGTAATCTATTTTCCACCACCACCTTACTTGGATGGGTATAATGGTGTAAATAATAACTATATATGATTATTTTAAAGTTATATTGATTCTTAAATAGTATACATACACTCCAATAGAGTCCCATGATCATGAGAACGGTATCATCGCTCGTGCGTACATACGGACTACCGTCTCCACGACGCGATGAGATTCATTTTCCGCGTTAACCATTCATGAATGATTATAAAGAATATATAATAAGTAATCATGAAATATATGACATAATAATGATACTGGATTTATGTGTATATATATGTATTTCATATATTTAATTCCATTCAACTCAATAAGGAAATGAAAACAGTGTTCATGCATACGTACGGCCTACCGTCTCCATGAACGTTGTATTTATTTCCATTTACTGATTTATTATATATATGTATATTCTGAATATATATTATATATAAATCATGTTTTATTTTCTAGAATTAAGTAATAATGATCTAAGTAATCATATGAATAATTACAATTAAAAACACAGACGACAAATGAATCAATTTACCCAAAATGCTCGTTAACATGGAATTTACAAAAGAACGAGTTATATAAAGTCATAAGTGAACCATATATGATATCATAACAATTATTATGATTCTGGAATAAGTCAATGACGTTATTTAAATCATTATACAGGAGGTTCGGACACTTACGAAGCAAATCGGACCTAAGGTAAGGGAAAATATCACAATCGCATTTTTTTATCCGAGATTGTTTATACTTAGGAATTTACTGGGGTGTATTTTATCATCCACATCCATGTTTCCTCAATATGAAATATTATTTCCATCCACCTACAATTGTTTAAATCCAATTTTACCCTTCGGTGAGCTTTTAGTAAAAGATATGAAAGGAATCATTTTTCATTTTTCGTACGAAGTACTTTTTGACTTTTCCGACAAAAGTACGCGAAGAATGTTTTTTAACTTATATGGAATGAATGGATTTTTAAAACATTATTTTCCTAGAAGCTTCCTTTACATGTTTTCAAGTTTATTTTTCATCAACTTCTTTTAGTTTAAAATTGTATGACATGTTAAGAAAAGAAAATGTTTTTGAAGTACAAAGGATATTTTCCTCAAGAATGGAGTTCAAGTGTTTTATCAAAATTATTTTCCATCTAAGATAATATAGGGTTCTGATTCTATCCCAATTTTTACATTGATTTTATTATGTTGTGATTGAATTATTTTTTACGAATTCCTTTATCTTATATGAATTGTTTTATGATGTCATGTTGTTTAAGAATCCCATTTTTATTACATGGGTTATGCAATGATGTATGATTTATGATTTTGTGGCACACATAAGAACGGTATCATTATGAGATGGGTGGGACCTATATCTCCCTCCAATGCATTGGGTAAAGATTTTATATCTCATGAGATAGACATGGCTGGAATGGCAGTTAAACTGATTCAGTGAAACAGGATTGAAACGAGGAATGAACTCGGTTCAGAAATGGACTTTTTCCACTAAGATAGTATTGGCAATGAGTCTTTACTAATAAGAAATGATTCTATATGATTATGTGTGTATGCCACAAAGTTTCATGTTTTATGTTATTATTATTGGGATTACATTTCACTACTATGATTTATCCCATGTAATGATATTATGCTCACTTTTGCAGGTTAAGATTTCCAAAATGTTATATTCTTATTAATATGATGTGATTGATATTTATTTTGTTTACCCTTACTGATCATTTGAGCTCACCCTTTTGTATGTTTTCTTTCCCCAGGTCAGGAAAAAGGTTATTAAGTAAGATATGCCAAAAGGGACTATAGATATGATGAAATAAATGGGAGACAATGTAGATGCTTTATGAACCAGTTGTTTATGTTTCCCAGTTTCTAAAGACACTATACCTATACGGTCCTTTCATGGTTTTGTTATTTGTTGTAATTTGTATGCTTCAATTTTGAAGTAATAACAATGTATGTAAAGTATGGGTCGTTATACTTGGTATCAGAGGGAAGGTATAGTCAACCTTTGGAAACTAGGATTTGAAAGCATTAGTAAGAATCCTAAGGATATGTCTAAGCATAGGGCACAATATTAGTGTTTTATAAATGACCATGAATAACCTAGGATAAGACCTTAAGTGTGAAATTTTATTCTTGATTATGTAGTTTTCCTATTATAATTAGTGTTTCTCACACTATTCATCTTGGTTTTAGTCAATGGCTGGAACCCGAAGGAACCATGTTAATGCGGAATTTGATGGGCAATGCAATGATTGTCCCCCTGAGCAACCAAATGTTATGGGATCTGGAATGAAAAATCTTGTAGCCATGCTCACACAACTTTCTCAAGATGTGAATCATGCAGGACTTCCAAACGAGAAAAGGAAGGAGAAACATTCTGTTGAATCCTTTATGAGGCAGCATCCACCTTCATTCAGTGGGTCTACTGATCCATTAGTTGCTGAACAATGGATTAGTACTACTGAAAAGATATTTTCAGTTCTTCAATGTTCTGAACATGTTAAAGTCATCCTAGTAGTGTATCGTTTTGAAGGAGATGTTGATCAATGGTGGAATCTTATTAAGAATACAAGGCAAAGGGATGAAATTTAGTCCATGGAATGGGAGAAGTTCAAGAACATAGTTTTCAGTAAGTACTTCCCTCGTATTCTCCGAACAAAGATGGAGAAAGAGTTTCTTGAACTGAAGCAAAAGGATGTTGAATCTATTGGTACCTATGAAGCAAATTTTACCAGACTTTCAAGGTACACTTCTGGTATTATTATCCAAGCTGAGAGTAAGATCGATCGATTCTTTAGTGGCTTAAAACCAAGTCTTCGAAGGGCCTTAGACATAAGGGACTTCAATAGCTACGAGGAAATCATTCGATGTGCTCTCAAAGTTGAGATGGAGATTGGAGTAACCCATTAGTCATATGGGTTTGATAAGAAGAGGAAATTGGAATTCAAAGGAAAATCTATAGAGCACACTGAAAAGAAGATGAGCTTTCCCTTATTCTCAAAGTGTGGAAAGAAACATGGAAGGAGTTGTCTTAAAGGGACAAGTAAATGTTTCAAATGTGGAAAGGAAGGTCATCAGGCATTTTAATGGCGCAATGATGGGAAGAAGATGTCTAATGATTCAAACAAAGGAAGGGATGCACAAAATGAACCTACTACACTTCAATGTTTCAAGTGCAAGGAGATGGGGCATTATTCCAATCAATGCCCAAATCCAAGGGTTGATGATGATGGTCGACGTCAATAAACTCAAAAGTCTAAAGACAAAGGAAAACCACATGCAATTTCTATCAGCGATGTGGAGTATGATAACGATGTGGTGAAAGGTACACTTACCATCCACTCTAAAGTAGAAAATGTTTTATTTGATTATGGATCCACCCACTCTTTTATTTCTAAAGAATATTTTAAGGGTATCACCGTATTACCTCAACAATTAGATGTTGAGTTGGCTGTGACAACTCCTAATGGCACAACAGTCGCATCAAAAGTTTATAATTCTTCCCCAATTGAAGTTTGTGGGAAATTGATTCTTGCAAATCTTGTGATCCTTCCTATAGTGGAATTTGATGTGATTCATGGCATGGATTGGCTTTCTTTATATGAAGCTCATATCAATTGCCAAATAAGGGAAGTCACATTTCATATTCCAGATCAATCTATGATCGTCTATCGATGCAAGGATGAACATAACCTTCCAGTGGAAATTTCTTCCATCTTATGGATCTTGATTCCACTAAATGAAGGTTATTTATCTCAAATGGTTGGTGAGAAACTCACAATTAAGAATATGCCAATTTTACGGGAGTTTGATGATGTCTTTCCGAAGGAATTGTCGGGTCTTCCACCAAATCGTGAAGTAGAGTTTTCAATAGAACTCGTAACAGGTGCTTTACCTATTTCAAAGACACCTTATAGAATGGACCCAATTGAGTTGCAGGAATTGAAGAAGCAACTCCAAGAGAATATTGATAAGGGATTCATATGCCCTAGTGCGTCACCTTGGGGAGCACCTGTTCTATTTGTTAAGAAGAAAGATGGATCAATTAGACTCTTCATTGATTATCGAGAACTTAACAAGAACACTATGAAGAAAGAATATCCTCTCCCACGCATTGATGACTTATTTGACCAACTACGCAGAGATCAATACTTTTCCAAGATTGATCTTCGTTTAGGGTATCATCAATTAAGGGTCAAAAGGGAGGATATACTAAAGACGGATTTCCGTACAAGGTATGGACACTATGAATTTGTAGTGATTCCATTTGGTCTTACTAATGCCCCTACTATCTTCATGGATCTGATGAATAGGGTCTTTAGAGACTATCGTGATCAATTTGTGGTAGTCTTTATAGACGATATTCTTGTCTATTCAAAGAGAAAGAAAGAACATGAAGATCACTTGAGAATTATATTTAAGACCCTGAGAAAGGAGAAGATTTATGCCAAATTTACCAAGTGTTAATTTTTGCTTCAAAAGGTTGCATTTTTGGGTCACATAATCTCAAAATAGGGGATATCAGTGGATCCAGAAAAAACAGAGTTTATCAAAAGATGGTCGAGACCAACAACAGTAACTGAGATCTGAATTTTTCTTGGTTTGGATGGATATTATCGACGTTTTGTGAAAGTTTTTTCATGATTATCTAATCCACTCACCTGGTTGACTCGGAAAGGAGTTAAGTTTGTTTGGACGGAGGAATGTGAAGATAATTTCAAGGAGTTGAAAAGAAGGTTATCCAGTGCACCTGTGCTCACACTACCTTGTAGTGGAGAAATGTTTATGATCTACAGTGATGCATCCAAGAAGGGGCTGGGGTGTGTTCTTATGCAAAATGATATGGTGATAGCTTATGCCTCACGAAAGTTGAAAATAAATGAGCAAAATTACCCAACACATGATTTGGAGTTAGCTGCAGTAATCTTTACATTAAATATTTGGAGGCATTATCATTATGGAAAAAGGTGTGACATTTATACTGATCATAAAAGTTTAAAGTATATTTTCACACAAAAGGAGATGAATATGTGCCAAAGAAGATGGTTAGAGCTAATTAAGGATTACAACTTCTCAATTCATTACCACCTGGGGAAAGCAAACAGGGTGGCAGATGCATTTAGTCAACAAGACCATGCCAGTTTATCCATGATGAGGATCACAAAAGATCCAATATTTATGGATTTACAAAGGATGGATCTTGGAATTATAATGGAAGGGGTAAAATCGTATCATTCTCAAATGAATATTCAACCATCTATACATGTGAAGATTAAAGAGGCACAGAAAGATTATATAGAGTTACAAAAGAAGGTGAGAAATATTCCTGAATACAACCTTGATTTTGATGGGATAATAAAGTTTAGGAATCAGGTTTGTGTTCCTACCATCCCCAAATTAAATAAGGAGTTGTTGGATGAGGCTCATAGTTCTTCATTCTCTATTCATCCTGGAAGCATGAAGATGTATAGGGACCTGAAAGAGTACTTCTGGTGGGATGCATGAAAAGAGATGTTGCTGAATATGTCTCTCGATGCTTGGTTTGTCAGCAAGTTAAAGCTGAGAGACCGAAGTCTAAGGGGATGTTACAACCATTACCCATACCCGAATGGAAATGGGAAAACATCACTATGGACTTTGTCACAGGACCTCCTAAAACATCCAAAGGCAATAATGCTATTTGGGTCATAGTTGATCATCTTACAAAGTCTTCACACTTCATTGCTATTAGAGAGGATTTCCCTCTGGATCGGCTTTCCAGGATATATGTAAAGGAAGTGGTAAGATTGCATGGAGTACCACTTTCTATTATATCTGATCGGGATCCGAGATTTACCTCGAAGTTCTGGAGAAGTCATCAGCATACTTTGGATAAAGAGTTGAGTTTCAGCACTGCTTATCATCCTCAAACAGACATTCAGTCTGAGAGAACAATTCAAACTCTATAAGATATTTTTAGATCTAGCTCTATGGATTTCAAAGGTGATTGGGATCAACACCTACCTTTGGTGGAATTTTCATATAATAATAGCTTTCAATGTAGTATTCAGATGGCTCTTTATGAAGCTCTCTATGGAAATAAATGCAGGACTCCAACTTGGTGGAATGAAGTTGGAGAAAGAAAGCTATTAAGACCTGATCTTGTTGATGAGATGGCAGAAAAGGTCAGATCTATTCAACAACACAAAAGAGCAGCTCAGAGTCGACAGAAAAGTTATGCTGACAACCGAAGAAAACACCTAGATTTCGAAGTGGGTGAAAAAGTGTTCTTACAAATATCTCCTTGGAAGAGGGTCATGAGATTTGGAAAGAAGGGGAAGTTGAGCCCTAGATATATCGGTCCTTTCGAAATACTGGATCATGTTGGGAAGGTAGCTTACTGATTGACACTTCCACTGAATCTATCTCAAGTTCACGATGTGTTCCATGTATCTCTCCTGAGAAAGTACATACCTGATCCTTCACATGTACTAAGCTCAGAAGTTATACCGCTGGAGCAAAATCTTTCTTATGAAGAACAACCGATAGAGATTCTGGATCGTAGCGAAAAAGTCCTACAGAACAGGACCACTCGCTTGGTGAAAGTTTTATGGAGTAACCACCAATTAGAAAAATCTACGTGGGTTCTTGAGGATATGATGAGGGAGAGGTATCCTCATCTTTTTGTTACAAAGTGACAAATTTTGAGGGCGAAATTCATTTTAAGGGGGGGTAGAATGTAACACCTGAGAATTTTATGAGAAATTTTTTTTATGTTATATAAATCATCAAAGGAATCTTTCACTACACACAACACTAGCTTGGTTTGCTTTACACACAATCACAGCCTTCCTCTATAGCTTGCGTCCTACGCAATACCGAGTTTCACTAAACAACGATATGCTATTAAAATATTATTAAAACTAGCTGTTATGAATAGTAATTACCAATTTTTGAAATTTTTTAAATTTTATTTTCCAAAATGGACTTTTTTTTGGATTTGGAATTTCAAAATTAGCTTAGGATTAAATTTTGGTACTTTTCGGATAACATTCATATTCTGATGAATAGTGAAAATTAATAAATTTTAATTAAAAACAACTTTTTTAATCGAAATAATTAATAGTGATAAATTAGTAATTTTAGTATTTTTAAAGTATATTTAGAATATATTTTTACAATTTAATACAATGTTGTTCATTGGATGTAATTTCACATTTAAACCAGACATAAACAATATCAAGCTTTTGATAGTTATTATCTCTTAAAAACATGCTTTATTTTAATTAAAAACAACTTTTTTCATCGTAATACATTATATGGATAAATTATAATATTGATTGTTTTTTAAGTATAAATAGAATATATTTTTACCATTTAATAAAATATATTTCATTAGCATTAACTTTACATTGAATTCAAAGGTAAAAACATTTCAATTGTTGGCAATGTTTTAACTTTTAAAACCCGTTTTCATAACAACGGGAATAATTTTTAATTAATTACTGCAACTTCTGGGTTTTGAATTTTGAAAAATAGGTTCCATATTTGGAATCAGTGGGTCCAAATAATGTTAATATGTTACTTTTATTTTTTGATATTATGAATAGTAACTACGGTAATTTTTTTTATTTACTACAGTTAAAGGTAAATAGGGTAATTTAAGGTTAAAAGAATATTATAATAATTTAAAATTATCTTGAAACTTGTCCTAACCTTATTGGATGAGTATTGGCCGACCATGGGCATCCTTGGGTCTATTTTGGGACCCCATTGAGCCACTTGGTAGTGACAATGACAATTTGGATTAATTAATTTAATGTAAAGACAAAATTGACATTAACAAAAATCTTTTAGTAATTAATTTTTATAAGGGGTAATATAAATTATATTTTCGACTATAAATATTCATTGGAAAGATAAAAATATTTTCTACCTAATGAAATTTTTTTACAATTTTTAGACACCAAATAAATTAAATTTTTTATGACAAAATAATGATAAAATATTTACCTCGTTAATAAATGATTTAAATAAATAAGATTATAATGATTAAAATATTTTCCAAAAGATGTCAAATTCTGATTGGATGATTTTATTTCTACCATGAGTCATCTTATCTTCATCTTTAATGATTTTTGGACATTTTGAAACCGAAGATAAGTTTATAATAAAATAATATTTCCACACTTTCCAAAGGTGCCCCTCTCCTCCCTTATAAAAGGGCACCTCCTCCCTCTCTTCCTCACACCAATTTGAGCCTTCATGCTCGGAAAACCCCTAACCATTTCACTTCCCCACTTACTTTGAAACCTACTATAGGTACTGGTCTTATCAAAAGACCCACTCTAGTGCCTTAAGAGAAAGTTTAAAGAAGGCACTTCGAGAAAGAGGTAATACCTTCTACCGTTTTCTTCAAGTTCCATTCTTCTTCTACTCCCTCTTCTTTAGTTATTTCATTATGAGGTAATAACATAGGTATCCCTCATATACTGATATGTTATTATAAATATAAATCAACCCTATTTCACCTCTTATCCATCCTACGGAAAATGAAATCACCGCGCGTGCGTACGTACAGAATACCATCTCCACGCCGTGGTGTAATCTATTTTCCACCACCACCTTACTTGGATGGGTATAATGGTGTAAATAATAACTATATATAATTATTTTAAAGTGATATTGATTCTGAAATAGTATACATACACTCCAATGTAGTCCCACGATCATGACAATGGTATCATCGCTCGTGCGTACGTAAGGACTACCGTCTCCACGAAGCGATGTTATTCATTCTCCATGTTAACCATTCATGAATGATTATAAAGTATATATAATAAGTAATCATGAAATATATGACATAATAATGATACTGTATTTATTTTTATATATATTTATGTCATATACTTAATTCCATTCAACTCAATAAGGAAACGAAAATAGCATTCATGCGTACGTACGGCATACCGTCTCCATGAACGTTGTATTTCTTTCCGTTTATTGATTTATTATATATATGTATATTCTGAATATAGAGTATATATATCATGTTTTATTTTTTGGAATTAAGTAATAGTGATCTAAGTAATCATTTGAATAATTACAAGTCAAAACACAGACGACAAATGAATCAATTTTACCCAAAACGCTCTTTAACATGGAATTTACAAAAGAACGGGTTATATAAGGTCATAAGTGAACCATATATGATATCATAACAATGAGTATGATTATAGAATAAGTCAATGAAATTATTTAAATCATTATACAGTAGGTTCAGAAACTCACGAAGAAAATCGGACCTAAGGTAAGGGAAAATATCACAATCTCATTTTTTTATCTGAGATTGTTTATACTTAGGTATTTACTGGGGTGTATTTTATCATCCACATCCATGTTTCCTCAATATTTAATATTATTTCCATCCACCTAAAATTTTTTGAATCCAATTTTACCCTTCTGTGAGTTTTTAGTAAAAGATATGAAAGGAATCTTTTATCGTTTTTCGTACGAGGTACTTTTTGACTTTTCCGACAAAGGTATGAGAAGAATGTTTTTTTTAACTTATACGGCATGAATGGATTTTTAAAACATTATTTCCAAGAAGCTTCCTTTACAAGTTTTCAAGTTTATTTTTAATCAACATGTTTTAGTTTAAAATTGTATGACATTTTAAGAAAGGAAAATGTTTTTGAGGTTGAAACGATATTTTCCTCAAGAATTGAGTTCAAGTGTTTTATCAAAATTATTTTCCATATAAGATAATATAGGGATATGTTTCTATCCATATTGTTACATTGATTTGATTATGTTGTGATGGAATTATTTTTTATGAATTCCTTTATCTTATATGAATTATTTTATGATGTCATGTTGTTTAAGAATCCCATTTTTATTACATGGGTTATGCAATGATGTATGATTTATGATTTTGTGGCACACATAAGAATGGTATCATTATGAGATGGGTGGGACCTATATCTCCCTCCAATGAATTGGGTAAATATTTTATATCTCATGAGATAGACATGGATGGAAAGGAAGGTTAAACCAGTTCAGTGAAACAGGACTGAAACGAGGAATGAACTCGGTTCAGAAATGGACTTTGTCCACTAAGATAGTCTTGGAAATGAGTCTTGACTAATAAGAAATGAGTCTATATGATTATGTGTGTACTCCACAAAGTTCCATGTTTTATGTTATGATTATTGGGATTACATTTCACTACTATGATTTATCCCATGTTATGATATTATGCTCACTTTTGCAGGTTAAGATTTCCAAAATGTTGTGTTCTTATGAATATGATGTTATTGATATTTATTTTTTTACCCTTTCTGAGCATTGATCTCACCCTTTTGTATGTTTTCTTTCCCCAGGTCAGGAAGAAGGTTATTAAGTAAGATATGCCAAAAGAGACTATAGATATGATGAAATAAATAGGAGACAGTGTAGATGCTTTATGAACCAGTTGTCTATGTTTCCCAGTTTCTAAAGACACTATACCTATATGGTCCTTTCATGGTTTTGTTATATGTTGTAATAAGTATGCTTCAATTTTGATGTAATAACAATGTATGTAAGGTATGGGTCATTATAGTCTGACCCACTATATAGCTATTAGAGAGACCATAGATGCGCCACCAAGGAAGAGGTAGCAGTAGGATGATATAGGTTTTAAGGGTGGTTTATGTGGCAGAGTATATGGGAGAGTAGGAGGTTTTGTTTTATGCTTCAACTTGTTACCACCACCATCCAATGTGGTCAACGCTAAACTCAGGAAGCTTGAGGACAGTGGCGTGGACAGTTGTAGGCAGTCAGAGATTACAATGCAGATGCTCTAGAAATTATTTGTGGTGCGATATATGTCTTTTCTTACATAGTTTAAGTACTAATAGAAATATGTGTTATTCATTCATTTCCTTCCACATACCTTGTACAGTACTTAGAGATTCCAGTTGAGCTCTTGGCTCAACCCTTACACATGGACACTCCTACTGGAGAATAATCAGTGAGTATACACTTAGTCCGATAGTGTGACCTGAATCATGGAGGTGATAGTTTCTATTGGTATATCTTAGTAATAATGTAAAGACCTTTCAACAAAATTCTTGGTATGTAGTGGTTATATACAGTTCATACCCAGACTGATTATTTTAGGAAAAGGATTCACTGTTTCCACAATATGGGAACCATGTTTTCATTTTTCATTGAAAAGAAAACACTGGTAATGCAGGATAAACACATTCATAGGAGGGTGAAACTGATTACCCATCAGTTGTATAGACTAAACCTTAGTACAATGGAAGTTATGATTTCCTAGTTTCCTATAGTGGTGGAAGAGTATAAGGGAATCTTCCTTTATAATGTTCTAGGTTTACTTCCATGTCATGATATGGACTTATTGATTGATCTAAACCATGGGAAAACACTGATATTTTCACCACTATATTGGATATCTCCTATAGAGCCTCATATTTTGAGGGTTTAGTTTGTGGGCATGCATTGGAAGGGAATTATTATTCCAAGTGTTTCACCTGGGGAAGCCCTAGTTATTTTTCTAAGAAAGCATAAGTGATCATGAGGTTTTGTGTGAAAAACTATTTCTTGAACTGAGAGAACATGATGAAGAAGTATAGAATATTGTGGATCGATGAACTATTTTATCAATTGATACGGGAATTATGGTTTTCAAAGGATTACCTCAAGTCAGGTTATCGCCAGTTACGAGTATGGGATGAGGATATAATGAAGATGATGTTTTGATGTTGTTACGATTAGTATGAGGACATGGTGATTCCCTTTGGCATGAAAAACACCTCAGTAGTGTTCATATGACACATGAACTAGATCTTTAATCCATTATTAGATCGGTTCTTTGTAGTATTCATCAATAATATCCTTGTGTACTTACCATCTAAGTAGGAGCACATGAGACACTTAAGGATAGTTCTAGACATACTCTGATAGAAACAACTTTACGAAATGATCTGAAAGTGCTAGTTATTAATTATGGATTTCCACTTTTTAGAATATGTTATCTCAGAACATGGTGTGGAAATGGACCCATCCAAGGATGAGGCAGTGTCAAATTGAGGGACACTCAAGGGTGTGATGGATGTGTGGAACTTCCTTAGGTTGGCAGGATATTACTATATATTCATATCGGATTTCTCTAGAATATTATCCCACATGATAGGTTTGACTCAAAAGGGGTAGACATTCATATTGATAGAGGGGTCCCAGAATGATTTTCATCAATTGAAGAAAAGATTGACGAGAGATCCCATATTGAACTTTTCAAAGGAGGGTTTTGTGTACGTAGTGTTCTGTGATGTCTTTGGAATCAGTCATGGTTGTGTTTGGATACAGAGGAAAGAAATGATTGCCTATGGTTCATTCTAGTTGATACCACACTAGTTGAAAAAAATGACTCATGATCAATAGTTATCAATGGTAGTCATCGCACTAAATATGTGGAGACACTACCTGATGGGTGAGTGGATTATCATCCACTCTGATCATAAGAGTCTCAAGTACATCTTCTCTCAGACTGATCATAATGTGAGGTAGAGGAGATGGATTGAGTTCCTCCAAGATTAAGATATTGATTTTTTCTATACTACAAGTAAGGGTAACATGGTATCAGATGCTCCCAATATGAGATCTTGTTCACAGATATTAAACGATGTGTTAGGGCAATTGGCCTCATTATAGTTATCCTTTGTGGATGGAGATTGAGCTTCTCAACTATAGTTGATGGTTGTTACCCCTCCTTTTTTCTAGTGAGTTAGGGAGACATAACTAGGGGATAATAACTATGCGACCCTACATACTTAGATATCCATATAGAACATCCTTGATGGATTTTCTAAATGTGTAGAGCACATCATTATTTTTAGAGGATAGACGGTGATACTAGGGAAATTGTGGGAGTATGTTCTGAGATATTTTCTTATATCTCATTTGGTGGAACATACAGGTGTGTAAAATATGTACTATGTCCAATGACATCAGTTTTGTTGGACTTGGATTAAGAATGGTATTGAAGAGTTTGTATCTTGATTCCATAGTTGTCAGGAAGTGAAGGATGAGCACCATGTTCCAGCAAGTTTGGTTCAACCACATTAGGTGAAAAAATGGAAGTGGGATGGGATATCAATGGACTTAATGATGTTCATACCACATATGACCATTGTACATGATTTAATCTAGGTGATCTTAGACCTATTCACCATGTTGGTCCACTTCTCAGCTCTCCGAGAGTAAAGTCCAGCAGAGGGATTGGGAAGCCTCTACACACAGAAGATAATCCAACTCCAATGGAGTTCCACCAACGATTTTTTCTAAACATCATGCCCACTTCACATCCTAATTGTTTAAGTGATTGAAGGAGATATTTAGGGCTCATTTACGCTTGATTTCATTTTTTCAGCTTCAAAATAAGGTCCAAACCGATCATAGGATTCAGTATTTGGATAAAATGTTGTGATCTTGCATGATGGATTTTTTTCAAAGTTGGTAGGATCAGATACGCCTAGTATAATTTGTGTACAACAATATATTCCATCCAACCATTGGTATGGAACAATTTATGTATTTGTAGAGGAGACCCTATAGGTCACCACTTTGATTTACTGACACATGAGATTCAACACTCATGGGACTACAGTTGGTGTGAGAAACTATGAAGAAGAAGAATATTATCTAGGAGTGGATGGGGAGTGCACATATTCATAAAAAGTGTTATTCTTGCAGATGATGGTGGTCTTTGGAGTTTAAGGAAGGATTCCGTGTGTTCCTATGGGTTTCTCCTCGATGTGGATTAAGGATATTTGTCTAGGAAAGACAGTTATATCCTAGATTCATTATTCCATTACTGTTACTACATTGAGATGGTGAGGTTGCATACCTCTTAAATCTACCTCTATAGTTTGAAAGTGTACACAACATCTTCCATATATCGTGACTGATGAGGTATGAGCATAACTCATTTCATGGTATTGACTTGGGTGAGCTAGACATTCCAGAGGAAGCAACCTTTTCTAAGTACATCTAAGGTATTGATGATCATTAGGGGAGGATCATCCATGGAAAATAGATTTCATTTGTACGTCTTTTATGACAGTATATGAATCTCCAGGAGAGAATATAGGAGCAGGTGGCTCAGATTAATGCTCAGTACCAACATCATTTTTGGTATCCCTTATTTTGGATATTTGGGGCATAAATCCCAATATTGGGGAGAATTTAATGACTCATATTTTTCATGTATTATTTTTGGATATTGTATGTATTATTTTCAACCCCAGATACTAAGACAGAGTGCACTTCCAAGGCTCAATGTAACCAAAATAAATTTTTGAAATATATTAAATAGGTTTAATATAATTTACATGTAGTTTTCATAAAAAATTGGAATGACATATACAAGGTTGGTTGGATAAAAAAAATATGATGGGATCATTGATTTTAGAACATAGGTTTTACCCTATGTGTGGCTTAACCTTGGTCAGTGTAGGTCGTTTGTGGAAAAGTCATCAGAGGCATAAAATGAATAAAATAATTAAATAAATTATTTTATTTTATTTAATGATATATGGATTCAATTTCCTAATTCCATTTCTTTTAAATTCACTCTTATGAACTACTTTTAGGGTTAGCCACCTTACCCTAAAAATAGTTGGAGGGGAATTTGAGAGTGTGGAAGGGGATTCTGTTAGAGGATGATGAATTTATCAAGAATTGTTCACTAGAGTTGGATGGAATCAATATATATTGAAAAAAATTCAATTTTTTTACTGTTATTCATCTGTAATTGATACATATCAAGGTAGGGTGGTTGTTTGATTTGTATTCTTTCCCCATTCATGAATCCTTCGAAAAACACGGATCAATCGACCAATGTATTTATCCATGGATCATGCGTATTTTTGGGACGGGTTTAGTATTGGGGGTATTTGGTAGAATTACATTGAATTTATGTATTCATAATTGTTATTATGAAGTAAAATAATAGATATTGACACCGACATTGATCGAGATCCGTTCCTCTTATTTGTTCTTCTGATTTTATCCAAAAGTTCCTCAATCACTATGATCATAATTAATTTATCCTAGGGTTTGAAATATCCCAATAAATAGATCTTTTTTCACTTATTTATTGGTGAAAAGATATAAAATTATCGATCTAGGATTGGCATGACACGACGGTGGTGAAACAGCAAAGATGACAGTGAATTGGATGATGTAGATACTCGATTTTTGTGTTTTTCTTCATGCAACATGGAATGAGGATGATCCTGTTTTCTAAGAAGATTTAAGGCATGAATATTTTTGATTTGGTGATGGAATGACCCGAAGATTCTAGATCTACATTTTTTCATTGAATTGATTTCCAGATCGAAGGCCGAAGAAATGGTCACGAAAGGTGGTTCCAGGTCTGGATTTCAAGAGAAATACATGCTACACGGTGTGTAATTTAGATCTACATGCCGTGTGGGGAACCATTTTTGGATTATTGGTATTTGAGTATGAGTTAAGGATCACATTACATGTAACTCTATCACACATTGTTTGATCCCTCCCTATGGACTCAGTGTGTACCTTTTAGGGTAGGCAGATATGGGTTGGAGTACACGGGTTGAAGCATGCCATGTACACCCCACACAGACCTATCCTAGACTAGGTACATGGGCTAGGCCATGTACTAGTATATGAATACAAGTACATGGGTAATATTATTGTACTGGATACAAGGAAACAACCTTTAACCTTACATAATCTAGTAAATTAAACTAGGAAAATAACTTTTACATTCCCAAAGTTCTTTTCCATTTACAGTTTTAGAGGATTATGTCAAAATATATACATCGAAATCATATATTACAAAAAATATACTTCTCTTAGAAATCTGTTTTTCACAATATATAATAAACATTAAAAAAACATTCTTTATTTCTATAACACACTTCACGACTTTAAACATGAAATATTTTTTTTCCTTTACCCAGTGATAAAACCTTGGAAATATATTTTAAAACCTATGGTGAGAATAAAAATCATATAAAGGGATATAAAAATAAGTAAATAAATTTATTAGAACTTGAATAAATATAAAAACATGAAAAATAAACTTCACACCCTTAAGAGTAACATATAATTACTTTTTGAAAACATGAGCTTTCCAGAAAACATTGAAATATTAAACAAACCATTTACGTAACTTGGGGTATCATTTTCGTACCATACTTATTCATTATTATAACCCTTGTAGCTACCATATGAGTGGTCACCATCATATATTACTTACAAAATAACCATCATGGCTAACGTATCATGCAAGTATCACAGTTACACTTGGAGTAACCATTACGAAAAACTTCCAACATACCTAATGCATTAGAGGGGTATCAAGGAGCCACAATATTTGGTTTATAATGGAACCACCCATCATCATATAAAATTTTCATAAACCAGAACATAATCATATAACATGAATACTTGCTTCATAAAACAATTCCTAGAGGAAAATCTATTATTTCAAAATTACTACACATATGAAAGGTACAACAATTTATTTAAAAATTCGCCTAAAGTATTGTAAAAAAGACTTAAAAAAATAATGTTGCATGAAATAGGTAAAATCTTTTCATTATTTATAAGTAAAAAAATATCTTTGAATTTTGAAAAAAGAGACATTAAAGAGGGTTTTTTGAAGGAAATTCCCCTACCTCAGGTTTGAATTACATCAAACGTGTTCAAACCTCCTATATAATAGTTTAATTAGTGTAATTAATTTATTAAAAAACTATATAAATATTTATAATACTTTTTATAATGATTTTATAACAAATTTCTACCTATTTACTAATAATATTTTAATATTTTAATTGTTTCTAATGCATTTGTTTCATGGTTTACAATGTTTGATCATTGTGGATTTTCTTACCAAATGGAAGAAAAACTCTAGAAGTTGAATGAAATTATTATAATATGTTTCCATAAATTTAAATGATACCATATACAATTTCTTATATGAATATGATTCATTAGATTCAATATTAATGATAAATGTTTGTTTTATTTTTGGTGGGGTTTTCTGACCATCAAAAACTAGTTTTTCTTTATTTAGAGTTTTAACGTTAAAGTAGTTCCAAAATAGTAAAAAAAATATAATATACATTATAAAATATTTCTTAACCATTATAATGGTTTTTTAACCATCCATGAAGGTAGTAAAGGAAAATGAAAACACATCACCCTTTAAGGTGGTGAATCGACACGTCTCAGAATACATTTTCATTGTCTAGAATAAAAAGAAACGATGAGAGGATTGATGATGAATAATACATTAACAAAATAAAATTATAGTATATTTAATATACTAGAGTTATAATTTCATTTATATTAGGGTAATTTATTAGAGAATAAGAAAATAAAATAAATTGAAAATAAAATAAAAGAAAATGAAAGAGGACTTACCTCTTGAATTCTTCCCCTTGAGAACCACTTTAGGAAAATTCGATTTGGTATTTTTTTCAGAAAAAATTATCCTAGATGTTGGGGAGTTTCTTTAAGAGTTTATTTGGGGGTTTATTTGGAAGAATTCTGACAATATTCAAGTATTGGGTGGTGTGAGGAGAAGAGGTGGTGAGGGGTGGTATTTAGAGTAGGGGAGGGGTGTTTTCTTATTATTTTATTCAATAGTTTATTATTTTGGCTCAAAAATATGATTAGTTTTTTTAAATGAATAAGTAAAGTAAATATATATGGAGAGTTATATATTATGATGATTACATCATAAATGACTTATGAAATAGTTTATTTATCTTATAATATAAATATACCATAAATTATCAAATTTCACAATTCATTAAAAAATAAACTGTTTCAGAAAAATCCCAGAAATTCACCATAACCATATTTCGACATAATGAATTAAAAAATAAAATAAATTTTTTGAAAATAAGTTTATTTATATAAGAAATTTAGTTTTTAATTAAAAACTTCATATTTTTGAATAATACCAATTTTAAAATTATAAATGATTTTGTGACATGTTGAAAATTTATGTATGGTCTCATAAAATTATCTTTTCATCATAAGAAAAGAAAATAATAATTTATGAGTCTTCTTTATAAATATAAAGTTTATTTTATATCATTATATAAATTATAAAATTTTAAATGAATATCTTTATTTCACAAAAATACTAACACTTAATTTATCATTTTCAAAACACTTACTAAATTATTCCCTAATATAGATATAAAAGATTTTAAATTATAAGACCAATAAATTTTATTTATACTCTCATATGTGAGGTTCCTATTTTATAAGTATAGATTATATAATTTCATTCAACACCACTTATTTTATTATAAATTTATAGTGAAATTAACTATTTAATTTCAAAATGAAAAAAAAAATTATTTTTTAAGTAACTTGGTTGTTATATTATCCCCCCTTCTAGAAATAATGTCCTTGGAATTTTTAATTAGTTACTAAACAAGTGAGGATAACTTTATCTCATAGAATTTTTAGATTCTCTTGGTTCTTCTTTAACCATGTCATTTCTCCACAAAACCTAATCCTTGTGAATTACCTTATTATAGAATAATCTCTCTCTAATATCAATAATCTAAATAGGAATATCCTTGTATGAAAGGTTATCATCCAATGGAACAATTTCATGGCTTATAAACTGAGATGAACTCAGCACATAATTTCTTAACATCAAAACATGAAAAATATTATGTACCTACTATAAAATCTAAGGTAAATCCACTCTGTTGTAAAATTACCCAGATTTATCATAAATTCCGTAGTGTTTAATGTATTGTGGAATCACCTTCCCTTATTATCAAGACACATAAAACTTTTTTATTTGGAAACATTTTAGAAATACATGATCACCAACCGCAATATAAATATTCTCCCTCCTACTATATGAATAAATTTTGTACCTTTTAATAGTTGTCCCAATATGTTTCTGGATTGTATTTACTTTATTTTCCACATCCTCTACTAATTCGGGTCCTATCAACTTCCTTTTCCTAAATTTATCCCAAAATAGTGGAGTTCGACACCACATTCTATATAATTCTTCAAAAGACTACATTAGTATACTACAATGAAAACTGTTATTATAAGAAATCTAAACTAAAAGAAATATGTTTATCCCAACATCCCTAGTAGTCAATTGAACAAGAATGTACCATGTATTATATGGTCTGAATTGTTCGCTTGTTCTATTGATCAGATTGGAGATGAAAGGTTGTTCTGAAATTTAATTTTGTGCCCAAAAACTTCTAAATCAATTTCCAAAATTTAGAAGTGAACCTGAGATCACGGTCACATAAAATTTAGAGTGGAACCCCATATAACCGGACTATCTCTTTGAGGTACAATTTAGAAAGTTGATCCAAAGACATTGTATCTTAAATACGAAGAAAATTTGTATATTTAGTCAGTCAATCAACAGTAAAAAAATTGCGTTTTTACCCAAAGAAGTGTTTGGAAATCCTACCATGAAATCCATGGATATATATTATCATTTCCACTTGGGCACTAGAAAAGGCTATAATATCCCCTTTGGTAGTTTTCATTCTTCTTTAACCTGTTGAAAATTCAAACATTTGATAGTAAAATTTGGAAAATCTATTTTCATTCCATCCCACATATAATACTCCCAATGTTCTCTATACAACACAGTGCTATCAGATTGAACTAAAAACAGATAACTATTAGCCTCACTTAATAACTCTTCATTCAACTATGAATCACAAGTCAAACTAATCTCTCCCAAAATCTCAAAAAGGCATTATTTTTTAATGATAAATTATTTAAACATTCACATTTAAACCGATTATACCTTTTTATATAACTAATGGTATTCCTTCTGTACTTATTTAATTCTGTCCCCACAGACCATTGTAAAAATACCTAAAAAATAGAGGAATTTCTTAAACCAACAAATTCTAATACAAAATTCATCAATTCATCAACAAAGGACTCATATTCCAAAATTAACATGGTTAATGTATCGTGATATTTTTTACTTAAGAAATATTCCAATTTTTTTTCTATGATTGTAATTGATCAAGAAATCATAATCCTTTATCAGTTTATGCCATATTCTCTACCTCATGTTCAATTCTCTTTGAGTGAATATATACTTAAATCTTTTATAGTATGTATATATTTCACATTTGGATTTAAATAAATGATGTCTACAAATTTATAAAGGGAACCCCATAGTTGATAACTAAATATCATATGTGGGATAATTTAACTCATGAAGAATTAGTTTTCTTGTAGCATAAGAAATTACTTGATCATTCTGCATTAGAACGCAACCAAGTCCCTTTAATGAAGCATCAATGTAGATGATAAACACTCCATTTAAGGAAGATCTAAAATTCGAGCATCCACCAATCTTATTCTTAGTTCCCAAAAATACATCAAAAACATATATCCAAATAAATTTAACCCATTTCCATGTTAAATAGTTAGCGGGAAAGATAATCGTGAAATTTTTTAAACAAACTGTCATTAATAGCTAGTTAATACACGAAAAATGTGAATCTAGGCAACATTTTTAGGACTTTTACATTCATCAACCTCTTTTATGTGTGATCATATATTATTCCTTCCTTATTTGAAATGTTCCTAGGAAAATAAATATGTTTCAAAAAAATCACATTTTCTAAATATCCTATATAACATATTTTATTTAAGTTTTTGTAGAACAATACTTACGTGTTTATCATGATACTCATAGAAATTTTTTATTAACTCAAAATATCATCATCAAAAACAAAAAAACATATCCAAATTTTCATGTAATATTCTACTCATAAGATCCATTAGTATAGTAGGGGAATTTTTCAAACCAAATGGAATAACAAGAAACTCATAATGCCCATATCTAGGTCATAATGCTATTTTTATTATGTAATCCTCCTTTAGTATTAGATAATGGTACCCAGATCTCAATTTAATATTAGAAATATATTGAGTTCCCAATATATAATCAAATAAGGCATTAATATGATCAATGCATACATATTCTAAACACTAATTTTATTAAAAGATATATTATCAATTAAAAGACTCATGGAACCATCTTTCTTTTTAGCAACCAAAATAGGGGCACCCCATGGTGAAGTTCAAGGATGAATGAAACCTTTATCAAGAAAATCCTACATATTTTTTTCAATACTAAAATTTCCACTTGAGCCACTCAATAATGGGGTTTTGAATTTGGATTAGTATCAGGAACTAATTGAATGGTAAATTCAACTTCTCCGTCAGGTATAACACCAGGAAAATCATCCGGGAAAATCGATGTATTCATTTACTACTAGCATAGTATTAATCTGAACAATTCGCTTGTTTTAAATGATATGTAAAAGATGGCCTTCATTTTAATCTTTTAATAGTTTCTCATCTTCCAAATATGTTATCAATGGTATAGGTTCATTCTTTCATAAAAACAGAAATTCTTTCTAAAAGAAAAACTTATTTATCTTGACAATTAATATTAGAATGATAAACCAAAAGACAATTCATATCTAGAATAACATTAAAACCTACTAGCGGAAAAATATTAAGGTTTTTAGGTAATTTCTTTCCATATAAAACAAATTAAAACTCTTATAATTACTTTTTTCCCTAATATTTCCCATTTTGATTTTACCATAATCTCTGGTTTATTTCCTAACGTGAAATATCAAATTTTCTATCAAATTATTGATCAATAATAGAATATGTAGACCCCATATAAAAATATACATTAGAAAATTCTGAGTAAGCAAATAATATACCTGATAACACTTCATTAGATGGACCCACATCATCCAAAGTAGTTGTAAAGGATTTCACTACACCTTTCTCCTTATATTCTGGTTGATTCCCATCACTCATATCCTTTTTTTTGGAAGGTATGTACATAATTCCCATCTCATCACATTTAAAACACATTATAGTTTTAATATTAGAATTAAATATATCCACAATAATAAAATTTTCATTTTAATATCTGGAATATTTCGAAATGTACCACATCGAAAACACTTCCCATATTTGTTAAGGCATTACCTATAGTACTGCTTACCACACTTTCCACAGACTAGTAACTTGATTTTCTTACCGGATTTATTTGATTGATTCTTACCCACTTCTTTCCATATATACCTTTTGTTTTCAATGTACACTTCATCGTCTATAAACACCATTTATACCCTCTCGGCACATTGAACAAGCTTCTTATAACATTTGAATTCATGGGAATCCAATTACCTTACATATCTTGGAGTTAATCCTATGTAATAATGATTTATTTTACTATGAAGATCCTAAGTAAGATTTGGAGATTAACATTACAATCATGTGAGGTTTTCTTAATAAATTATCATTGAATATTCCTCATTTTTTTCAATTCAGGTAATTTATTTTCCATCCTAAGAAGAACCGCCTTAAGAAAATGTTTTTTCATTGAAAAGATCCTTAAATTTATACAATTTTAAGGCATTAATCTCTTTTATTTCTTGGATATTCTTAACTATTTTCCACCAGTAGTCAGCTTCACCTTCAAAATGATAAGTGGAAAGACACACCTTTTGATTTTCTGAATACTCCAAGACATAAAATATATTTTCAAGGGATTTAATCCACCCTTCATACACCACTGGTCTATAAGATCCACTGAAAGCAAGAGGGTTTTTTCATCATTAAGTATTCCACTATCATCATATTCCTTTGACAGAATCATTGATCAAGATCTGTTCCTCTTATTTGTTCTTCTGATTTTCTCCAAAAGTTCCTCAATCACTATGATCGTAATTCCTTTCTCCTAGGGTTTGAAATATTCCAATAAATAGATCTTTTTTCACCTCTTTCTTGGTGAAAAGATCCTAAATTATCGATATGGGATTGGCATGACATGGTGGTGGTGAAACAACAAAGATAGTAGTGAATTGGATGATGTAGATACTCGTTTACTGTGTTTTTCTTTCATGGAACAAAGAATGAGGATGATCCTGTTTTCTAAGAGGATAGAAGGCATGAATCTTGTTGATTTGGTGATGGACTGACTCGATGATTCTAGATCTACATTTTTTCATTGAATTTATTTCCAGATAGAAGGCCGAATAAATGGTCATGAAAGGTGGTTCCAGATCTGGATTTCAAGATAAATCCATGCTACACGGTGTGTAATTTAGATCTACATGCCGTGTGGGGAACCATTTGTGAATTATTGGGATTTGTGTAGGAGTTAAGGATATCATGACGTGTAACTCTATCACACAGTGTGTGATATCTCCCTAGTGACCCGGTGTATACCTCTTTGGGTATGCAGACATGGGTTGGAGTACACAGGTTGAAGCATGCCATGTACACCCCACACAGACCTGTCCTGGACTAGGTACATGGGCTAGTCCATGTACTATTATATGTATAAAAGTACGCGGGCAGGATTCGTGTATTGGATATAAGGAACCAACCTTTAACCTTACACAATCTTGTAAATTAAACATGGAAAATAACTTTTATATTCCCAAAGTTCTTTTTCATTTAGAGTTTTATAGAATTAGGTCAAAATATATACATAGAAACTCATATATTATAAAATATACACATCTACTATAAATATTTTTTTCACAATATATATGAATTTTTTAAAAACAAAACATTTTTTATTTCCATAACAATCTTCAAGACTTTAAACATGAAATATTCTTTTCCTTTACCCATTGATAAAACCTTTGAAAAATATTTTAAAACCTATGGTGAGAATAAAAATAATATAAAGGGATATAAAAATAAGTAAATAAAATTATTAGACCATGAATACATATAAACACATGAAAAATAAACTTCACACCCATAAAAGTAACATATAATATCTTTTTTGAAAACATGACCTTTCCTGTATACATTGAAAGGTTAAATAAGCCATTTAGGTTAATTGGGGTTTCATTTTCTTACCATACATAATCATGATTATAACCCTTCAAGCTACCATATGAGTTGTCACCATCACATATTCCTTACAAAATAACCCTCATGGAAACCTTATGATGCAAGTATCATAGTTACACTTGGAGTAACCATTAAGAAAAACTTCCAACATACCCAATGCATTAGAGGGGTATCAAGAAGCCACAATTATTTGGTTTATAATAGAACCACCAATCATCATATAAAATTATCATGAACCAAAACATAATCATATAACATGAATTCTTTCTTCATAAAAAAATTCCTTGAGGAAAAGCTGTTATTTTAAAAGTAATACACATATGAAAGGTACAACATTTTATTTAAAAATTTCCATGAAGTATTGTAAAAAAGACTTAAAAAATAATGTTGCATGAAAGTGGTAAAATTTTCTCATTCTTTAAAAGTAAAAATATATCTTTGAATTTTTAAAAAAACACACATTAAAGCAGATTTTTTAAAGTAAATTCCCTTACGTCAGGTTTGAATTACATCAAACGTGTTCAAACCTCCTCTATAATAGTTTAATGAGTGTAATTAATTTATTAAAAAACTATATACATATTTATAATAATTTTTATAATTATTTTATAACAAGTTTCTATCCATTTATTAATAATATTTTAATATTTTCATTGTTTCAGATGCATTTATTTCATGGTTTACAATGTTTTTTCAATGTGTACTTTCTAATCAAATGGAAGAAAAACTCTAGAAGTTGAATTAAATGATTCTAATATGTTTCCATAATTTTAAACCATACCGTATATAATTTTTATACGAATATGATTCATTAGATGATACATTAATGAAAAATGTTTGTTTTATTTTTGGTGGGTTTTTCTGACCATCAAAAAATAGTTTTTCGTTATTTAATGTTTTGATGTTAAATTAGTTAAAAAATTGTAAAAATAATATAATATACATTTTAAAATATTTCTTAACCATTCTAATGGTTTTATAACCATCCATAATGGTAGTAAAAGAAAATGAAAACACATCACCCATGAAGGTGGTGAATCGACACGTCTCAGAAGACATTTTCATTTTCTAGAATAAAAAGAAAAGATGAGAGGATTGATGATGAATAATACATTAACAAATTTAAATTATATTATATTTAATATACTAGAGTTATAATTTCATTTGTATTAGGGTAATTTAGTATAGAATTGGAAAATATATGAAATTGAAAGGAAAATAAAAGAAAATAAAAGAGGACTTACCTCTTGAATTCTTCCACTTGAGAACCACCTTAGGTAAATTTGATTTGGTATTTTGCTGGGAAAAAATTATCCTAGATGTTGGGGATTTTCTTGGGGGTTTTATTGAGAATAATTTGGACAATATTCAAGGATTGGGTGGTGTGAGGAGAAGAGCTGGTGAGGGGTGGTATTTAGAGTGGGGGAGGGGTGTTTTCTTATTATTTTATTCATTAGTTTATTATTTTGGCTAAAGAATATGAATAGTTTTGTTTTCCATGAATAAGTAAAGTAAATATATATGGAGAGTTATATATTATGATTATTACATCATAAATGACTTTTGAAATAGTTTATTTATCTTATAATATAAATATACCATAAATTTTCAAATTTCAAAATTCACTAAAAAATAAACTATTTCAGAAAAATACCAAAAAACAACCCTAACCATTTTTCGACATAATGAATTAAAAAATAGAATAAGTTTTTTGAAAATAAATTTATTAACATGCTAAATTTAGTTTTTAATTAAAAAATTAATATATTTGAATAATACCAATTTTAAAATTATAAATGATTTTGTGACATGTTGAAAAATTATTTAAGGTCTCATTAAATTATCTTATCATCATAAGAAAAGAAAATAATAATTTATGAGTCTTTTTTATAAAGATAAATTTTCATTTATATCATTATGTAAATTATGAAATTGTAAATAAATATTTTTTTTTTCACAAAAATACTAACTCTTAATTTATCATTTTCAAAACACTTATGAAATTATTCCACAATATAAATATAATATATTTTCAATTATAAGACCAATAAATTTTATTTATACTCTCATAGGTGAGGTTACTATTTTATAAGTATAGATTCTTTAATTTATATCAACACCACTTATTTTCTTATACATTTATAGTGAATTTAACTATTTAATTTCATAATGAAAACAAATTATTTTTTAAATAAATTGGTTTTTATATTATCCACACCCCCTTCTAGAAATAATGTCCCTGAAATTTTTACTTACTTAGTAAACAAGTGAGGATAACTTTCTCTCATAGAATTTTTAGATTCTCATGGTTCTTCTTCAACCATGTAATTTCTACACAAAACCTAATTCTTTTGAATTACCTTATTATGGAATAATTTCTCCCAAATATCAAGAACCCAAACATGAATGTCCTTATATGTAAGGTTGTCATCCAACTGAATAATTTCATGTCTTATAAAATGATATAAACTTGGCACATACTTTATTAACATATAAACATGAAAAATATTATGTTACAAGGATAAATTCTAAGGTAAATCCACTCAATTGGAAAATTACCCATATTTATCATGAATTTCATAGTGTTTAATAAATCTAGGAAATGATCACCAAACTCAAAAGAAATATGCTTCCTCCTACTATCTGAATAACTTTTCTACATTTTAGGAGTTGTCCTCATATGTTTATGGATCGTATTTACTTTATTATCCACATCCTCTACTAATTATGGTCCTATAAACATCCTTTCCATGAATTTATTCCAATATAGTGGAGTTCGACACCGCTTTCTATATAATTCATCAAAAGACTCCATCAGTATACTGGAATGAAAACAGTTATTATAAAAAAACTAATCTAAAATAAATATGTTGATCCCAACATCCCTAGTAGTCAATTGAACATGAATGTAACATGTATTCCATGGTTTTAATTGTTCGCTTGTTCTATCCAATAGATTTGGGAAGAAAGGTTGTTTGGAAAATTAATTTTGTGCCCAAAAACGTCTAAAGAAATTTCAAAAATTTATAAGTGAACCTGAGATCATGGTCACATAAAATTTATAGTGGAACCCCATATAACCTGACTATCTCTTTGAGGTGCATTTTAGAAAGTTGATCCAAAGAAATTGTATCTCAGATACGAAGAAATTTTTTATATTAATTAGTCAATCAAAAATAACACAAATTGTGTTTTTACCCTGAGAAGTGTTTGGTAATCCTACCATGAAATACAAGGATATATTTTATCATTTCCACTTGGGAATAGGAAAAGGCTATAACATCCCCTTTGGTAGTAGTCATTATTCTTTAATATATTGAAATTTCAAACATTTTATGGTAAAATTTGGAATATCTATTTTCATTCCATCCCACAAGTAATACTCTCAAAGTTCAATGTACATCATAGTGCTATCAGAATGAACTAAAATCGGATGACTATTAGCCTCACTTAATGACTCTTTATTCAACTATGAATCATAAGTCAAACTAATCTCTTATAAAATCTCAAAAACACATTCTTTATTAATGATAAATTATTTAATCATTTACATTTTAAACGATTATAACTTTTTCTATAACTAATGGACTTCCTTCTGAAATTATTTAATTCTTTCCCAGACAGAACACTGTACTAATACTAAAAAAATAGAGGAATTTCTTGCATCAACAAATTCTAATCCAAAATTCATTAATTCATCAACCAAGGGCTTGTATTCCAAAAGTAACATGGTTAATGTATCGTGATATTTTTTACTCAAGAAATATTCCAATTTTTTTCTATAATTGTAATTGATCACGAAATCATAATCCTTTATCTGTTTAAGACATATTCTATACCTCATGCTCAATTCTTTTTGAGTTAATATATACTTCAATATTTTATAGTAAGTATATATTTCACATTTGGATTCCAATAAATGATGTGTACAAATTTTTAAAGGGAAACCCATAGATAATAATTAAATATCATCTGTGGAATTATTTAACCAATGAGGAATTAGTTTTCATGTAGCATTATAAATTACTTGATCATTCTGCATTAGAAGGAAACCAAGTATCTTTAATTAAGCATCAATGTAGATGAAAAACACTCCATTTATGGAAGATATAAAATAGTAGAATCCACCAATCTTATTTTTAGTTCCCAAAAATACATCAAAAACTTATATCCAAATAAATTTAACCCATTTCCATGGTAAATAGATAGCGAGAATCATAATTGTGAAATGTTTTTAACTAACCGTCATTAATAGCTAGTTAATCCAAGAAAAATGTGAATCAATGAAACATTTCTAGGTCTTTGACATTAATCAAACTCTTTTTTGTGTGATCAGCTATTATTCCTTACTTATTTGAAATGTTCTTAGGAAAATAAATATGTTTCAAAAAAATATCATTTTCTAAATATCCTATATAACATATTTTATTTAAGTTTTTATAGAACAATATTTACATGTTTATCATGATAAATATATAAATTTTTTAATAATTCAAAATATCATCAATGAAAACAACAAAAAACGTATCCAAATTTTAATGTAACATTCTATTCATAAGATCCATTAATATAGTAGGGGAATTTTTCACACCAAATGGAATAACAAGAAACTCATAATGCCCATATCTAGTTCATAATGCTATTTTTAGTATGTAATCCTCCTTCAGTATTAGATAATGGTACCTAGATATCAATTTATTATTATAAATATATTGACTTCCCAAGATCTAGTCAAACAAGGCATTAATATTAGTTAATGGATACATATTCTAAACACTAATGTTGTTCAAAGATATATAATCAATGAAAAGACTCATGGAACCATCTTTCTTTTTAGCAACCAAAATTGGGGCACCCCATGGTGAAGTTCTAGGATGAATAAAACCTTTATCAAGAAAATCCTACATATTTTTTTCAATAATAAAATTTTCACTTGAGCCACTCAATAAGGGGTTTTGAATTTGGATTAGTATCATGAATTAATTCAATGGTAAATTCAACTTCTCGGTCAGGTATAACCCCATGAAAATCATCCGGAAAAAAATTGATGTATTAATTTAATACTAGTATAGTATTAATCTAGAAAATTTACTTGTTTAAAATAATATGTAAAAGATAACCTTCATTTTAATCATTAAATAGTTTCTCATCTTCTAAATATGTTATCAACGGTATAGGTTCATTCTTTCATAGAAACTGAAACTCTTTCTAAAATAGAAACTTACTTATCTCGAAAATTAATATTAGCATGATAAACTGAAAGACAGTCCATATCTAGAAAAACGTTAGAATCTACTAAGGGAAAAATATTAAGGTTTTCAGGTAATTTATTTCCATATAAAACTAATGAAAATTATTATAATTACTTTTTACATAATATTTTTTCTTTTGATTTTACCATAATCTCTAGTTTTATTTCCTAATATGAAATATCATATTTTATGTAAAATTATTCATAAATAGAAAAATATGCAGACCCCATATCAAAAAATACATTAGAAAAATCTGAGTAAACAAATAATATACCTGATAACACTTCATTAGATGGATTCACATCATCCAAAGTAGTTGCAAAGGATTTCACAACACCTTTCTGTTTATATTATGCTTGATTCCCATTATTCATATCCTTTTTTGGAAGGTATGTACATAATTCCCATCTCACCACATTTAAAAACACATTATAGTTTTCATATCAGAATTAAATATATCCACAATAAGAAAATTTTCATTTCAATATCTGGCATATTTCAAAATGTACCACATCCTAAACACTTCCCATATTTGTTAAGGCATTACCTATAGTACATTTTACCACACTTTCCATAGACTAGTAACTTGATTTAATTACTGGATTTATTTGATGATTCTTACCCATTTATTTTCATTTGTACCTTTTCTTCTACTTGTTTTCAATGTACACTTCATCATCTACAAACACCATTTATAACCTCTTATCACATCAAAAAAGCTTCTTATAACATTTTAATTCATGGTAATCCAATGCCCTTATATATATCGGATTTAATCCTAAGTAAAAATGATTTATTTTACTATAAAGATCCTGAGTAAGATTTGGAGAATAACATTACAATAAAGTGAGGTTTTCTTAATAAATTTCTGTTGAATATTCCTCATTTATTTCTATTCAGGTAATTTATTTTCCATACTAAGATGAATCTTAGAAAAAAAATTCATGGAAAATATCCTTAAATTTATCCCATTTTAAGGCTTTAATATCTTATCTTTCTTGGATATTCTTAACTATTTCCCACCATTATTCAGCTTCACCTTCAATATGATAAGTGTAAAGACAGACCTTTTGGTTTTCTGAATACCCCAAGACATAAAATATCTTTTCAAGGGATTTAATTGACCCTTCATACAATACTGGGTCATAAGATCCACTGAAAGAAAGAGGGTGTTTTCCTAATAAATATTCCACTATCATCATGTTCCTTTGACATAAACATTGATCGACATCTGTTCCTCTTATTTATTATTCTGATTTTTTCAGAAGGTTCCTCAATCACTATGATCCTAATTCATTTCTCCTAGGATTTGAAATATCCCAATAAATAGATATTTTTTCACCTATTTCTTGGTTAAAAGATCTAAAATTATCGATCTGGGATTGGCATGACATGACGGTGGTGAAACAGCAGAGACAATAGTGAATTTGATGATATAGATACTCGATTTTTTTGTTTTTCTATACAAAAAAATAATGAGGATGATCCTTTTTTCTAAGAGGATTTATGTCATGAATATTGTTGATTTGGTGATGGAATGACTCGACTATTCTATATCTAAATTTTTGCATTGAATTGATTTCTAGATTGAAGTCCGAAGAAATGGTCACGACAGGTGGTGCCAGATCTGGATTTCTAGAAAAATCCATGCTACATGATGTGTAATTTAGATCTTCATTCCGTGTGGGGAACCATTTGTGGATTAGTTGGTTTTGAGTAGGAGTTAAGCATCAAATTACATGTAACTCTATCACACAGTGTGTGATCCCTCCTTAGTGACTCGGTGTGTACCTCTTAGGGTACACAGACATGGGTTGGAGTACACGGGTTGAAGCATTCCATGTACACCCCACACGGACCTGTCCTGGACTAGGTACTTGGGCTAGGCCTTGTAATAGTAAATGAATACAAGTACATGGGTAAGATTCATGTACTGGCTATAAGGAAACAACCTTTATCCTTACAAAATCTAGTAAATTAAACTAGTAAAATAACTTTTACATTCCCAAAGTTCTTTTTCATTTAGAGGTTTAGTGAATTAGGTCATAATATGTACATAGAAACTCATATATTACAAAATATACACTTATACTAGAAATATGTTTTTCACAATATATAAGAAACTTTTAGAAACAAAACATGGTTTATTTCCTTAACAAACTTCACGACTTTAAACATGAAATATTCCTTTCCATTACCCATTGTTAAAATCTTTGAAAAATATTTTAAAACCTATGTTGAGAAAAAAAATCGTAGAAACGGATATAAAAATAAGTAAATAAAATTATTAGACCATGAATACATATAAACACATTAAAAATAAACTTCACACCCTTAAAATTAACATATAAGTACTTTTTGAAAACATGAGATTTCTAGAAAACATTGAAAGATTAAACAAGCCATTTAAGTAACTTGGGGTATCATTTTCTTACCATACTACTCATGATTATAACCCTCGCGGATACCATATGAGTTGTCACCATCACAAATTCCTTACAAAATAACCCTCATGGCTACATTATGATGCAAGTATCACAGTTACACTTAGAGTAACCATTACGAAAAACTTCCAACATACCCAATGCATTAGAGGGTTATCAAGGAGACACAAATATTTGGTTTATAAAGGAACCACCCATCATCATATAAAATTTTCATAAACTAGAACATAATCATATAACATGAATACATTCTTCATAAAAAAATTCCTTGAGGAAAAGATGTTGTTTTAAAAGTACGACACGTATGAAAGGTACAACATTTTATTTAAAAATTCCACTAAATTGTTGTAAAAAAAACTTAAAAAATAATGTTTAATGAAAGAGGTAAAATCTACTCATTCTTTATAACTAAAAAAATATATTTGAATTTTAAAAATTGAGACATTAAAGAGGATTTTTTAAAATAAATTCCATTACACCGGGTTTAAATTACTTCAAACTTGTTCAAACCTCCTTTATAATAGTTTAATGAGTGTAATTAATTTATAAAAAAAATATATACATATTTATAATACATTTTATATTGATTTTATAACAACTTTCTACCCATTTATTAATAATATTTTAATATTTTCATTGTTTCTGATGCATTTATTTCATGGTTTACAATGTTGCGTAATTGTGGATTTTCTTATCAAATGGAAGAAAACCTATAAAAGTTGAATGAAATGATTCTAATATGTTTCAATAATTTTGAATGATACCATATATAATTTCTTCGATGAATATGATTCATTAGATGCACTATTAATGATAAATGTTTGTTTTATTTTTGGCGGGTTTTTCTGACCATCAAAAACTAGTTTTTCTTTATTAAATGTTTTGACGTTAAATTAGTTCCAAAACTGTAAAAAAAATATATTATACATTTTAAAATATTTATTAACCATTATAATGGTTTTATTACAATCCATGAAGGTAGTAAAGGAAAATGAATACACATCACCCATGATGGTGGTGAATCGACACATCTGAGAAGTCATTTTCATTTTCTAGAATAAAAATAAAAGATGTGGGGATTGGTGATGAATAATGCATTAACAAAATAAAATTATAGTATATTTAATATACTAGAGTTATAATTTCATTTGTATTATTTTAATTTAGTATAGAATAAGAAAATATAGAAATTGAAACGAAAATAAAATAAAATGAAGGAGGACTTACCTCTTGAAATCTTCCCCTTGAGAACCACCTTAGGGAAATTCTATTTGGTATTTTTTTTGGGAAAAAATGATCCTAGATGTTGGGGAGTTTCCTGGAGAGTTACTTGGGGGGTTTATGGGGAATAATTCAGACAATATTCAAGTATTGGGTGGTGTGAGGAGAAGAGGTGGTAAAGGGTGGTATTTAGAGTGGGGAAGGGGTGTTTTCTTATTACTTTATTCATTAGTTTATTATTTTGGCTCAAGAATATGAATAGTTTTTTTCAAGAATAACTAAATTAAATATATATGAAGAGTTCTAGATTATGATTACTACATCATAAATGACTAATGAAATAGTTTATTTATCTTATAATATAAATATACCATAAATTATAAAATATCACAATTCACTAAAAAATAAACTATTTCAAAAAAATCCCAAAAAATCACCCTAACCATTTTTAGACATAATGAATTAAGAAATGGAATAAATTTTTTGAAAATAAATTTTTTTATATGAGAAATTTAATTTTTAATTAAAAACATAATTTATTTGAATAATAGCAATTTTAAAATTATAAATTATTTCGTGACATGTTGAAAAAATAAGTAAGGTCTCATAAAATTATCTTATCATCATAAGAAAAGAAAATAATAATTTATGATTCTTTTTTATAAAGATAAAATTTATTTTATATCATTATAAAAATTATAAAATTGTAAATAAATATTTTTGTTTCACAGAAATACTAACACTTAATTTATTATTTTAAAACACTTATTAAATTATTCCCTAATATAAATATAATATATTTTCAATTATAAGACCAATAAATTTTATTTATACTCTCATAGGTGAGTTTACTATTTTATAATTATAGATTCCTTAATGTCTATCAATACCACTTATTTTATTTTACATTTATAGTGAATTTAACTTTTTAATTTCATAATGAAAATAAATTATTTCTTAAATAACTTGGTTATTATATTATCCCCCCCCCCCTCTTCTAGAAATAATGTCCTTCAAATTTTTACTTACTTACTAAACTATTGAGGATAAATTTCACTCATAGAATTTTTAGATTCTCATGGTTCTTCTTCATCCATGTGATTTCTCCACAAAACCAAATCCTTGTGAATTACCTTATTATGGAATAATTTCTCTCTAATATCAATAATATAAACATGAATGTCCTTATATGAAATGTTATCATCCAACTGAATAATGTCATGGCTTATAAACTAAGATAAACTTGGAACATACTTTCTTAACATTGAAACGTGAAAAATATTATGTACCTTGGATAAACTCTAAGGTAAAGCCACTTAGTTGGACAATTACCCATATTTATCAATAATTTCATAGTGTTTAATGAATCATGGAATCATATTCCCTTATTACCAAGACACATAACACTTTTGTTCAGGAAAAATTTGAGAAATACATGATCAACCACCTCAAAAGAAATATGCTTCCTCTTACTATCTGAATAATTTTTATACCTTTTATAAGTTGTCCTCATATGTTTTTGGATCATATATAATTTTTTATCCACATCCTCTACTAATTTTTGTCATATCAACTTCATTTTCCTGAATTTATCCCAAAATAGTGGAGTTCGACACCGCTTTCAATATAATTCTTCAAAAGACTCAATCAGTATACTGGAATGGAAACATTTACTATAAGAAAACTAAACAAAAAGAAATATGTTGATCCCAACATCCCTGATAGTAAATTGAACAAAAATGTACCATTTATTCTATGGTCTGAATTGTTCGCTTGTTCTATCCATCAGATTGGGGATGAAAGGTTGTTCTGAAATTTAATTTTGTGCCAAAAAACATCTAAAGAATTTTCCAAAATTTAGAAGTGAACCTGAGATCATGGTCACATAAAATTTATTGTGGAACCCCATATAACCTGAATATCTCTTTGAGGTAAAATTTATAAAGTTGAACCAAAGACATTATATCTCAAATATGAAGAAAATTTGTGTATTTAGTCAATCAATCAACAATAACACAAATTGCATTTTTACCCTAAGAACTATTTGGTAATCTTACCATGAAATCCATGGATATATTTTATCATTTCGACTTGGGCACTAGAAAAGGCTTTAACATCCCCTTTGGAAGTTTTCATTCTTCTTTAACCTATTGAAAATTTATACATTTGATGGTAAAATTTGGAATATCTATATTCATTCTATCCCACAAGTAATACTCCCAATGTTCTATGTACATCATAGTGCTATCAGAATGAAATAAAAAAAAGATAACTATTAGCCTCACTTAATAACTCTTTATTCAACTATGAATCACAAGTCATAATAATATCTTCCAAAATCTCACAAACTCATTCTTTATTAATGATAAATTATTTAAACATTTACATTTTAACCGATTATACCTTTTTTAATTACTAATGGTCTTCCTTATACACTTATTTAATTCTATCCCACATAGATCATTGTACTAATACCTAAAAAAATAGAGTAATTTCTTGCACCAAAAAATTCTAATCCAAAATTCATCAATTCATCAACCAAGGGCTCGTATTCCAAAAGTAAGATGGTTAATGTATCATGATTTTTTTGACTCATGAAATATTCCTATTTTATTCTATGATTATAATTGATTAGTAAATCATAATCCTTTATCAGTTAAAGCTATATTATATACCTCATGTTCAATTCTTTGGGAGTGAATATATACATCAATATTTTATAGTCAGTATATATTTAACATTTGGATTCATATAAATGATTTCTATAATTATTAATGGGAAACCCATAGATGATAATTAAATATAATATGTGGGATAATTTAACTCATGATGAATTAGATTTCTTATACCATAAGAAATTTCTTGATCTTTCTGCATTAGAACTCAACCAACTCCCTTTAATGAAGCATCAATGTAGATGAAAAATACTCCATTTAAGAAAGATCTAAAATTGGAGCATCCACCAATCTTATTTTTAGTTCCCAATATACCTCAAAATCTTATATCCAAATAAATTTAAACCATTTCCATGTTAAATAGTTAGCGGGATAGATATTCATGATTTTTTTAACAAACCTCAATTAATAGCTAGTTAATTCAAGAAAAATGTGAATCTAGGAAATATACTAGGTCTTTGACATTCATCAACCTCTTTTTTGTTAGATCATCTATTATTCCTTCCTTATTTGAAATTTTCCTATGAAAATAAATTTGTTTCAAAAAAATCACATGTTCCAAATATCCTATATAACATATTTTATTTAATTTTCTGTAGAACAATACTTACATGTTTATCATGAAACTCATAGAAATTTATTAATAATTCATAATATCATCAACAAAAACCACAAAAAACATATCCAAATTTTCATGGAATATTCTATTCATAATATCCATTATTATAGATAGGGAATTTTTCAATCCAAATGGAATAACAAGAAACTCATAATGCCCATATCTAGTTCATAATGCTATTTTTAGTATGTATTCCTTCTTCTGTATTAGATAATGGTACCCAGATATCAATTTAAAATTAAAAATATATTGATTTCCCAAGATCTAATCAAACAAGAAATTAATATGAGTCAATGGATACATATTCTAAACACTAATGTTGTACAAAGATATATAATCAATGAAAAGACTCATGGAACTGTATTTATTTTTAGCCACCAAAATAGGGGCACCCCATGTTGAAGTTCAAGGATGAATGAACCCATTATTAAGAAAATCCTACATATTTTTTTCAATACTAAAATTTTCACTTGATCCACTCAATTAGGGGGTTTTAAATTTGGATTAGTATCAGGAACTAATTCAATGGTAAATTTAACTTCTCAGCCAGGTATAACACTAAGAAAATCATCAGAAAAAAAGTCGATGTATTCATTTACTACTAGAATAGTATTAATCTGAACAACTCACTTGTTATAAATAATATGTAAAAGATAACTTTAATTTTAATCTATTAATAGTTTCTCATCTTCCAAATATGTTATCAACACTATAGGATCATTCTTTCATAAAAACTGAAACTCTTTCTAAAAGAGAAACATATTTATCTCAACAATTAATATTAGAATGATAAAAAGAAAGAAAATCCATATCTAGAATAACAACAGAATCTACTAAGGGAAAAACAATAATGTTTTCAGGTAATTTCTTTCCGTATAAAACTAATGAAAATTATTATAATTCCTTTTTTCCATAATATTTACCCTTTTGATTTTACCATAATCTCTGGTTTTATTTCCCAACATGAAATATAAAATTTTCTATAAAATTATTCATAAATAAAAAAATATGTAGACCCAATATCAAAAAATACTTTAGAAAAATAAGAGTAAACAAATTAAATACCTGATAACGCTTCACTAGATGGACCCATATCATCCAAAGTAGTTTCAAAGGATTTCACTACACCTTTCTGCTTATATTCTGGTTGATTCTTATCTTTCAGATCCTTCTTTTAGATGGTATGTACAAAATTTCCATCTCACCACATTTAAAACACATTATAGTTTATATATTAGAATTATATATATCCACAATAAGAACATTTTAATTTCAATATCTAGAATATTTCAAAATATACCACATCATAATCACTTCCCATATTTGTTAAGACATTCCCTATAGTACTTTTTACCACACTTTCCACATACTTATAACTTGATTTTCTGACCAGATTTATCTGATTGATTCTTACCCATTTCTTTTCATATGTACCTTTTATTCTACTTGTTTTCAAAGCACACATAATTATCTAAAAACACCATTTATACCCTCTCACTAAATCGAATGAGCTTCTTATAACATTCAAATTCATGGGAAGCCAATTCCCTTACATATCTTGTTTTTAATCATAAGTAAAAATGATTTATTTTACTATCAAGACCGTGAGTAAGATTTGGAGAATAACATTACAATCAAGTGAGGTTTTATTAATAAATTTATGTTGAATATTCTTCATTTGTTTCAATTCAGGTCAATTATTTTCCATCCTAAGATGAACTTCCTTAGGAAAATATTTTTTTTCATGGAAAAGATCCTTAAATTTATCCCATTTTAAGGCATTAATCTTTTATCTTTCTTGGATATTCTTAACTATTTCCCACCACTAGTCAGCTTCACCTTCAAAATGATAAGTGTAAAGATAGAACTTTTGATTTTATGAATACCCCAAGATATAAAATATCTTTTCAAGGGATTTAATCTAGCCTTAATACCCCACTGGGTCATAAGATCCACTAAATGCAAGAGGGTGTTTCCTCATTAAATATTCCACTATCATCATGTTCCTTTGTGGTATCTCTGGATGTTCTCTTAAATGTATTCCACAACCATTTATATCCTATTTCAATTGATTCATTGCTATAAAAGACTTATTTGTTCTAATTCCCACTATTATATTCTATGGATTCAGAAATATACTACCTTCTCGATGCCTACCTACTTCAGTTTCCCTGTTTCTTCTATAGAAAATAATTCTGAATAGAAATATATTAGATGTAAAAACTTGGTAATTTTTAAAGTCAATATACTATAAACACAACCATAAGGTAAAAATATTTTATCCTATTTTTTTAATATAATCCTAACCCTTAATGTTATCCAAACTATGCTCTCATACCAACCCTATGAACCCAAACTTTAACGTTACATAATCTAGTAAATTCAACTAAAAAATAACTTTTACATTCCCAAATAACTTTTTGGTTATTATTTTTAGAGAATTATATAATAAAATATATATAAGAACTTATATATTACAATGTAGATATTTCTTATCAAAATCGATTATTTTCACAATATGAAACTTCTAAAAACAAAACATTATTTTTTTCCCTAAAAAACTTCTTGAATTTAAACATGAAATCTTACTTTCCATTACCCATCCATAAACACCGTGAAAAATATTTTAAAACTCATAGTGTGCATAAAAATATCAGTAAGAGACATAAAATGAGGTAATTAAAACCATTATTCTCAGAATACTTATAAAAATATGAAATATAATCTTCTCACGCTTAAAAGTAACATATACATAATTTTTGAAATTATAAGGTTTCCATAAGACATAGAAAAAATAAACAACCCATTTAGGTAACTTATATAATAATTTTACTACCATAATTATGATTTAAATACTCAAGGCCTTTATATAAATAGTAACCCTCACATATACCTTACAATGTATCCATTGTGGCAGCCTTATGATGTTAGTAACACAGTTTCACTTGGAATAACCATTACAGTCAACATCAAATGTAACAAATTCATTAGAGGGATATCATAATCACACCCATATTTATTTTATAACTGAAATTATTTTCATCATAATAAATTCTCAGGAACTAGAACATAATAATAAAAAATTAATACTTTCTTTATAAAAACAATTTCTCGGGGAAAATCACTTATTTTAAAAAGAATGCAACACATATGAAAGAAAAAACATTCTTTGAAAATATCGATGAAATATTATAAATAAGACTTCAAAATGATAAGGTTTCATGAAATCAGGAAGATTTTATCATTACATATAATTAGAAACATTATTTTTTAATTTTTTAAGAAGAGATTTTAAATATGATTTTTTAAATAAAATTTCTTTTTCTCATGTTCGAATTCCATAAAACATGATAAAACCTCATTTATATTGGTTTAAAGACCATTATTAATTTATTAAATAATAATATTCATATTTATAATAAATTTTTGTTATTTTTATAAATAACATCCACCCATTTATTAATAATATTTTTTATTTTCATTGTTTCAGGGACACTTATTTCATGGTTTCCATGGTTTGTTCATTAAATATGATATATTAAATTGGAAGAAAAACTATAGTAGTTTAATGAAATTGCATTAAAATACTTCCATAATTATAAATTATACCTTATATCATTCTACATTCTGATATTAAGATGATTCGTTTGATAAAACATTAGTGATTGTTCGGTTTTTTTAGTTGGTTTTTCCGACTATCCCAAACTAGTTTTGTTTTATTTAATATTATGCCTATAAATTAGTTCCAAAACATTAAAAAAGTTTTTATATAAATATTAAAATAGTTTTTAAATTTAATAATGGATTTATTATAGTCCTTGAGGATAGTAAAAGAAAACTAAAACACACTATCCACGAAGGCGGTGAATTGACATGTCAGAGACAATGTTTTTATTTTCAAAAATAATAAGTTAAGTGGATATGTTTGATTATGGATATTCCATTAAAAAAATAAACTAATAGTATATTAATTATAAAGGATTAATTATTTTACTTGGATGAGGGGATTTTATGAGAGAATAAGAATATAAAAAAAGAAATTTAAAATACAATAAATAAAAAGAATGAAAATTTTGTATCTTGAATTCTTCTCCTTGAGAACCTCATTAGGGAAATTTTATTGGTCATTTGTTGGAAAAAAGGATCCTATACAATGGAGATATTCTTGGTTATATTATTGGGTAGATTTAAGGAAATCATTAAGAATTTGGAGGTGTGTGGAGTAGAGGTGGTAGGGGTAGTATTTATAGTGGAGGAGAGGGGTGTTTTCTGAATATCTTATTCATTAGTTTGTTATTTTGGGTCAAGACTAAGAATAGTTTTTATTTCCCATAAATAAATAAATTAAATAGAGAATTATAGTTAGAGATTATGGTGATTATATCATCAATTACTCAAATAATTGTATATTTACCTAATAATGTATATATTCCATAAATTACCATATTTATCTATTCATCACAAATTCAACTATTTCAGACAAATCCCAAAAATTCACCCTATCCATTTTTTGGTATGTACAGTTCAAAAATAGACTCCATTTTTTGAAAATAACTTTCTAAATCTGAAAATTTTAATTTTTAATTAAATTCCTCAATTATTTGAAAATACTGATTTTAAAATTATAACTGATTTTAGACACATTGAAAAATTATGAAAGGTCTCATAAAATTATATTATAATAATAAAAATATAAATTTATGATTCTATTTTATGAATTTAAATATTCTTTTAAATAATTCTATTAATTATAAAATTTTAAATAAACATTTCTTTTTCACAAAAATACCAACCCTTAATTTGACAATTTTAAAAAAAAATTACTTATTCCATGATATAAATATATCATGTTTTCACTTATAAGAAACATAAATTTTATTTATAATATCATAGGTGTGGTTATTATTCAATTATTATATATTTCTTAATTTATATAAATACCACATATTTCATTATACATTTATAATGAATTTAATAATTTAATTTCATAATGAAAACAAGTTATTTTATAAGTACTTGGGTTGTTACACTGGAACATGGGTCGACTATATGGGCAGCCTACACACTATGTTCTTATACATGGACATGGGAAAGAGACTTATGTCGTTTACATGAATGGGACCTAGGGTCAAGGAGCATGGTGTGTGACCTATACTACACACCATGTACTTTTTTATAAATTGGTTAGATCCCTAGTCCTTCCCATATTAGACATGTTTATTTTGGGTAAATTACCATTATACTTTCCATATAGGTTTGGATAAGATAATCTCCAACCCCTATGACTATAATCCCTCAACAATAATTCTTTGACATATTCATCGGAATCCCTCTGAGAGGCCTGCAGTGAGGTCCTCTATTCGTCTTTATTCCCTACGTGGAGTTCAAGGTATTATCTTCACCAACACTACGCAGGCGTCAATCATCTACTTAGTTGTTTAATCTTGATTGAGTTTTTGATATCACCCCATAGTCTTGGAATTTCTCCACATCTATGAATGGTATCTTTTTGGCCTATAAGTGTGTACTTCTAATAGTGAGTCCCAATGAGCAATACATCTCAGATAGATGTCATCAGTGCTATCAGACTCAAGAGTGTGTTCTTTCAGATAAGTGCTTTGTGAAATCATAGTGATGGGTTCCTAGACTAATATACTATAATTGTGACTTACCTCTATACTATGTGACTTTTTCAGTACAACTGGATATTCTTGTTATATGTTATATAGACATATACCTGTGTAGAGCTGACTATATTTCCATTGTTGAATGAATTATGGTTTTGGGGTGTCATAATAGGTAGTTTTATACTAACCCTTGCATATTATTTTCCCATATATGTCATATATTTGGAAGATGATCGACCTTTTGACAATGTCCTAGATGGACCTATAATAGAGAGTGCTTACTAAGACCCGACAGATTGATGTGTGTTCCTACATCTTTGAGAATTGTCCCATGTACCTACTTTTAGGATATAATTTTGTTTTAGACTCAATGTGGTGGGCTAGTATTTGGACTTAGTTAATTTCTTTTACTTACTACAACAATCGTTTTGTAAGATTTAGATGTATGAATGAATAGTTTTTTAGTAGTTTTTATATTTTAGCATTGTATATTCTTGGATATGTGTGTGTGTGTGTATCGGTACTTAGGCTAAGACATCCCATGTTAGTTATATGACTACTCGAAACAAGCCCCCAACCCCTATAATATTAGACGTATGTTTGGGGAGTCATAGAATGGACCCCTCTCAGATAGGTCATGATAATTATACTAAAAATTATGGGGATCTTCATATCTACTTAAGGGTCTCTCTTTCATGGAGTTTACGGTTTCAAAGTTCCTATAGTGGTATGTTTTTTTGTCTCAATTTCTATTCTTTTTAAAATAAGTTATGTTATGCATATATATTCTGTTATGATATTTATATACCGCCCCTTGACATGTTATATCATTAATATACATATTTTTATTATATTTAAAAGTTTAATTTGCTTTTATTCTTTCACAAGGATTACAATGAAAATTTTACCAAATTGGTGAGGATTTTAAGTTACAATATCATCGTTTATCAAGATTGTTTTTTATTATACTCATAATGATAAAATATTATAATTTTTCTATTGAAAAAATCATTCAATTTTTTCTCTTATGGTCATTCATGATTTTTTTAGTAATAGTATTATTTTCCCTCTCCTTCGTACATAAAATGTTTGAGAATAAATTTTTAAGGAAAATTTTATTTATCATTATCTTCGGTTAATAACTCATTATCTTTCATGTTCATGTTTTATATTAACATTCAAATCAATGTTTTCTTTTTTGATTGTTAAATTATATGTTTTACCATGTTATAAGTTTTAAAAATTGGTTTAAAAGGAATCTTCATGTCGTTTTTTAAAATGGTATGTTCGGATTTTACTGAAAATTGTAACAGAATCATTGTTTTAACATGTACATCATGAAATTGATTTCCACTGTCATGAATATTATTTGATTTCAAGCTTACTTTATAAGTTTAAATAGTTATTTTTTGAAGAAAATAATTTTGATAGTGTTTTTTTAAGACAGTGTTTTTCAAAGTGGAAAGTATATTTTCCTCAATAAATGTTTTAAGTGATCTTTCAAAATCATTTTCCTTCTAAAATGACATCCTTTGAAGTTACTAATGATTTATGAGGGATATAATCCCAATGATTCCATTAATATTATTTTTATGAAAGGATTTTGTTTATAATGAAATGATGGTTATAAAAACTGTTTCTCATCCATGAGTTATAATATTACAAAATGATTATGATACCCAGTTTATTTTCCATGCCTTTACTATGGTGAAATAATGAAATTTTTTTGATTTTTTTTCTTTTCCATAGGTTATATTGTGATGAATTTTTTATGAATCCCATTTATTTTGATGGGTTATGATATTATAAATGTTTTATGATCTTTTAAAACACATAGGTATGATTTTTATTATGAAATGGGTGGGACCTATATCTACTTCCAATTCATTGGATAATGATTAATGTTGTATGATCTCATATGGTACTTTGGATGTTATCCCAAGCATGAAAGATGGTACATGAGAGGTTTTTCAAAGCCCAAAATAGGGTTCATTGGAGGTTATCCCAAGCCTAAAAGAGGGTACATGTGAGGTTATCCCATGCCTAGAAGAGGGTAAATGGGATATTATCCCTATTTCAAAGCAAGTACATGGGTGGTTTACCCAATAATAACATGTTATGAATGCCACAGTGGGTATCCATGACAAAATATTTTCTATTCTTATTTATATTCCACAAATCTATGTCATATGAAAATGTTGTACTCTCATAGATCATGTTATTTTATTATGTTATGATTCATATCTTATGAACTTTCAAGACTTATTTTGTGACTCATGTTTAGGATCTATGATATATATGGTATGGTTTTCAAAATTTATTCTCATGTAATCATAACTATATAATCATGTAATATTGTTATATTACTTGTTTATATTTACTGAGAATCTGATCTCAGCCTTCATTATGCTTCCATTACACAAGTTATGAAGAACGGTTTTAAGTATGGTGTGCCTATGAAAATTACTAAGTGGGAATATCATTGAATGAGACATTGAATATCAATCATGAAATAGGAATATATTGAATTTATTCTCAAAATAAACGAAACTAATATGGTCTATGGGCATTTATTTGTAAAATTAAGGAATATTCATATAAAAAGGTGCAATATTTATATATGACAAGTTTTGTTCTCTATAGATTGTATCAGATAAAAGGTTTACTTAAAATTTGGAAACTAAGATGAGAAATATTTAGTGAGATCCCTATGGATATTTCTATGATATGTCGAGTTACGTGAAAAATGATAAGTCTATTGATGATTCAAAGTTTAGAAAAATGTTTGAGAACTTTTTAAAAGGATATATTGAGTTGTTTCCAAGAAACTAAATCTCATTCTAGATATTTTAAGTGGATATGGATCTAGCACAGTGGTACCATAGGATAATATATCTGAAAATTTCCCCTTGATCTAAACTCAATTATCAATTGGTGAATGACAATTGGCCTTGATGCACACCCAATTTAACACTATTAGTCGTATGTTTTGGACATTCAAAAACTCTTTATGAACTATCATAAAGGATTTGAATAATGACCAATAATAAAGTGGGATAAGACTGATGTTTCATAGATTAAAAACAAAGTGTCCCGATTTATACATACTATAAATTATTTTCCATGATAATGTAGTGTTCCACTATAATTAGTATTTATCACACTATGATTTCTAGTTTTACTCAATGGATGGTACCTGAAGGAACAGTGTTAACATTGAATTCAATAGAAAATGCAATGAATGTCCTCTTGAAAAACCAAATGTTATAGGATATGGAATGAAAAACATCATTACTATTCTCACACAACATTATCATGATATGAATCTTCATGATAATATAAATGAGAAAAGGATGGAACAATGTTCCATTTATTCCTTTATGAGGAAACATCCACTCTCTTTTTTTGGGTCAACTGATTCACAAGTCACGAAGTAATGGATCAATACCAAAAAAAATATTTCCCATTCTCTTCTGTTCTGAGCATTAGAAATTCTTTTTGGTTGTCTATCATTTGGAAGATGAATCATATAAATTGTGTAACCTTATTGAGAATAAAATTAAAGAATAGGTAATTGAATCCATGGGTGGGAATGAGTTACGAGGATAGTTTTTAGTAATTACATCCTTCATATTCTATAAATAAGGACAGAGAAGGAATTTCTTGTGATCAAACAGAAGGATCATGAATCTATTTGTACCTATGAGGATAATTTTACAAGATTTTGATATTATTATTCTAGTTTAATAATCATTATAGAATGAAAAATTGATCGATTATTCAATTTTGTAAAACTATTTCATTGAAAGGAAATGTATATAAGAGAATTTAGTGTCTACAAAGAATTCATTCGATGTTCACTGAAGGTAGAAATAAAAATTGTGTATTCCAACCATTCCTATTATTTTGATAAAAAAAGATCAAATATCATGATAACTTGAATAAATCACATTGAAGAATGAAATTTCAATCACTTACATGCCCTAACTATGAAAAGAATCACTCAGGTGAACACCTACATAGAAACAAGATGATGTTATAGGTGTGGGAAGCTTGTACATTAAGCTAAATAATGTATAAGTGATGTGAAGAGTCTAGTCAATGAAATAAATAGAGATATATCTCAATAAAATGCACCACCCACAATTGAATGTTTCAAGAACAAGGACTTTGGGAATTATATGAATCAATGCCTCAATACATGGGATAATGTTCATGACAAGCCATAATAACCTTTGAATACAAATAATAAAGAGAAACCTTATTCAATCTCAATGATTAATGTGATTCATGATAATTAGGGAAAACTAATCCTCCCCTCCTTATTTGGGAATTTCAAGTTTGATTTTGTATGAATAAGCCCTATGAAAATATTATTATTCATCATTTAGTGAAATTTCCGTATTTATCTCTCTCTACATGGATTCTAGAATAATGAAATAACATTTTATATTTTATCGATACAAGGATGAACCCAAGCATATAATGATTTTTTTTAAAGATAAGGCCTTATATAGAGGATAATGGGTGAATTAACATTTTTAGGTGTATATGTGTCCATGTAATATTAAAATAAGAGTTTTGGATACCATTATGGGTTTATGAGTTTAAGTATTAATATAAGTTCAAAGTCATTGAAACCTATTTTGAGGTTTTATATAATGGGAATTTATCATGATTTAGGATCGTTTAAGAGACATTAATGGTAATAAAACCTGATGTCATCACACCTTGTTGATATAATAAAATATTTAATTCCAAATATACTTTATAGAATATACATTATGGAAGTTTTAAGGTTTAATAGAGTATAACATTAGGTTGTATCTAATCAATATCTAAATTATACCTTGATGTTTTGGTGAAGTATTTAGAAATCACGTGATATAGATTTATGTTTCAGTACTATGTGTCATCCTCATATGGATTTTCATTATAATTGAACAATTCATATCATATATGATATTCTAACATCATGTTCTATGGATTTAAAAGGTGTTTGGGATTAACACCTTCCTAAAGTTGATTTTTCCTACAAAAATAGATTTCACTCAAGAATTAAGATGGATTCTTATAAAGACCTTTACTAAAGGAAGTGTATAAATCCAATATACTTGAATCAATTTATGTAAATAAATCTATTGTGACCTTTGCTAGATTTTGAAATTATATATAAGGATAGAGACATTCAACATTACATATGCCCAGCAGAAAGCTGACAGAAATTTTATGCTGATAATCATCGACATGATCAAGAATTTGAAGTTGGTGAAAAGGTGTTTCTATGAATTTATCCATGAAAGAAAAAATATAAAACTAACCCCTAGGTATGTCGATCCATTTAAAATTCTTTATAGTATCATATTGTATCTTATCACATGGATCTCCCACTAAACCTCTCTCAGCTTCATGACGTGTTCCATGTATCTCTCCTACGTAAGTATATACTAGATTAATCACATGTACTAAACATAGAAGTCACACCACTGGAGCATGATTTTTCTTATAAGGAAGAACCAGTGGTGATTCTATACCATACAAAAATGTTCTATGAAACAATACCACTCACATGGTCATTTTTTTTGTGAAACCACTCTCTTGAGGAATAAACATGATAACCAGGTGATATAATGAAGTATAATTATCCTTATCTGTTGGTACCAAAGTGATGAAGTTTTAGGGTTAAATTAATTTTAAGGGTCATAGAAGGTAACTCCTTGAGATTTCGTGATTTTTTTCAGATTAAGTTAATATTTTTAATATTTTTCATTACACAAAACACCCGGTTCAACTTGTGTTACACACAACACCGATTTTTAATGATAGGTGAGAGACATTTGAAATATTATTATTTAATCTTGATAGTTATCATATACCCATTAAAATTGTTTTTATGAATAGTTTAAATAAAATTATGAAACTAAATAGTTATAAAATGTATATAAAATTAATTATTTGATGACTTATTAATTATAAATGTAAAAAAAACTATTTTAAAATAAAATAAATATTTTTTTTGAATAACTATTTTTGTGAACACAATCACATTTTACCTCAAATCATTAAAAATAACATTTTTGAAATGATTTTAATTAATTTTATAAAATATATAATCAATACATTTTCTAGCATTCATCTTATATTTTTATGGACAAGAGATCAGAATAAATACAAATTTATGCTTAAAAATTGTATTTTCTTAAAAATCATTTTTTTCTTTTTGAAAACATATTTTAAAATTATTTTTTCCACTTTTAAATTTTTTATTTAGAAGAAATAAAAATTATTTTTCAAATAATCATGTAAAAATTATATTGGATTGAAATTTTTATTTTTTTTCAAAAAGATAAATTTATATTTAATAGAAATAAAATATGTTATATTTGAATTTTTAATTATTTTAAGAACAATTAAGAACATAAATATTATTTAAATTTGATTTATAAGTAATTTTAGTTAAATTATATATCCAATAAATCAATTTTGGTTATTTTAATTAGTTTAATATTTAATTTTGATATAAAACATTTTAAACTTTTGAAAATTTTATCTTTGAAAACCCACTTTCTCATCGCATTTGTGGGTTTAATTTTAACTAAAATTATTCAATTCTATGACTAGAATTTTTTAAAAAATATTTATTAATGTTAATAAGAATAATTTATATTTTATAAAAAATTTAACGTATTTTTGACCATTTTGATTAGTAAAAGTAGTGAAAATAATAATTAACACGGTTAAGGTTAAAACGGGTTACTTGGGGTTAAATTTTATAGTTGTTGAATTAATTGAACATGAAACTTGTAAAACCCCAATTATATGGCCATATTTCTTCCTTATCACCTATAAGGTTCTATAATTTTCCATTTATATCCATTCTAATGTGAAAAACGTGGGTACACCTTTTTCTTTTCAAAAGATACAAGTATGACACTCACCATGCCTATAAATCCCCCCCACTCCACTCCTCTTCACACATCCAAAACCTATTATTTTGGCCACTTACTTCCCAAATAACCTCCTCAATTAATTATTCACATCATATAATACTTATTTTTTTCCTAAATTTATCCTAAGAATAATTTTTGTGAAAACTAAAATAGGATTTCCAAATAAGAGGTAACATCCGTAACTGAGCGTTTTATTTTATTTCTTCATCTACCTACTCAAATTTATATTAAACCATGATGATATAATATCCTAATTGTATTAAATATAATTATATTTTTTCATGTTAATTTAATTAACTAAAACCATACCCACTTCCATCAAATGAGATATGAGATCAACATTCTTGTGTAAAGTGGACTACGACCTTATGAATTGATATTATTTGTTTTCCATCACCACCTCTCATGGATGGATATGATGATGGATCTAATATTTATATATGATATTAATGATATTATTATACCTCTATAATGATAATACCAAAATTACCTTTTTAACTTCAATCTCATTGGGAAAACAATAATTTTTCTCGTGTGTGTGACGGATAACCGCATCACGAACTGATCTAATTATTTTTCAATTTATGATTTAAATGAATGGTAACAATGATAGATTAAATTAATATATATTATATTTTAATCATAAATATACTTATTGAATTATTATATCACATATACCTTCTTAATTTCCTTTTTTTTCTATGATAACATATTTCGTGTGTACGGCTTACTACCATCTCGAGAAGCGATGTGATTCATTTTTCACATAAGCCTTATATGGAAGGTTATAAGAATAGGTTTAAATAAAATTTTTTGATATATATCAAAAAAAATTATTTTATGGTGTTACTATATTTTTTACTCTTATTTCTCTTATTCTTTTGAGATAATGGAAACAACGTTCATGTGTACGCACGGTCTACCATCTCAATGAATGGTGTATTTCATTTCTTACCTCTAACTTTTATATTTTACAATAAGTAAATATATGCAGAATATATATGATATTTATATCATTTTTAAAATCATATTGAGTATGAAACCATGATCAATGTAAGAGGGAAAAAAGTAACAAATCAAAACATATATGAAAAAACAATGTAGTCATTACATGTAAAGTGATTTTAAGAAAGAATCATGATAAATGGGACATAATAGGTCATAATAAACCCATAAATTTTTTGATAAATGTATAATAATTATTATATAATATATTTTTGATAAACATATATTTATTATATATTAGTTTTTAAGGTGTCTGAAAGAATTAGAGACTTAAGGTAATGGGTTACCATCTCACTATAATTTTCTGTGAGACACATTTCATGTTCACCATGTGTCTATTTTATGGGGTTTAAATAATTATAATTAATTTATTTTATGATTATTATCCTGAAAATAGTCTATATTTTGATATCCATGTTAGTATCTCGCTTTCATGGGGTTTACAATATCAAAGTTACCAATACGGTACGGGAGTTTTTCCTCAATTCGTCTTCTTTGGTACATTAGTTTTGTTATGCACCTACCTTTTTTATGAGTTATATATACTATCCCTTTGGAAAGATATGACATGAATATAATTATTTTCACACTATTTCAAACTTTGATTTTATTTTATTATTTCATGGTGGTTATGATACATGTTTTACCAAAGTGGCAATGATTTTATATTAAAATATCATAATTTATGGGGATTATTTATGATCATGCCTCTAATGAAAAACTTCTATGATCTATCTCTCAATAAACTAATTTATTTTATTCTCCTATGGTCCTTCATTAAATTATCAAATAATAGTACAATTTTCATTATCTTTGGTACTTAAAATGATTGAATTTTTTAAGGAAAATCAACATTATCACTCCCTTTGGTCAAAAACCATTCTCATCCATGTTCATGTTTTCTAAAAATGTTTCAAAAAAATTATACTCTGATTGTTAAATGAAATTTTGACCCATGTTTTACTTTTTAAAAAATGATTTTAAATTAATCATCATGTCACTTTCCAAATAAGCCCCACTTTCTGTTACCGAAAATATGTATAAGGAACTGACCTTAAATATTATATAATCTCTAATTAAATGGATAATTCACATTAAGGATGTTTTTAGGTTTAGAGTTTTAGATAATTAGGTCATAAATATTACATAACAACTTGAATATTACATGTAGACACTACTACCTAGTATCCATTTTTTATAAAAGAAATTCTCTTAAAAAGAAACATGTCTAGTTCCATGTTTTCGACAGCATGACTTTTAATTGATCCCATACTTGACCCTATTCATCTTCAAGTCCTGTGGAAACCATTTAAAAAACTTGGGATGAGCATAAAAATATTAGTAAGGGTTATAAAATAAGGATGGAATACAATATCCGATCAATAAATATAAATCAATGAAACCATACTTTTCAATCATTACATACATTATGAAATCATAAGATTTATCAATAACACACAGAAATCATAAATCATAAAGGTAACTTATGGAATCCATATCATACTTACATTGTAGATATCATAGGTATATAGGGAGTTATGTTGGAATACCCATCATAGTATATTCCCTAAATCTCTAAGGAGAATCATTAATCATTACCTCCGTCGCATTACCCAATGCTTTGGAGAGCTATCTTGGGATCACCCGGCCTAGATTTATCAAAAAACCACCCTTATACGTAAACAATTCCCAATAACCATAACAAATTCATAACACATAAAACAAGAATAAAGTAAAGATAAAATTTCCACATTGCAATCACAATATATCATTTCATGATATTGACATAATCAATGCTTTATCAAACCATTTCAAAAACTTTTAATAAAGATATTTTCGAATCAAAGTGTCTCATACCACTTTGAGGATTTTAATGGAATTAAAATTTTAAAAAATTAATTTCTATATAAATAAATCTTTAAAATTATTTTGAAAACATGGACATTAATGATAATGATTTATAAGAATAAATATTTAAAACAATATTTTAGTTAAGGAGTTCTTAACCAAATGAGAGATGCTTGAATACAAATAATTAAAGAATACCATTAATCAAAGATTATAATATCATGAGAATAAAAAAGTTTCATGATATAATATTTAAAAGGGTAGTATATACACCATATAAAAGTTAATTGGTGTATAACAACAAATAAATATCAATAGAAAAGTAAATTGAGACAAATTCGCTAGCAAAGAGCATATCCTTAGATTAAGGACAAATAAATGACATAATTATGTGTGAAAAATAATAATACACCCAATATAAGTGTATATTAAGTGTAAAAAAATCATATTTCATTCACACATATTCATATCATGACAATAACCAAGAAGTAGAAGATTAACCCAAAAAAATGAAAATTGGGTTAAGAAGTTCCTTTATAGAAATTCGACAGCCTAACGAAATCACTTTAAAATTTAGAAAACGAGTTGATAAGAGATACACGGGTATCTCATCATTTGAACATAAAATTTACAACAATAAGGATATATAAAAACATATCCCTACATAATAATATGTAAATTAAAAGACATAACAAAAATAAATTTTTTAAAAAGAGGAGGGTGAAAGGTTCCCTTACCGATTTGGTAACATACGAAACATACACCCCATGAAAGAAGGATCATACAATAAAGATGTAAATACCCATAAATTAAATTATATTACAAAATGAATAAAATCATGGGTAGTACATACACCATAAAAAAGGAAATAGTGGAAAATATAGCATGAATATCACGGGAATAAAAAGTGAGATAAAAACCCCTTACCACATTGTAATCAATAGAGTCGTATAAAAAGAGTTAATAACCACCAAATGTGTAGTGACCCGCCAATTATCATTGGCCTGAGAGTACAACGAGTCACTACTAGGCCTTAAACGATATCCCCAACACTCCAAAGTCAGGAAATAAATGCCATAGGGTTTCAAATACATGTGGTGGGTGATTCACCCTATAGGAAATAAAACAATAAACCTATGGACCATAACCAAACATTCAATATATAATGCATGAAAAAATGAAATACAGCTCCATAACTTCAATCACTCAAAACCACATCAATTTAATCAACAATGAAAGTATAACCAAGTATCATAGTATACAACCAGTAAACTACACAAGTCCCTCCAAAGACCTCAAGACTCCATGCTCTACATGCTTTAAGTTCCAAAATCACTGAACAGTCCAACATCATGAGTTAGTGCTAAACACGTGTGAAACATTACATTTTCCCCTGTCATGAAAGATAACATCTACAAAAGCACCAAAGTGCCAAAATAGGGGTGAGTATAAAACATAGTAGGTTTTCCCCCAATGACTTCCCTAATCACGCCACTATGATATAAGAGTTAGAAACAATTATATAAAATGGTTTATATAAAACAATTTCTCAAAAGTTTTTTATAACTAAATATATACAAGTTTCCAAAAACCATTTATTACAAAAACCATACAAGTGCAATTGAAAACAATTTTTCCAGTAAGATATTTTTCCAGAAAAATAACCAAACAATATTTACAACTATTTCTCAATATCTCTATATCGGCATACCCAATCATTACTCAAAACCAATGAAACCAACCATTCATGATACATTATGATATATCCATAATCATGAGTGGTTTCTCGTCAATCTACCAAGTCATCACAAGGTAATTGTTTCCCATGTGCCATTAATTCTTTGGCACCAAGCACAAGGTTATATTTTAACCAAGCCCCATATATGAAATTCCAATGTTCCATTAAACATTTGGCACTAAGAAAAATGTCAAATTTCAACCAACGAACATATATGCAATATGCAAACACAACATATATACCCAAAAATCAAGCCAAAATAAACATTTCAATAAAATCACCTATTTATTGAAAACTATTTCCATGAAAACTATTTCAATGCAAAACCATTTTAATTCCAAAACATTTCAATAAAACTCCATTTTTTATTGAAAAAAATTTCTATTGAAAATATCTTTTCCATCAACCGTTTATCAATTCTAGAAAATCCATAAATTAAAATCATTATTTAAAATTCATGAAACTAAACCCCCTTTTGAACAACTATTCACCAAGATCATGGAATTTCACAAAAACCATAATCATCACAAATGAGTATTTTTCCTTGAATTTCACAATCAATAAACCAATTTGAATCTACGAAAATAAATTCTAGAAAAAGGAGTCAAGAGAGAATCCACCTACCTAGAAGGTTTTGACGAATCTTTAACAACAGACGAAAAATGCACAAGGAAGCAGGTCGATTCTCCAAGAGCAGACATAGATATCTTATACAAGAAAGATTACAACTCAATATTGAAATATTTGGCATCCTAAAACGTAGATCTACCCACTATTTGTTCAGATCTGAGAAACAATTGTGAACGGATAAGTATATCTAAGAAGATCTAAGAAAACATGAAAAATCCATAAATAATTATGACATACCTCAAGAATAGGACTCGAAATCACCAAGGGAAGGATTCTGAATGGTTTCAACTCTTCTAGGGAGGGTTCTCCAGCATTTTAGGGATATTAATCTCGAATTATGGACATTTTGAAGCCAAAACAAAATATATTTAGAAAAAATGAGTGATCTCTTAGAAAATGGGATATAGAATTGACCTTTGTAAAAGATTGGACCACATGGTTTGTGCCAACCATGATTGGTTCATGCAACCTACCTTTTGGTCCCAAAATACCTAAAAACCTAAAATTCTTCCATCATTCACCTTTACCCCATTTTATGGAAACGTCCCAATTTATGGAAACACCCCACATTATGGAAACAAACCAATTTTTAGAAACTCTCTATTTTATGGAATCTCGCTATTTTATTAATACTCTCTACATTATGGAAACTATCTATTTTATGGAAACTCTCTATTTTATGCAAACCCAGTCAAAGAAACACCAATTAAAAAAACGTGAGGAAAGGGGGTTATGTACCCGAAACCAAGGGTACTAAAAAATTAATCACATAATACACTAAATATAAAAATAATTATGTTAAAATATATCAAATTTAAGTAAAAAATACACCACATGAAATAAATATGTAGTGAATAATTGAATACTCATGAAATTAAAATTCAGATAACAAAAGCCCTTACCTCGTGTCTGACATGACTCATTTGTTCCTTTTTCTTCCTGAATAATAAAATTAAGTTAATATATATTTGATTAATAACATTTTTCATGTTTATTATTTCTTTTATATATCTTATTACCTTTCTATAACAATTAGTTAATTATTTGAGTTCTAGTTGGACATTCTGGCGATGTTTGGAACTTGAGTCATAAATGAACTTGTTATAATTACAAATTGTCTATGTGGTCAAAATTACATTATATCCACAATAATATTCATGATTTATATATCATATATATCATATATATCCAGTATATATGTATTTTTAATAGTACATAACATTTTGATATAATAAATTAAATGCACAGTTCATGGAGACGGTAAGTCGTACGTATGCATTAATGCTACTTTTATTACCATTTCAAATTTAATGGAATGAAAACGTGATGATAAATAGATATTTTATAATTTCAGTATAATATAATATATAATTTAATTATCTCCATCCTTTATATGTTCCACATATGGCATGAATGAGTCATATCACTTTGAGGGGGTGGTAGTCTGCACTTCCTCAAATGAAATTATCTCATTTAACCATAATGTAAACCATAAAGATATGATATAAATGGAGAATATAGAAGAATATAAACAATATAAATATAATATATATAACATATAAATATAGTTCCAGAATAATGGCCACCATGAGAGGTGGTAGGAGATAATTGAACAGTCATCATTTCGTGAGGTAGTAGTTCTTCGTCCACAGAAACAGAATGTTTTTTACCTATTAGATGGAGGCATGTGTAAGTGTAGTTAGAATAATTCTCATAAAAACAACCTAGTATATTAATTATACTATTTTTGTTATAAAATAATGGAATAAAAATATTTTAGGTGGTTGGAGAAGTTAAATAAAATAAAAGAACTTAAGAGAAGACGTCACCTTTAAATCAGGTATCTCCCTTTGGTTTGAAACAAAAAGTTTACTTGAAGTGACTTCTGCCTAAGTAAAGGATTATAGAAAAAATATAAGGATGTAGTGAGCATAATTGGGTAGATATTGGGAGATCCAAGGGGATTGATAGGTGTGAGTAATGGGTTAGATGTGATGGATTTATATAAGGAGGTGGAGGGGCTCTTTAGGAAAGTTTGAAAATATTATTTTACTATATAATGATTTTAAGTTTAAAAGGGTAAAAATCTTATTAAAGTAGAATATTATATGACTTATGTTAGAAATAAAATCATCCAATAAGAATTTTATAAGATTTGGATATTGTTTTAATTTTTATAATCTTATTTATTTAAATCATTCATTAATGAGGTAAACACTGCACCATTATTGTGTCATAAATAGTTTTATTTATTTGATCTCAAAAAATTATAAAAAAATATCATGATGTAGTAAATTTTATTAGCTTTCAAATTAATATTTATAGTCTAATATATAACTTATATGAACCCATGTAGTAATTTATATAATAAAAGATATATGTTTATGTCATTTTTGTCCTTACTTTAAATTAATTAATATAAAGTATCATTATCACTTCAAAGTGTCTCTATGGGGTCACAAAATAGACACAAAGATTCCCATAGTCATAAATTTATCAAAAAATAGGATTAGGACACATTTTTGGTTTATTCAATATTATTATAATGTTATTTTTTACCCTTATTTAACAAATTTACCTTTTAACCATGGTAAATAAAATATTTACTGAAGTAAATATTCATAATGTATAAAAATGAAAGATTCTTATTTACAAAATTTTGACCTCATGATTCCAAATATGGAATCCATTTTTCATAATTCAAAACACATAAGTGGAAGAAATTAATTTAAAATTAAATCCTGATTGTCAAAACAAAAAGCGTGTTTTTATGAAATAACAACTATTAAAATATTGACAATTGTTTATGTCCAATTTCAAAGTGAAATTAATTTAAATGACCATAATTGGATTAAATAGTTACATTATAATCTAATTAAACTTTAAAAACAATTAAAATTATCATGTAACCATATAAATAAATTAAATTAAAAGGTAGTTTGGAATTAAAAAACTGTATTTTTTCACTATTCACAAAAAAATGAACATTATCTGAATAATACCAAAATTTCATCCAAAGTAAATATTGATGTCCTTATTCTAAATAATCATTTTATTTTTTCAAATATTATATATTAAAGTTACAAAAACTAGATTAAAAAAGTTTTCTCCATCAAAAGGTAGTAAAATGACCTTTTAAAGATTATTAGAGTATTTAATTCTTAATATTGGATTCATTCTCATTTTAAGCCTTTAACATTTATTTGGTAAATTTAAAAACATTTATAAAACATATTTAATCATAATATGGTTAGTTTTTTTCATTCCCTCCAATACAACGGCTATGCATTAACTACCATTTAAAATAAAAATATTATATTAATATTTTTCAGTATAACTCAATGTTGTGGGAAAAGTAAGATTTCAAAGAAACTCGTTGTTGTGTATCGAGTATTCCATCTAACATAGAATCCCCTTTAAAGTAAAATTTATTATTACTTCAAAAATATTAATAAATATGAACAAGTCATATTCTTTATTTACCTGGGATGTTAAAATATGAATGGAGTTATTGTTTCAACTTGTACATTATGAACATGATTTCCACTATGATGACATTTATTTGATTTTACTATTACCTTATAAGTTTATAAAGCTAATTTTGAAATAAAATGATTTTAAAATTTTTTATCATTGAATAATGTTTTCTTCCATTTGGGAGGACTGTTTTCCTTAACAAATGTTTTAAGTGATCTTTCAAAATGATTTTTCCATCTAAGATGAAATACATTAATGTTAGTTTGGATTTAGTGAGGATATGATCCATGAATAAAATTTTTATTATTTTTATGAGTGTATTATATTTTATATTACATGATTCTTTCAAAACTCATTTCTATTCCATGTTTTATAATATGAAAAAAAGATTATGAAATCGAATTTCTTTTCCACAAGTTATACTATGATAAATTGATGAAATGAATATAAAACCTATTTATTTTCAATAGGTTATTCAATGATATATTTTTTATGGATCGCATTTCTTTTCATGTGATCTAATATGATTAATATTTTATAATCTTGTGGAACATGTATGCATTATTTCCATTATGTGATGGGTGGGACCTATATATCACTCCAATGCATTAGGTAATGATTAATGTTATATGTCATGAAAGGGTATATACGGGGTTATTATAATACTAAAATATGGTACAAAGGAGGTTATACCATGCCCAAAATTGGTAACATGATAGTATATCCCAATCCAAAAACAGGGCACATGGGATTTTTTACCGATCCTGAATGTGGTTACATAAGAGGTTATCCCAAGACAAAAAGTGGGTAAAATAGAGGTAATCCCAATATTGAAGTTTGTAAAAAATTGGATATCCCAATCCAAACATGTTATGATTGTCTTGGTGGGTAGCCTTGACATGGGATTATTTATTCTGATGTATATACCACAAATCATTGTCTTACATCAATTTTATGCTCTCATGGATTATGTTCTTTGATCCTATTAAGGTTCATGTTTTTTAAACTACCAGGTATTTATGTCACGACTCACGCTTATGATCTATGATATGTAGGATATGATTTTAAAATGTTATTTCCATGTTCTCATACCCATATTCTCAATTTAAATTGATGTCTCCTTTTTAACCCTTACTAGTCATCAGATCTCCCCCTTTATTATGATTCTAATCCCTAGGTTATGAAGAAATATTATTAAGTAGTTTATGTATATAAATAGTATTAAGTGGGTATATCTTTGTGGGTGAAATTTAATATATTTCATGAAAAAAGAAGATAATGAATCTAGTATCTAAAAAGTGTAAACAAATATGATCCAATAGTGTGTATTTGTATATGTGTTGAATATTCATCTATAAAAAGGTAAAATTTATCAGTGAGAAGTTTGGGTATCTAAAATGGAAGTGTAAAATCTCAGGGACATAAATATTTCCCGACTCTTCTATTAAGTATGTTTCTTGGACTGATAAAAAGTGTGCAACTTTTGTCTGCTGGTTGACAATCACCCAAACAACGTTATCACTCTTCTAGGTCTTGGGTATCCCCATTATAATGTAAATCATGATTTAGTACCACTTCTATATGGGTACTCAAAATGTGTAGAGAAAACCATAATGGTGTTTGTGCTTCTAATTCACCCTCTTACAAGTAAGGCATTGAGAGAAAAACCCATCAATTTTCTTCTTCCTCAATGACCACCAAAAGAGTTTCCTAAAATCATGGTGAGACTTCATTACTCTAAAATATTATACCCATATAAATGCATGATAATCCCTCATCAACTCCTATTTGATGAAAAAATGGACTACTACTCTCCCATGTATCATGATCACTTCCTCACTATCCATTAACCATCATGGTATCGATTCACCTCTAGATAGTTGTTCCCTCATAACATCACACTCTATGTCTAACTCTTAACTAGTCTTTACCTGGTCCATAAGTGAATATGTGCCCACCAATAGATAACAAGTCATAAATCTCTAGTTCCCTAAATAATATATCATCTAATCTACCAAAATGCTCTGAAAAGCACCACTATTCCTGTATAGTTCACTCACTAAGAGCCCTCTTGACCCTCATATTTTGGATATAATCATATAAAACAACATAACCCTTCCCTAGATCATAATACAATTAAAATTAAAAATGTAGATATACTACTCTATGCCTCTCTCTTAGGTTCAGGTCCCTCAATGTAAATATATATAAAAGGATTTAAAGGTCTGTTTAAAAAAACAAATATCACAACGAATATATAGTTTCACAAAAAATTTATGGCATGAACTAAGATCTCCAAATCTATGTATTGAGTACGGTAGTTTTGATAATGGGGTCAAAACTAATGATACCCATAAGCTGTTATCTTTTCCCTCTTCATCAGCACCACTCTTAGTCAAATCCTTGAAGCATTATTGTCCATTTAATAGAAAATATTTGGCTCAAGGATTGTCAACATTGGATATTTCACCAACATCATATTAACCTATCTAATCTAAAAATCATACTTTCACTTCTTGGTATAAATTATATGTTTTTGATGCATACTCAAGACTATTTGAGGTGTCTCGTACATATATTTGGTGTCAGTGAGTAGATGAGGATGTCATCTTTGAAAACCACGATGAATGATTATAGATATGGGTTTAATATCTTTTTCATGAGGACCAAAAGAAATTGTAGTTCATTATTTATCCCAAAATAGATCACCAAGAACTCATACAACCCATACCTTCTATAGAACACCATAATTGAAATGTCTTACACTTTTACACACAAATGGGGTTTTTATGGTCAAAGATTAATCTTGGATAACAAACTAATTCCATAAATAATTGAAAAGGTCTTTGATCCTTGGAATGGGATATCAATATTTCATTGTCACCTAGTTTAGAATCATGGAATCAATGAAGATTTGAATACTACCATCAACTTTTTAAGTGAAAAATACTGGTTCTCCCCACAGTGAAGTACTAATTCTGATAAATCTATTTTTATCCATGTCCTTGAGTAATATATTAAGGTTATTTATCTTATCTATAACCATATTATATGGGGTATCCAAATTTTTTGTGCACCCTCCATGAGATCAATCTAAAATTAAAATCCTCTATCAAGGGGAAGTCTTTTAAAGTCATCTAGAAAGGCATCCCGATAGAGATCCATGACTGGAGGAAAGGTCAATGATGTTATAATTGATCCTTTTAAGAGAATAAAATATATCCATCTTTTTTGTGATCATACTAATTTGACTCATGTTTTGTCCAACTATTCTCAATCCTAGTTCCCACTCCCTTATAATTACAAAATTCTCTCACTTTTTCCAAGTGATTGACACCCAACTGTGATAAAAATCAGTGTGACATCGGAAGGTAGTTAGCCAGTCCATGAAGATAATTACATTGAAATTCATCATCTCTATAATCATGAATGAGAGGAGAGATGATTTCATGATGGAGATGATGGGGAGTACTAGTTCCAAGTAGTTAGTCAAGGTTGTCTGTAATGTTTGAAGATACAGGAAATGAATTCCTCTAAGGCCTACGAGCCTTGTAAGGGTTCCATGTCACCCCTTGAAAGGTATATTATCAAAAATCAATAAAAAATTAAGGCCATTGGGCCATTGGAGGATAGATAGTGATGGTTATAGGAAACTATAGGAATCACTAGAGATGATCTACTCTTACAAATAATAAAGTATTTAAAGGGACTAGTTCATAGGATATCTTGATCTGTAATTCAAGTCCAGAAACTACTTACTTAGTAATGAAAGAATGGGAACACCGATATAGAAAAAGGTAAAATATAACATAGAGTTGATAAAAACTACACCTATAATGGTAGATATCTCCCTTCATTATCTTCTAGAACCTAGTCCACTACATAGATTCATCATGTCTAAGCTCTACAAACATGTCCCTGAGTCATCATAATTTCAGAAGTGCATATCTTCTATTATGGTCCTACACTCCCATCATGACTTAATATATTATTACTACTCTAAAATACCTTTGAGAAAAATCACTGATGATGTCTTTACCTTCCATAACGATTGTACTCTACAAAAAGATTCATAAAATCACTGTTATAATGCCCCCATAGCTTACAATTGTTTTACCTATTAGAATCATATCCCATTGAGGATACTGAATAATTCCTACTCTGGTCCAATTTTCTGCTACCCAATTTCTCTCATTCCACCTTCCTCTTCCTACTACAAGAATATAATCCAACGGTGGTGAGAGAAAGCTTAGTCACATTCCTTTTTGGTCTAAAATAAATTCTTCTACCATGTCATCCTCCATCCCCTTCTCAATGGTCAAGTCCTAGAAAAGATACTATGATTACATTATCAGGTTATATCCCTTAACCAAATGTATTATATCTAATCAAAGGCCTATCTCAAACATCCAAGCCTTATATTCCTCATTCCCATGAAAAAAGGTGAAAATAGAAGTAACTCTGTAAATTTAGAATAGTTATAATAGACAGACATAGAACCCTTTTGTAACACTATGAACACTTGGGCATGGTCCAAAATCATTTTATAAGGAACTTACTACTCTAGAAACAACTCCTTGAAGGTTTCCCATATAATAACCACTCATATTCTAGCCTGATTCATGGGAAAACACTATCTCATGGTGGGACTTTGGAAAATATTGGTTTCCAGAATCACTCACCCTTCCTTTGGAGTCTATAACATCCCAAAAATGATCTTGATGAAGTCTAAATATTCCTTAGAATCATATGGGCCTCTAGTAGCATGGAATTGGGGAGAGTACAATAGATGGAAATATTGATCCTGGTCAATCATGGTCCTCTAAGTGCTTCTACCTTGAATGGTAATTATCTAAAAGAGTCCTAACTGAAAAGGATCTTTATCATGGATCTCCTATGAAATTACAAGAGCATGATAAGGTGCATCCTCATTCACCATGGGTGGTGGAATGATAATATCAAGGTTTTACATAGCTGGTGGTCCCTTTAAACATCTCTTCAAAAACATCTCTCCAACATGAAGAACATTAGAAACATAATAAAACCTAACTAGAATATTGGATCATGAAAAGGATTTCTTTGGAGTTTACCCTCATCTCAGCTTAAACCCCACCTGGAACTAACCCTAGTCATCATCCCTGCATGTTATTCATAATCATAAATATATAATGACATGAAAATATGCACAATTAAACTTATTAATGTGAGTAAACATATGTCATAATAGAATGGAATCCCAATATATGAAATAATAGAACATCAAAGTCATGACCTAACCCATCAAGGCCTATCTGGCTAGTGGTATGCCATGTGTGAAAACCCAAATCACAAATCGAATAGGCCAGAGGATGGCGTATAACTTTTAATATGCATAACACTCACTTGGGATGCCTTTATCATATGTTACCTATATGAACACGCATAACTCCAAGCCCGTAAAATAATGAGATATAAAAATAAAACTAACACCCAATGCATGTACACATATAAATCCTAGGGTCATAGTACAAAAAAAAACAAACTGGAAAGAATAATAAGTCCAAATACAATCCAATAAAAATTATAAAGTATTAAAACTTGATAGTAAGATGAGACTATAGTCATTTGTGACTCCTAAATTGAACTATTGTTTTTCTAACCAAATCTAAGCTCTTCATAATCCTAGTCCACCAAAAACCCTATCAAGTTGATTTTCTTCCATATAAGATGTGAAATGTGTGGGAAAATCCCATTTTGAGTTGACTATAATAATACCTAGTAGGACACCTCGAAATCAATATGAATAAAGAATAAAGATAACAGTCAGCTCATCATATGGGAATTTAATAAAAAAATGATACATAAAACAATAGCAACTATATATAATCATATTACACAATCATTGTCAAGGTAATATGGAAACCACATTTCCTGGATAGTATTTTTTTCCAATGTTTTGTAATAAGACTGACCTATAAGAACTCACTTTGTCAGTCTGATGGAACTGATAGTGTCCCTATGATATTTTTATTTCATTAGGTCTTACCATAATGAACTATACATTGTAAGTGTAAATATATAAATAAAAATATGGGTATCACACTCAGGGATATAAATAAATTCCAACTAACCTAGTCTAGAATAACTCACTATGTAGGTGATCGACGACGTGAAATGTTGGCCATGTTGATAAATGGAATCTCTCATAGGTAACTATAGGATAGAGGATCCCACTCCATGACTCACATGGGGATACCAAAACTCTACTTGAAATGAGTCCTATTTAGAGGATCATAATACAATGATTAGGATGTAATCCCATATTATAACCTCACTGAAGAGGTCCAAGGAAGAAAACCTTAAGGAAAATGACCCATGCTAATGAGATGAAGGGATCCAAGCCTTATCTAAAAAAATTAAATGGAATGTAGGTAGTCTAAAAAGTATGTACCACTAATCTTGAACCTAATCATGTTTCTTCCCATGTATCTCTTCCCAAAAATGTGTACACGTGGTTGTATTCGAGTACATGGTTGTGTTAGTGTACTCCAGTCATGTCCAAGAACATAGCTTATCCCATGTTCTCCAATCTGGATATATTCTTGGTTTTATGCTCACATATTGAGCATTGATCTGGTAGCTTTGGTCACATGATTTGTGGTTGGGACCACACATCATGTGATCCATATCATCTTTATGAAAACCCTTGCATTGTTGTAAGGGCCCCGCACGCTGTGTAATTATGAATTGCACATAATATAATGTTTGATTTTATAGATATTTTATCAAAATTAAACCATTATCTCCCACTCCTATGGCTAATAATTCATCCACGGATCGAGCTAATAAATGTTGATCAATTCTGGCGAATCCCTTCCATGATATTTCACCAGAATATGGTCGTCTGAGTCACATAGAAAACCACATGGTCACACTATCTTGTAATTTCACATCAAACCTCACATCAAGGACCCTGATCTAGTATTGATCCATTTTCACCTCTATCTTAGCTTGGTCCCATCATCATGATGATAAAAAAAATTTCTTATCAATCCATTTTTCTAGGAAATATGTGTGAAATTATTGATTATGTGGTGTTTATTGAACCTCTTTCTAAGATAGATATCGATGATGAAAGAATGAAGAACAAGGGATAAATGATAAAAACAATAACATGGGTAAAATACCTTTTCCAATGTCCATTTTTTCCTTGACTTGTTATTGTTGGAATGAAAAAGTAAGAGATATAAATTAAATAGCAAAAGAAATCCCAAAATTCCCAGCAAATAATCTCATAACCACAATACGATCGATCTAGAAATCAATTTTTTAGTTGAATTATTCAAATTTATCATTATAATATTAAATGGTGATAAATAAATATAAAATAAATATATTACCTATATTTTTTAACAATAATTTATAAATAAGTATTTTGTGTCAAAGTCGTTGGTGAGATCCAGAGGTTGTGTTATCATTGGTGATTTGTGTGGTACTCTAATCGAAGATCTATGATATCATTGTCTCCAATGCTCCTCCAAGATATCCAATAAATTATTAGGGTTACTAGGATAACCTTATAAATTATATATAATTATTTTTAAATTTAGGATCCTAGTTAAATGAATTAAAATAATTAAAAAAACTTGTTTAATTAATTTAATTCATTGTTTTCCCCTACAATTACTTTTCAAAAAATGGCCAGTGCTAACAAAAAATATGTAATGCCTATGGTAAAAACCTTATTATAAAATTTATGGTGATATTATATTCCATATATGAGACTCTATTAATGAGTTATTCAACGTTTTCAGGAAATAAACAAGTGTGTGAAATAAATATATTAAATCTTTTAAAATCATAATTTATTGGCTCACCGGGCCTCTAAATCTCATGCTTTCTCAGTTCCTGGATTAATTTTTTTTTATTAAATATATTAAAAATATTAAAATGAAAAAAAATGTTACATTATACCCTCCTTAGGGTTTTTCATCCCGAAAAGTGAAAAAGACTATGCAAAGTGATGTGGGTACTAAGCTCGCATCTAGCTCTCCCTTTCCCAAGTGCCCTCTAGAATTTTATTAGGTTTCCACAAGACATGAACTAGATCAATTACTCACCAAAAATATATATTCTCTTACTAATCCTTGATCTCTACTCGGTACTCCAGGAAGGGTTCTCCATCCTCAATATCTAGCTCACCCTATTCAATAACATGTGATGGGTCAAGCACATATCCACTCACCTAAAACACATAAAAGAAATTGTACACCCGGTCTAACCGCGACCATGGAGTTATGTTTTATGACACCTCGCCAACATTGTATAGTACCTAGAAAGTTCCAATGAATCTTATAGTAAATGTGTCACCCTTTCCAAATATCTATAATTCACGTTGAGGTGATGTCTTCAAGAACACATGGTCTCCATACTCAAACTCCAAAGGCCTTCGTCGCTAATCCATATAAGACATATTAAGGTTATTCATAGCCCTCATTCACTCCTGGATAATCTAAACCTTCTCTATAATAGCTTTCACCAACTCTTGTTCCATAAGTGTTGCCTCTCTTGGATTATTCCAACATAGCAGTGACCTACAGTGTCACCCATAAAAAGCCACGAATAGTGTCATACTAATGTTAGACAAGTAATTTTTGTTGTATAAAAACTATTCCAATGGAACGTGATCCTACCAACTATAGAAAAGGTCTAACATGTAATCCTGCAACATTTCCTCTAGAACCCAAATGGTTTACTCATTTTTTTCCTTCTATCTGGGGTTAAAACACTCTACTCAAATAGAACTGATTCCTAATGGATTCCTAAAATTCTCTATGTAATCTCAATATGAAGTGAGAATCATGATCTGAATTTATATTCAAGGACACTCCATGGATCTATACTATCTTCTACATATATTGGAATCTTATGCTCTCTTCAAAACTCTTATCTAAGATAGCTAGGAAATTGTCTGACATAGTGAGTCAGTCTATGATCACATGTATTGGATCTTTCCCACTATATTTCCTTGGTACCCATATCATGAAAACCGTAGATATATCATAATAATTCCTCTCTATCACCTAAAGGGGTTGAGATAAACCCACTAGAGCCTATTTCTCAGCCTTCACATGTTGACAAGTGAGGCATCGAGAGACAAATGATGCCAATAACTTCTTTATTCCTAGACACCATAACTAACACTAAAGGTCCTGGTACATCTTCACATAACCTAAATTTACTTCTAAATGGATTATATGTTACTCCATCATCACCTCCTCCAACAATTTCACTGGTGCCATCATTTTTAATTTTAAAATAATAATATGCTCCCCACCTTGAGAAAATCAATCAGGAGAAATTCTAGTATATACATAAGCATGTAAGCTCTCACAGTTGATATCTCTATGTCGATCCTACATAACTAGTTGTAAAATAATTGGGGTAACAACCATATACTAGAGTTAAAATTAGTTTTCATCATCCCAAAAGGACAACTATGACATGACTAACTACTTCAAAGCCTCAGTCAACAAATATACACAAGATCTCCTACTGAGTGAATCTGAAACCACATTAAAATTATCATGATCATAGAAACTCTTGATGTAAAAATCCTAGATTAAAACTATTCATCACATCTATATTAAGTTGAGATCCTTTTGATCAAATATATAATTGAGACTCTTTTGGTTATAATAGATGATAAACCACTCACCCATAAGGTAGTGTCACCACATATTCAATATCAATAATACTTCTATCAACTTAACATTTTATGTCATGTAGTTCAACTCATGTGGTCTCATATTAGGTGAACCATAAGAAATCAACACCTTCCTCTACATCAAAACAAAACGATGTTTTTCTCTAAATCATCATATAACACTATGTACTCGACACCCTCCTCTGGAAATCTCAAATGGGGTTTCTCATAAATATCTACCTCGACTACTAAAAATCCTTCTACAACCTCTATATCCAAAAAAGGATTCCCCCACTATTTAAAGAAGTCAAGAGAGATTATACTATGGATAAATTGTCTAGGAATCATTTTTAGTAGTATTCTAACCCATTGAATCTCTTCACTTCCATCACAGTCTTTGGTAGCACCCATGCTAACACTACCTCGACCGATTCTGGGTCCACTACAACACCATCAACTGAGATGGCATGTACTAGAAAGTGGACCTCTTATATACAAAAAAACACTTATAAACCTTCATATAAATCTGTTTATCTCTGAGTTTGTCCATGATTATACTCAAGTGTCTCACCTTATAATCCTCTGGAATTGAGCAAACTAAGATATCTTTGATGAATACTACATCAAAATGATCTCAAAAAGGGATGAAATATCTAGTTCATGAGTCCCATGAACACTGTTGTGGAATTCATTATGATGAAGGGAATAAAAAATTATTCATAGTGACCATAGAGACATTAAAATTTCATCTTCAATATACACTCACCCTTTTCTTGAAGTAAGTGATAGCCTAATTTGAGGTTAATCTTTGAGATCCACCATGCCCCTATCAACTAATTAAAGAGTTCATTGATCCTCAGTAATTGACACTAATTATTTATGGTCACCTAATTTAGGAGATAGTAATCTACACATATCCTCAATATCATGTATTCCTTATTAGAGAAGAAACCCATGGATGACTAGGGTGACACACAGGTTCTAACAAAGCCCTTACTTTTTTATCCCTCCAACTGCACCCACAACTAATGAATATTATTAAGATCCATTTAATATAGTGATATAGATATTGGGGACATATCTAGGTTCAAGTCAATAAATAATTCTATCTATCATCAAGGAGGTTAACTCAGTATGCCCTCAAGAAAGACATCTTTTCACTCTACCACCACTACAAGAAACTAGTAGCCCATGGTATCCACTTATCTAAGAGTCATGCTAGAAAACTAGAATGTAATCAGTTGCACTCTCATACACATGACTTCATTATACTCTCTGTGGGTTTCCATTTTCCCCATGAAGGAAAATTTCAACCCATCACCACAAACACAGTGCATCCTCCACCTAAAACAGTCAGGTTGGGAATGAATTTTGGATAGTTAATCCATCTCTAAATGACATCATAATGCCTAAATAATGCTGTCAAGAGATCCCATAGGAAACACTCTCCTACAATATTCAGATCACCCTACTATATGAAGTATGTCATCATTTTGTTACCTCTTGTAAGATTCACTAAGAATAAAGGTTGAGCCAAGGGATCAAGTGGAATTCCCCAGTCTCTAACAAGAGAAGTGGAATAGAAGGAATGAATCAAACCTATCTCTACCAATATTACTTTAAAGTTAAATAACATAAAGATCATACCTCTTATAATCTATGAAGCCTTTGTTTTATGAGCCATGACCACCTCTAGTTTTCCTCATCTATGAGGTTGGAGGGGACCACCTTGGGGTGGTGGTTGTAAAGGGTCACACTATCTTTCACCTCAAATGAATCACCCTACTCCTTTTCCACATCTACTACCATATGGACCTACCTTCCCTTGCCCCTACCTTTTCCTAGGTATCTCATCCACTGTCTCTCTATCAGCAGTATAGAGGTTCAATCTATCACTTATAATATGTCCCCATCCATCACAAGAGTAGCATCACCTCTCATTGGGCAGACAGAAAAAATCCTATGGTCACTAAACCAGAAACCATCTATCCTAGGATCACCTATTGAAACATCATGAACGTCCATATTCTGACTTCTACCTTTGGCTACCTAATGTCAAGGAGTCATCCCTGATGTGACTACTATCAGTACCAACTATCTACATATGCTCAGAAAATAATATCAATACCACCAAGGCCAACTAAATAACTCTTCCATAGGAAAAATTGTATAGTGATATCATACTGGTCCAGATATCTCTTCATATAACTAAATAAAAACTATATTCCCAGAAGAATTTATCACATACCATATCAATTTATTATCATGAGAGGTTGGTAAAAATCAATGAATAATCGACCATAATTTTTCTTCTCTTCTAAAGTTATAGAAGATTCAAAATCATCATAGCCCATAACACAGTGAGGGAAAAGTCCTCTTTGAAAATGTGCTCAAAACTCAACCAGGTAAGAGATGACCTATCATATGATTGAGCCACTAAACCCCACCATCATTATAAAAATTAAATGAGAATAATCACTACCAGGAGCACCATCTAATATGTAGGTGTACTAAAGATAATAAAATACTCACATAAATGCCTCAATCTAGTCCTCAACTACTTGAGGGTTTGGATCACTCCAAAACATGATTGGTATTTATAACTAAAACTCATGAAGTACAGTAGTCATGTTCCGAACATCCTTTGGTACTTATGATACCATCTGCTACTTGATAGGTGATTGAAAGACCGATGCACCACCTAAAGGTAACACCTCATGAACATGTCCACATATCGATGCCTCATTACTAAGTGGAACATCCTCATGATCCTTATCTTGAATCCTAGAGATCAATCATCATAGAGGCATCCTTAAATAAAATGATTTACTATTGTCCAAGATTATATCTGGAGAGATTAATAAAGTAGGACATGGAAACCAATATCCATTCCTATATGATTCATGTACCGGTTTTTTTCATTGCATATAGTTCCTACATCTGTTGATTAAACAATGTGGTTATCATAATCCTGGCGAATCAATATTTTTACCACTCCAAAAACCCTAGAAACCTTGGACAAAAAAATGAACTCGAAACACTTAAAAATGTATCTATAAAATTCAAAAATTGTCTCACTATAAGAAAATGTATACTCCAATAATTGTTCCTAAGACAACCACCTCTAGTACCAATCTATAATGCACTAACCCACTGAGGCCCACCAATCCATTAGTGAGCTAAGTGTGACTTCCCCAAGGTCACCTCTAATAATCCAAGCATTGGAATCAAATAGAGAGTTTATATAACACTCACATGGAAGGCCATAGCCTATGAAGACTATACACATGCACACACTCACACCCAATCCTATATAATGTAAAAATTTAAAAAAACTGATACATAGTGCATGGACACATATAAAACCCATAATCATTATATGACAATAAAACTGGAAAGCATGAAAGCCCAAACATAATCCCACAAAAAAATGCAAAGAAGTCCATTCTGATAGTAAGAGGGGAAAACTGTAAAATGTGACTCTTGGAATGAACCATGGTTTTTATATACCAATATAAGCTCTATATTCTCTTGGTTCACCAAGAACCTTCTCAAATGGTCAGTTGTTAGAATAATACATGACATGTATGGGAAAACCTATGCATGGATTAGTATAAAAACACATAGTAGGACACCTCTTTATCACTAAGAAAAATGTATCAAGATAACTATAATCTCATAATAATGTAATTTCAACTGAAAATGAGATATATAATGATAACATCTATATATACTCAAAGTATAGAATTATTCTCAAGGAATGGTCACAACCACATTTCCAACCCAGTAATCTGCTTTGGAGTTTGTTACAAAACACTCCCTAAAGAACTCACCCCATGATTCTGATAGCACTGATGGATTCGATTAAAGATTTCATGATCATGGGATATTTCTATAAGTAATTACACACTAAAATTATAGAGAGAGTGATACATAGATGGGGATTACACCCAGGTCTATGGGTTAATACTGACTAACCCATTCCGGAATAACTCACTAATTAGGGTGTTTATGCATGTGTAGTATTGGTCATACCAATACCATGAACCCCACCTAGGTTATAAGATTATAGATGAAACCACTTATGGCCTCATGTGTGGATACAAAAACTCTATTTGAAACAATTCCCATAGAAGGGATCACAATCCTATCATAAGGACATAATACCACACTATAACCTCATTGATATAGACCAAGGGAACTCAACTTAAGAAAATAGAATATGATAAAAAAGATTGAGGGATCCAATATTTCTTGGAAGAACATTAGGCCATTTAAGTAGGGTATACAAAATATACCACTAATATCAAACTAATCCCATGTATATGTCGATGTTCCTTTGCTCGTGCCTGTGTACACCTGGTCGAGTCTGAGTATATGGTTTTTCTTTTGTTCTCTTGTCGTGTTCCGATACACAAATTAAATAATGTAATCAGGTATGGCCATGAAATCAAATATTACATACTAATCCACTAACTTGGGTAACACCATTCATGGTAGGGAACACACATCATGTGATCCTTGTATTCTCCATGAAAACCCTAGCACCACATCTTAGGCCCCACACAACATGTGATTCCAGATTAATGGTCATGTAATATAGGATTTTTCAGATCTTGCATAATCTTTCACATATCATCTTACTCTTATTCAACCTCAAATTATAACATGAATGAAGTTATTAAACATGGATATGGTTTGGTGGAACCTTTCCATCGTCAGTCATTGGAATCCAGCCATTCGATTGATGTTGGAATCCAAATGGTCTGGTCATCCCATCCATGGACATCAAACCCTACACGAAGAACACTAATTCAGTCCTGATCCATCGTCACTACCATCTCATATCGGTCCCATTATCACCAGAAACAATTATTTGTGGTATCAGTTAGTTATACCAAGAATCAGCCATTCAAAAATTAACTATCCAGTGTTTGTTGAGCCATTTGCCAAAACAAAATTCGGTGAATGGGTGAACAAAAAACAGGGGAGAAATGAAAAAAATACATATGGAATATACCATGAATAATTTTTATGTTGGACTTGATTCATTTTAATTGGTGGTATTAACAAATAGATATAAATTAAATAGTAAGAGAAATCCATAAATTCCCAGAAAATAATCCCATACTCAAAATATAATCAATCCCTGAATCGATTCGGTAGTTGATTGATTCATGCACATCATAGGAATTGAAAATAGGGATAAATATTGATAAATTAAAAATAATAACTAGATTTTGGGTCAATAATTGATGAATAATAATCATTCATCACATTCATTAACGTTATCTACAAAATCTATTGTTTTTTGAAATCTGTGTGGTACTCTGATCAAAGATCCATGATCTCACTACCACCAATACTCCTCCAAGAGCTCATATAAATTATTAGTGTTATGAAGATAACACTAGGAATTACCTATAATGATGTCTAAAAACAATATCCTAGGTCAAAACATCAAAACAATTAAAATAAATAAATATTTTTTTTATTTATTCATTTATCTTCGTGATAGCTTTTTCACACACACCTGACGCTAACAAAAAATATTTCATTCCTAGGGTAAAACCAATACTCTAAACTCAAATGTTATCTGAAATTTAGGATCCAAGACTCTATTAAATAGTTATTCCACATTTTTATAAAAACAGTATGTAATACCATGATATTTTAGAAAATAAAACTTTGTTTGAGAGTTTATTTTACCTAAAACACCAAGCTTAAATGACCCACAATATATATAAATGTTATAACCTAGCCATTATATTGGTGGGTATGAATAGTATTAACTAATTTATGAAATGTGTGTGTGTGTGTGTGTTTGTGTGTGTGTTTTTCTAAATAATTACAAATTATTTATAACTATTTAGTAAATAATCAATCAATTTTTTAGTAACGTAATTTTATTATTCAAAAACATGTTTTCTTCAAAAATGATTTTTATTTATTTTCATAAAAAAACTATTATAATTAATTTTTCAAACTTTTATGAAATATATTTGATAAAAAAACTTAATTTTTGAAATATATATATCATAATTTACTTTGGGTGAAATTTTGGTATATTTCGAAAAACATTGACTTTTCATTGAATAATGAAAAAATATTTGTACCAATATCATTTCATTTAAAAATTATGAAAATTAAAAGATACATTATGTTTTTTGATATAATATAATGTAATATAATAATTATTTATTTATATTTAATACAAATATTTTCTTTTGAATCATCCTCATTTTTTATTTTAGCATATGTTTTTTTGGTCAAAAAAGGGGATATTTCTGAAAACCATTTTAAAATGTATAATGTTTATACATTAATATTAATTATTATAATACATAATGAGGATTATTTTAAAAGAAAATAATATGTAATAAATCAATGAATTTAAATTTAAATTTAAACAAAAAATTATTATTAGTCGTAGAGTTAATACAAAATCATCTTTTCCTTGAAAAAATAAATTTCATGAAAACCCGCTTTTTCATCATGTTTTTGCGTTTAATTTTAAATTAAAATTTTCCTTTTATGTGAATTGAAATTCAAAAAATGGTTTCAAAATTTAGGATCATAATAATTTATATTTTATAATAATTTCAACAAAATTTTTTACCATAATTAATAGTAAAATTTGACAATATAAATTACTGTGGTTTTGGTGAAAACAGTTTTACTGGGGGTTAAACTAAATATAAATAGGTAAAAATGACCTAAAAACATATCCAAAAGCTATTTTATGGAAATATTTAGACATTATGATGTATAATTATCATGAATAATCTATTTTAGAGCCATGTGGAATGTGAAAAATATGGGTACACCTTTTTCTTTTCAAAAATTACAAGTGTGTCACTCACCTCACATATAAATATCCACCCACTATCCTCTCTTATTCAAACCATCAAAACTTTTGAATTCATAAAATACCTACCCAAATCACTTCCCAACTTTCATACCCCCATCATATAATCCTTTTTTTGGTCATAAATATTTTCTATGAATACATTTTATGTAATCGTGAAGAGGCGGTCGGAGAAGAGATAAAATTCCTAACTATGTGTTTCTATTTTATTTATTCTTCAACCTCCTTAAAATATTATTAAAATATGAAAATATGAAAACAAAAGTATTTCCTATATAATTATATTTTATTATATTAATTTCATTACCTAAATCAACTTATTCTTGCATCAAATGGGATGTGAAATCACCATTCATGTATACGATGGACTACCGCCTCACGAACAGATGTCATTCATTTTCAATCTTCACTGCACACATCTTGTTATTGTGATGAATTTAATGTATGTGTATATATATATGATGATTTATATATATTATACTTTGGAGTTATGATATCACATATATTTTTTTACTTTCCATTTTGTGTGGGATATAATAACATCGCTCGTGTGAATGGGGGACTACAACCTCGTGAATAAATGTGATTTATTTTTCATTAGTGCTTTACATGGAAGGTAATAAGTATAATTTGAAGGAATATATGTGACAGTAACATCCCCAAGAAATTTACACACACTAGTTCCCTGATCCAGACCCCCACATGACTTTTGGCCTGCCTACCTATATGTCAGAGATTGTCGACTAGTAGTGAGGGTCTAATATCGATAATGGGGAGACTATACCCTCTTTATCAGTGTAATTATCTAGTAGAAGAAAATAAACAATTAAATTTTTTTTAACAATAAACAAAATAATATCAATATCACATGTTAACCAAAAAATGAAATAAAATTCGAAAAATGAATAGTAGATATGCCACACCAATTTACCTATCAAGTGTCAATATAAAAAACTTCAAAAAAAATAAAGACACTAAAAATCAAAAGTTGGTCCTAAATCTCATTGGGTTCCCTCAACCAACCTCTATCCCAACTCACCCATATAATATGGGGTCATTTCCATTAACCTTTTGATAACCCTTGAAATCTATTCATGTACCAATCTGAAAACCCCTGTAGTGTGTCAGTACAACCCAGTTGGCCACCACCAAGGGTGTTGGAAACAATTTATAGTCAAAAAATCTTATAAGGTTGTATAAACAATAAATCAAAGCAATAATGTAATCATTTTAAATTATTCAATATCTCTTTATTTTACCACATAAACTCCAAGTTCCTGAGGACACCCAAACTCTCAATACATGCTTCGACCCATGCTAGTGTCTAAACAATCCCCAAGGAATATCATATATCTGAATTTCATTGTAACCATTCATCATCTCAATTCATATGTGAATTTAATTATTACAATTTATCATATCAATTAATATCTAAATTCCATTTTTACTATTCATCATCTCAATTCATATTTGAATTCCATTATTAAAATTCATTATCACAATTCACTATGGGATTTTGATGCAGCAGATCATGTTCCACACATAATTATTATATATATTACGATATCAAAATATCACACATATCAAAATATCACCAATACCACAATGTAAATCACCAATTTGGAATGGATAGGTCAATACCAAAAAAAGAACATGATCTATATTGGAAACCTATATCCAAGATAAAATAAATCATGATCTAGAAAACCTAGATCTTGATCTAAATCCAACAACGGATAAACATAATAATTATATCCAAGAAGAGGAGTCTGAAAAATAAAGAGATCTAAACAAAAAATAAAACACATACTCAAGGCGGTGTAGATCATAAATCCTCCCTTTTATTCTCCAATAAAGATGGTCAGAAGCACTAAAAATACACCTGGGAAACTGAAAAAGTGAGATAAAATGAATTGGTCAGAGTTAGGGTAAATTTTGGTGAGTGTCGAGGGATCAGGTAATTTTAAATCTAGTTTTTAGGTTATTTAAAAACTTACGCGGTGTTTTCAGGGTGGGGGCATGGTTTTCGAAACCATGCACCTCTTCTTGTGGGGGTGAAATGTTTTTCTTAAAATGGAGCATGGTTTGAAAAAACATGTTCTATCCATGTGAATACACTATCTTTGGGGTCACACGATATGCTGGGGTAGGGAACACGGTTTCGGCTACTTTACCTTAAAATTTACATATCATTCCCATGTCTCCCCCTACACACACACATGTTTCCATAATACAAGAACTATCTGCACCATATTTCCCCACAAAACATTCTCATTATGACCTAGCACACGTATCAGATGATCCTCAAAGGTTGCATCTATATAAAGCCCAATATCATCCACATCAATCATATGAGGAGTGTTAGGCCGATACCTCCAAATCTGTGGCACATGAAAGAAATCATGCATTGCATTGTATCTCTATGGAGGAGCTAATCGGTATATCATTGTCCCAATTCTCTCCACAACCACAAACGGCCTAACAAACATGGGCACCAACATTACCTATCTTCATATCCTATAGTGACCCAATCTCGGTGAAAGTCAAAGGAATTAATGATCGCCCATTGTAAACCCAAGGGAAAATCTATTTCTATCATTATATTAATTTTGTCTTCTTTGATCCAATGCCATATGTTTCTGATTCTACTGAACCTACTCAAATATCTCTAAGATAGTATTTGGTCCCAACAGCTCTTACTCACCTACCTCCATCCAGTATAGTGGTGATCTGCCTGGCATACCATAAAGAGACTTGTATGGTGACATATGTAAATTTTCCTAATAAATGATGTTATAAGAAAACATTATCAAAGCTATATGCTTCTCCCAATATCCACAAAAATCTTAAACACGTGATCAAATCATATCCTTATGAACCTATATTGTATATTCTAACTAAACAAATGTTTGTGGGTTGAATTTTGTACTCAAAATAACATATTTACCAAGTGCCTTCTATAATCCCTTCCAGAAGTTGAAAGTAAGACATGAGTCATGGTATGAAACTATAGTTTTTGGAACTTAATGTAGAAGAACTATCTATCGAACATAATTGTCTTGCAACTATTTCACTGTTCAGGTCTACCATATTGGAAAAAAAAGAGATACCTTTTTGAAACGGTCTATAATCACCCAAATATCATCATTCTTTTTAGGTGTCCTAAGAATTACCACTAGATATTCCCAAGTAACATCATCACACTTTAATTCCAGAATAGGCAATAGCTGTAGTAAACCACTTGTTTGTTAATGCTTGGCCTTGAATTATTGATGGGTTTAGCATCGTGTCATGATCTCTTCTATCTCTTTTTTCATACCCATCCACCAAAACTATAATCGTAGGTCATGGTAAATTTTGGTCACCCCTTGATTCACTTCCCACTTCGAGGCATGAAATCCAGGCATCAGCTCCTACCACATTATCATAGGCACAACAACCTGATTCATGACATAGCTAATTTCATCCTCATCTATAGTACAATATAAAAGTGAGTCCCCACATTCAAGGATTTATTTCAAGTTAAACTACTTCATATCCTTATACTATTTGTCCCCTATCCATTCCAAGAGTGTAGACTCTACTGAAACTGATATGATATTCATCTATTCCTAACTGTCTTGAATCACTACACACTTCATAGCTAGTAAAGTCATTATCTTACACTCAACACTAGATTTATGAACATCTTGAGTCTGAATTTTCCTTCTTAAGTATTTAGAAACACTATTTCCTTTCTTGGATGTATATGTTACATCAAGTCTATTGACTGTAAATAAAAAACCCACCATCACTACCAAATATTCAAATATCATGAGAAAAAGATGCACTTTAAGACCTTGTGATTAGTATACACTGTAAACTTTTCACCCTACAGATAATGATGCCAACACTTTATGGCATAAACCATAGATGTTAAATCAAGGATCTTCATAGGGTAGTTCTGTTCAAGTGGACTCAATGACCATGATTAATACTCTGAAACTTTATCTCTCTACATCATCAGTGCTCAAACCCCTATCCTAGAAGAATAAAAACCTATGTATATTCTTCATCTATCTCGGGTATGATCAAAATTGGTGTTAATGTCAATATATTAGTCAAATCCTGGAGGCATTCTCACATGCTTTAGACCATTCTAACATTACCCCCTTTTTGGTAAAATTTGAAAGTGGTTCTTTCAAATGGTAAAATTAATTGATAAAACTCTGATATTATCTATCTAGTTATAGAAATATATGGATGTCAAAGACATTATTGAGTTTCTCCTAAAGAACTAGTGCCTGATCTTTCACTGGGTCTACTGACACATCTTCCTTAGTGATAATGTAACCAAAAAAAAATTTACCTAATCAATCCAACAATGATGATTAAATATATTATCATTTAGATAATTTCATTAATTGTAATTTAGACAATGTCAAGATGTTGGGAATAATTTTCATAAGTCTTGGAGGACACCAAGATTACGTCTACAAAGACTTCCACAAAGTGATACTGGTAAGTATGGAAAATTTGTTATATCAAGGCCATGAAAACTACTAGTGTATTTGTCAAACCAAATGACATTACGATTAACTAATAAATATCATACCTACTTCTGAAAGTATTCCTCAGTACATTAGGAGGTCAAACCCTAAACTGATGATTCCCTAATATTAATTCAATCTTGGATGAAACACAATCTCTTATCAACTTGTCTAATATATCATTGATATACGTAAGAAGATGCTGATTTTTTCACAATCATTTGGTTTAATTTTTTGTAATCAACACACAAGCATAGGGACTAGTCATCCTTATTAGAAAAAAAAATTAAATAATCCCAAGGTGATGTAATCATATAGAAAACCCCCTTATCCATCAAAACTTCTAGTTGAGCCTTAATCTCTTGAATCTCTGTTGGTGACACTCTATATGGTGGAATAAAAACAAGCTCAACCCCCAATATGTGCTCAATCGTAAACTCCACATATCAATTGGGTGGAAACCCTGAGAATAATTTTGAAAAAAGGTTCTAAAAATGTTCCACTTCCTTGACCTCCATGTCCAATACAAATCCATGTTCCATAATAGTGTGGTGTATATGATCCCCTTCCCATACGCTAGTTCTACCTAACTCCTTCATCATTACCTGTCTATCATAGGATCATACAGAAACTTTGTAGATTTCCAAACATGTTGTAGGCTAAGAACACTATAGATGGTTGGGGAAAATGTTTATGAAATTGTAAAGACCTACCATGTTGGTGGAAAAGAACTCAGCTAAGATCCTAAGTTACTGATCATTCCCCTTGACCACTCTTCCTGTTATCCCTCCTAGATGAAATTATCAGGGAAAAACTTCCTTCACTTGGATTTAGTACCTCATATTCATCTAGTAGTAATAATTTATACTGCACAAGAATCCTCCTTTAAATTCACCTCAGCTATGAGATCCTGATCCATCACCCCAGTAAACATCATTCACCTAAAGAGGTAAAATTGGAACTTAATCTCAAATTTAATCCCACCATGGAAATTCCTTTTTGTATCTATCTCAGATCCTTCCAACACAAGAGAAAAGTGCTTAAAATCAGAAAATCATACAGCATAGTCAATCATAGACATACTCCCTTAAGTCGACCTCATGAACTCAGTTTCTCCCTCATGACTCAACATCTTTAGATATATGTGCTCCATGAAATTCTCCAAGAAGTCCTTCAAATACATACTATCAACATGTCCAGTCTAGGCCTAAACATCCCATCAACACTAAGAAAATCCTCACATAATATAATCATCCAACTTTTCCCTTTTCTTAATAGGGGTCTCTAAATGGTAAATTATAAACATGATAGACTCAATCTAGAACATTTTTTCCGCAATTCCACCTTCTCTAGTAAAACATAGGGGTGTTTTAATTGGTACTCCTATATAAGTTCATGCATAGTCTACATCACCCACTATGAGTCTCCCTCCATAAACTGCATAAAGTGAGATAATTTCTCATGGAAATGCTCTCTTTCTTCCTCACACAGCACTATCGGTTCTTCATGACCCACTTATAGTGGAGAATCTTTACACATATCCACATATCATCTTTTCAACAAGTGTCATTGTGGAGGTATCTCTCTATAATTCCAATCACATGTCTCATGACACATAACACCATGTTATCATGTCTACATCATAGGAATTCAAAATAAGTCATAAAACTTCATTCCCCATTCCCCACAAAATCTTGCATCATTTTAATATTTTCAATTTCATATTAGGACCCTTTTAAATTTTAATTACACACGAGATTAAAAAATGTTCAACTTCAACAACTTACCCAAACCCCATTTCTTTGGAATGTCTAAAATGATGCATGTCATAAAATTAATCCTGATTTCCTAAAATGATTAATGCATACTCAACACTCATTTTATTATAATACATGAGTCAAATTTTAGAAAATATCAATAAAAAATATCACATCACACATCAAGTCCATCACCTAAGTAGAAATAAAATCAAACTTTAAAATTGAATACTAATGACAACATGCCACCCTAGGAACTTGGTTTTCCACCATACATTGGTCAGTTACTCCCATGTACGAGATCATATATAAGGTCTATCTCTTCCTAGTATCATATCTTACTCTCCCAAATTTTAATAAATAAGAAAAGAAAAAAACTAGGCTCGGATACAATGTTGAAACATCCTGGACTGGGTTCCACACATCGGTGCTCTGAGCCGGACTCGCACGTGACCTCAGGCGCTTCTCCCAATACGCCAGAGGCTTCTGACTAGAAGTAAGGATCTACAATCGATCATGGGGATTCTATGACCTCTTTATTAGAGTAATACTTTAGTGGGAATAAATAAACAATAAAAAAATGATATAACTATGAAAATAATAATATCAATATCACATGCTGACTAAAACATGAAATACAATAAAAAATAGAACAATAGATATTCCATGCTAATATACATTTCAAGTGTTAATATAAAAAATCAAAAATAAAAAAAAGTCACAGAAAACTACCAATAGGGTCTTGAATCTCCTCTCATTCAATCAACCAAACTCCATCCTAACTGATACATCAAACATAAGTCATTTTACCTTGACCTATCCTTCAATCATGAGATCTATTCTGGTACCAATTAAGAAACCCATGTTGGGTGCGATTATAACTTAGTAAGCCACCATAAATGGAATCTAAAATAATTTCTAGTCAGAACAGTGTATACGGTTGTATAATGATAAAATAAAGACAATAAGTTAAATAATTTACATTATTCAATTAATCGTTATTTGACCACATTACCCTTGGGTTACCAAGGAATCCCGAACTATCACCACCTTTATTGGATCAAGTGAAATTATGAACTATCCCTAATGGATATCATATAACTTAATTTTATTTTTACCATTCATTGTCACAATTCATCTTTGAATTCCAATGTTACCATTCATTATGTCAATCCATATCTAAATTACATTTTTACCATTCATTATCTCAATCCATATCTTAATTCTATTATTACAATTCATTTTCACAATTCACTATGGGTTTTTGATGCAGCAGACCACGTCCCAAAAATGATTGTCACATATATTACCATATCACAACATCACATATATCAAAATATCACAACGACCGAAAACCCATTAATTAATTCAATAATTAATTAATCCAAAGTAACATTTCATATTCAAATCATTCAATTAACTAATTCAACAATTATTTATTCATCTTTATCTCATTAATTAATTAAATAATTAACAAAACACATCTATCTTAATAATTATTTCAATAAATAATAAATAAAATAATTCTCATTAATTAATTAAATAATTAATTAACCCCTTTCAATAATCTTAATATATTCATAATTAATTCATCAATTAATTATTCTAAGTCAATTAATTTCATAAACACAATGATTCACACTAATTAATTCTATATTAAATTAATCCAATTGAAACATCCCAATATCCCCATAATTAATTAAACAATTAATTATTTCAATTCAATAAACCCAATATCCCCGATTTTACAATCCCATGATTAATTAATTTAGCAAATAAATTAGTGAAATTTAATAAATTCAATTTCTAATCAAACAATAGAAATTTTATAGTTAAATAAATGTAATTTAAATCAAGACTTTGGGATTTGGATTATAAAACAATTATCTCAATTCATTTACAAATGATCTCCCAATGGAAATCCCCAATTTGAAACGGATAGTTCAATCGCTTGATGAAGAATAGTATCTAGATCCAAGATAAAGATCCAAGAATAAACAAATCATGTTCCAAAAACTGAGATCTATATCTAGATCCAAAATTATATAAATATACATCTTTTATCCTAGAAGAGAAGCTTGAGAAATATATTGATCCAGGTAAGAAGAAAATAAATACTTAGGGAGGTGTAGATCATCAATCCTCCCTTCGATTCACTAAGAACAGAGGTCAGAATCCTTATAAATGCATCTGGGAATGTCCAAAAATGAGAGAATATGACTTAGTCTGATTTTGGGTCAATTTGGGTGAGTTTTGAGGGTTCGAGTAATTTTTTATCTAATTTTTGGGTCAATTAAAAACTGGTGCACATTTTTCAAGGTACTGGCACATTATTTTCCAAACCATGTGCCTTATCTGTGTGCCTTTTCTAGGTGGGATGGCACAATTTTTCCTAAAAGGGAACACAGTTTTAAAAACCGTGTGCCAGCTATGTCAATCCCCTCTTTTTGGGTTCACAAAGTTTGATGGAGCATGGTGGATAATTTGGGGATACTGTACTCAGACCTTTCACTTCCCAATATCTATCAAAATTTCTCAATCTTTCACCCATACATACCCAACATTCAATCCAAAACAAATTCCAAAAACTACGAAAATGATTACCTGTAAAAAAGCCAATCACATCTCTAGAAAAAGATGGTATCTTATAGTGATATTTATAAAATAATAATGATATTATTGATATATTTAACATTATTAAGGGATAAAAAATAATTTTATTTCATACAAATAAAAATGATAATGTTTTTTATGTTTGTGTTGACTACCACCTCTATGAAGTGATGTGATTTTTTTCATCACCACATCACAAGATTTGTATATATAAGTAATTATAAATATATAATATGGTTTTTTATTACAATAATTATTTAAATATAAAATAATTTATATATTATTTATACAATTATTATTGGAAAATTGAAAAGTTACCCATGAGTACGTACAGTCTTTCGTCTCTGTGATCGTAATGTAGTGTATTCTTCATAATAATTGTTCATGTTTTATGATAAAAGTATTATTAATTACTAAATATTCTAATTGTGTTTGGATTATTATTCTGAATATTTTGATGTAATCACCTCTTTTACCATGATCAACACAACAAATCCATTTTGAAATAATGAATATAAAGTCTTCAAAACACTCAATGTGGAAAAAACCGATTAAGTATTCAAATATGTATTTAGGAAGATATAAAAAGAATCATTTAAAAATGAGGATTAAAACTAGAAAAAGTTCCTACGAAATAATATAATTTCTGTAATCTTATTATACAGGATTCAAATGACACACAAGGAAAGCCTGGACTTAAGGTAAGGGTTTTCTCATATCACTTTTTAAATCTGTGAGACATATGAAATATTCACCACTTTTTTTATTATGTGATGTATATAATTCCAATTTTAAATGGTATATAATGAATCCTTCATACATAATGATATTATTGGTTTCAATTTGTTTTAATTTATCCTTGTTGATTTGATTTCAAATTTAGTGAATGGTAAATAATTTCGGAACTCTATTTATTTTCATTAGGTTATATTAATTCTTCATTCTCTTTGATATTAAAAGTTTACGCCTATAATTAATTTTTATTATCTTATGTTTTATTTGCACTCATTTTATAAGGATTTATATTTGATAAAAAAATAAATTTAGTGATTAACTATCCAATTAAATGGTATCATTTTTTATGGTTAGTCATCTCAATATCTCTTTATTTGAGACATATGCTTGTGATATGAACCTATAATTATTTATGTGGTGTACATACATTACATTGACTTTTTATGTCATCAAAATTATTATGTTCATGATATTTAAGGTATCATTTTATGTAATTCTTTCATGGGGATGGTGATTGAAGAGTTACAAAGGTAGAAAGGGAATTTTTTTACAATCGCCAAAATTTCATGATTGTTTATGCACAAGTTCATTTATGAGGAAATAATGTGATATTATTTTCTTGAACAACATATATATTATTTTCATATATTTATGATTTTTTTCCAATGTTTAATTTCCATTTCCTTCCTTATTTATTAAGAATCATCAAGAAAGCTGTTTGTAAGTGATATTGATCATGTGATTTCGTTCAGATCCAATATCTTTATCTTCCATGTCCATGTTTTCTATAAAATGATCAAAAATTTTATATTATAATAATAAATTATTTCCAAAATACATTTTACATGATCTTTTACCATATTTAAATAAATTGAAATTAAATTTCTTATGATTTTCGAAATGCTTCAGTTTTGACTCGCTTTTTCAATTTTTTTGTAAATAATTTTTATTTATTTAATTTATTAAATGAATGGATTTTTAATTATCATATACATTATTTTCCATAAAGCTTCCTTTATATGTTTCCAAGGTTGTTTTCAAAGAAAAAAATTCTCAATATTTTTTGAATTTTTAGTTTTTAATTATAATTCTTAAAATGAAATGTGGTTTTCATTAAAAATGTTTTTAATGATCTTATAGTGGTATTTCTATTCATCAACATCAACAACCCTTTTTGTTACATATGATCGAATGGGGATATTTTGTAATGACTTTATCCTCATTCATTCTAGGGATTGATTATGATTGTTTCAAACAGATTATCCTGGATCCTTTTTCTTTTGCATGGGTTAATCATGTTTTAAAGAGATTCTTATTGAACCAATTTCATTTAAATGATTTATTCATGTTTAAAAGATATTGTTGTAACAACTAGGTCCTCGTGAAAGTACTGACACACTTCCTTAACATGGTCCCTAGGTCCTGGCCCGCCAGGTACCAGCATTTGCCCTACAAACACATGGTCCCCACCATGGGTCCCACCCATGTGCTTGAGTAGTTCATCTGGTTAATCATTGTCCCCACAAGACAACACATATCATTTCTAGTGGGTTTTGTAATCACTCACACACACCTTGTAAAACTTCCTAAAATTTTACCCATCTTAATCATTACTCTAGGACAAACATGCTTAATTGAGGAGTTCTAATAAGTTAGGCTCCCAAAAATAAAGGTGGACATTTTTTACATGATTCATATCATTTAGTCATTTAAACCATTATCATTCTATCATTTTACATTCACCCCCTCCCCCTTTAAAGAACAACGTCCCCATTTTGGGGCCCTACATCTCAACCCAGTCAGTGCACCGCACTTAAGGCTGGGTACCATCCCTTATACCAAATGTAACAAATGTGTCACCATGACATCACATACACCATGCCTTAACATGGTCATCAGGTCCTGGCCTGCTAGGTTCCACCAATTTCCCTGCAGACATGTGGTCCCCAACTAGGGGCCCACCCATGTCCCCGAACATGCCATCTGACTTATGATTGTCCCCACATGCCAACGGATGTCCTTTTTTGTGTGTTTTTTCCTCACTCCAATATACCCTATGAATCTTCTTAGATGGCCACCCATCCTGGTCACTACTCTAGGCCAAGAATGCTTAACTGTGGAGTTCTAATCAGGTAGGCTTTCGAAAAGGAATGTCCACTTTGTTGACATGAGTCATATGATTTATTCATTTAAACCATTATCATTATAGGGTGTTATAATCACCAATTATAAGGACCCATCCTTAAACATTACATAATAGAGGACCTTTTACCAATTTAGGTTTTGAAGTGTTACATACAAGGTTACAATTTATTAGAATTGAAATAAAATTAAACTAACAAATGTCAAAATTCGCTTCTACGTGCATAGAAACAATGACTTCCAAATTTGGAATTCCAAATGACATGTGAAAAATAATTTTAAACAAGGGTTGAGTATTGTAAATTCCCGATATGGGGTTTTAAAATATGACCATAAAGAAATAATTTTTATTTAAAACATTTCTTTAAATACATGTTTTAAATCTTGAATTTAACTTTTCTCAAAACATGTCATCATCATCTTCTTGATATATTTTGAAATAGTTATTTGGATAAAATCATGCTCAAAGTTGCTAAAATTATTTAGGAATTATAAATAAAATTCATTATAAAATCACACGCACACTTGAATAGAAATGCATGAGGGGCCATCTATAAGTTGGATGATGACGAAACATAATAATTCCATGACATGTCAGTGGTGCAGAAAATAATTTTCACTTAAAATAGTATTTATTCATAATTGCACTTAAAATTATGTCATTTATCATTATGTCTTGGAATCTAAACAATAATCCTTATTTTTAAATGAATTTACAGAAAATTATATTTATAAAAATAAAACATTCATCCATGTGAACATAGAAACATAAAATTGATAAATACTAGTTCATAAGAAAATAATTTTTAACCGTGGTTATTCTACTAGTCAAAATATCACACGGTCTTTTATTTACTAGATTAATAATGAGGGAATGCATAATACGGGACATCATAAACATTCTATCAAGGCCTCATGCCAAGACTAGACATAATCATATTGTCAAGGCGTTATTCCAAGACTTAGTTTGTCTCATGAGACCTACTAATTCATAGAGAGGCTATAGAGAGACTCACCCATCACATTATAAGTCAAATGAATGTGTGAATTCATAATGTCAGAAAACATAATCATTCTTCAAAGGCCTCATTTCAAGATGATAGTTTCACTCATGAGAACTGCCAATGCATAGAGAGAATATAGTAGTCCTCACCCATAACATAATATGTCCAATTCATTCCTCATATGTCCAATAAAAATATGTCTTCAAATCAAAGTGTCTCAAACCACTTTTATATTTTAAAATCTTAATAATATATGAAAATTAATTCATTGAATAATTATTAAGGTAAATATTCTTTAAAAAATCCAAAGTGTCTCATAGCACTTTAAAAAGTTTAATTTTTAATCCATATAATACTATAAAAAGATTAATCCTACACTTGAAATAATTTTCATTAAGAGTAATGTAATAAATGAAAATTTAATTAAAATTTCATATACTCTATTATCTCCTTGAAATAATATTTTTCAACAAATAAATATGTTTCATAAATAAAATCATAAATAAAACATTTCAATTCTTGATGAAATACATATGATGGATAATCATGGAATTTTTTTGGAAACCATGAGTTTATTATGAATGGAAGATGTGTCAATATTATTCTTAACACATTCCCATGAATGTATGCAGATGTGAAATCCATAAGTTTAAAATAATATGATGACATGTTATGTGACTTTTTTAAAATATGAAATTATACATTATAACATATCGATAAACATTATATCTTATATATATATACATGGATTTTAATTTTAAAAATAAAATAACTTAATGTTTCCCATATTTAAATATATATATTTATATAAAAACTACCATAAATCCCCCATGAACTTATATGTATTTATAATATTTCATGGAATATCATTTATTAGACTTGAAAACCCAAATATCTTATACTTGACTTTAAATATTCATATGGTATGTTTATTGGCATACATGCACTTAAATATTTCATTCATCAACTCGTGTATTACATTTTAAAAGGTAATAACATTTATTATTAACAACACAATAAAATCTTAAATGAAAATTTTGTTAATTGATTCATGGAATAAGTTAATGACATGAGAATATAAACTCTTCTTATAGTGTTAGTAAATTTTCATTCTCATTATATAATATTCTTAATAAATAACTAATTATGCATCACATATAAATCTATAAAATTAAACTTTAAAATAAAATACTTTTAATGAAATCATTGTACTTATTATTTTCAAAACTAAACCTTAAAATTTACAATAAAAATGAACTTATTAAAGATGAAATTGGAGTTGATGTAATGAATAAACGCATGGCCATGTTTATATGTGATTGTGATGTCCGTAATTTTAATATAAAATGATAAAATGATATGTGCATTTTTTTTCAATCATGGTGATATCCATAACCATTTCATATATATATATATATTTAGGAAAGTTAATTTATTAAACTCCTAATCAGGGAATAAACTCATGTTTAATCCAAACTTCGATAAATGAAAATACCCCTTTATAGAATTAATATGAGTATCAAGAAATAGTAATCCTTGAAAATAATTAATGTTTTGATGGAACATCTCATTATTCCAAAATAAGTCAAATAGATATTCATCCAATATAATTATACATATTTAGTTATGTATACATATATATGTATATGTACGTATATATGTATATGTCTTCAAAAATATAGTTTGATAAGATAATAACTTATCAATATTAAAAAAAATTAAAAATTATACTAAGGGTGTTCTTAAGATAGAGTATCATAATAAAGTAGTAAAACCAGAATATTTAAAAATAGATTAAAATGCATATTATTATTCATACTGAAAAATCTAGATTGAACACAATATCACCCATGTAGAATTGAAAATCCAATTTAAACTAAATAAATTAATTTGTTATAAAATAAATTCCATAATAAAAACCATAATATTAAAATCTAAAAATATTAAATCTCCCTTAGAGCGAAATAAGTTCATTTTGAAATAAAAAATTTATATAAGTCCAATAGAAAATTTATTAGAGTAAATAACCAATAACCAGAGCATAAAATTTAACACAACCCTTACTATAAGATTTGAAAATAAAATAAATCCCCTATAAAAAATATTGAAAAAAGTCGATAGTGAATGAGAAAAATGTATTATTCAATAAAACATTTTTGATGGTAACAATCAAAAAAATTTACAGTGAAATATAATTCCCCGTACGTTATAAATTTATGAAAATAGACATATGTATTTGATTATATATATAAATTTGTAGAATAAACATCGATAGATGAAATTAAACCCTTAAATAATTTTTTATAATAGAGAACTAATAACCAGAGAATAAAATTAACGCAACCCCTTGTTGTAATATTTTGATAGAAAATAAATCTACTACGTGAACATCATACCACAATTGAAAGTCTTCCTCTGCACATCAAACACACTCATCCTATCTCAAACAGATAAATTAGATACAAAAAATTTTCACAAAGTCTAATAGATTAGTTTTTCACCCATCCATACTCACACAGATGCAAGACTTCTATATCCAAAACACTATATGTGTACAAACACCTAAGCCCAATGTTCAAGATTTCTTTATAGATTCATTGTAAATTGATAAGAATCCAATAAATAAAATTATAGAGGTGATTTAAAAAAATAATGCTTTGCTGACATTTGATTGGAACCAGTATAAAACAATTATTTAAAAAACCAAAATATTATGTTTTCTTCGGACAAAATTCTATCAATGAACCAAAATTTTTACCCATTGTTCATAATCCAAAAGTAAGAAAAAAATTGAAGGATTTTAATTTTATATTACAAAAATAGAGACAATTGAAATGGACATCTACGTTCCAAATAAAATTCTTCATGTTCCAAGTCAATGTTCCTATTTAAAATTAAACCAAAATTAATACATAAAAATGTCGATTAGAGGTAGGAAAATATAAAATAAAGAGATTTGGATAACCTAAAACAAAAACAATAAATTTCCTACCTATTTTAGGTTAGAGAACAACTGAAATCGAATACCTAGCCTTCATTTTAACCCTTTGTATGGTATGAATACACTAACAAGCACTGGAACCCTAATCGAACTAGAAACCTATCAACGCCACTTGGAACCTAATTTACAGACATTCGGTCCTTGATCAGTTGAGACCAACACCAGATATATGGTCAGACACCTCATCGGAGCTTAGCATGATGACATCGACAACCCCAGTCCCCCAACCTCATCTTGGCTTAGAGGGTGTCTTGGAGTGCGACTTGTAACGCGACTTGGAGACTCTGAATCCTTCTCCTTGAACAAAACCCATTGAGACCACTCGAGTTCCCTTGATGCGTGAACCGGAGACCCCCTAGCCCCTCAATTCATTGTCCTTTTCATTTTATTATTAATATATCTTTACTATTTTGTATTTAATTTCTTTTATATACTTTATATAAAGTTTAACATAACATATGTATTATAAGTTTAACTATTAATATTAAAATAGTTATACCATTATAATTCTTTATTAAACAGGAATCATAATATTATTAATTTTATTAAAATTAACTTATTCAAAATTTATAATTTAAAATTAACAATATATATCATATTTTAAAAATTATATAAAACTCAAATAATTCTAATATAATTATTCATATTATAGATTAAATATTTGTTTGTATAAATTAAAATAGTGCATTTATTACAAAATAATGTCATTAAAATATTTTATATTATTATTATAATATATAAAACTTTAAAATAATAATTTTAAATGAAATGTATAATCTCAATATCTAAAAAAATAAAATTACAATTTTATAATAGTATTAGTTTTATATTATATTCATAATTTTATATAATTCAAATATAATATACATATACATATTATGTTTTGAAAATCAAAAAACAGTAAACTATATTAATATATAATTATCATTTAAAATATTATATTAAATAAATTCTTTGATAAAAGTAAATTTTATTTAATTGAAGTAGTTATTTTGAAATATTATTTTAACAACGAAAAATATTATTTAATTTTAGAATAAATTTGAAAACTTTACTTGGAATAAAGCAATTAATTTTAATAATTATTTAAAAGAAAATCATCTTTAAAATGTTTAAATTAAAATAAATCCTTTTAATAAAATTTTTTTTTTAATAAAACTAGGTTTAGAATTGATGAGATGTTTCCATTTTCATTGAACTCATTTTTTACATGGGATAATGAGGTTATATAAGAACTAATGTTTTATTATATGATTTTATGATGAAATAGATTATCTATATACTTTATTTATGGTTATGGGACATTGTTATATGATGTATGTATACAGATAGCTTCTAGTGATCCTGTTATAGCTTATACTATGGGTATTCCTAGATAACACTAGGTGATCCCATTATATCTTATATAATGGGTGCACCTAGAAAACACTGGGTGTTCTGGATGTATCTTATATGATGACAGTTCCCATATAACACTATAATGCATTGGTTAATGATTATATTCTCTATATAATTTTATTATAAGTTAGTCATATGTTTATTCTAATTTTAATTGTTCTATAAGGGATTCATTAAGATAATATCCCAAGATACCAATAGGTTTTCTTTATTTTTTTGTGGGTTATAAATGTTTCTTTTACTCAAGGCTCATATCGCATGGATTATGTTTATTTATTTTGTTGAATCTTACCATTTTTAAATCCTTATTCCATGCATTCATATTTTTTTATATATACATTAATGTGTATGAGTTATTTTATTATTCACTCATGCACTCAAATTACATTGTAATACCATTATACACTTCCTATTATCATTTATGATATTCAATTATTAATGATTATGTTTACCATTACTGAGAGTTTTATCTTACCGATCTTATGTTTCCATTTCCCCAAGTTATCAAGAAATGTTTTTACAGAATTATTTCTTGAATGGTCTCATCTGAATGATGATTATTACTTAATGAGAAATAATAAAATTTGGATTATTTATAAGACATTCTCATTCATATAAATGGGTATTTTTTATGTATGAGTTTTTCCTAATTATATAAAACTTTGTACCTGAAAGGTCTTTGAGAATGTATGTCATCCAAATTTTAATTAAGATATTGTAATGTTTTGATGGAAAAAAATTGGTCACTTTCATCAGTATCAAAGTTGGAAATGTAAAAGTAATTGTTTTTTGTACCAGATTTGGGAGTGCAGGTATCAAGTTATTATAGTTCATATTAAAGGAAAGGTTTAATATCATTGGATATTAGGATATTCTCATGTGAGTTTATATTTAGAGTTAAATATACTAACATTTTTATATAAGATTAAGGTTGATCATTAGCTCAAAGTTTTAGATACCCCTTTTATGGTTTTAAATGATGATATCTTAAAGAGATTAATGACACTTTAGGAGACATTTTATTAGGTTGATGTATATGTAAATTATCAGATCAATGTGATGTATTCCTTTATATTTTTCATACATAAGTTTTAATTTATTGATAAATTTTAGGGTTTATTTGATCTAGGATATTGAGGTAATTATGGGAATAAAGGTTTTATCATATAGATAACTATGGTATTGAAATGTGACTTGGTCACTAAGTGAATAATTTTATTTCAAAAGGAGGTCACCATATATTTTTCTTGTAATATGAAAGTTATGAGATAACTATTCGGGTTAAAAAAATCATTAATGACTAGTTTATTTAGTATTTATTTAGTTTGAACTTTGAGTATTACAAATTAATTTTGAATATTAATGTATCATAAGAAGATTTATTAATTTTGGTAATTAACTTACCATGTTCAACCCATTTTTATTTTGGTTAATTTATAAAGAAGTGAGGAATATGTTTTTATTGCTTTTATGGTTATGTGGTCTTCAAATTTTTATTTCATTACTTCCGGAATGAAGCATTCATCTTTTAAACTCCTAATTTGGGGAAAATATGATATTGTGGTGGAAATTGAAAAAAGGATAAAATTATAGTCATTAAAAGTATATTTTTTTATTATCTTAGTATATATGGAAAATTAATTCCTTAAATCCAGGAAAAGGATCTTGAAAAAAAATTCTATTACCATCATTTCTAATGATATCAATGACCTTTTTCACACATTTTTATTTTATGTTTTTGTAGTTGTTAGCTTTATCTTGATCATTCACTTCCATGTGATAAATGATATATGTCACGCAATTATGATTTTCTTCCATGTACTCATCATAAATTACCAAATATGTTATCCAATTTAGAAACCTAGAATGTTTTATTCTAGATAACCTTTTTATATCCTTTTCACACTTATCAAGATGATATTTTATTAACCCCTTTTATGATGTGGGTATCCATAATAAAGTATTTTTAAATGCCCAATCATTTATTATTAAGAAAAATTTCAAATTAAAAGGATGCAATTTTTTAAAGGGGTTAGGATGTAACACCCTAATAGTTAAAAAAAATAAATCTATGGTCAATAGCATATTCAACACGCAATATTGAGATTAAATGATCCATGATATATATAATTTTTATAACCTACACATAAAATTTAGTGAGTATGAAGATTATTAACTAATTTATGTAATATATAAATCCTATTAAATTAAAATTATTTATATATGTTTATAAAATAATAATAATTTTTTTAGTAAAGTAATTTTATTCTCCAAAAATTTGTTTTCTTCTGAAATGATTTTTGTTTACTTCCATGAAAAAATTATTACAATTATTTTTTGTAATGTTTATTAAATTTATTTTATAATAATAAATTAATTTTTAGAATTTTCATGGTAAAATTCATTTCTGGTTAAAATTTGTGATTTTTTAGAAAATATTTATTTTTTAGTGAATAAGGAAAAATATTGATTTTTTTAAAAATGAATTATCTTTTCAATAAATTCAGAAATTTAAAAGAAAAAGTATATATAAAATTTGATTTCAATTATTATAATTAATATTTATTAACATTTAATCCACTTATTTTCTTTTCAATCAACTTCATATTGGATTTTAGTATATGTTTTATGGTTTCTAAAAGCTAGGTTTTTTTTAAAACAGTTTTAAAATGCATAATGTTTATCCATTTTAATTAATTAATATAATACATAATGAAGAATGTTTTAAATGAAATGTATAGATTATAAAACATTTAATATTAATTTAAATTCATGAAATAATTATTTTTATAAATAGTGTTAAAAGAAAGTCATATTTTCCTTCAAGTAGACTTCTTGAAACCCTGATTTTTCATCACGTCTGCGGTTTTAATTTTAAATTAAAAATTTCTAACTATATGAATTTATTTTTTTAAAATAAATTAAATATTTATAATTATAATAATATACATTATTTAATATTGGAAACATAATTTTTCAACATATTGAATAGTGAAAATAGTAAAAATCATTTATCGCGGTTAAGGTAAAATGAGAATAACAGGGTGTTAAATTAAATATATAATAGAAAATAAAATAAAAAATTGTATAAAACTCTTTAATGGTCATATTTAGACCTTATCATGCCTAAATATCAATAAAAACTATATTTTATCCTTTTGGAAAGTAAAAAATGTGGCCACACCTTTTTTTAAAAAATTACAAGTTTTCCACTCACCACACTTATAAAATTCCACCCCACACCTCTGTTGTTCACACATTAAAACCCTTATAGTTAATAAAATAAAAAAAACTTTAAAATTATATAAACTCATCCTATAATCCTTATTTTTCCCATAAATCTATTCTAGTAATACTTTATGTATAATCCTAAAGAGGTGGTTCGAGATGAGGTAAAATTCATAACTATTCCCTTTTATTTTATTTCTTCTTTAAACTCTTTAAAATATTATTAAAAAAATGATAATTTGATAAAAACATTATCTGGTATATACTGATTTGATATTATATAAATTCCATAACCTAAATCAATATCCTCCTTCATCAAATGGGATAAAAAATCATCATTCATGTGTACAACGAACTACTACCTCACAAACCAATGTCATTCGTTTTCCATCATCTCCTATCACGAGTTTTTGTAATGATGGATTTAAAGTATATATATGATATTTCTAAAAAATTTATAGTTATCACATATACTTTTTTACTATCCATCATGCGAGTGATATAATTACATTGCTCAGGAGTACGGTGGACTACGGCCTCAAAAATTATTGTGATCCATTTTCATTAACGATTTACATTGAAGGTAATAAGAATAATTTTAATGAATATATGTTATATAATAGAAATAAAAATTATATTAAAGACATATTTATCATTATTAAAATATAATATATATCATTATATTTCTTATAAAAAAATGATATTATCATTTGTGTACGTGCGGACCACCACCTCTAAGAATCGATGTGATTGCTTTTTCAACAACACATAAAAAGAATGATATATATAAGTATTTTTAAGGAAATAATATGGTAGTTTTTATATTATGATAATAATTTTAATATAAAATAATACATACCTTTTTTCTTTAATGGTAATTGAAAAATGGAAATGTTACTTATGCATACTTATGACCTACTGTCCCCATGTTCGTAACATAGTTCATTTTTCACATCCATTTTTAATTATTTATTATAATTTATGAAAAAATATGATTATGATGTAATTATTATTATTTTTAATATGTTGAAATAATAAACTCTTTGACTGATGTCGACATTTCGAAGATCTTTTGAAACAATGATCTGGATTTCATCAAAACCCTTGACATAGACTTAACTGATTATGTATTCAAACATGTATTTATAATGAAATAAAATAAATTATTTAAGTATAAGGTGTTAAAAATATAATAGTTTTTTAAGAACAGAAATAGTTGATGTAATCTTATTATACCAGAGTTAAAGTACATATAAATAAATTTTGGACTCTAGGTAAGGGTTTTTCACGTCTATCTTTTTATTTCCATGAGACATATAAAATATTCAATAGTTTTTTTATTGTGCAGTGTATATATTTCTCATTTTACATTTAATATAATGAATCCATCATACGTCATGATATTTTATGTTCCAATTTAAATTAATTCATCCTATTAGATTTTATTTGAATGTAACCATGTAATAAAAAATTTCATAACTCAATTTATTTTCATTAGGTTATATTACTTATTTTTTGTATTTGGTATTCTAAGATTAAATTTGTAAAGAATTTTGATTATATTATGTTTTATTAAAAATTATTTTATGTGTACATACATTTTTTATAGATAATATATTCATTTAATAATTCTCAAATTCAATGGTATTATATTTGTTATGGTTATTCGTCTCAAATTCTCTTTCTTTGAGACATATGTTTATGATATGTACCTAAATTCATTTGTGAGGTTTATATACTGAACCTTGATTTGTTATATCATTATACACCTTATTTTAATGGAATTTAAAGTATCATTTTATGTCATTATTTCATGGTGATTATGAATGAAGAGTTAATAAAGTGGTAAAGGCTTTATATTACAACCTCCATTCTTTCAAGATTTTTTTGTTCAAGTTTCTTTTAGAGTAAATAAAGTGATTTTATTTTCTTGAACCGCATATCTTTTATTATCCACTTTTAATTATTTTTTTCACACGTTTAATTTCTATTTACTTTCTTATTGATTAAGAATCCTTATGAAATTTGTTTCTAACTGATACTGATCATTAATTTTCTTTTAAATCATGGTATATTTCTTTTCTATGTCCACAGTTTATAAAATGTTATTTAAAAAAATTAAATGATTTCATAAATCCATTTTAAATGAACTTTTACCTTATTTATAAAAGGTTTTAAAAATAAATTTCTTATCATTTTTCAAATGGTTAACTTTGGACTCCCTTTTTCAAAATGTTTTGGATAGAATATTTATTTTTAACATTTATGACCTGAATAATGTTTTTAGTAATTATGTCCATTTGTTTCATTGAATCATCTTTTATATGTTTCCACGGTTATTTTTAATGAAAATTTGTTTTAAACATTTTGAGAATTTTTAGTTTTTTAAAGTGATTTTTCAAAATAAAAAGGTTATTTTCATTAAAAATGTTTTTAATGATCCTTTAAAATGCCAATAATCCTTTTTTTCACATATGATAAATACAAGATAATTTTTAATGACACCATACTCATTCATTATCTAGATGTAATATGATTTTTTCAAATAAATTGTTATCAATCCCATTTTTTCAATAGGTTAATCATGTTTTAGTGGGATTTTTATGGAGCACATTTCTTTTCCATATGTTAATCATATTTTAAATAGATTTTCATGGAACCCATTTATTTTCAATGGTTTAATAATGTTATGAAAGGAATAATTATTTTTTCTATGATCTTATGATAAAATGAATTCTCTATGTACTTTATTTACGGTTCTTGGACATTTTTATAAAATTGGCCTGCCTAGATAGCACTGGGTGATCCCATTATAGCTTATATGATTGGTGTTCCCATATATTATAGGGTGATACAACTGTAGATTATCTGATGGGAGAACTAATATAGAATTGGGTGAGCCCGGTATAGGTTATATGATGGGTGCACCCAGATTGTTCTCTAATGAATTAGGTCATGATTGGGTTTTCCAGAGAATTATATCTGAAGACTGAGTATGGTTATTCCAATTGTAAGGGTTATTTAAGGGTTATATAAAGAAAATTTCCCAATATAAAAACTTGTTTTTTTATTATTCTTTAACACCCCATTATTTTTATGAAATTATTCTCCTTAAATAATTTAATTTCTTATGTGTCTTATCTTGTAGGTAACACCGAGTTTAAATGAACCATGATATACAATTAAAATATTACTATTTTCTACACAACCCTTAAAAACTAACCATTGAATTGGATGGTACGGATAGGAATAACCATATTATTAAATATATTTATTAATAGTAAATAAACACTTAATTTTATTAGTAGAGTCATTTTATTTTTCAAAAATATGTTCTCTTCAAAAAAACAGTTATATCACTCGCTATTAGAATATAAATAAAATTAATTTTGAAAATTTCAAGAAATTTATTGGAAAAAAAAAATTTCATTTTTAAATTGACAATTTCCTAATTATCTTGGGATGAATTTTTGATAATTTTATAAACATTTGGAAGACTTTAAGGAATAGTGAAAATACTAATTTACATTGAAAATGGTATTTTATTTTAAGGAATTTATAAAGTCAATATGTATTATTTTTAAACTATCATTACTTACTTATCATTCTTAATAATATAATTTTTTTATTTGAAATTAACTTTATACATGAATTTAGTATAGAAACCATTTACACTTAAAAACAGAATTTTTCAAAAAAATTATTTCCATTGATTTTTTTTAATTAAATATTAAATTAAATTATGTCAATTATTTATTTTAAATTTTAAAAAATGGATTATATATTTTGAATCATAAGGTAAATTATTTGTAAATATAACCCTTTTATTTTTGTTCCATATTAATAGTAACCTTAGTAATTTTTTATCACTGTTAACAGTAAATCTGCTAACTAAGGGTAAAAGTAATATCATAAGGGTTAAGAAATGACCCTAACACTTTCCCACATTCTATTTTATGAGTAATTTATGACCATAATCATCCATTTGTAAAATTTAGGACCTTCTGGATCCACTTTTTTGACCTTAATTCCCTTATAGTAAATTATTTAAAGATAAGCCAAACTTCTCACACTATTATTTTTAGTAAGTATAATACTTTTAATATATAGTAATGTAGAAGATACGGTCAACCATAAATAGTATCTAGAAATATAAAATAATTATATACATCATTGTAGATTTTTTTAATCTCTAATGAATAAAAAAATTTCTTTAAGTGCCAACACAATAATGATCATCTAATTATTATATAATTTGAAAAATAAAACAAATGATATTAAAAAAATTGAAATAAATATTATTTTATATATTTATGTTGATCAACAAATTAGCTATATGAACATGACATGTTTAGAATGTCATATATTATTTGGTTCTAATTTTACTTTAATATTGATGATTTGAAAGTCAAAATATTTAATAGTGTAAAATTAGACAATAATGATATATGATAGGATTAATATTTTTTAAATTATTTTAAAATCATAAAAAGAATAAATAATACAAAATGGAATAATATATTGTCTTAAATATGTCCCTTATGTATTTATAGTCTATTTTAACACATTTTTCTCTAGAATAGTATTACTATATATTAATATCTTGATAAATTCCTGAAACGACCATCTACTGCATTATAAATACCACCCCTCACCAACAATTCTCCTCACACCATCCAATAATTAATGCTTTAAAAAAATTTCAAACACTTTCCTACCAAATATATAAATTCCTAAGTGTTGTTTGTATCACCATATGACCAATTACAAGCTCTTCAAGGGGTCCTTTAAAGAGATGGAATTTAATAGGTAACATTCTAAAACTACCTCTTTTAAATTTTTTTATTTTTCTAACTTACCCTGACATATTTCATCAATACAATAATAATAAATCCAATATAATGTATAATACATTTTTTTATATTTCTATGGTAATATTTTCATTCCATCCCTTTTTTTTATCCCTTATTATTAAATAAAAGGAAACTATTGTCAAATTATGAAGGATAACCATCTCCGTGGATAATGTATTTTATTTTTTCATTATCAAATTTAATGCTAGTTATAATACTATTATTAAGGTTAAATAATATTTTAATAAGTATATTATAACTTATTTTAGGTTCTATAACAAATATATACATAAAATATTAAATAAAATGAAACTAATGTGTGATGGTTGGGAAAACAACCTAAATAAAATAAACATTTATCATTAACATTTTATCAAATGAATCATCCTCATGTGAGAAAAAAATCATATATGGGACAATTTAAAATTTTATAATTTTAAAAATACAATTTCATCTCACTTATCTAATATTATTCCTATTTTAAAATAACTTCCATAAATATAAACAGTGATCTGACCATGAAACTATGAAATGAACACTCATAGATTGGCGAAATTGAATCTTATAAGTCATCGAAATTGAAATAAATGAACTTAATAAAATTAAAATAAATAAAATATATTTTTAATTTCTTTTAAATTAAGAAATAAATGAATCTCATTATATTATATAGAAAATTATGTTCAGGTATATAACGCTTTCGGACATAAGGTAAAGGATGTTCTTAAACCTCTATATTTCCCTTTGGTTACAGTTTCTCTCACACTGCCTCAATTTATCTCCTAATTATTCCTATATAGTTCTCTTATGTTCTATTTATATGTACCAAACATATTTATGTATCTTAATTAATCTTTTTTTCTGTGTAATTGCATGTTTTTTAGGGGTCCTTTTCAATTCCTATCAACCCGATTAAAGGGAACTTCTCTGTTTCTTAACCATTTTTAATTACACTATATACACTATTTTAAGACTCCAATATATTAATAAAATAACTAAATTTATCAGGAAATATAATTTTATTTCATTTTTGTTTTTTTGGAAATAATTATGACTTTATCCTCCTTAAATACTCTTTATTATTTTCTTTAAAATCACACCTAAGTGGAGAATTTCTGTTATTACCTTACCACTTTTTTCATTATTTAAACTAATTTGAACATAATTTTTCTTTATCTATTTTTATTTTACCTTATTAATGACCAATAATGATTTAAATCTCTTCTTTCATGGATATCATTATTATATAACCTTTCGTTATGCTTTATGCTATGGTTACGAAACACATTTATTTCCAAGGGTTAATGATATGTTTATTCTTTTTGTTTGATTATTTATATAGCACATGTATGCATGAACATGTTATCATGGTCTGATATAGATAGTTCTTCAATACTTTGGGTAATGTTTTAGTCTCATGATATGTTATTTATGGGATTATTGAGTAAACCTAATCTAATATGGGACTTTGTCCACCAAGTGGTATAGTCTTAGGAGTAATCTTTGACTCATGTTTATGTCATCTTATATGTTGATTCCACTATCTTATCTTCCCATTATCATATGATCCCACGTACTATATTTTATTATTCCATATGTTTATTCATGATCTATTCCTTTTATGTTATCATGTTATGGAATATAACTCATGTGTTATGATTCATTCCAATGTTTATTCCCTTACTGGTCTTTTTAGCTCATTCCTTGTGATTATGTTTTTTACAGGTTTTCCAATGTTTTCATAGGATCTTAAAGGTATTTAGGAACTGATTATATAGATTAATAAAAATCTTTTTTACTGTATCTTTATTTTTTTCTAATTATGTACTTTTTCTTCCAAAGAAACATGAATTTTTTACCCTTGGTTTTTATTTAATGGATTATAATTCCTAAAATCATGTAATAATATGTGTAAAAGTCTTGGGTTATGATAGTTGGTATCATATCATGATCAATTTTTCTTATCATCACTAGAATAATTTAGTAAGAAACATAGGTATAATTCTATCATAAAGTATAAAATATATTGAAATTTAAGGATTCACAAGTTAAGATATACTTTTAATTTAAAATGTATTCTAATATATTCATAGTTTCCAATTCATATGATTACATTCTATGTACCAAATCCACTTAATTTTATTTTTATTTTCAAGTTAATGGTCGTAAATAGGAGAACCAATGATAACAATCAATGTGATAGGCAATGTGATGACTTTCCAAATGAAATTCCATACATGAAAAGAATGAGATCTCATAACTTCATGAAATTACTGACTCAACTTGATCATGTTATGAATAATAACATTACTCTTGTGGAATAAACTCTTTATCCTAAAAAAGATAATTTTTGCGATTGAATACTTTATTTGAAAAAAATCCTCATATCATTTGTGGATATTTTTATCCAATCATCATGGAAAAATGGATTAACTCTATTTAAAATATACTATATATCATTCAGTTCTTAGAAGAATATAAATTCATTATGGAGATATATCACTTTGATTGGAAATTTAATCAATGTGGGACACTGATAAAAAACTCTATTTCTAAAGTATAAATTAATTCCATGTAATGGGAAGTATTCAAGAACATATTTTTCAATAAATATGTTCCCAAAAATCTCCTTATTAATATTGATATGGTGTTACATGGAATAAATAAAAATAAAGATGATTCTATTGATGTGTATAAGGAAAAAATTATAAGGCATTCATGATAAGTTTCTATGTTTATCATGAAGACCAAAAGCCTGGTGGATTTATTCTTTAGTGAATTAAACATGAGTCTATGAAAAACATTTGATTCGAGACTTTGATAATCATTAAGAGATAGTTCATTGTGCCCCTAGAGTTGATATAAATATTAATGATTCTCATTGGTATCAAAGTCTTGGATATTAATAGTGGAAGATAGATATTAATATGTGGGTAACAATAGATAAATACAATATAGGAAAGAAAATATGACATTCCATGTGTCAAAAGTGAGGGAAGAAGCATCTTGAGAACTATCAATTGGGAACTAGGAGATGCCTCAAACGTGGAATAGAGGGTAATCAACCTAATAATGTTTTAAGGGTTATAAATTACCCCGTTAACATAAAAGAAAAAAAAAGTTCCAAATTAAAAATAATCACGTATTTCGTTGTTTTAACTACAAGGAACATCGGCATTATGCATGATAATTCCCTAAGCTAAGGTTTCTTTGATACAATCAACGACAACATCCTCCAATGTTTCAAGGAAGGGAATATGTAATCACTACTACTACTGTGATTCCTAAAAATGATGTGGTGATATGTACACCAGTTATTCATTCAATAATCTAAAATATGTTTATTATTGTGGTTCTTTAAATACTTTCATATCTTTCAATTTTAGTAGGTCTATTCAATCACCAGCTCAAAATATGGATTTTAAGTTATCTATGAGAACATTGAATGGAGAAATTTTTGTATCTAGTATAGAACTCATACCCAGTTAATTTATATGGATTGAACCCCTCATAAAATCATGTCTTACTTCATTTCATGTAGTTTTATCTTATATTTGGCATGGATTCAATATTTTATACAAAATATACATTAACTATCGAGAGAGGGAGATCACCTCTAACATCTAGAGGCATCTTACAATATCATATAAGCCCGTAAAGGATGATTAATCTACTTCATAATCAAAAACTCATGAGTGTATATTATTTTCTTATAAGAAATCATATCTAGATAAAATGATTGAGATAGAGGAGGAGAACATGCTAGAAGACATGCCCTTTGTAAGGGACTACACTGATGTATTCCCTAACAAATTTCATTATATTCCTCCTAACCAAGAGACTGATTTCTCAATTTAACTTATACCTAGATATCTACCCATATCAATGAATCTCTATAGGATGTTTACCATTGAGTAGGTTGAATTGAGGAAGCAGTTAAAATAGAATCTAGACAAGTTTTTCATAAGCCTAAGTGCTTCTCCATGGGGTGTGTTAGTCCTCTTCGTCAATAATAACGATGGATCATTGCACCTAGTAATTGATTATCTTGATCTAAAAAACAAAAATAAATAACAAGTATCCTAGGCTGTAGGTAGATGAATTGTTTGATCTACTTTTTGGGGGTTAAGTACGTCTCTATGGTGGACCCTCAGTCATAAAATCGGCAATTAAAGGTGAAGAAGTAAGATATTCCCAATAATGTATTTTCAATGAGTCTTGGACACTATGATTTCTTAGTGATTCATTTTGGGCGTACTAATTATCTAGTACTTTTGATGGACTTAATGAATAGAGTCTTTGGATATTACCTCAACAAATTTGTGGTAGTATTTATAGGTTAAATTCTAATATAATACAAAAGGAAAGATGGGAATGAGGAGAATTACAATATTGTGTTAAAGACTTTTAAAATCATTAATCTATATAAAGAGTATAGTAAATGTGAGTTCTGGATGTAGGAAGTATCATTATTGGATCATGTTATCATGATAAAAGGGATATCTATAGACCCTTTTAAGAAAAAAGTAATTGTGGTGTGGCCAAGACCAAAATCTATAATGGAGATCTGTAATTTCCTTAGTCTAACTGGGTATTACTAATGATTTGGGTGGAACTTCTCATGATTATCAAACCCACAAACCATGATGACTCAAAATGGAGTAATGTTTTTCTGAACAGGTTAATATGAATATTGCTTCAATGATTTAAAAAAGAGGCTTACTGTTGCACCAGTACATACAAACCCTATAAGTGGGGAACTCATTGTTGTATACTGTGATACATCAAATAATGACTTGGAATTTATAATGATGTAAAATGATAAATTGATAGACTACACCTCAAGGAAGCTAAAATTTCATGATAAAAACATTCCCAAAACATGATCTAGAGTTCGTGTCTGTGGTCTTCGCATTGAAAATATGATGTAATTATCTCTATAGGGAGAAGTGTGAGATATATACTAATCACAATAGCCAAAAATTTATATTAACATATAATGATCTTAATATAATCTAGTCAATATTGTTATAGCTCATCATGTATTATGAATTCTCAATCAACTACCATCCTGATAACGAAAATAAAGTAGAATATTCTCTAGATAGAAAGGATATTATAACTTTATAAATGATGAGAATTGTGAAGGATCCAGTCGTATTAGACATAAAAAGATTGGACATTGGAATCATAAGATAAGTTGCATCCTTAATCTATTGTCAAATGATTTCTAAACCATCCCATATAGAGAAGATAAAAGATGATCAAATTAATGATTTGTAAATTTAGAATAATGTTCAATCAATTAGAAATTGGAAATCCTTATAGTTGAAAATTGATGAGGATGGAGTCAAAAGATTTGGGTTATGACTATGTGTACCATAAAATAATGATATGTTGAGGAAGATTTTTATTGATGAATATATCTCGACCTTCTCCATCCAACCAGGGAGAAAATATATGTACCAAGAAATCCATAAGTAATATTAGTGGGACAATATGAATAAGGATAACACTGATTATACATCAATCTGCCTAGTATGTAAAAAAGTGAATGAAGAAAGGAATAGGTCTAAGGATATGAATCAAATATTACCTATACCTACATGGAAATGAGAATACATCACCATAGACATTGTTACTAGACTTCTAGATACATCCAATTAAAATAATTCAATATTAATTATTGTAGATAATCTTAAAAAGATAGATAAATTTATTGAAATTTAGGAGGACTTCTCACCCAATCAATATAAATGGATATACATCAGACAAGTGGTGTGGTTTCATAGAGTACCATTAACTCAAATCATGATCTGTGATTTACCTCAATGTTCTGTAAAATTATCCAATATGCTCTAAACACTAAGATGAAATTTAATACGGATTATCACCCTCAAACTAATGTAAAAACTAAGAATACAATTCAGAAACTAAAATATGTATTGAGAGCATTCTCAATAGAATTCAAAGTATGATAATATGAGAATCTTCCACTAGTCTAGTTCTCTTACAAAAATAGTATCCACTAAAGCATCCAAATGTCCCCATATAAAGCCCTTTATGGGAAGAGATATTGAACACCTTCATGGTATGATGATTTTGTAGAACCTATGCTGGTATGGCCTTAAATGGTATAGGAAATGGTTCAAAAGTAAAGTCCATTCAGTAGCACATCAAGGCTACCAAAAGTCAAAAAAATATCTATACAGACAATTGTTGATGAGAATTGTAGTTTGAGGTTACAGATAAATTATTCCTATGCATATATTTTTGGAAGAGAGACATGATATTTGGGAAAATGGAAAATCTATGTCCTATTTACATTTTCCACATTGAGATCCGGGGTCAAATCAGAGCTATGGCATTTCGACTAGCACTTCCACCAATCGTTTCCCAAGTATATGATATATTCTATGAATCCTTCTAGAGGAAATACAAACTAGATCCTTTACATGTATCGAATTCATAGATGGTACATGTAGGAAATTATCTCTCTTATAAGAATAATTCAGTGAATATCTTTTACTATAGAGATCAATTTATATACAACAATACCACTCACCTTGTTAAATTACAATGGAGGAACCAAAAATACAAAGTGGTGAAATGGGAACCAGAGGAAGGGATGTATGAGAAGTAACCTCACATATTTTTACCTTATTGTGTAAAACCATTATGGTATAAATTTTATAATGGGTACATATTATAACACCCTATGATTTTTATGAAATATTTCTCTTTAAATAAGTTGATTTCTTCCCTAGCTTCCATTGCATGCAACACTATGTTAAAACAAACCACGATATAAAATTATAATACAATTATTTTAGCATGAATGTTGTAACTAAGATTTTGAATTAGAATTTATGAATAATAATAATCATATTATGAAATATATTTATTAATAGAAAATAAACACTTAGTTTTCTACTTAAGGCATTTTATTTTTCAAATTTTTTATTTCTCCAAAAAACAATTTTATTATACTCACTAAGGAAAATAAATATACGTAATTTTGAAACTTTTAAAAAGTTTATTTCAAAAAATAAAATTCATGTTTTAATTTAAAATGTAAAAAATTACCTTAGTATTAATTTTTGATAATTTTATAAAAAGTTTCAAATTTTAATGAATAGTGAAAATACTGATTTATATTAAAAACAATATTTTATTTTAAAGCATTTAAATATTAATTTCTTTTAACATTAATTACTTCATTTTTATTATAAAAAAATAATTTTTGAATTTTAAATTATTTTTATACATCAATATATTATTAAAAAAATATACTTAAAAGAGAAGTTTTTTGGAAAAAAAATGTTTTCCTTTGCGCTTTTTCCGGTTTAATGTTAAATTAAAATTTTCCACTTATTTGTATTTAATTTTGAAACATGTATTACATATTTTGAATAAAATTTTCAAAATTTATAGAATATATGCCTTTTATTTTATCAATATTTGTAGTAACCTTAGTAGTTTGTGTTACCAGGGTTTAGGGTAAATCAGGTAATTAAAGGTAAAAATAATATTTTTAGGGTTATAAAATGACTCTAACACTTTCTATTATTATATAGGATTTTTTATTGGAGACCATAATAATACATGGGTATAATTTAATACTTTTTTTATCCACTTGTTTGACATTAAAACCTTTATGTAATTTTATTTGAATAGAAATCAAACTTGTCACACTTTTATTATTAATAAGTATAATATGTTTTATATGTGGTTATCTAGAATATATTTTCAACAAAAAATATTATTTTTAAATATAAAATAATTATATACATTATGGTAATTTATTTTAAATTTTTAGTGAATTAATAATTACCTTAACCTTTTACACAACAATGATGATGTAATTAGTAAATAAATGAAAAGGTAAGATGAATGATATTTAAAATATCAAAATAAATAAAATTTGAGATATTTAAGTTGATAAAAAATTATATATATGATCATAACATATTTAATATATAATAAAATATTTGGTTCTAATTTTAATAGTTCTCTTTATGATTTTAAAGTGAAAATAATAAATAGTGTCAAATTTTACAATAATGATATTTTATGGGATTAATATTTTATATAATTATTTAAAAATAATAAAGATAGTAAATAAGATAAAAGGTGATATGATATGTTCTAAAATATATCCTATTTGAATTTATACTCCATTTCAATTATTTTTTATCTAGAATAGTCATATTATATTTTAATATTTTTAGAAATTTTAAAAAACACCCCTCTCCACCCTTGTAAATACCACCCATTCTCCTCACACCTTACAAGACATGAATCATTCCAAATCTCAGAAAAAAATCTCTCATATCTACTCTAACCATGTCAAAGTACTTCTGGTCTCACCCTAATTCCTATTCAAATCTCCTCAAGGGGTTCTTCAAGGACACGATATATAAGAGGTAACATTCTTGGACTACCTCTTTTAAAGTATTTTCTTTTTCAAAATTACCCTCACCTATTTCATCCATTAAATCATAATAACATAAATATCATATATAATAATGGATTTTTATATTTATAATGTAATATTTTCAATCAAACCATTTATACATCTCCTCTTATTCAAAGAAGGTAAACCATTTTCCAAATTATGACGATTAACCATTTCTATAGATAATGAGTCTTTTTTTTCCTTTACTATCTTCAACGAAGGTCATAAAACTATTATTATGGTTAAATCAGTTTTTATAAAATATATTATATCTTATTTTATGTTATATAATTAATATATAAATATAATATTAAATAAAATGGAACTAATGTGTCGTGGTTGGAAAACCCTCCAAAACATACTAAACATCTATCACTAGTGTTTTATCAAATTAATCATCATCATGTCAGAAAAAATTATATGTGGGACCATTTAAATGTATATATTTTCATGGATACCATTTCATATCACTTCGGTAATTGTATCCTCATTATACATGAACTTCCATAATTATACACAAGTGAATCAATCGGGAAACCATGAAATGAACACTACGAGAACAATGAAATTGATTATTATAACTCATAAAAATGAAAATAAATGAACTTGATTAAATATAATAAATAAAATAATTTTTAAGGGGTTTTAATTTAATAAATAAAATTATTTTATTTTATTATCCAATACATTAATGTTAATTTTAGAACACATTCGGACATAAGGTAAGGGATCTCCCTAAACCTGCATATTTATCTTGGCTTACACATTCTCTTTATTTGCCTCTATTTAATTATTCATTATTCATATATAATTCTCTAATATTTTATGTATATATACCACAAATATTTGTTTATCATAATTCAAATTTATTTGATGGTTAATTACATATTTTATAATGTTCCCTTCTTAATTCACATCGATAAGCAAACTCGGTTAAAGGTAACTTCTCTGTTTCTTACCCATTTTCATGTACACTCTATAAAGTATTTCTAGCCTCCTATATTTTTATAAAATCACTCAATTTATCATGAAATACAATCATAATTAATTTCGGGTTTTATGGAAACAATTATGCCTTTATACTCTTTAAAGACTCACTTATTTTCCCTAAAACCACACATAAGTGGCACACTTCTATTCTTACCTTACCAATTTTTTTATGTTTTAAACTCAATTGGACATAATTATTCATAATATATCCTTATTTTATTTTATTAATGACCAAAATTTAGTTAAATACCTTATTTCATGGATAACATTATTATACACCCTTTGGTTATGCCTTATGAAATGATTACGATACCCATTTCATTCCATTTGTAACTATTATGTTTATTCATTTTGTATTATTATTTATGTGGAATCTACATGCATGAAAAAGTTATTATGGGTGTTCCTAGATATTGATCCAATGCATTCGGTATTATTTTATTCTCATAAGATGTTATATATGGGATTAAAAAGTAAACCTAATCCACTATGTGACTTTGTTCACCATGTTATATAGTCTTGTCAGTTAGCCTTGACTCATGTTTATTTCATATTAATGGTTTCTTACACTATCTAATTAGTACATGATCATATCATTCCATGTCTTATATATTATATTTTTATACTCTTATTCTTGATTCATGACTTTAATGTTATAATGTTATGACTTCAAACTCGTGTGTTATGGTTCATTCCCATGCTTATTCCTTTACCAAGTCCTTTAGCTCATCTATTTTGTATATGTATTCTCTAAGATATGATATATAGTTTTAGGAGATCAAAATGAGTAAGTAGATTTTTATTTATATTAATAAAAGTGTTTTTTACTCTAGTTTCATGTTTTCTTATTATGTACCCATCCTTCCAAACACACTAGAAATTTTTATCCTTGGTTTGTATTTAATAGATTATTATGCCTAAAATCATGTAATAATATGGGTAAGTGGTTCCAGTTTCTATGGATGTTATGGGTTATAAATGTTTCCTTTGATCAATATTGATATCACATGGATCATGATTATTGATTTTGATGACCCATATTTTTGTTAAAACCTTATTCCATGTTTTCATGTTTTCATGTTTTCTCATTCACTCTGATTATGACTTCATACCCTTATGTTCTTATTATATTATTGATGAAATTAAATTTTTAATCCTTATGTTTACCCTTGATGTGAATTTTATCTCAACCTTATTATGTTTCCTTTTCCCCAGTTTATCAAGAATGATGTTGAATGAATTATATTTAGATGCATTTCATAGGGATGATGATGATGATGATGAATTAATGCGAAATAAGAAAATTTGGTTTAATTGAGAGAAATTATCATTCACATACATGGTTATTGTTTATGTATGAGTTTTTCCTAATTCTATAAAACTCTAAACCTAATGTCTCCTTGAGAATTTAGGTGGTCCAATTTTTCCTTTTGATGTTGTAATATTTGGATAGAAAAAATTATGTCACCATTATCAATATTAATGATGAAAATTTAGAGTTCATGTTTCTTACAATGGATATGTGGGTGTGGGTCTCATGTTTTTGTATAATGCACGTGTGATATTAATGTATTTAATATTTTTCAAACATCAATTCTAGACATAAAAGGACTAGAAATATCACATCATCTCATCACATGGCTCGAAAAAATATTATTAGATCTATTTTAAATATTTAGAGATAAAAAAACATAGACGTTACATATCAGAAAAAGGTAGACCAAATTGAAGAATTTAATTAATGAACTACTACACAACACAAAAATAGGTTTATACATGGCATGTGAACCTACGTTCCTTTTCATGATGCGTGAAATTACAAAAAATATCATAAATCACATATAAAAACCTTGTGAATCAAAAAATGTTAATTTAATCAATATCTGTAGAAAAAAATAATTTTACCACTTTATTCAAAATCAATGGTCCATTATATAGTGCTGACCAGACACTGTTATAGTTCCCCAAAATAATTCCCAACCATCCAATATACTATCTACCATATCCTGAATCAAGGAAAATATAAGATACATGTTAAATAATTAAATCTTATGATACCATTTTGTAATATCAAAGAAAAACCCACTGGTTCTAAGTCGGAGTAACACATAAATTCATGAGTGTCTCTCCATACAAAAGGGGATACCGACTAGTAACGGGGGTCTAACTCTGTCATTGGGAAGACTATACCCACAGTATCGTATCATAAGATCAAACTAAAGAATATACAATATAAAATGAATAATCAAAGTAGTTGTGAAAAATGAAAGGATATCATACATGTCATAAAATAATATATTACTCCCAAATTGTAAATCATGTTCAAAGTGTAAAGAAACATATGAATAAATAACCTAATAGTGTCAATTTAAGTATTTCTATGTCCTATATAATATTTTTACTCCATTTTATGTTTGTCTACCATAGGTAACATTCTCTTTTTGGGGTCTCTAGTCATGAAATCTATAAGTGCTTGGAAATTTCTAGTTATGGTGTGAGTACTAGACTCATTTGGGCACCACCAATTCATACTTAACATAATTACACACAATATATTACATTTTATGACATGACATAAGTAGATTATAAAACCAATGAAATATATATATATATATATATATATCAATTCATCATATAAAAACCAAGAAACCATAAAACCCATCCCCACCATTTTTATCTAGTCACTATAAATGATACCAAATAAGTCAACATCTACTGTGATCAAGGTTATATAGTGAACCCCACCCAAAAAATGGTTTTTATCAGAATTGATTCACATTCCACTATGTTAATACATTGTTATATATCCTTTAATTTACCTACAGACCAATTCCTTTGGTGTCCCATACTAATATCATCATGTCAACCACTTATACACATAACTCAACATAAATATCCATGCATGCCTTTAAGGTTGTTTAGACTTCATCAGGTTGGTTATCCAGCCACTTATGCACATCCCTCTATTGGGATAACCATTATTAACTGCAAGGTCATTTGGACCACATCACAACAACCTCAAGGATACACCTGATCATATAAATATCATAAACATAGTTCCACATGCTATTTAGCACAATAATAATTACATGTCATTGTGAGGAACAATTAGGCACCCCAATATAAAACTTCAATAGACACAAACAATCATGAGGTCCTAATCCAGAAATACTAATGGATACATAGGGACCAACATGAAACTCATAACAATCATTGGATAATAAATAATACACAACATATCATTCCGACATTATATACATGGACCAAATTGTTATGGAACTGCTTTCCTCATTGTTGTCAATGTCACCACCAATGTTTATCGAATATATCATAAGTTGAACCAATCTTTCACACACAAAAAACATTGTTACCACCCAATTATTCATATACCTAATTAAAAAATAATTTAATAAAGGTTCTAGAGTAAGTCTATGAGAAATAAGAAAAAGGGTAGAACTAATTATTACCTGAGTTCAATATTCTTTAATAAGGTCCTCAATCTAGTTTTAAAAAGTGATAAAAATATCTATGGAAAACTAAGTGGCTACATGTTTCAATGTAGGATGATGTGGTACGGAGGTGTACCAAAAACCACCACCATGACACATATTTAGTCACCAAGTTCTGGTGGTGTACTAGAATAAACCACCATGGTGCATGGTGGAACACTGTGTCCTAGGCGTATTGTTGAATAAGACTATCATGGTGCATGACTGAGTTATATAACATAGAGAGTAATAGAAAAGTTACCTCTATTGTTTAAGAAATAATATTGTGGCATGGAAACACATTTTAAATCGAGCCACTATGGTTTAGGGTGAGGTATATGTTGTGTATTTTTCTCAACATTCCTTCATAACTCCTGGAAGTGATGTAGAAGAAGTTTTTGGAAAAGATTTGGTGAAGGGATTTTAAAATGTTCAATTACATGTGAGAAAACTGTATAAATCCTCATTAAAACCTCTATTTATATCTAAGATACATTCTGTAAATTCAAGATATAAAAACATATTCAAGGATTTATCACCTGAAGACCAATACTTCATGAATGGCTGTTTTAGATGTTTGTAATTGATGTGAAAGGTAAAAGTGTAGAGTGGTAAAAGACTCTATATAATTTTCTCCTTGAATATTCCATCCATGGAAACATATATAGAGAAAACACCTTTAAATAGAACCACTATAGGGTCATACCTTTCTTCTATATGATGGCATTGATTCCACATACCACTACGGTGCATCCACCTATGCTATGGTGTAGCCAAGCCCTCTTTATTGTGGTAATTTATGATATGGAATATCCACCCATAAAAGATAAATATAACTTTCATTAAAAATTCCCAAATCCATCAATCCTTTAGCCAGCATTATATCAACACAAATATAAGAGGATAAATAGGGAAAAATTACTTTAAATTTAGAGACAAAAAAATGAGTGTCATACAATGCATAAAGCAAACATCACTTGATTTGAAATGTGTGCACCAAATTGTATCCAATATCATGATAATAAAATAAATATGGTTTATATAGGATTAATTAAAATCCACCAAATAACTTTGTACACTTGAAAATTTAAATGTAATAAAAAAAATTGACACACTAAGAAGGAGGAAATGGATTTTTCTAATGATCTAGTGTTTTACAACAACAAGTAGAAATATAGGTACATGTGGTAGAAAAATTAGAAGAGTATATACATGAAATTTAAATGCAATAAAATCATTTTTTAGTTTTCAATCGTTGTGGTAAAAATCACCCTGGGTAATGTCTTAAAAAATCTGTAAGGTGATTCCATTGTTGTAAGTTTGGGAATATGTCTCATGAATGAAAAAAGGATCTTAGAAGTGTAAGACTAATTTTATTAAGTTGAATGTAATGTATTTTAAATGTAATGAGATATTTCTTTATGTTTATGTTTGTTTGATGAAGATAATTAATGATGGGAAGCATCAAGACTATAAGAAGAATGGTGTGGTAAAATCCTCTGAAACTGCATTAGAGGATGTTGGACCATCAAAAAATGTTGTAACACGTAAATTAATTGTTTATTAATATTATGATAATTAATTGATTTATTCGTTGCCTAAATAGTCTTTCATGTATGATAAACTTACTGGTAAAATAAAAATTTCTCCTCAAGAAACAAATTGAAGACTTTTTAAAAAAAAGTTAGGAGTAGTTTTAAGAAAACAATAATTTCCAAAGATCTTACTATTATCATATGTGGAATATATTTCCCCAAAATACTTATATATTTAACAATTGTAGAATTTGATGTTATTATGAGTATTTATTGGCTTTAAATTTATCATTATAAGATACATTATAGGTCCAAAGAATTTATTTTTCAAAATGAGGTTTCATTTTCTTATAAGAATCAATTCTTACAATTGAAAACATAGCAATAATATGAGAAAATGGTATGATATGAAAATGAAATTTATATGTATCATATTGTTGAGAATAAGAAAACTAATTAAATAAATTATTTTTTGGTAGTATAAGAATATTTTGATTTTTTAATAAGTATTTTTCAAATATTTTACCTAATTGGGGAGTTGAATTTATTGTTTACTTAGTGTCTGATGATAAGAAAATTTTAATTCTCCCTTATCTAATGGATCAATTAGAACATCTAGAATTGAAAAATAAGTTAGAATATTTTATTCATAAAGGATTTATCCATCTTATAAATTCACAATGTGGTGATCATATTTTATTTAATAAAAATATAGATAGATATTTGATGATTTTCATTGATTATATATCATTTAATAACATCATTGTTAAGAATAACGATTTTTTACATCATATCGATGACTATTTTTATCAGATTTAGCGAGAGAAATATTTTTTATTGTTGATCATAGGTAATTGTACCATTAAATAAAGATTAAGTAGGATGACATCCCTAATATAGTGTTTCATATTAGGTATGTGCATTACTAGTTTTTGTTTATTTCCTTTGGGTTGATGAAGGATCAAGATGTATTCAGGGATATTATTAATATATTTATTCATGAATATTTGGATAATTTTGTGGTTGTGTTTATTGATGTTATTTTTGTTTATTAAAAAATTTATTAAGATCATAAACAACATCTATGATTTTTTTTGTTATCCCTAAAAGGATATAATTTATATGGAAAATTTATTAAAAGTGTTTTTTTGTTATAATAAATTTCATTCATCAGACATAATGTAATCAAATATGACATAACTATTGATCCTGATAAAAATAGAGTGGTTGGTGAATGTAAAATACCTACCAATGATACTGAGATTCATATTTTTCTTCGATTACTAGAATATTAGTGTTAGTTATTTGAAAACATTTCATGATTATCTATCCCACTAAACATGATAACACAAAAATTAGTTACGTTCATCTTGATAGTGTAATGGGATAAATATTTCGATAAATTTAAAATTATATTAGTGAATATTATAGTTTTCATCTTACCATCAAGAAATAGTAAATTTTTTATCTACATAAATTACTCATTGGAGGTATTGGGTTGTTCTTTTATATAGAGTGATTAAGTAATTTTTTATTCTTCACATCAATTAATACCTCATGACAAAAAGTATTAGACACATGACCCTGAATTGGAAGATATATTTTATTCTGTAAAAATTTGGATACATCACTTATTTGTAGTAAAGTTTGAAATATGTATAGATGATAAAGGATTTATGTAAATATTCATTCAAAAATATTTGAAAATAAGATAGAAGATAGTGTAAGAATTGATGAAGGGTTACAACTACATCGTTCATTACCATCCAAGTAAATAAAACAGAGTAATTTATGAATTGATTATAAAATATAATGCCTCATTAACTATCTTATACCTAGAACATGATCCTTTGGTTAATTATTTGATAAAAGTTTCCTTATAAATTATGCATGCAGTAACACTTTTTGTTTTGTTTCAGGTCTTAGTATAATCACATTTGTCAGTTAGGACGAATCAAGCTCATAAAGAGGATCCCATTTTATTAGAAAATCTATAATCTATTAATAAGGTTAAATTTTAATAGTATAATTTTTATTAAGAAGGTGTTATTAGGTTTATAAATATGTAATGTGTGCCACTGTATTCCAACTAGAAAAAGTAAGTATAGAGTGATCCTAAGGGTTATATGTTTCATATTCATCTTAGAAGCACAAAAATGTATAATGACCTTTGAGATAATTTATGGTTGAATGAAATGAAGAAATATATTTTTTATTTTATTATGAAATTTCTAACATGTCAAGACCCGATGTTTTCTTTATAAGTCTTTTAGATATCTCTACAAATATTTTCGAAGCTAGGCACTGAGATAGTGTGATATTCTTAGGCTATGTGTGGGTAGAATTAATTTTACAAAAATATTTAATATATTTTATATTACACATGCATAGTTTTGTTATATAAAATAGGAAAAATCTTAAAAAGAATATAATATCAGAGATATGAGACAATAGTTGAATCTAAGATGTTATTTCTACCATAGGAGTGACCTCAAATAAGTTAGGATGAGGTGTTTTAATAAAACGGTTGTTGATAGTATGTTTAGTGAATTAATTAATTAATTAAATTCATTCATAAATAAATTTTACCTAACCTAATATATTAAAAATACACCATTAATGTAAATCATCTAGGTTTTGTGGCATAAACCTTGGGAGGATTCAGAGCACTCTTCTCCTCCTATTGTTCGCAAATCAATTCAACTGACCATGAATCTATGGATTAGAGCATATCTAAGTGCTTTGAATGAAAAGGATTATATCAATCATTGGAATGAAAATTAATTGATAATGAATGATCCAATATCCTATTAGGCATCATCAAATTTCGGATTATGCGTTTTCTAATTAAAATCATTGAGTGGGATCATCCCTCCTATGATCTTCTCCAATTGATGAACTTTTCATGTTCATTTGTACTGAAATTAATTTTATTATTTTTTGTTTTCTAACATAGATATCCCAATGGTATTTTAGAAAAGAACTATTTCCAAATATTTTTCACAACTCTTTATTTTTCCTTTCTTCAACATATTCTTTGTGGTTGTCATAATTGGACCACAGGGCCATGATTAAACATTGATGGGTTGGATCGAACTAGATAGGACCCCTGGATTCAAAATGGTACCACTAGAGATGAAGGGATTAGTAATCAAGGATGTATTTGGGGATGAATTATATAAATAATGGGTACTTATTCTACTGGGTTTTCTATTTGAGACCAATGGGAGGTAAATGGGCTGACGGAGGTTCATGCGGACTTCGATTGATTCAATGGAATCAGCTTTTCAGCCACTACATGGCCATAAATAATGAACAGTGGATAGATCCACTGATTTTACGCGAAGAAAAAGCAGGATCTAAAGGATAGAAAACCATATTTGGAAAATGGAAAGTAGATCTAATGTTCTCTAAAAAACAATAATACACACCATGTATCACAATGAACACATAGCGTGTAGCCCCTATACTATAGATGATAGGGTTTCAGCATTGTATAAGAATCACATGCTGTGTGGGAGACCCACACACTGTGTGGGAGTAGCACACCCTGTGTGACCTTATTTCAGCACTCGGAATGTACTACAAGAGTAAACAGACATTGAAATATCTAATAACATGCCATGTTTTGGAGTATAAGGACATAGAGACAAACATGTGTGGAACCCCATATTGGTGGAAACACCATGTACCAATGTACAAGGATATGGGATTGGAATATGGACATGGAAAAGGAGCATGGTCAAGACCTCGGGTAGCTAGAAAATTCCATGTATACCCTCTACATGTTGTGTATTGTCACATGGGTTGATGAGTCATGTAACTATTAGTAAATGGTAAACTGATGGAGCAGGACCACACACCATTTTGGTCCCCTCACATGTCATATACCCCTTGGTTCCTTTTGAGTAAACATCAAACTCTTAAATCTCCTTTATTTGGAATCTAATTTTGGACTACGAGTATCCTATCCTAATTTTTTTCCATGTAGAATGCAATGGTGTCCTCAGTTGCAACTTTTGAGATATTTTGTGAGATGTTCTAGGTGTGATATTTTTTGGTGGCATGCAATGATATCAGTGATGAGGTAGAGGATCACCATCATCCAATAGAGTGGACCCCCATCATCTAGGGCATGGATCATCTATCTACCAAGTTGAACCCTCTATCAGATAGATAATGGTTCTTCATGACCCTAGAGTTGAACCCCCATGACATACCAGGATGCGAGTCCTCAAACTATAGATTGAAACCCTAAATCAACTTGTGCATGGTTTCACCACGGATACCTACAGAGTGGAACACCCTAATGCACTATGGGGTGGATCCTCTACTTTAATATTGTCCCCCCTCATATTTATGACATAGTGGTGAGGCATGGGCCTCGATACTATCATATCTCGATAGATGCATGATATAATCATATCATTTATAGACATCTAGAACTATTGGAGACAATTTTCATAGGTTGGGATTTGAGATGTATATCCCCTTTCCCTATTTTTTGTGATTCTTTATATATATATATATATATATATATATCAATATTCATGCCTTTGGATTTAGTTACTCTGTTTCCATTGGTTACAGAGATGTGTAGGGTATCCCACATACTCATCATATTGAGGGCCTCGTGGTTGGATGAGTTTACTATACTACTATAGGAGGAAAATCTCAATTTTTAGTCCAGCTACACACTATGTTGATCCCCTACGGTTTTGATGAGGTTAATTTATCCTATTTTGGGTTATGGTGCATCTTGTTCAATTTTTATTATCCATCTATTAATTTTTATGTCACTTCATTCTTCCCCATTCATCTTTTTGTGTGTCCTAGAGGGTTTTTATATACTGACACCTGTATGGGATTTTCCTTCAAGTTTCATGTCTTATGCCCATGATAGATAGGTCAGTAGTGACTTCAAAGTAGCTTGGGGATACTTGGTGCATTGAACCACATACAATGGTTGTAGATTAATGATAATGATTTGGGCACACTCAATGTTTTATTTTCATGTTTTTTCTGGTTTTCATATCTCTCATGTTGGATTTGTATTATTCTTCTTTACTTTTCAATTTCCATTATCGCACTCTTATACACCCAAGATATTTTTCAAGCTTGTTATACATTATAATTATTGTATCTCTAATTTATTATTATTCTAAACTTATGCATTGAAATTTATGGTTTTGTTCATGTAGTTACATTATTCAAAGGCCTCCATTTTATGATATGCCTTTTGGTGCTTGTTTCCACCCCTATACAATGTAGAAAGGCTTGGGTTAGTTAGATCTATATCCCCAATTTAGGTCAGGTCATGATATATTGGTATTAGAGGAGTTAATCCTTATAAAGGAGTTTTGTGTAGTCCCCATATGAGGATTTGATTCGGATTTAGGGAAACGATGTCAAAGTCTCTCAAATGTGACTCTTAGGCCTAGGAAACTAGTGATGGTTTGGGCGGTCCACATATAATTTCACCAGTACCTAGACTACATACATGTCGACTCAGAATACTGAGAAATTTGATGAAAGGAACAATGGTACATGCACCATATAGGAGTTAGTTTTTGACATTCCTTCTTCATTCATCTACTCATTTTATATATATATATATTTATATTCTAATCTGATAATGGTACGAATTGATAAAAATTTCAGGATTCCACTGTGATGACAGCTATCCTGGATACCTTTTCCAAATCATCATGATGATCTGATGAGTAATGAGCCCTTAGTTCAGGGTCAATCCCATGAACTTATTTCTTCACGTGGATACATAGTAGCACCACCACTAATCTAAAAGTATATCATACCAGTAGGTTAGATTGAGGATTTCTAAAGGCTTAGTGCACTACATGAGTTCTTGTATTAGTGGTCGCTGAGGTTATTTGGGGATCCAGGTCCCTATTAAGTGTAGAACTGGCTAGAGTAAATGTTTTATATCTTCAAGTTTATATGGAAATTGATGGATCATGTGGTTTTCCTTGATGATTTCGTTTTCCATGGAGTATTTGGGAATTGGTGGAGTCTTGTCACCAAGATGCATGATGAGTTGACACTCTTGTGACCCGAAATCTAGTTGCTATTTCGTAATAAGTACTACCCATCCTATTTTTTCTCAGTTCAAATTTAGTAGATTTTTGAGATGCAAAAGGGAGGGGTGAATTTGGATGATAATTTAGAAAGGTTCATATAACTTACGCTATACTCCCTTGATGTGATATTTGATGGAAATTTCCAAGTAGAGAATTTTGAGCATTGAATCCACAAATATATTCAAGTTGGTGTGGTAACCTTTTGAATTCTCACCAATACCAAGGTATTGGAGCAGGAACTACTGACTGATATCTTCCAGTTAGAGGGATGTCGTGCAGTTGGAGGTGGAATTTTGAATCACAAGGTTGAGTCACCTACAGCCACAAGCATGCAGAAGTCAATAGGATCTCGGCACAGGTGACCTCCCAATTGAGTAGACTCGGGCACATGGTCAGGGTCTATGTAGAAAACCATAAAATCTTATGGGTATAAGGTTTTAGGATTTTAATTGTAAATTTCACATAGTTCATGACTTCCTAAAACGATATGATGAGAAGCATTGACATGTAGCTGACAGACCGCCATGGAAGAGACAATGCAGTGATCGGGGATCTCCCCAGTGAGGGTAATGCTGCCCCTAGGGAGGTGGAGATAGTAGAAGAGTAGGAGGATTTATGGGTGGTGTATGATTCAGTTAGATCCTTCCACCACCACCAATAGGAATCCTAAATCATACTCAAAGATCTGGAGGCTGGGATTGCGAAGAGATTCATGCTATGGAGGCTTACGACCCTACGACACATGAGAAGATAAGCGATATGATATGTGTTTTCTATACTCTTTATTTAGTATTAGTAGACACCAATTCCAAGAATTACTTATTCTATATAATATATATGTGAGAGATATATCTCCCAGTTGATGATTTATCCCAATAGCTTCATACTGATATTCCTAAATAGAATGATCCTTATATATATTTTATTTACTGGAAGTGCAAGAAATTACTTGGTGGAGAGAGGTTCCTGTGAAACCTTTTTTAATCAGGATGGAACCCTATTACATAATCTTGTTTATGAATTGGTTTTCCATAGTCTAATCCCAAATATACATTCATCACAAATAATTTAGTTTCCTTTGTACTTATGGGATAATATTCAACTTTATGGGTGAGATCGATCTCATAGTGGGGAAGTGGGTTCTGTGTGTAGGAGTTTTCATCCCATCACCCATTAGTTGGAGAGTATAGATCTTGGTTAAATAGTATCTTTGAGTATCTTTATTTATTTATCCACGGTGTACTATATATATTTCTTCATAAAGAATATTCTAGGACTACCTCTAAGTAAATAGGTGGAGTTTTATATCAACATTCATCCTAAGACCACTCTTATATCTTCTCCAGTATATAGAATGGCCCCTACCATGATTTGGGTGCTGAAATTTTAGTTATAGGACCTTCATGAGAAAGGTTTTATTATGTGTAGTGTGTCCCCCTATGTATCTCTAGTGTTGTTCACTAAAAATTCAAATAAGAGTTTGCACCTTTCCATTGATTATCATCACCTGAACCATCACATGATAAAATAAAATTACCCATTTTTCAAGATTGGTGACCTCTTTGACCAATTTCATGGAACAATATAGTTTTTGAAGATTGATCTTAGGTCCAACTACATGAATTTGAGGGTTTGTGACGATGATATTTTGAATCTGGAATTTTGATATTGCAACAGACACTAAGATTTCATGTTTATTCCCTTTGGTATAATGAATTCATCACTGTGTTTTTGGATTTTATGAACTAGATATTCCATCTATACATGGACAAATTTGTGGTTTTCTTCATTGAAAAAAATTCCCATATACACTGCATTAGAATAGGAGTGTACATATCACTTTAGGATGATCCAAAATGTTTTTCTAGAGCACCATAATTATGGTTAATTCTCAAAGTTCATGTTCAAAATTAAGGAATTTCACTTATTGGAGAATTCAATTTCTGATCATGGTTTAGATTTGGACCTAGAGAAGATTAATACAGTGCTTTACTAGGATCCACCAAAGATTTTTTTAGAAGTGTTGATATTTCGTGGTTTGTTGAGGTACTACCAGAGGTTTGTGGAATAATTCTATAGGATTGCATCTCCTTTGACCACCCTAACATGGAAAGGGAATACTTTTACCATGAATTATTATTGATAGAGATCCTTAGATGACTTGACTTTGAGGTTTATGAGTGATCTTATTTTGAGACTACCTAAAGTGTCCATGGAGTACGGCGTGTATTGAAATTCCCCAGGAGCTGGAATAGGCTATGTGTTGATGTCACAGGATAAATTCATAACATACGGGTATAGGTAGTTGAGACACCTTGAGAATAACTACACAACTCAGGACCTTTATCTTGAAACTGTATTCTTTTCTCTAAGGATTTGAAGGCACTATCTTTTGGGATAGTTCATTTGGTTTACACGCACCATCATATTGTTAATTATATCTTCACGAAGAGAGACAGGAACCTGAGACAGTGGCACTGGTTGGAGTTCCTCTTGCACTATGACTTAAAGATAGTCTATACTTTGGGGAATGGAAAAGTAGTAGTAGATGTTCTTAGAAATATTTCTAAGTCTCCCTTGGTTTATTATGCCTCTGAGTATTTGGAATTATTGTATTTGACTTAGGTGGAGTAGGAGGGTGAATATTTTCTTCACTCGATGGAGATGACTACTCCACTTCCCAAGTGTGTGAGTGAGTCCTAGTTGGGATACATGCACTATAATGTATTTAATTAATAGATATCCATAAGAGATTCCCCATATTGATATTCTAAAGTAAGTAATCACATCATCCTTTTCTAGGGATGAAAATCTGTCCCAGTCACTATGAGGGAGGATATAATGAAGGATTTCAACGTTTATCCCATGGATGTAAATATTGGTGTATAGAAACCATAATTGGTATTTTTGGTGGTCTGGAATAAGACAGAGAGTGGATGAGTTTCTCTCACAGTGCCTCACCTATCAGTAGGTGAAGGATGAGGACCAGTTTCTGGAAGGTTTGTTTCAACTCCTTGATATCCTAGAGTGTATGTGAGATGACATACCCATAGACTTTTTAGTAGGGATTACATGGATAGTAATGGGATATTTCACCATTTTGGTGATATTTGACTGACTCACACTATCATCATGCTTCTTTTCTATCAGGGAGAAGAGTTTAGTGGATATTTTGGGGAAATGTACTTTCATAAATTTTTTCACCTTGATGGAGTGATGTTGAATATAATTTATCACCATGATGTATGGTTTATCTCATGTTTATGGAGAGGAATTCGTGAGGAATTCAGGACCTATATGGGGATGAGTACAACCTTTCATCCCCAGACATATGGGAAGACGGAGCACACTATCTATGTGTTAGAGGATATGTTGAGGGATTATGTCTTAAACATTGACCATATATGAGAGGATCACATCCCCTTGGTAGAGTTTGGGAACAAAAATCGCTACTAGTCTACTATTTACATGGCACTGTTTGAGGCTCTATATGGGAGACCCTTTATGTCATCCTTATAATGGAAAATGTTCAAAAACATATATCATGTGGGTCTAGAGTTGGTGTAGGAGAGGATAGAGAAGATCTAGGTCATTCATTATTAGATTAGGATGGATCAGAGAAGATAAAAAAATTATATAGATCATCGTCATTGGATCTTGGAGTTCAAGTAAGGAGACAAAATTTCATTGAGAGTCTCCCCAAGAAAGATATTATTAAGATTTATCCGGGGATCTAAGTTATCCTTGAGGTTCAAAAAGGCATTCAAGATTTTTTAGAGGGTTTGAAAGTTTTATTACCACCTTTCTATCATCCCATGGTTGGATGGGGTGAACGACATCTTCCGTATGTCATAGTATAAAAGATATGCGCATGAACCCACACACATTATTGATTGGGGTGAGTTGGACATTGATGATGGTTCCACCTTTATGGAGAACTAGGTGGTAATAAAGAACTGACATTAGAGGACCCTACTTGGATGGACCATCCACTTGGATTATATGTTGTCGTAGCACAAGGAATAGGTAGGAGAGATCCTGGGAAAGGGAAATCCAGATGTGGGATAATTTTCCCTTGATGTTGTGTACTTGTTATTTTTGGGGATGAAAATATTAAAGGATATAATGATGTAGAGACTTAGTTTTCCTTGTAATAATTTAAGATATTTCTTAATATATTTTCATACCCAGGGGATAATATTACGTGTGATTCTGGGGCCCATTATGGCCAAAATTAATTTTTCAAAAGATATTATATATATTTTATATTATGCATGCATAGTTTCTTATATAAAATTAGATAACTCTTAAAATTAGTCTCATATTGAAAATCTAAGACCACAATTGAATCTATTTTGAGATTTTTAGCCTATGAACGATCTAAAATTAATGAACATGGGGAGTTAGAATAAAATGACCATCAGCTGAATATTCAGCTCATTAATTAATTAATTAAATCAATTAATTAATTCATTATACATAACCTAACTTCATAAAATTACATCATTGTGGATAATCTTCTAGGTTTTATCAAACAAAACCTGGGAGGATTCAGAATGATCTTCTTCTCCTTTTTTGGATGAATCACATTAGACAAAGTTGAATCTCTATATCATAGTATATAAATGAGAAATTAATGAAATTACTTCTCAAAATCATTTTCATGTACCTTCTTTGATGAAAATAATCAAGTATCTTGGAGGGACTCATAAAATTAATGATTACAGTATTTTTATTAAACTTATTAAGTAGAATCATACCTTATATAATATGTAAAAATTACCAAACATTTCATATTCCCATGTACTGAAATTTATATGATAATTCATTTTTTCTAACCCAAATATCCCAAAATTTTTCAATGGGAAATAAATATTGGAAAACTGTTCTTAACAATTTTTCTTGGGCATTTCTCCCATAAATCCTTAACGTTTTTCAATCTTAGACCATGAGATCATAATTTAACATTATCTGGTGGGAAAGATATCGATCAGACCCCCATATTTCGAATGGTTTTGTGAGAGATGACAGAATCGATGATCAATGATGGATTTGAGGATTAATCATGGAAACAATGGGCACTGATTATCAAGGATTTGAGATTCAAGGATGATGGGAGTTGAGCATTATGAAGGAGGTTAGTATGGAATTTGATCGATTCAATGCAATCACATTTACAACCACCAAAATGATAGAAATGATTAAAAACTACTAGATTCGTCGATTTCAGGTGAAGAAAAGGATGGATCAGAATAAAAAAACAACCATATTTGGATTCTTGGGCATGGATCTGAATTTCTAGGAAAACCAAAACTACACATTGTGTTTCATGTTGAACACACAACATGTATCCCCTATTCTATGTTGGATAGGGTTTCAGTTATTTATATATATCACACACCATACGGGAGGCCAACACACCATGTGAACTTATGCATGTGAGTTGGTGTGTACTATGGGTGTACACAGATATGGACATGGACAGACACACACCGTGTGTTAGAGTACATAGAAATTAGTGTAACCTTATGTACATAAGTTCAAAGAGACATGATGGGTACACACACATGGCCAAGGATCATGGGTAAGACCCTGGGTATCTTAAAACACCGTGTAAACACTCAACATGTCATGTATGGTCACATGGGTTGATGGGATTTTTACCTCTAGGAACATAAATAGTTTATAGAGTGGGACCACAAGTCATGTAACCCTTGGTTCCATTTGAAACAACTTCAAACTCTCATATCACTATTGTTTGGCTTAGATTTTTGCATGTGGTTATCCTATCATGAGTATTTTTTTCATTTAGATCATGATGGTTTCCTTGGTTATTGATTTTGGTATGTGATGTTAGATGTTATGGGTGTGAAACATATTTTGGTGGCACCTGACGATGGCAGTGATCAAGCAGAGTATTTCCAGCATCCTATAGAGTGGAACCCCCCATTATTTTAGGCACGGGTCCTCTGTCTACTTAGTGGAACCCCTATCGGATAGGGTGTGGGACCTCGTGAAAGCAAAGTGAAACCCGCCTTACATACCAAGGTGTAAGTTATTTACCAATATAGTGGAACTCCCATCAACTAGGTCATGGGTCCTCTATCTACTGAATGACCCCCCCCCCCCAATATAGGATAGGGGACAGGTCCTCGTGACACTAGAGTATAACCCCCTAATGGATCAAGGTGTTTTTCCTCATACTATAGAGTTGACCCCCCCCCCCCACCATAATATTGGGAACCACTCCTCTGTGGATACCAATAGAGTTGAAACCACATACTCACTGAGGAATGAGTCTTCAACTTGGAGATTTTCCCCCCTCATCTGTGTGGCAGAGTGGTGAGGCATTAGCCTCCTCACAATTACTTCTAAGAAGAAACATAATATACTAAGGATCATTTATGAATTTATGGAACTATTGGTTTAACTTTTCCTAGGATGGTTTCAGATATGAAGATACCCTTTCTCTCATTTCTGGTATTCTTGTTACTCATCATATGTATATACATTTATTCATGCCTTTGGATTGTGTTACTCTCTTTCCATGGGTTTTTGGTGATGCATGGGGTAGTCCACCTACTCTCTAGGCTGAGAACCTAACGGTTGGATGAGGTTACCCTTCTATTATGTCTAGTTAAGACTCAATGTGTCATCTACCTACACACCGTGTGGAGACCCCGGTGTCTAGATGAGGTTACTTTTTCTTTCTTTGGGTTGAGCTACATTATTTTCACTATTCCCTATCTATCTATTCCTTTTTTTGTATTTTACTTCTCACTATTTAAAAATTTGGGTTGTACTACTGGGTATGTATATACTCATCCCATCATGGGATTCTCTCGCATGTGTCGGGTCTTATATAGATGAAGGAAAAGTTAGCGGTGACTTTATAGGAGCTTAGGGATACATGGTTCATTAGACTGCATACGGTGGTCATAGCTTAGATATTAAAAGTTTTGCTCTCTAGGCATTTTACATTCCAGTTTTTTCAAGATGGGACAACTTTTTAGTAGGGTGTGTATTTTTCCCCATTACTTTTCAGTTTTCACTATTGTACTCTTATACATGGTAAGGTTTTTTCATTCTTGGTTTACATTCAAGTTGTTGAATCTTTTGTTTATTATTCCTCTACAATTATTCCTTAAGATGTTCATGATTGTTCATATAGTTATATTATGAAAAGGCCTCCCATTTATGTTATTCCTTTCTTTTCTTGTTGCCACCCCTAGCCTATAGAGGTGGGATCGGGGTAGTTGCATCTCGAGCACCGGTTACAGTCGGGTCATCACATGACATGTCAATAGGTAAAATCAAAATGAAAATTAATGAATGGGATTCTTGGGGTTTTTTATGTTCTATAATGGTAATGGTTGAATATATCCATTGATTTCATGGTAATATTACTAAAATACATCTCAAGGTAACAATTTGATTTGGGTAATTGTTGATCAATTAATTAAATCTTGTCATTTTATTCCCATTTGAGATAATATGTATTTAGATTAACTCAAATGAGTTTATTATAAAGAGATAATTAAATTACATGGATTCCCTCCCTAAATTTTATATGATAGTGATCTCAAGTTTACCTCTAGTTTTTTTGAAAATCCTTCAGAATTCATTTGGTAATGAATATATTTCATTATATTTTTTAATCCTCAATTATATGGACAGTTAGAGATAATGGTTAACACTTTAGATGATATTATTTGATCTTGTTTTGTGTATTATCAAGTGATTTGGGATGAACATATGACTTTAGTTATTTTTTATTATAATAATAGTTTTCATTCCGATATATATATGGCACTTTTTGAAGAATTAAATGGAAAGTGGTGTCAAACTCCAACTTGTTGTGATGAAGTAGGTGAAATCATGATGTTTGGACTAGAATTGATAGAATAAATGGTTGACAAGTTGAAGTTGATTTAGAATAACACGAGGAAAACATAGAGAAGGCGTGAGACATATGTATATAATTGGATGAATGATCTTTATTTTTAGGTAAGCGATCATGCTTTTCTTGAATATACACCATTAAAAAGTGTTATGAATTTTGGTAAAAATGTAATTTTATGTATGTGGTTTATTATAAAATATAAAATTATAGAGAATATTGTATTAGTTTATTACTAGTTTTCCTTACCTTTGATCTTATCTTTGGTACATTAGGTATTTCATGTTTCATTATTAAAAAAATATGTGTCAGGTACATCTCATGTTTTGAACCCTGAAATAGTTCAGTTAGAATAAATACTTTTTATGAGGAATAACCAGTATAAATTCTTGACCATATATTTATTTTTTTTCGAGTAAAGTTATATAATAGGTTTTTTTATGTGTAAAAACAATATGTTTTTATAATTAACCCAAGAATTAGAAAATGATATGAGGGAAAAATATTCCCACTATGTAGTGAATAAAATTGTGAGGATGCAGTTTCAAAAAGGGGGAAGAATTTAAAAACACATTTGAGGTTAATATAAAAAAATTTCATGTCCTATTAATATTCATTAATTGTGTTTTAAATGGTTTTACTCATTATAATAATTTTAGGTAAATTTTTCATCATTATGAAAAATCGTTATTTCTAACCAAATTGGGTTTCCATGAATTATATGGTTTTATTTAAAATATTTATTCAAAATTATATAATTTAAATTTTAAAAAATTTAATAAATTTTTTAATTTATTATGCTAAAATAATCTTACGATGAATTTTTGAAAATTTTCTGAACAGTTTGATTTTTTGTTGAATGGTGATAAATACTTTTTAATTGAGAACAAACTTTTCATTTCATGTATTTATAAATTCATTTTATAATTTTGATTTATTTAAATAATTTACTAGCTTATTTTGATTAAACATAATCTAGTAAACGTTATTATAATAATGATTATAATTTAACTTCTTATAAAAACATCTTTATACTTAAGAAGGCATTTTTTATTAAAAGAGGTGTTTCATCAAATTTTGTGTGTTTAATTTTAAATTATATACTACCAATTTTATGAATTTAATTTGACAAAATGTATTACATATATTAAATTAGTATAATTATTATATTTTAACATGTTCAACTTAATTTTTACCCATAATGAATTGTAAAATGAGTAAAAATATGCTACCATGGTTAAAGTTAAATAGGTTTATTGAGGATTATACAAAATGGATAAGGGTTAGATGACCTAAAAAATTTATAAATTATTTTTGATAGCTATATTTCAACCCTATATCATATATTATTTATAAATAGTATATTCGTTATCCATTTTTCTTGAGTAACACATTTATATATTCTAATATTTAAAAAAAATCCAAGTGTATCCTCTCACCCACTTATAAACAGACACCCCCTCTCGTCTTATTTTCACACTTCAATAGCCTTTTGGTTCAAATAATTCCTACCTAAATACCTTAATTAAATCAAACCCTTATTATAGTGTCCTTTTTAATAGAAAAGAAACATGTGAAGGCTTCAGGTATAAACCTAAATAGGTTTTTAGAAGAAGAGGTATAGTTCTTAACCATGGGTTTTTATTTATTTATTTTTTTCCTCATTAAAATATTCATTAAACATTACGAAATACTAACACCAGTATATTCCATAAAATTATATTTTTTTATATTAATTTAATAACCTATATCCATCTCCTTTTTTCATAAAATGGTAAACAAAATCCTCATTCAGGTGTATGACAGACTACAGCCTCAGTGACCGATATAATTCGTTTTCTGTCATCACCTATCACAGATAAATATAGTTATTTATTTAATATATATATATATGATATCAATATCATATTTATCATTATATAAATATAATATATCATCTATTTTCTTGGTTTCCCATCTATTAAAAAATGATACATTTTTCTTCTGTACGTGTGGATTACTAGCTCCATGAAGCGATGTGATTCATTTTTCTTCACCACATAACATAGATTCTATAGATAAGTTTTAAAAAGTAATAATATTATATTTATGATATAATCATCATATAAAAATTTTCTTACCTTATTTCTATCATTCGCTTTGAAAAATTAAAATGTTACTAATGTGTTCGTACGACCAACTGTCTTTATGATTGTAATGTGGTTATTTTTTCATAACCATATTTTATGGATAAATTTAAAAGTATAATTGATGTTTAAAAATGATAATTATTTAATTATTATTATTCTTTAGATAAATTAATAATTACTATTCAGCTATATTCAACATATTAATGTCATTTTGTACATAGAAGATGAATAACATCAAAACATTTGATCTGAACATAATTTGTTAAGTAATTTTTTATAAAATGGGAAAAAAATTAAATTAAATAATAAGCATGAAAAATGGTTTTTAGAAAAACAAATTAACATAATTTTTTGTATTTAGGAAGATAAATAGCAAACTTGATGAGTTAGGCTTGATGTAAGGGACAATTTACCAAGAAAAAACATCATTTTATTTGTTTTAAAGAATTATTTTCTAAATATTTTTCTTCCTTTCCCATATTTTTAAATTATTTTTTGAATGTATTTTAATGGAAAAAATGAATTAAAAATTATAGTTTATTTCTCTTTTTAATTTCTTTAAAAAAAATCAAAAGGAATATTATTGACATGTATTATGTGGATTGTATTAACCAAAAGTCAAAACGAATGTTCTATATTAATGTATATTAATTAAATAATTTTTTCCCACTACCATAACCAATATTTAATGATTGTATTCTTTTAAAATCATACATGTTTTACTCAAAGAAAAATAATCATTCCCTTTTGTTTTTGGTATTTTTAAAAGTGTTTTAAATAGAATGGATATTTCAATATCCAAAAATGTTTTCCTTATGGGTAAAAAGACTTTTTCTATAAGTTTGATGGTGGAAGTGAATCATTTCATATGTTATGATTATGTTATTATTATTGGGAATTTTTTATGATGATAGGTGTTCCAAATATATCTCATGACAATAGGTGATCTTAATATAGCTCTCCAATGCATTGGGCTAAGGTATATAATTAAACAGTTATGTTTCTCCTAAGAGATTATTGGAATTTACCTGGTAGGTTATTCCAATTATAAGAGTGATTTCAAGAGTGATATGAAATTTATTTCCTAGATTAAAAATATGATTTATCTCTATATTTAAATGGGTTTTCATGGAAATGTTATTATTTTGTAAGGTAAGATAATGAGACCATGTTTAATGGAAAGTATATGATACTTCTTAGGGGTGACATGTTTAACTTTTGAAATGGTTTTAATGATTTTTTCATTATTGAAAAGAAAATTATTTTAGTTTTATTTTTCATTTAATATTTCTTATGAAGGTCTTTATGAAATTATTTGGTTAGAAAAGTTGATTTCCTAGGTATAAAAATATTTATTCCGCTCAAATTTTATTCTTAAAATGGAAAATTTTACGATTAATCATGGACTATTGAGTTTCTTCCATTTTATATATCCCTTAATAATATTTGTATGCTCATAACATTTTTTCAAATGTTTTTCATGGAGTTTTAAGGGTTATTAGGGGTAATAATGAGGTACATATTAAAATTATGAAGATCTATCATAAAAAACCATTAAATATTAAATGTTTTGTTTTTTTGTAAAAATTTATATAGATTGGATGTTTCCAATTGGTGATGTAATATTAATATTATAAAATTGATGGCCTAATTCTATAAAACTCTAAACAAAAAAGACAATCGAGATTGCTGGAAAAATAATTTTTTTCCAAATAATAAATTTTATAGATTTTTTACATATTTTCCTTATTCTATTTCTCTAAATGTATGAGAAAATACCCTGATAGCCATTAATTTTTAATTTATGTGTGTTTTAGTTGTTCAAAGAATTATTCTTGGTGTATTGGAGGGAAATAGAGGAGTTTGGATTAATCATATCATAAAAATTTTGTTTCATGGAGATTGATGTTTCATCATAGGGGTGTCCACTACAGTGTAGTGAGGCTGGTTGTAGTGCAAGGGTACTCAAGGGGTGAATTGGAAGTTTATATCAATTATAACATAGATTCACTATGGGGGTAGTTCATGGCATAACATGGATGTTTTTTCTATGGAGTGGGGTTGTGGAATAAGTTAGGTGACTTCTATGGCATAGAGGTCCTAGATTCAGAATAGTGATCTGAGTTCAGTTCTGCTAATTTCATGGTGGTATACAATATGGTTTGTGTTGCAGCATAACATCCCTTTTAGTGAATTATTTCTCCAACGTAGTGGGTTACATTGTTCTATAGTACCTCTCCCATTTTTTAGGATACGCGGCATATAGGGATCCATATTCCTTGGACGTTCTTTTACTAGGGGACTATGACATGGTCATATGCCTTACACAATATTATTACATATGATTAGCGGTCCTACAGAATAGTTAAGTAGGATGCACTGTTGTCTTCAAATTTTCCATTGGCTTATAAATACACCAACAACCTATGAACCCACTTTTATCTCAAACCTCCCTCTCAAACCCTAGGTGGCCTAGTGTTATTTTTTAATTCATTTTAATCCCATTTAAATTGGGATTAGACCCATACTTAAATAATATATCAACGGTGAACTCTGGTGAGTTATACCCCTTTTATTTTTTTCTTCCCTGTCTGGTATTATTTTTCTCATGTAATTCTATCCATGCAATGGAAGTTGATCTCCATCATTCTAATGCAGAATATTTTTCTGTTTTTCGATGTATTTGGGAAAAAAAGTCCTTAGTATATCATTGTTTTCTTTATGGGGGAGGTGATCAAAGATCCATTTTGGTGTTCTATTTCCATTTAAATAACATTGAATATTCTAGGTGGGGGATTCATTTCATATCCTTTTATTTACATGAAATTGTAAATTGATCATGGTTTATCTCTTTGAATGATGGTGTGATGAAACTAATAAATGTTAAAATTGATTAAATAATGAATGTGTCTTATGTTTAGCAATCACATGTTGATTTTTCCACCATAATAATGGTTTATCAATTTATTTACCATATAGTTCATTATCTATGTTATTCTTGGTCACATGTACTTCATTCTTGGGTTAGCATGTGTTAATTTGATGAAATTGGTTAAATAATGTAAATACAATAGTTTTTTGAATTGATAGTTAAATTAAAGAGTCATTTTTAATGAATACTTATATTCTTGTAATTTGATGGTAATAAAAATGATTCCTTATAAATGTTTTAAAAAATTCATTATTCATGGTTCTAATGGAAGTAGATAAATAATATAAATTTATAATTCTCATTGTGGTTAATAATAAAAGTCATATTAAATGTGATTTTTTTCTCACATTCTATTTAAATTGGTTTAATTTAGAGATCATATTAAAGTAGTTTTGATAGTTTATAATAGTTCATGCATTAGTTTTCCAAAAGCTGAAACCTGTAATAATTTAATCAGAAATTTTAAGATGTTATCAAAACTGGTTGTTTGATAAAGATAATTTTTTGGGGCCAAGAGAACATGTTGCTCGTAAAGGTGAAATTTCTTTTGTTTTGGGGTCTAGTGATCCTATTTTTGTGTGAAGGATAAATGCCTTGTTTTTTGAGCTTAGTTTACCTATTGAATCTAATTTTGTTTTCTATGTTTTTTTCACTCTATATATTTTATCATTGATAGGTGGTTTGATGTGATCTCAAGATGGCTAATGGGATACGGGAATGGAGGCCTAAGTTGTGGAAAGTTGACACATATGATGGTGATATTATTAGTGAAATGTATAAGGGTGTTGGGGATGGAATTGGTTGAATATGGTCTTTCCCATTGTTTTTATTAAAGTTGGTATGATTTCTTCAAAATAAATATTTATATAGGCTAGATGGCTTGGTTTCTTCTTTATCCATATTTCTTTCCTCACTAATTGAGATAGTTGAATGTTCTTTGTTATGAACCCTTGATGTTACATTAGTATACTTACGTTGGTACTCGAAATTATGGAATGATTCAAAATGTTTAATAAATTACACAACCCATGGGGTTATTTTTTATTGGAATTAAAAGAAGTTGATCTTCAAAAATAGTGGACCTATTTGGTTTATTTCTGGAGAGAATGGGTTTTTACATTAATGGTTAATAAAATTTATAAATGATATTTTTATTTAATTACTAATGAATTAATCAATGTATAGATTTCGATTAAACATAAATCAAGTAGTTTAATACAATCCGTATTAAATTCTTGTGTTCTTACCTGATATCTAGTATTTAGTAGTGGTAATCAGGTGTCCAAGTGACGATAGCTATAGTCAATAATGAGACAATATTAACTATTGTAGTGTTGTTTTACCTATATTATATACTCTAAGTTTGTTTATTTAATATGTTACTCCCACCCATGTGGGTAAGGTGACTAAAACTTAGTGGACTCTAGGAGGGTGTTTTCCCCGACATTTAGGTTAGAGAGGGATAGATTATTGACTACCTCATCTAGCTCCACTCACTTCTCTTGCTAGTACTTGTGATGGTATGCTTAATAGTTAGTTTCCACATATATGTGTTTAGAGAGTTATAATGGATTGTGGTCATTTAGAACACATATATCTCATGATATAGTATCCCAAGTATTATTCTATGTATGATGTTTATGGGTTATAATGGCTTGAGTTAGATACATGGTGTATGGGTTGTGATGGTTTTAGGTACAATACAAGATGTATGATTTGTGACATACGAACTATGGTGTCTCTCATAAACTATATAGTTACTATATGGACATGTGTATGGGACGATTTTATGTTGTAATTCATGATATTTGGGTAATGATACTTAGTCTATTTTTATTTTGGCATGTTTTTTTGAAAAGATATGGCTCATGATATACGATATTGGGGAACAACATGAACCTAGTGGGGATGCAGTAGTAGGGTGACCTTGTTTTTATTAATATAATAAATTGATCACTTATATGTGATACTTGGTTAGATATATCCATAGTGAGGTAAGGAATTTTAGTACACCTGCTTAGGTGAAAAGTTAGTTTCACTTGTTGTTCACTAGGCTTTATTATGATTTAATTATCTTTTTTATAAGAGGATCCAAGAATGATCCTATGGAGTATACTTATTATTATCACCCTTTTTATATATGAACTATTTTTCATGTTATTAGGATCAGGTTGGAGATTGGGATAGATTTTACAAACTTGTATATTTTTAGGAGTTTCTTGGGATTTGTGGTTACTATCGAGTGTACCTTATTTTGGAACTTGTAGTTTTCCTTTCCCATTTTTTAGTTTTTACGAAATTGAATTTTTTCACTTGGTATATATTTTAACTACATATGATAAGGATTTTATTGGTGAATCTATCTTATATCTCTCATCCACATGTTCTCACAGAGGGTAAGGCCTCCAATTTTGTGTTCATTAAACCTTCGGTTCAAATTGCCAATTTCTGACGCATTGGAGGAAGGCTTTGAGAAGACATCATATACCTCCACTCATTTCCATCCCATAGGGGGTACCATTGGGTGAAGGGGATTGTGATAGAGTGGTATCGAAGGTTCATATAGAGGGATATAATGGATTTTGTTGTTAGAAATAGTTTAGGTTGCACGGGTTGGTAGGGGAACAATGATAAGTAAGTTTATTAAGTGATATAAACAAGGAATACTGGATGACACACAAGTATTTAGGGATCCCAATGATCTAATGCATGTACCTATAAGTTTATTGATCCTACTAAACAAAGGAACATTGGTTGTGGAATAGAGATCTATGAAGGATCATTCATCATTTTTCTTCTTTCTCGTATTTGAAATCAATAGACCTTGTATTAAGTTAAACCTTGAATAAAAATAAATTAATAAATTAATTATTCATAAATATTACATATTCCATGTTTAGGATTATTTTTCCATTGTTTCTTCTATAGGTATAGATCCAGGATGATGTCCCCATTAGGTTTTTGTAAATGATGTTTAGAAGGATGTTCTAACAGATCATAGCCAAGTATAGGTCAATGATGATGACACTTAGAGGATAAAAACCTGATAATTTTAGCACTAGAGCCTAATAAATTATGAGGTATCCATTTCGGAATTAGTGACTAAATACTAGATAGAGGAGGTTGATATATACTTCAATTTGATGCTTCTTGGATGATGAACTAGGTTTCCTTGGCTATAAGAATCCATATGGAGCAGTGAGGTAGTGGTGGATATTGTTCCTTAGGGTTTATAAAGAGTCAAAGGTCTTAGGGGAGAAGATTAGGGGCCAATTATGAGAATATTTTATTTCTCTTAACATGAAGTTAGTCGATCTCTAGGATTTTTTTACCTTCAAAAGGGGAGTTCCAATATACAGGAGTTTGGGATCTGTTTTAGGACCCTTCTGGGATTTTATTTAGTACTATTTCTAGATGAGGAGTCAAAGGTGAGGTGTTTTATGTAGACTCTACATCTATAGATATAGTTTCAAGTCACTTTATTCATGTTGTTTCCATATAAGGAGGTTCTATAGAAATTAGAGGTTGTTCATATGACACTATCTGAAACTAGATTGTTATGAGAGTGGAGTTTCTAGGATTCCTTATGGAGTAGAGCTATAGTCTGGGGTTCTTATTTTCCTATATAGAATAGTTTTTAGATAGTTTGGGGTAGGTACCATCCCTCATTATATCATTTCTCCATGGTTTCTAGATATTGGGACTTCTCCAAGGGATCACACACATATTTTTTAAGTGGAGGAAAAGGTCATCAGTGGTGAGAGTGTCTGACCTTTCTAAGTAGATAGTATACACCTAGTGATAATATTTAGGTTCTTCTATTGAGTAAGTATTTGATGAGGAATCTAAAATAGTATTTTTCATCGTAGAATTAGAATAGGTGAGATGGGGAAGGTATAGGATAGCCCTGATATGCTCCTCGTCCTTAGAGAGAAGAGCGCATCATAAGAGGTGTTTATAATTAAGGCCATATAATCCATAGAGTATGTACATTTCAGCTTCATGTCACAACAATTTTGGTTCTAGGTGAGCCAAAAAAATGAGGTACCCTTTCCTTGTTTTCTACTTGGGTTCATTATTTATTTCATTAGAGATCAATATAATCCTTGATACCGACTTCCTCAGTCCATTCTTTGAGACTTGTTGTGGAGAGACTTCCAATTCACTTGGTGTTGACTATGCCAGTTAGAGGTCGATCTTATTTTAATGAAGTATAAAAAGAGTATGAGCTTATATTGGGAAATATCCACTTTGGGGGATACTTCCTATATTAATTAATATAGCTCAATGACCCTATACTTAGTATCGACTAGCTGTATTTGGTGTTGACTATTGTGGATTGCCTTAGGAGGTAGATTTTAATAAACAATAATGATGGATAGATCACAATATTAATTGTTTAATTAAACCCTTGGATGGGTTAAAGGAATGTTCCATAATTATATTCCTTATTGATCAAGCTGATATTTATTTCATATGAAGTTTATCTAACGGTGTTTCCTATGGTTATGGAAGACTAACCCAGTGTTTTTATAGAGGATGTTGTGGTATTTCCCCCTCGATGGAACATCAAGTTTGGGATAAAGCTACAACTTGGAGCTTTACTAAAATGGATGTCTCCATATGGGATGACTCATTCTGAGTTGATAGAGTTATGAGTATATATATATGATCTATTATAATGAGGTTTTTTTAGAAGAGGTTTCAACATTGGGGAATACTAGTTCTATTTGTGAATAAGGAAGATGAAAGTTTTCAAATTTGTGTCAATTATAATCACTTAAACTAGGTGAGAATAAATAACTGTTGTCCTCCTCCATAGATTTATGAGTTTTTTATCAAATTAAATTATAATTTTTGTTCTTGAATTTCATTTTTTGGTTAGGATATCCTCATATTTCAGTTAAAGATAAAGATATTTTGAAGTGCAGTTTTTTTATTTCCTCATTGTTATTATTAGTTTATTTTCTTTTATTGAAGTTTGATGAATTATTTAGACGTGTTTATGGGTTTAATGAATGTATTTTTTAGAGATATCACTGATAATTTTGTGGTGGTTTTCATCAACAACATCCTTGTGTACTCATTATCTGAGGAAGATCAAACAAAGCATCTGCAACCCATTTTGGGAGTTATTCATCATCAGCTGTTATTTAGGAAGTTTTAGAAGTTTTAATTTTGGTCCCATGAAGTTTTCTTATTATGTATTCCATGTCCCAATAAGAAGTATTTATAAATCATTTGAAGATCAAGGTAGTTGTTTCTAGAGTAGTTCCAAAAACAGTTTCATATGTGTCAAATTTCTTTAGCCTTATAGGCTATTATAAGAGGTCCATAACCAATTTCTATTAGTTTTTGACTCCTCTAATATCCTTGAATATAATGGATTGGGAATTATTGTATACTGACTTTTATCAAATATATTTATAGTACTTGATGGAAAACATCATCAGTTCTCTGGTCCTTTGTTTTATAGTAGAGGTGTTAGTTAGTGTGGGTATCAAAAGAGGGTGGTGAATTTAGTACCCAATAAACATTTCTGTTAGAAAAATGGATTCTCCTAAAATCCTACAAATTTTTAAATGTGGGGAAGTTTATTAAAATAATTATTCTGATATATATATAAATTAATCATTCTAAATATTTATTTGCATATTTATTAGGTCTAAGATAAATAATATATAATATTATTGTATCCTTTGAAATCAATGTACTTGATCAAAATAATATATAAACAAAAATAATGATAAACTATAAAATAGTTAATTTAGTTTTACAGTTAAAATAGTTTTCAATTTTAATAGGAAATAAAATAAAAAAAATTGAAAAAATGTAAGGATTGAATACAAGAGTTTCGGTCTCATTTTAAGAAATAATCCTCTCCACTTGGTGATCACCAACTACCATGTGGTTTATAAAAAATAAACTAGATGATCCACAACTTGGATTGGGTTTATCCAATAGTCTACAACTTTCTAGGTCACATATGACCACTTCCATTATTATGTGTGGGAGTCAAATGAAACAGGCCATACAGGGACCTATACCACTCTTATCCATGTGAGAAACTGAAAAGAAAATTGTTTGAGAAGATATCAAGTATCATCTGGCTTAGTGAAGGAGATAGTGTGTGTGTGTTAAATTAGAGTAAGCACACAGACAACTAAAAGAGTAATAAAACTAAAAAAATATAGCAATCTAGTATTCTAGGTTTTAGAAGTGATCGGTATTTTAAAATTAAATTTATAACTCTTTATTTGAATAAAAAATGAAGCTTGAGTCGGTTCTTCCAAAATCATCAGGAGAATAGAGTGTCACAAATCTTGTCTTCTAACTAAAGGAAAACATTGGAATTCATGAGATTTTTCTTCCATAGTAAAAATGTTATATTAGGTGAGTTATTCATATTTTTTTATTAGGTTTATCTCTTCAACTCTCATATATTCAGTTAATCACAGTCTCTTTCTGTCCACAAAATTTCTGTTATTCATCATATTGTTCTATATATGACTCTGTATCCTTCTTTTGCATGAGGGAGAGTGGTCTACCATTATTAGTAGTAGTAGGTACATATGAATCAGCTTATTCCTCATACTTCAGGTTATGATGTTCTATCTATATAAAATTTAAGATACAATCATTTAAATAGTCAATGGGATTAAATTCTATGAATATAAATGTTAGAGCAATGTAATAACAAAATAAAGTAAAAAACAGTGACAGTGTCTTAGGATTTGGTGGTTTAAAGCTCTGGCGTTGTCAAACTCTGGTGGTGTGACACTAACGGTGTCCTAGACTTCATCAAATTTCCAATATGTTGGCGATTTCTCAACTAATGGTGTGTGGTCTAATGGTGTCTCGGAATTAGAAATTTCCTACAGTATTGGTGGTATGAGTCTGGCGGTATGACATTTATGTTTTCTCATCTGGCAGGATCACATACTTAGCCACATTTTCATTCTTGTGGCATGAACTCCTAGAAGTTTGTTGATAAACAGTGCCTCGTACTTTGTCATGTCTTTATTCCAGTGATATGACAGTCTGACAGTGTGATGTCTTGGAGGTTTCTCAGAGTTAGAAATTTTTTATGCTAGAAGTGTGTAATAGAGAATAGTGTCTGACTCATTGTTTTCTCCTACTTATATGAATTTATCACAAGTTATCACAATACATATTTCATACAAGTAAACATGAAATTAATTATTATTATTAGAATCGTGAGTTTTTCATCATTAAAACTAAGAGGTTAGCAATATCCCCCATTTTTATGATCACATATTATGGAATCGAGAGAATATTAGAAATGTAAAAATTGGTTATCAAATATATTAAACAGGTTTAAACATGATATATAAAGTAATATCCAAATATAAAACAAGACTTATCATTCAAATTATCTGTATATGATTAAGGGAAAATAATAGGAGAAAATAGTAAGTATCAAAAGTAAGTGTCAAAGGTAAGAACATTGTTCAAAGATAAAGAGATTTAAAATAGAATGTATCAGAGATAAATTGTTTTGAAACATATAAATATTATTCCATAAAATTAAACCATTTATTCCCTAAGAAATATCAAAAAACATATTCCATTAAAATTATCCCCCTTTTATGATTAGAAAAAAGTTAAAGAATATTAAAATTAATACAAAAAATGTAGGTGGATGATTATAATGGTGGAGAAAAATAATAAAAGATAGAATAAGAGGTAAGAATGATATTAAAAATTATTTTCACAAAGTTGTTACAATTAATATCCCATCAAAGATAGTACATCCTAATCTAACAAAAGATAACAGTTAAGGTTTGTAAGGAGGATCCATCGGTTTTTTTCTTTTTACCATTGTCCTGATCTTAAACCTTAGTTAAGGCAGTATGATCAACCTAAGGAAGAGAAGAGGGATCTCCAAGAGAACAACTATGGAGAGACCAAAGGGGAAAATCTTCCAAAACAATAATTGGTTTTAGATGGTTCATATCTTGCACAGGATTCAGAGGAAAAGGTTGAAAATGTCTAGAATAGGTATAGAGAAACCACTAGTAACTCCAAGTCTGAAAGATAAATGAGGAGTAATCATAACGGATGAATGATCAACCACTGTTTGGCCTTGGGCATGAAGAAACATCTTCATGTGATTGATGAAATCCAAGATAATCTGGTCACCCATTTCCACTACAATATGGAAATCATACTTCTCTTGCATGAAAAAATTCAAGACTGGGGTCATCTCTTTAATCTTCCTAACTTTCTATTTGAAGGCTTGAGTCACCGGAGGCAGTATCAAATTCTCAACCAAGAATTTAAAATTGTCATCCATTGCATTATTGGTATAAATGAAAGACAGATAAAACTTTATTGACATGTTTATGGTTTGTCTTTCACCTTTCTTATATTTGGCATTGATAGAAACTATCTCAAGAACATGGGAATAATTATATAAAATTTTTCTTAAGGTTGCTTGGGGATCATCTGTGACACTACATAAACTACTAGAAGATGCCAATCTAATCTCATCTCTTAAAATTTATCTCAATAGATCAACATCAAACACTAGATGAGGAAAAGAACCATCAGAATAATCCATGGAAGTATCCATAAAGCTTTTAATAATACCATCCAAAGAAGATTTAAATTCATATTTCATTTCATATACCAAATAATTAAGAGTTTTAAGTTCACCACTTATCCACTTATTCTCAATTTCCACATCCTTTAGGTGATGCAACATTTTTTTAACATATAATGGATAACCAATTAAAATAAATTCATGGAATCTTGTTCACTGAGCTATTTCAAAAGATGGGTTTGATTTCTCGCAAACTTGTGAAACTCGGGCATTAGCCTTTCACAAAAAAAACCTTTTAAGACATCTTAATTGACTATTTCTATTAGTACGACTGGATGAGATGAAACAAGTTCCTATATAGAAGATCAAAAAGAATTTAAATTTTCAAGTATAAATTTAAGATCCACCTTATCTATCAAGGATACATTAGGATTACCTTCAATAATAACTTCAATTTTATCATTCCAAGGAGTAATTCTTGAAACAAAAGAGAATAATACCCACTCCTTTTTTATAGGGTCTATACAACTCCCAGAAACTACTAATTTGGATGGAGGTACCACATTGGTAGAAACAAATAAAATTTACAGAGTCTTCTAACCTTCTTAACTTTAATCAACCAATGTGTTTTTAACACTGGCAGACTCAGCTTCCAACTGTGTATCAACCGTCGGAGCATCTTGCATCTCATAATTATTTTGGGCATCAATAACATTGGAATCACCTTCCACATTTTCATCTATATGATAATTTTGAACATTTAATATATATATATAAATGTTAATTCCCAAATTTCTCCTTAATAAGGTGCTTATACTCTTATTTAGCAACATGTTGTTCCACATCAGCTTTGACTCTCATCTGCTCATCCATAGTAGAAAATGAAAGATCTTGACTTGTAGTAATTGAACTGGCCTCAACATCATCAATAGCCAGAGATACCTAAAAAATTTCTCCTAATGGGGAATTATCCCCCTCAACAAATTCATCCTTAAGATTTAGAGTCGTTTCAACATCTTTCATCTATATTCGACCACTATCACCATCATATTCATAATCACTTCCATCATCTGCATCCTATTTTTCATTACCATATTCTTTTTCCTTTTCTTATTCTTCATTATCATCATTATCACCATCTTTAATGGATTTTGAACTTTTATATTTATCTTCTCTAGAGAGCTCAATCACTTATTCATCACTCTTAACTATCTTCTCCCTTTTTGGAAACCTCCTAGGTGGACTAGGAGCTCTCTAGGTGATGGGGGAGGCTTTTAGAGAATGGTCGGGGTCACTTCCTACATCAAAAGATTGTTCCTCTTCCCCTTCTTCATCAATAGAATCTTCCCCATCTTAGAATTACACAACTTCATCGGGATCTATACATGGATCATCTTTATCAGTAGTCCCTGTTGGATGTTAAATCGGATTGCATTTAGTATAAAACTTCTCAAAATCTCCAATACATTATCTCTTTTATTGGTTAGAACTGATTTTCATTCATGAACGTGTGGAACTAATTATACAGAAGCCACCATAGTCAATCACAGACACTTCATGATCACTAACTAGGCCCTTGTCCTCTAACATGGTATAAGTCATCTTAGGATAGATCAATTAATTTGATCTGGTGGAAAGTTTGACCATCTCCCACATATGTACCATTAGATATCTATATAGATTAATCGTGTGACCTTCTATAAAAATAAATATGAGAAAAATATTGTGGTACCTTAGTGTTGAAAAATCACGCTTAGGAAAATCACGTGTTGTAAGAACATGAACAATAAACTACATTATCCATACGATTTTTAGGGAACATGCCTCTTTATTAAACCATATCCTATTAACACAGCAAGGGAATCCTCATAAATGAACATATCACTAGCTTCTATGATTCTTCCTTGGTATTCATGAAATACTACCTCATGAGGTACATTTAAAAAGTTAGCCCATTTTTGTGAGGAAAAACCAAACACTTATCCTTTGAAACATCTTTTAATCTAATCATGACTATCTTTATTAAATGAAAACTCAATGTTCTGGTAATACTCATATACCAACATTGGGTATAAAGGCGTCTTATTTTATTGAAACCATTCCAACTACCCTTGTTCTTAGAGAACCATAAGTTATAGAGACTTACTAAACAGTATCCATTTTTAGTCTACTTCTTTTTTTGGTACAAAAATGTAATTAGTAAGCTATGGTCAACTGAAGGTACATGAGCATGAATAATAGGTCCATTTTTTCACTTTATTTAAGATCTATAATTTTAAGGTGAAAGGTCAAAAGAACACTTCAGTATTGGAATTAAAATTAGCTTCAAAGGCTTAGTTAAAGGTAAGAGAATGTTTTTAATAGTGAGGGATGAAAGGGTTTCTCTAGTCTTGAGAGAGAGATATGTGAGTATCGTGTATCGTATACGGTTGTTGGAAAAAAACTTATTCCATATCATATCATTTGAAAATTTATGTATTCAAAAATCGAAATTATACTTTAAATTGAAATCAAAATCAAGACAAAAATATGCATATGTTTTCATTAATTGAAATAAACTAGGAAATAAACCAATGGTTTGAAAAAAAGTCAAGAAATAGAAAAAATTTGAAAAGGCTTAGAATCAACGACATGATAACTCAAGATTATGACAAACCACTAGTATGAAAATCTAATGGTATGAAAAATCAACAGTATGAAGAACCAATGGTATGATAAACTAACGGTATGAAAAACCATCCATATAACATAGCCAATGGTATAAAAAACAAAAGTTATTACAATTAAAATTAAACTTAACCGAAATTTATCATTCCTAATTCATGTTTGATATAATTAATTATTCCAAAATTCAAAGGCTTGGTGAATATATCTGCTAACTAATGTTATGTTCTAGTAAATTTAAGAGTGATATATACTTTTTGTAAAATGATCTCTCAAAAATACATGCCTTATATCAATGTGTTTTTTCCTATAATGAGAGGCTTGATTTTTAGATATGTTTATTATACTTGTATTTTCACTCTTTATGGGGACATGTTGTAATTGATATCTATAGTCTAGTAGAGTGTGTTTCATCTATAAAATTCATTCACATAAACTACCAGCAGCTATGTATTCAGCTTTAGTAGTAGAAAATGTAATAGAGTTTTTCTTTTTATTACACCATGAATCTAGAAATTTTCTTTAAAAGTGACATGTTCTAGAGGTTATTTTTTATCTAAATTTCATCCACTAAAATATGCATTAGAATGACTTAATAAATCAAATAATTTTCCTCTAGATTAAAACAATCATATATTAGTTTTACATTTGATGTATTTAAAAATTATCTTAATAGTAAGTAACTATGACTCCTTTGAGTTTTCTTGAAAATGAGCCCACATACACATACTAAACATAATATCTGATAGACAATTATTCAAGAAGAGAATAATTTCTATAATACCTCAATAACTAGTTTTATCATCTGGTTTCTAAATCACCTTAAGATCTAATATACAGGTGGTCCTCATAGGAGTATCATTACCTTTAGTTATAATTAGATTAAAATGTCTTAAAATATCTTCTATGTATTTACTATGATTCAAAATAATTCCTTCTTTGTTTTTAAAAATCTAAATTCCAAAAAATAATTTGAGTTCACCCATTAAACTTATTTATATTCATTTGGTGTTATTTTTGAAAAATCAGGACATAAATAATTTTTTGAAGATCTGTTAATAATATCATCAACAGAGATTTGTAATAGTTATACAAATTTTGAAATTTCTTTTATTAAAAGGGTTGGATCAGTTATTCCACTTGAAAAAAAATTTCAAATCAGAAAATTTTTGAGACTATCATACCAAGCACTAGGATATTGTTTTCAACTATATAAATCTATGTTTAAGTTAAAAACATGTTTTGTAAAATGAGGATTTTTAAAACTATGTGGTCTTTCATAAAAAATCCTCAACTATAAAACCATTTAAGAATGTACTCTTGACATCCATTTGATAATGTTAAAAATCTAGACGTGCATAATAATCATAAACGATTCTTATGGATTCATGTTTTTCAATAGTTTAAAAGGTTCCCTTTTTTTCAACTCCTTCCTCTTGACTATAACCTTGTGCAGCAAGTCTTTCCTTATTTTTAACTATATTTTTGGACTCATCAACATTATTCCCAAACACCCATTTATAGTAAATATTTAAGGTTTCCTTGGGAATATCTACAAGTTCCCACACTTTTTTTCTTTAAAGCTAATTTAACTCTTTGTACATTTCTATTACCCATAATTCTTCATTAATAGCTTCATTTATGTTCTTAGGTTTAAGCTGAGACAAAAAATATTGATATTCAACCTGATTTCTAAAATAATCTCTAGTGTGAGTACCTCTATTTAGATCACCTAAAACACCATCTAATAGATGGTACTTAATAGTTCTAAAAACTCTAGATAAACATGGACTGGTCACTTTTTCATTTTTAGGTTCCGGTTTTGGAAAATCTAGAAATTCTTTAAAACAGGTTGATTTTTCTTCTTGATTTATAGTATAATCTAAGGGTTTGGAATTTATGTTCAAAGAAGATAAATCATCCACATGTTTTTCTAAAGAGTTATTAAGCACATGCGGATCAGTTTCATCAAATGTTACATGGACTAATTCTTCCACAGTTTTTGACTTCCTATTAAAAATTCTATAGGCTTTACTAGAAATTGAATAACAAAAGAAAATTCCTTTATAACTTTTGGAAGAATATTTTTCCAAACTATCCTTAGTTTTAAGAATAATGACTTTGCAACTAAAAACTCTAATGTAATTAACCTTAGTTTTTATATTATTCCATAATTCATAAGGGTTCCTCTTAAAGATAGGTCTAATAGAAAATCTATTGATAATATAATAGGGTGTATTAATAGCTTCTTCCAAAAAAAATTGGCAGTTTGTACTTATTCAACATGTCCTAGGATATCTTTTATAAGGTTAGATTTCTTCTTTCGAAAACTCTATTCTACTAAGGGGTCCTAAGAGTAATGAAGTTTTGATTGTACCCATATTATGAGAAAATTTATTCAAAATCATTATTTTGAAACTCATGACCATGGTTACAAATAAAAGTTTTAATCCTAATTCCACTAAGATTTTCTACAGACATAGAATACTTGGTAAATTAGGAGAAGAATTCACTTTTGGGAGAATGAAAATATTCACAAGTATACATAGAATAGTCATCTACTATAACATAAACATAGTGATTCCCATTATGACTACAAATTCTAGAAGCTCCAAACAAATCCTTGTGAACAAAATCAAGATATTTAGAAGTTGATCCTATTTTATTTAGTTTAAAATAAGCATTATGTTGTTTCCTTTTTTGACAAGGGTTACCTACTTTCTCATTTGGGACCTCAAGTTTAGGTAGATCCCTAAATAACCCATTCATATATATCTTCCTAAGTGATTTAATGTTGCAATGTCCTAGTATCTTATGATAAATCCATGTTACCTTATGAAAGGCACTTAATCATGAAACATTCTGAGAAACTAAAGAATTTAAATCTACATCATAAAACTTATCATTTTGAAAATAAATAAAAATTAAATCATTTTTTTAATAAAAAACATTACAAGAATAAATATGAAACTTAAAATAAAAACCATCATCACACAACTATGAAATGATAAGCATGTTATATTTAAACCATAAATATATAAAACATTAGAAATTAAAACTGAATTTTTGTTACCAATATGGCCTAGGACAATGATTTTTCCTTCTTTATTATCACCAAAGTTGACATGGCCGCCATCAAGCTTGATAAGACTCTTGAAGAAAGAATAGTCTCATATACTATGTCTTTAATAGACATTGTCCAAGTATAATAGACTTCTACTGGAGGTCTTTAAACATTATTCCTACAAAATATGTTTCAAAAAATGATTTTAGTACCAAAATATTTTTGGGTCCATAAATGTTTGTAATAAAGGATTTGGGAACCAACATTTTCCTCAAGGGTTTCCTACAAACAAATTTAAAACATTTAGAAATAAAAAATTTGTTGGGTCCCGTTGAAAAATGTTTAGAAGTGGAGCTTTTAGGTCTGAATTTAGTAACAAAATTATTTTTAGTTACTCTCCTCTATCTAGATTCATATCCTATTCCAGAAACATATTTGGAATAAAATTTCATTACAATTTGTTTTTCAATGAATCTCTACCATTTGAAAAAATTTCAATGACTATCTTAAATTTCTCATTGGAAATTTTTAGTTCATTTTTTTCATGAAGTAGTTGAACATTATTCTTCATTTCTATAGACAGATCGTATTTACAATTTACATTCAGAGCGTGTTGTATTTTCAAAACATTGTATTTATATTATAATTCATTAATGGTATATTCTATCATATTGTAATATTGAAAAAATTCTTCATTTGATATATTTTCATCAACATTTTTCCCATTGTAAAAATTATTAGACTCATAGACTCTTTTACAGGTAGAAAATTAGAAGAATTAAGTAAAGTACATACCTCACTGACTGTGTTCATAATGAACATATATGTTTTTTCATACTTTTCTTCAGGTGAATAATATGGGTCACAAGAGCTATCCTCAGATGCACTCTAGGTGGATTTCATGTCATTATTTTATCATATATCCCTGTCTTTATATTTATTTTTTCATTTCAGTTTAGGAAAATATAATTTTATGTGACCTTTTCATTTGAATTCATAGAAAACAACTTTCTTTGTATCATCATCATTTTTCTTAGAGTTCCCTATGTTGTCATATTTTTTTTCAAAGTTATGTTTTCTGGGAAAAAAATACTTCTTATTTAACTTATTAAAAATAATGGCTAGGTGATTCATTTCCTCATCAATATCAGAGACATATTTTATAGCACTTGAATATACATCTTGTAAATTCTATTTTTCTTTTTCCTTATGTTTTCTATAAGAAGTAGTCTTGAATGATAATGACTTTCTCATAGGCTCCTCTTCCTCCTCATGAATTACCTTTAATTCTTTTTGTACATCATAAGATTACCTTGCAGATCCTTGATAGGGATTTTACTGATATCATAGGATTCTGTTATTGACACTGATGTTCCCCTCCATATTTCTGGTAGGCATCTCATTAACCTCATTATTTGGTCCATGTTAGATATTGAATCCCCCAATGAGCTCATGGTATTTAAAATATCACTAAACCCGAGGTATATATCGGGTATTACTTTATTAGTACTCATTTTGAAATTATAATATTTAATAATATAGGTATTAAGACTCAATTATTTAACATTTGAAGTTACCTTATGGGAAACAGATAGAGTGTCCCAAATTTCAAAATAAGTTTTATAGTAAGATATCCTATTGAATTCTTCATTACCGGGGTCATAATACATTATATTTATATCTTTCCAATTACAATTTTATACTAATTTTATTGCATCATCCAAAGTGCTTCTAGAAGAATTAGGTATTTCATATTCATATTCTATAGAGGACCAAATATCAAAACCCATTCTCTCTTTGTTCGTTTTAATATTTATTTTCCATTGGGAATAATTTGTTCCATTAAATAAAGGAGGTATATTGGTTGAAAACCTTCTTGATGATTATCCATATTAAATAACTAAATTAAGAACAAATATAAATTTAAAATCTATAATATATAACAAACTTCATAGTAAAAAAATATAAATACATTAATTCTAAAGAAACAAAAACCTCTTATACCAAATTTCGGTCAGAGTGAGTTTCTCAATAAGGGTTAATTTAGTAAAAAAAAATCTATTAAAAAATTGATTATTTTGAAATCCCACAAATGTTTAAATATTGTAATGTTTATCAAAATAAGTAGTATGATATATATAGTAATATTTCTAAATATTTATCTACAGATTGATTAGGTCTCAGATGAATAATATATAATATTATTGAAACCTTTGAAATCAATTTAATTGGTCAAAATACTATATGACCATAAATTAATATAAACTATCTAATTATAAATTTTGTTTTATAGTTAAAAATGTGTTCAGTTTTAAATGGAAATAAAAAGATAAAAAAACACAACATGAAATGATTAAGTACAATAGGTTCAGTCTCAAGTTGAGACTTAGTCCTCACCACCAATTAGTTTATAAAAAATAGATGATCCACAACCTAGATTGGGTTTACTTAATAGTTTACAACTATCCATGTTACATATGACATCTTCCACAGTTATGTGTGGGTGTAAAATGAAACATGTCACAAAAGGAACTCTACCACTCTTATCTATGGGAGAAACTAAAAATAAAAAAAGTTTGTGAAGATATAAAGTATCTTACATTTTACTACAAGAGATATTGTGTGTGTGGGAAAGAAGATTAAGCACACACACTACTCAAAATGTAATAAAACTAAACAGAATCTATCAATATTGGAGTGTAGAGTTTAGAAGTACTCATTCTATTGTAATGCGGCTTGTGACACATGATTTAAATCATTAATGAAGTTTGATTCAGGTTATTTTGAAATCTTTAGAAAAATAGAGTGTCACAACTCTTATCTTCTGACTCGAGGAAAGAATTGGTTGTGATGATATTTGGATTCCTCATTCAAGTGTTCCTGGGAGGGTATCTATTCCTATTTTTCAATTAGGTTATGATATTCATCTCTTGTATGTTAATTGAATCATCATCTCTTTCTATCCACGTGATTTTTACTATTAAATGTGTTGTTCTCTATATTAATCTGTGTCCTTTTTTCATGAGTGAGTGTGCTCCACCTTTATCCGGAGAAGTAGGGACATCTGAATCAACTACTTCCTCATACTACTCATTCAGAAATGATTTCTGTCAAACATTTAAGATTCAATCATTAAAATAGTAAATTGAATTAAATTTGGTGAATATATCTTCTAGAGTAATATAATTCCAAAATAATTAAAGTAATAAAAATAGTTATGGTGTCTTAGTATCTAGTCGTGTTAGGGTCAAACAGTGTCATGTTCTGGTACTGTCAAGCTATGGTGGTGTCGAGCTATAGCGGTGTTGAGCTCTGGCAATTTATACCTTTGTTAGTGTCATGCTCTGGCGGTGTGACACTTACAGTGTCATAGACATAGCCCAATTTTTAGTATATTAATGTTGTATAAACTAATGGTGTATGGTTTGATGGTGTATCAGACTTAAAAATTTCTTGTAGTGTTAACTATATAAGTCTGACAGTGTGACATTATCGGTCCCTCATCTAGTGGTATCTTATACTTAGCCACATTTGTGTTCTTGTTGCATGACATCCAGGTGGTGTGTCGATCAACGATGTCTCATACTTAGTCAATTCTTTATTCTAGTTGTATGATGGTCTTATAGTGTGATATCATAGTGGTATCTCAAACATAGATTTTTTTATGCTAGCAGTGCATCATGGGAAACGATGTCTGAATCAATGGTGCCTCATACTTAGATGGATTTATCACATTTTCTCATAATACAGATTTCTTACAGGTAAACATGAAATTAAACAATATTATTTGAATCATGATTTTGTGACTATTAAAAATATGAGTTTAACAAGAGGGAGTTTAGTTTGAGTTTTTATGTGATAGTTCGCATCATGGTTTGGGATATGTTTTGATGAATCATAGATCAGTTATTTCTTATGGGTCTCAGTATTTACATGCACAAGAGAATTACTATTCCACTCATTGTTTCTAGTTGGTGGTTGTTGTATTTTCCTTGAAGTTTTGGTGATATTACCTCATCAGAGAGTTTTTTTGGGTTTTACCTATAATAAGAGAATGTGGTATGTCTACTCCAAACATGACTTGAATTGATGAAAGTAACAGTGGATGTAATTATTATAGTATTATGACTTTGACATTTCATATAAACTAGGTAAAGTTAATTTTATAGATAATTTGTTAAGTAGGAAGTCATGTACTGATATCATGTATGAATCAACAGATTACTGGAGAATTATGGAAGATCTCTCAGTGATGAATCTTGATATGGTATAGGTTAGAAGAAGTGGTTTTCTTTTCTAGAATATAGTGTAGTCATACTTAGTGTAGTAGGTCAAGGATTCCTAGGTAGGGGATTCAATGTTGGAGGTCTAGAGAGACTTATTTTTCATTTAAAATTACCCTAATTGTTGGTCTAGGGATGAACAACATCAGGTGGTATTCTAGGTGAGGCTTTTCATCCCTTTAGTGATGTATGAGATGGTTCTCTATGGGTTCTATAGCTCACCTATGGTGGTACATGCCAGAATAAAAATATGTACCAAACTCTGAAAGGTATATTTTGGTGGCCGAGGTTGAAGCATGTAGTTTTAGAGCTTGAGTCTTGATGTTTGGCCTTTTAGAAGGTGAAATTCAGGAACCATGTTGTCGTTGTTTTTCAACATCTATTGTATATTCCTCAATAAAAGTGGGATGATATATCGATGGACTTTGTTCCAGTTGTATTTCCAAATTTGGGAGGCAATGATGTTGTATGGGTGATAGTGAATTGTTTTATGATATAATACCACTTTATAGAAGTCAAGTAGTTGAGCTTGTGGGGATTTTGTCAAGGAAATAACTAGAGGAGGTGGTGAGACTCTATGGAATCCGCAGGATGATCATCTCTTATCATGATCCTTATTTTACCTAAAATTTATAGAGATTAATCTAATATGATTTTGGATCTTATTTATTCCATTTAAATTATTTTCATCCAGAAAAAGATGGTTAGGTATAGGGGAAATTCCTAACTCTTTAAGACACATTGCATTCTTGTGTCCTAGATTTTAGAGGTTTTTGGATGAGGAACCTAACTTTGGATGATTTCTCTTCACTCTATCATTATCATGGAACCATTTGAATATTTGTATGGAACACCTTATTTGTCTTCATTGTGTATTACTAGGTTTAGTGAGTTAGCAATTTTCAGCCCAGATATAGTAAAAAACACAACATAGATAGCTTAAGTAATTTGTGAGAGGATGAAAGTAATATATAATCAACAGAATTATTACATTGATCATAAGATAAGACTAATAAAGTTTGACATTGGAAACATTATGTTTCTATAGGTGACTTTTCAACATAGGAAACAATGGATTTGTTCATATAAGTAAGCTTTCTCTTTATTTTTTTGGGCCTTTCATGGTGTTTTCTCATATCAAAGCCATATCATATTAGATATCACTTCTCCCACATATGAGCTAGGTACAAGATGTTTTCCCATGTAATAAATATTTTTTTTACCTTCATAATGTCTCTCACATCATTTAATGGGGCTAGATCGATGTTGATGAGGATTCTAACTTTATGGAGCAGCCCTTGGTGATCCAGGATATCCAAGAGAAGTTATTTTATAGGTATTTCATTCCCTTTATTTCTTTGCTGACAGGGTTGAATATTGTATAATACATAGGAATGTTATTCGTAGATATGTGCTTAGTACCCTAAGTTGTTTTTTATTTAACTCTTCCCTTTAAGTGGTTATCATTTGAGTTATAGACCTTTTTTAGTGTAAGAGGTGGTTTCCTCTTCTTGATGCTTGTTATGGCCTTAATCTTATTTGAGAATTGTCTCCCTCAAGATAGTGTTTAGTAGATTGTGTTATTGTATTATGTTTTGTTCCTAGTTCCTCTAATTGAGGTGGTTGAGCTTTTATGTTGTAAAGACACTTTAGAAGTATATCATGGGGTGGTTGTTCGAATGACAATGTTTCTATCTTTCACTTGGGGTTTGGTTTTAATATTAAATGATGAGAATAGTTTTAGAGGTATGTGATTTAAGGTTCCATACCTTAGTAGCGGTTTCTTTATGAGTTTTGGGTGTTTGAGGTGTCCAAATAAGGTTCCAAGGAGTCTTGAAGTTAAGTAAAGGAGTCTAAATCACATCATAACCAAGAATTCTACATATTGTATCTTGATGTTGTGTCATAGGGGGGTTGATACAAAATAGTGATGTTGGTTTTAGTATAAGGGGTATTGAGGGAGGTATTCATATTTACTACTAATTTTTTGTATGGTTTCATCATTGAGTTAAGCTACGATGTAGACTAGTTGGGATGTTGTATCATGGAGTGGGGATATGACATAGTTTGGGTAAATTATAAAATGTAGTGGTCCTAGATAAATCATAGTTCTATGAGATATGTTTTACCAATATTAGGGTAACTACACTGTAAATGTTGTATAGTGGTATAGCCTCCCATTTCATGAATGGGTTCTATGAAATAGTGGGTTACCTATAATTAAAGTCCCTTTCATCCTTTTATAGGATATGTAGCATGTAGGGTGCTATGTTCCTCATACAGGATTTAACCAATGGTATATGGTATGTTCTTCAACCTTATTCTATATTATTCCATGTGTCAATTGGTTATGTAGTGTTTTATGGGAGTTTATGTTTTGGTCTTCTAATTTTCAGTTCGCCTATAAATACACCAAATCCAACTGATCGACTCCTTTCTCAAACCTTCCACTTAAACCCTAGGCACCCTAGAGTTGTTTTTTAAGGCATTTAAATCCCATTTTTATTTGGATTAATCCCCAAATTCCCGAGTATGAAATTTTGTGATACAAGGTGAGTTATACAAATTTTAATGTGGATTACTTTCTGTTCAGTTTAGTTTTCCTCATATTCTTCTTTCCATGACATATAAGTTTATTTTCATTGTTATAATAAATTTTATTTTTATGTTTTTCAGTTCATTCATGGCAAGACATCATTGTGAGATCAAGTTTCCTTATGATATGGGTGATCATAAATCAATTTTGTAATCCTCTTTCTATTTAAATAATGTTCATGTTTTGAGGAAGTATATTTGTTTCTTCTCCTTTTACTTATCTAAAATTGTAAATTTATCATGGTTTATCCATTTTAAATATAGTGTAAATAACCTAATAAATATAAAACAACTTTAAAAAATTTAATTTTTATGGTTAGTGATAACATTTTTATGTTTCCACTATGATAATGGTTTATCTACTGATTTTCTATATAGTGTGCAATCTATGTTATACTTGTCATCATGTTTCTTATGCTTCAGTTAGAGTGTGTTAATCTGATGAAATTGGTTAAAGAATAGATATTTTCAAATTTCTTAAATGGATAAAAATGATAAATATGAATATTTAATGAATCCTTATATTCCTGTTATTTAATGATAATCAAATAGATGCCTAATGCATATTTTAATTGAATTTATTTTTTCATGTGTTAATGAAATTAGATAAAGAAAATAAATTTTTTGTGAAAATTGTATGTGAACTAAGAATTTGTATTAATAAATTATATTGAAATTTTTATAATGCTAGAGAACATGTTTAAATATTTTTAATATCTTGTAATCATTGATCCCTAGGTTTCCCAATGTTGTGACATATAATAATTGAATTGGTTAATTCAATATTTAAAAGTAACTAATTATTTCATAAAGATAAATATTTGAGGCCTAGTTTACCCATTTCTTATAAAGGCGAAATTCCTTGGGTTTTGGGGTCAAGTGAGACTATTTTCATGTGAAGAATGGATGCCTTGTTTTTTAGGGACAATATTCCAAGAAAAATATATTATTGTTCTATACATTTTTTTTCTCTACATGTGATCCTTATTATGTGTTGTGATGTGAGTCTAGGATTTCTGTTGAGATGTGGGATTAGAGGCTTGAGTTGTGAAAGCATTTGACACCTGTGATGGTGAAATGCATGGTGATATTTCTAAGGTTGTTAGGGATAGAACCAATGTTTATGGAATGGGTTGAAGCTATGATTTCCTATGATTTTTATTTAATACGAGATGTTTTCTTGATAATAAATCTATTTAAAGGATGAATGGTTGGGTTTATTGTTTATTTATATTCCTTTCTATACTACGTGAGGCAGCTTGATGTTCTTAGTTATACATCTCTTGATGTTATCTAAGGATTATACATATAGTACCTAGAATTATGGAATGGTTATTAATGTTTAGTAGATAAAATATCATATGGGGGTAGTTCTTATTGGAAGCTAAATAATTTAATCCTAAGAAACTATATAATTGGTTTTTTGTCCTTAGGGTCATGGTTTTTTGCATTAATGGTTAATGAATCATGTAAATAGATCAATTTTAATTAATGAGTAATGAATTAATTAGTGTATAGATTGTTTTAAAAAAAATAAAGAATTAATTTAATCAAATGCTTGTGTGCTTATTATATATCTAGTTTATAGTGGGAGTAGTCGATTTTCTGAGCAATGATAGCTTCAATATATCATTGGGGTAGTTTAATACCCATAGTGTGGTTGTGAGCTATGTTATAACCTTAATGTTTTGTGATTTCATATAATAACCCACCCATGTCTATAGGGAGACTAAAATCTAGTGGATTCTAGAAGGGTGTTTTCTCTAGCATCTTGGTTGGTGAGAGATGGACGGCGGACTACCACCTCTAGATCTACTCTCTTCTCATTGTAGCACATATGCTGTTATGAACAGTGGTTAGTTCCCCCATATATGTTTTTAGAGTGTTGTAATGTATTTTGTTTATTCTAAACACATGTATCTCCAAATATAGTATCCTAATCTCTATCATATGTATGATGTGTGGGGTATATAATGGTTTGAAGTACATACATGGTGTATGTGTTATGATGGATTGAGATACAAGACCCAATGTACGATATAAAAAAAAGTTGTGGTGGATCCAAGAAATTAATTGGTTGTAATGTGTAGATTTGGATGGGAAGATAATATGATGTGATACACAATATCTATTTTATGATACTTTGTTTAGTTTCCTTCAGAATGGCTTCTTTTGGATATATTTTTCTCATGATGTGTGACGTAGGGTAAGAGTGGTAAACTAATGGGGAAGCGGTAGTAGAGTTCCCTTTTTTATTAATATATTAAATTTATCACATGTATGATATGTTTTTATACATATTTCCATTGTGATTCTTGAAATTTTAGTGTACCTATTAAGTTGAAGAGTTAGTTTAACTTGTTATTCATTGGGCTTTAGTATTGTTTCTCTGTATTTTTTTTTGAGAGGCTCTATGGAGGATCCTACTACGAATTACTATTATGATCACTCTTTGTATACTTATTTTTTGAGGTTAGTGGTATAGAGATGGAGATTGGGCTATATTTTACAATATCATGGATTTTTAAGGTTTTTTTGGGCTTTATTCTAACTATCGAGTTTGCATTCTTTTATTAATTTTTGGTTTCCTTTCCAATTGATCTAGTTCTATATGACATTTCATGTATGCATTTTTAATTTCATTTATATTTTTTTAATCAATAATTTATTGGTGTATATGTATTATCTCTCTCCTTTTTATGTTCTCTTAGAGTGTAATTCCACTCATTTTTAATTTAATTGTACCCTGGGTTCTTTTTGCTAACATATGGCCTTTTTTATTAGAGCTTTGGGGGGTCACCATCTCCCTCCTCTTGTTTCCATCCCTAGAGGGGTAAATTTTTATAGAAGGGGTTTTGATACTAAAACTATAAACCAAAACGATTGTGGTAATGTATGTAATGTGATATTTTCCATAAATTATGTAATTATGTTGCATTTAAGTCCAGGATACCATAATGAATAAGTTGGTAGACATTAATGAAGTGGTACAATAGCTAATGATGATTCAGTCCACAACAAAAGTGTTATTTATTTAACTAAAAATCTAGTACAACACTCTCACATAAAGCATATTGAGATATAGTATCATTTTTATAAAATAATATATAGAAAAATATTATGAAAGTACAATTTTTTGGAACTCTAAAACATTCAATGTAAATATTCAAAAAATCATTTTCTACCAATGTGTTTGAGAGGCATAGGTTGAGAATAGGTGTTCTATGAATCTCTTCAAAACTAAGGTTGTTCTAATTTCCCCTCTTCTATTTTATTTAATTCTGAATGTTGAGTTATTTTTATTGTACTAAATTATATTTTCTTTTCAGAAGAAAAAAATATATGGAAATACATTGTCCATGGGGACTTGATGAAGTAATGATTGATCAGTTTTGTAGGACACTATTTTTTTTGATAACTACTCTTATTTCATTCACAAATATTTAACTGATGTAATATTAGATATTAATTGAATTATATTTTATAATATTTGGATAATTGGTAGTATCTAAGATTTTATGATCATGATCTAAAATAAATTAAGATAATTCATCAAATTCTATTGTTAAAGGGGTAGAATGATGGGAGAATAAGATACTTGTAGGATTTTTTATTAAAATAAAAAGAGTATAATATATCATAAAACATAAGGATATCTTAACTATATAAGGATATTTCAGTATCAAAGTTAGGTGGAGGGGAAAAAAGTTAAGGGGATTATGTGATAAATTGTAGTTCTTATTGACAACAAAATACAAAGGGGTTTTTTTACAACCACAAGTTGTTTTGGTTAGATTTGTAATGTGAAGTTTTATTTTATTTTTTGTTAATGTGAATTCAATTGGAAGTAATAGGATGTTACATAAATTTTAATGAAGTATACATTATATAACTATAATTTTACTCTAAAATTTATAAAAAATCATATGTCACAGCATGTTTATAAGTGTAACACTATGAAAAGTTTTTAGGTTTAGAAAATTGGTTTTTATACACCACAATAAATATTATCGTGCCACATGGAATATGGATCATATTTTACTTATTCTATCCTATGTAATGATGCATGAAAAATTAATATTATTCTAGGAAAAATATTCAAGAAAATTTAAATTATTTTTGAATAAATATTTTATCATGAAGTAGAATCATGAAAATTTTAGTGTTTTCCAAATTAAATTTATTACTCAATGGAAGGAATGTGGCCCTGTGATGAGTATAGTCTACTTTATGACAACAAACTATGAAAATCCTATAGACCCATGAATGATGAAGATAAAAGTATCTTACCTCTTAAAATATAGTACACGTTGTAATGACTTAGGATATTCCAATAAAATTTTAGAAGTTGGAGAAATTTAAAGGAGAAACTATTTTATCACATTGTGATGGTTTTTGTCATGTCATGATTAAGGAAATATGTATAATTTATACAAAAATGATGATGTTTATTTATCTAAATGGATAGGTTGTTATTTGAGAATCTAATAATGACTTATTTAAATTCCATGCTGGATATTTTATGGAAGATGGTACAATGATTTATTTGATTTAAATGATGTTAGAAGTTGGTTGGTGTTTTAATTCCAAAACATCCTTTGAATATAAGAGATTATATAGTGCAGAAGTGGATGATCACTTAAAATAAAAGATATATTGGAATCTGGAAGATCTAGAATCAAAATATCAATAGTGAATTATTTTGAATATCTAGTATTTCAAGTGTTGTGTGATCAGGTTGAGTAACATTAATTATTGGTCATATAGGTACAATCTTTTGATCATATCGATGATATATATAGTAATGAAAACTAGAGAAATATAGAGAAAACCCTTTCTATTTAGTGTTTGTTATTCAACTTGTTCATTGATGATATACCATGTATCCCACTTGAATGTAGTGTGTATAAGAGAGGAAGTTATTATAGAACTTGGATGAGTAATGACCTCTTCTTGATAGTTATAATCACATATTAGTGTTTTAGATATTAATTTTCATATCAAAACATTTTTGATATATACTCATTGGATATAGACCATTACAAGTGAGCCAAGAAAAATTATGCTTCCTTTATCTTTATTGTATTTTGATTCTATTATGCATACATTTATATTCAATGTTTATTTTCTAATACAAAATAAAGGTATATATTAATATAAGGAAAATAAAAATATCCAAGTCACCCCCCCAACATGTACAATAGTACCACAAGGTAAAACATTAATTGATTTTACTCAAATTAAACTTTTTCCCTATTTATTATTTTCACCTTTACCTCAGTTAAGATGTATGGATAAGTTTTTTCATTCTCAACACATATTCAAATCACATACAATGATATAAAATAAATAAAGTTCACTACATAGTATTTAAAATGTTTGGTCAAAATATTTATACCAACTACTTATTGGTTTTGGTTTTCTCCTAAGACATAGATATTCACTATATTGAAAAAGAAAATGAAATGGGTTATCTATTTAAAAGATTATTTTTATTCATGATGGGTTTTATAGTCTTTGGACTGGTTCTTTATACAATATCCCTCCAATTTATCATTAGATAAACCTTTTTGTATTATATAATTACAATTAAATTTCACAATGAGGATCAAAACTGTGACCTATTTAAAATTTTCACAATAGAAATACTCTTAAATATTGTGAAAGATTTTTTTCCTTCTGATAAATATTTATAGTTTTTAAATTTTGAAAGAAAAATTTCCTATTTTCTATTTTAATATTATTTCCTTTACTAAATTCCATTTCATATGACATTTATTTAAGAAATATTTATTCATACAAATATAAATAATACACACATGATTTTTTCAAATCTTCAAAATAATCAAGACAATATTCTCTATATGCATAAAATATCTTATATATCGTATAAGATTATTTCATTTGTCAATTGAAGCATTCACTTCTCAATTATCATAATTTTTTATCACAATAAATTTTATAATATTAAATCATATAGATCATCAACTCCCTCTTATACTCTGAATATTTAATATTAATATAATAATAATACTCGCTTTAATGTACATATACACACAATCGCATATCCATGACACATATTATAACTTTTATGCGTGTGAAAATTCCTAATAATTATATTCTTCTTCCATATTTCACCTTCTATGAGTGACTCTTCCTTCATTTTTATCTTTTATATATACTTCCATGTAACATCAACACCACAACTCATAATTTTATAATAATATATTCCAAACTACATTTCCAAAAACTCCATAATTTCTAGATCTTATTTAGTTGGTAACTTTTGGATTGTATAACTTCGAGAAAATGTAAATTTCTAGATGTGACTTCCAATAACTTATCAACTTCCCTATTATCCAAGTGTAATTTATCATTGAACATTATCATTTCTATCATGTAAACACAATGAGTTATTTTTCATGAAATACAATAAGAATATATAAAAGACAAGTTCTTTCATAAACATTCAACACATTTCATTCATCACACTTAATTCAGCTTAATAATCATAAGATATTCATCTTCATGAAATATCTATATACAATTTAGATTATTATATCTAACCATTGCCCTAATTTTTTAGGGGATAATCTCATTATCATTTCAAGTGTAAAAAACACATATGATATCTGATCTTTCTTCAATAATCAAATGTCCCTAGAAATGAAAATCACCAAGGGAGTAAGTGTGCATGTAGTGCCAAGTAATCCATTTTTACTCTTTGTTTTACACTTTTTCAATATCACATAAGAGGTAAAAAAATCATTATATATTGTGGTACACAAGCCTTTGGATATATGATCATATCTTAAGGATTATCATAGACCATAGGGGTGTTTGATCATTTGGTGAGGGATAAATGATGTTATGGGAGGAGAGATCTCCAACTAAGTTCACATAAAATAGGGTTACCCAATAGGAGGGATCACATCCATTTATATATCCGTCCTCAATGCTATTCATTAAATGTTGATAGTTTACCATATTAAATTTATCAAGTGTTATATAATTGAAATATTATGTTATATCCTATTTTTTTATTCATTGGACACCTTAAATGAATTTGAAATCCATTTTCGAAAGATTAATAATAGATTGTAACCAAAGAACCCTGAGATAAAGAATGCAGTGGAAGTACTATAAAAATTCAAATAAAATGTTGGGTTCAATGTAATATTAGGTTTAATTTCATTTAGTCAAAACTATGTCGGCACCAATGAAAGTTTGGGCACAATCTTAAGGATACATTTGAATCAATGTTTTTTTAATTCACATGAATTACATGCATGTATTTTAGTTTTGATACAAAAATATCCTACTTACGCTAAAATATTTTAATCAATTTAGAAATAACATCACAAATATTTTTGAATCCATTGAAAATTCCATTCAATGATAGTTTATAAAACCCTTTTTATTTTTGAACGAACACTTTGCTCAAAACTTACTCCATATACATAGGCCTAATTGTGTGACTCTGTACGCCTTAGTGGAATTAACAAATATTAAATCCCTAGTTTATATATGTAAAAAAATATTAGAATCTATAAAATAATTAGTACTACTCAATTTACTAAGGGGTAAACTATGGTATCGGTCAAAAATACTCATATCTCTATGCAATCCTTTCTGACACAAACTGTATCATATATATCATTTGTATACCTATATAATCAATTTTTCCATTACATCAAGTGACCACTAGATACAGAAAAATGTAAATATAGTATAACTAAACTCATATTTTCTTGATTATCTAAAAATAATGACCAGTTCAATGAATACATCACATGTAATTCATATAGAAAATGATCATATCACATGCACCTCATTCATGTAGTAGGAATCATCTCATGTGAATCTACTAAGATTGGACATGAACCTTCATAGTTTAATACAATAAAGGTCCATATGTCTTTACTCATTATATGAGTGGAAATATCCCATATTGGTCATGGTCCATCCGATAGCATAATAAGAAATATATCTAACCACAAAGTTATTGGTTAATTCATAATAAATTCCGTAAGAAAGCTATCAGAGTATTAAGGTTCTCTTGCTAGGTATTTCTCCAACTTCAAGTAAGAAGAATTTACTATAATCAAATACATATATATATATATATCGATTATTTTATAACATTCTGGGTGATATACTTAGTGGGTAACACTATTAAAAAAAATAGGCTATAAGCACACTCTTACTACCACAATTGACAAAAACATGGTCATAGGGTAGCCTGTGATCATAATAAAATAAGGATTGTTGTTATAGGTATCCTACCACCGTGGTAATAATAGAACTTGGATATATTCTTAGTATATAGATTCCCACTTCTATGTTAAAAGTTGTTTATGGTGATAGGAATATCATAAGACCACATAACTTAGGGACGATGGTGGTAGGAATGTGTAGGAACACCGAAGTCATGCGGGAACAATATCAGAATGTGGTAAAAACACACACACACACACATACAGACATATATATATATTAATATATAATTTTATATTTTGTGTCTCATATGAGTGTAAATGTCTCAACAGAAGAAATTGGAGGTTGTAGGGTCAAATCCCAGTGGACTATTTTTTTGAGAACTAAGTACATAGTCACTGACTGTGGGAATAGGCATGGATATCGATGGTTACGATAATTATTTTTAACTATGACCATATATAGATGATGGATATAGCCATTTTCAAAACATTCCCATAGGATACACTAAGGGTGATAGCATTTATAGGCCCCCTAATAATGGCCATAGCCTATAACCACAATCAAACAGGTTATTACCATGGTTTTGGATTGTGGTAATAGCCTAATTTTCCCGTAATGTCAATAAAAATAATAATTATCTACTTATTACCTAATTAATATATTATTCATATATAACTTATAAACCTTTTAATTGAGCACAAGATTTTATTCATGTTATTCTTAGAATATCACAATAATCATGAATACTACAAGATGATCATTGATTAGGAACAACTAAAAGTCATACTTTGGGGGATGGGGTAATTATCATAACATTGTGAAAAATATACATACAAGGTGAAATAATGATAAAGTGGATATTTCTTTTTGTTTAGTATGATAAATTTTAAATTCATAAAATCTTTTTAAGAGTACATAATAAAACCATACATAAGTGTCAGCATAACATATCATATATGATAGACAGTTAAATAAACATTATATGTGTTAAACATTCAAGTAGTTTATTAAAATTATTACATCTCAATGTGACCACCTGATAATACTATCTCATTACACTATTTAGTGGGTAACATCAATTAATTAATTTAGTTTGACCAATTATGATACTTAGGATTCATATTTCCAATGTTCTACTCCTTTAAAATATTCAAACTCGATAACTTCACAACATTAAATTTTATGCTAATAATAACCTCTATTTTTTACTTAGACTTCTTTATAAGTACACCATCATTATTTTGAACACCTTTCCATCAAACTTTTCATTAAAATGAATTCATGAATAATGTAACTATTTGCATTATAATTTACCAACCACACCTAATCTCTTTAATGATAAAGTGAAACTCTCTCTAGTTATAGTAAAAAAATATAACTCTTTATATTTTTATATTCAACCATAAACTAAAACTCTTTTAGTATATAAATTATAAATCACATTATATTTTTATTAGCATAATTATTTAGGATATATTGATATTCACTTACTCATGATAACAACATATAACTCGTTAGATTTTCATTTACCATCACATGTCCTAAACTCTTTAGAATATTAATTGAAAAAAACATAATTTTTTTACTGGATTATCTTTTAAACTTATTAGTCCAAACATTCTCCCATTATCCTCTAAAACTATATGTTCTATTCAAAATATCATGCTTAGATATCCAAATAGGTTTGTGTTAGAAAATAAATCATATTTCTTTTTAATCAAAATATTTAATAAATAGAATCTATTTTATTTAATTTTATATATTTGGAGAAATTTCAATAAATAATAATGTCTTATTTAAATTAAACCTCAAATGGGTAGGGGGAAAACCGTCCCTCACATTTTAAAAAATATATTGTTATAACTTTTATCTTAGATAAAAAAACATTAATCTTTATCATGTAAAAACATTTTTATACTTGTATTCTTTTGTAAAAAATACATGTTATAGATTCTGATGAATCATAGAACATGTTTATTGAATTTATTATCTCATATTTTTCATAACAACTCTTTGATAATAAGAAAATACTCTTATAATATAATATAAATGAGATACCTATACACATATTTTATCTAGATTCATCTGTACTTGAAATATATTAATTTCCATTCAAATTATTGATATATAAACTATTTTCTTCCTCAAATGAATGTACGCTAAAATATCTATCAATTATTCCCTTGGTTTTGAACAACTATATATTTACAACACTTTTAAAATATAAAGTGTGTATCGCATACCCTTCAAAACTTGAAGAATCCAGTTCTATAACCCTAATACTCATCATAGAGATTCCATGGTGTTTCCAAAACTCGTATAGGTATCTTAATAATTACATATTATATGATAATTTCTCCTCGAAGATAATATTTTAGGTTTCTATGACCTTAATTGGATACTTGAAAAACATTATTGTACTTTATTTATAATTTTTATTTATACCATTTAAACATTTTCCCACTTGTAATCTCTTTATAGTATAAAAATAGAAACGTAAAATAATCCAAATATTTTATTATTATTATTTAAAAACAACTTTTATGGGTTAAGTGGGAACCCTAACCAGAAAAAAACAAAAGCTGTAAAAATTTCAAGAGATAAAAAACAAAGATGAAAACCCCAATAGACACATCTTAATTACAATCCATATGGGATATTTTGGAAGTTTCAAGAAAGATCTATTAAATTTATTTTGGGGATTATTCAATGTTTTTTTTCAATCATGAAGGTTATAAAATCCAAAACGTTAAGATAATAATTAATTGAGAGGACATTGTCTTCAAATTATAGCACCATAATATCTAGTTTCAAATAAAATCATAGCTTGAGTTCATCCCTGAGACCATATGGAAGATACTCTCTCTTAAATTTGAGATTCTCCTATGGTGCCAGCTCTATAGTTGTGCTATGTTCTCTAACATGTTATTCTACAAATTCTATAACAAAACCATCATATAATGCTTTAATATTTTTAGATAATCATTTAGAGAAGTTGAATATCCGAAGACTTTGGTTGTGCATGTCGTTGCTCTTATCTCTAGTCTAATGGCTATTAGTCTTTCAAACTTTCACTAGAGGCTCATTTGAAATAGGGATCCCCTGGTTATTCTAATTTATGGGTTATTTGATACATTGAACAAAATCCTTTGTTCTTTACCAAAATAATCCTTAAATGAAATCCTCAATATCACCAAGTTACTAACATATCCAATCATATTGAATATATGGGTATAGATAAAAATTCATTTGTACATCTAGTTCTTAATGCCTTCAAAGCCTTAATTGAATCATGATATACTTCACAAAAGCTTTTATATTCACCTATTAATCAATTTCAATGATTTGGTAACTCGTGAAGGTGTTTCTATATTACATATAATATCCTTGACTTAATAACCTTTCTTAAGTTACTAATCATAGGAGTTTCTTACATTAAGCTTCCCCTTCATAAGGATTAATCTCAAAGTGATGTTTGATGATGATGATGGTGGTATGTTAATATAACAAAACATTTTATCATATAAGAATAGTTTTTTACATATTTTCGTCATGTATTTTTAATGAATGTACTTACACTAAAAATGATAACCCCACACATCATATCCATCCAGTGATCCAATATTCATATCTCATTATAACTTATATCAGTTTTATCATGTAAATAAGTCATGAAAGTATCTATTAGAAAAGAGATTTCTTAATCATGTCATATATCCTTCTTGAATATCTAAGTGGATAAAATCCTTATCGAACCTCATTAAATTTATTCACTCAACTTTATTTATATAGAAACATAACTGTTAGAGTTTCTTAGCTAGTTTAACCCAAATAACCACACCAAAAATAAGGCACTTAACCATTAGGGTCACCTTATTACTTAATTTCTTTAAATAAGATAATTTCGGAGAACATAACTATTAGGGTCACTAATACTAAATGATTGTGGTCTTAATAAGTGAGGCTTTAGAAGGAATCTCAAACTTGATATTTTTAGGATTTTTTAAAAATTATTAGCAAATTAATATAAATATCATGCATATTAAACCATTTTCGTCTCGTGAAAAATTTTATTATCTCATGTTTTATTCATTTTTGTATGAGTTATTCTAACAATTTATTTTTTGAATCCTTATTCCATCCACCAAATTATTATATTAAAACTGCATTAATTTCTATCTTTTTATATAACCCACAAGTTTGTGTCACTCACCCTAAAATAGAACATAAAAATACCCATACATATGTTAATGTATCTCATTCATACAGTATATGAAATATTTCATGAAATGGCACAGATTTATTTGATATTTTCAATCACAAAATTAGTTATATTGGGGTGATAAACAACTAAACCATCTCCATTCTAAAGCAGGGAATAATCTTTTAATATATAGGGTAGTCTAACCCCAAATACATCTCCCTAGGGAGACTTTACTCAAGATATAATTCAATCCATTATATCTCTAACACCAAATATTAACAATATATATTCAAAAATTATTCTCAAACTCATCTCTTTAAAAAATTAGGTTCGTGGTTGATGGAAACTAGATATTATAGATTCATACTAAGGATATAATATAAGAATCTATCTCATATAAGTAATTTATCAAATTAATAAAGCATACACAATATTCATAATTCATAAAAAAATTATAACTAGGAATAAATCATTGAATAACCATTAAATAAATTAAAACTTCAAATATTAAAACATTAGATAAGTATTTATTAAAAAATTAATAAAAAATCTAATTATTAACACTATAATTTTCATAAATAATTATAGAAATTCCATACTATAGAATATAAACATTTTATAATAATTTAATAATATTGACTCTTCATATTATTTATTATATTCAAATTATTTTAAATATATTTTATTTTATGGATTATAAAAACATTATAATCTAATTTCTATCATGTAAATATTTTACATAATCTCAATTTCATATAATTAATATTATTAAACCTTTATTAAATCAATCATTAAAACTCTGTTTATGTGGTTTAAATAATATCTAAAACTAAGGCATTAATATGAAAAAATCAAATTGATAATTATCAACCATTCTTAATCAAATATAAAAATCGCATATTTTTACCATAGTTTTTTTAATTTAATTTTATCTTGAGAATTCCCATTTTATAGTTCCATTACACTTAAAATTAATAAAATACAATAAAAATAAATAAAAAATTTATTTTATTTTAATTTTTAATACCCCTTGACATCATTTTAACCCTAGGAATAATATCAATAAGGTGTTTAAATCCTTCATAGATTGGTAAATGCCCATGGAGTATGGGACAGTGCTAGTAAAAATCCATCATTCAACGAAACAAGGAGGACTGGACATACAATTAGGAAGCTACAAGGGAATTCAATAGTGATTCATAGAATGCATGGGTTAATTCATATGCATGTAACCTAGTGGAAATCCAATATGGGCCTCACTCGGTTCCCATCACAATTCATCATTTAATCACCCACTTGATTAAATTATGTTGACACTCAATTTATTTTCTTATATCTATCACACATTACATTTACACACAATGCAATGTTAAGAAACAGAAAAATGGGAATCTATTTTTCATAAAAAGAAGGTTGGGTATGTTGTATTAATAACATATTCCTCAAATTCCACTCGATATTACATTAGATTATTAATATAATTTCAAGTACCAATGCTACATAAGTTTTCACATAATCACATATTCAGGTACTCTCTTGAAATTACATTAATTCCTAACATAATTTCAAGGTGTATCACATGAAATTACTTTATCATAAAACACAATTTCAAGTGGGGAAAATATAGTTATGATTAAAAAAACATGTTCTTCTTTAAAAAAGATATAATAAAAATTTTAATCCTTGATTAAAAATGATTTAATACCAAAAATATTTTTTATTATATTATCACATGATCCTTGGTAGTATAAAACAACCTATATGATGCTTGATCTATCTTTAAGAATGAATCATGCATAAAAATAAAGAACACCATGTGTGTAACTATATGTATGGTGTAACTATTTGTATCATGAGAATTATTATACATCATAATGGTTCTAGTACATTCTTTGCGTGATGAATGATTCTATAGGAGAAGATAGAATATCATACATTCACATGAAACATGGTTACACTACAAGATTGATCACATCCCTTATATATCCATCCTAAATACCCTTCATTAAAGGAAAAACACCATCCAACTTGTACATATCAAGTCCCATATCATGGAAACCTTAAATTATAACATGTTGGTTTATTAATTAAACACCTTCAATGAATTTTCATGACATGTTCAATCCATTCATAAAGGATTATAATTGAATAATCATATATCATAGGATATGTTGGAGATTTAAACTAAATGCACACACAATATTGGGTGATTTATAGTCCTAAGTTTTATTGCATTACCTATAGACTATTTTATCCCCAAACGTAAACTCGATATTGAGATTAAGGAGGTGTTGACACCAACATATCTTTATTTCATATGCATCACATTCGTATCTTTTAGTTCACATCCAACACACTCAATGTCATTAATTCTTGGAACCATCAATTTTATATTCTAAAAATAGATCTGAACTTTTATTTAAGTTTTGAAGTGTTAACATTTGAAACCAATTGTACACTTCATACTAAATTCATTCTCAATCATTTCCTTTCTTTACTCATTAATATTAATAAAACTTTTAAGAGTTATCATCATCCATTATTTTATTTGACTATTGAAAAAATAAAACACTCATCATCATTACAGTACACTTAATTCTTCAATCTCCCACTTTAGATTTATTATCAATAACCAAAACGTCCTAATAAAAACTAAATTAAATGATATAACATCATGTTTTGCTTTCTCTTATCATCACATTGATTCCCAGTTATTTATCCCCATTGTTAAAAATAAATTCAAATATTTTTGATAAAGTCATTCCCTACATCATATTATTTTAACTTCTCCCCTAATCTTATTTTGTATTGAATTAAATCCAAATTTCCATTAGTGGTTCATTTAATATATTTTCATAAGAAAATGAGTCATACATTAACCATATTTATATATATCTGATAAATGATCCATGTAGGAAAAATAAATTAACATAGACATTAAATTTATTCATTTAAAATTCATCATGTGATACTAACTAAAAAATATTTTTTCCGGGGTTTATCAAATTATTTTCAACCAACATGTCTTATATATCCATCTCAACAAATACATTAAAAAATTAAACCAAATAATATTTCTCCATTTTCAAGTAATCTCTTGTTTGTCATAAAATGATCATCTTTCCTCGTTATTTTTAGAATTGTTTTTTCACATAAGGATTATATAATATATGAAATATACACTAATACTGAAAAATATTCAATATTTAAATTTATATATTTTGGAATATATTCATCATTTTGAACCTTTTTTCAGAATATCTAAAATATGGAAAAGTAATTCCTAGAACTAAACCAACAGTTTTCTGGTATTTAAGATTTGTTTACATAGTTTTATAAATCTCTACAACCAAAAATCTTTTCACTTTATATAATTTTTTAATTACATTATATTTAGGTATCTTGAAACTATTAAATCTCACCCCCAACCTCAAGGGATTGACTCTATAAATTTTCTTCATCATGGATGGTACCAACTAAAATTTTATAGTCGATACTACATGAAGTGTGATGATGAGGAAACATGATTCTGATTAAATTAAATCACTTTATGAGGGACATCCTCATTTAGTTGTAAATCATTCATAGTTTTTTATTTATCCTTTTGTTATCCCCCCTAAATTTACTTACCTTAAATTTAATAAAAAAATAAAATTAACACAACATATATGAGAATAATGTTTTTTCCACTTTCTACATTGTTAGATAAATTAGGTTGAAAGATATATCTCATAAAGGAAACTCTTTTAAATTAAAATAAACTTTTATTCATGATTTTATCCTTTATTTTTCAAAATTTAATTTACCTAGGCCACAACACCTCTTATTATCTCCACCATTGTCCTTATTTCCATACCGTTTGAGAAAGACCCCATCTCTGGTTAGACTCAAGGAAACATATATGGATTGCGATGGTGTTAGTGGAGTTCTTAGTTATAGACATATTTTGATTGTCTCATACTATTTTATTTATATGGATTTATAATTTTTTAGGAGCTAGTGGTTGGAATTTGTGGTCTTTATCTTGGCTCATATTATCTTCCCCCCTCCCTATCTTTCCCTCCTTACCAACCCATTGCACGAGACCCCATATTTAGTCTAGTGTGATGGAATATTATGGTGGTTTGGGAACAAGAGCCTCATCCCAGTTGGTGAGGAATCAACAAGTGCATCCAAGATATCTAAGTTCAAAACTGGGTTGAGATATATTTCAGGGGGTAATGTAGTAGTACTGTAGCAGACACTATTCTGTACTGTATCATCTGGAACGATTCATGAATTTGGTATTTTGGGCCACTGGTTTGGGTCTTGGGTCCTTTAAGGCTTTTGGGTCACCCAAGGCTTATGGTATAGTAAGGATTTTAGGCCACCTCCAGGCCTTCGGGCTACCTCAAGGCCTTCAGGTCACTTGAAATTGTGCTTAAATGATCAGGGAGACTCTACAAGGAGCAAACTCCAGATAAGGATTCAGAGAAGGCGTATTCACCCGAAAAGAAGCTAAGATGGTTTTTCAGAAAGAGAGGGAATGGAATTTCCATCAGTACCAGCTTTTTCTTTCATGGGAAGCCTAGGTGAACAACCATGTAAAGGTGGAGAGCTGATATCATGATGAAGAAGCTAGAAGGAGGAGTTCCAAGTATAGTCTATATATTCCCTATGACCTATGGGTTATGTAATTTCTCCGCCTATGGACCTTGTAAGGGTTCACCCTCATCCTTTGAAAGGGGGTTATCAAAAATCAATAAAAAAAGAAGGTCTTTAGGCTATTTGGGTATGATGGTTTGGGATTTTGATAGTGAGGCATGTGATAATTGATCCTCTCTGGTTTTGGGTTGTTATTCATTTCAGTTTATTGGTATTACTCTTTTCATGGAATAGATATTATATATGGGAGTCATATCTTATTCTACAATGAATAGTGTGCATCCCAAATATTTGAATCTGGTTTTAGTGGTGGATGATGTTCCTATTAAAAGTTAAATGTGAGATCAAATTTTTTAGTATTTCCGGTGTTGATGATACGTTGTTTCTTATTTTATCATAGTTGTTCCATTTTATGGTTCCTCATAATCTCCCCAATGGATATATAAGGTGTTTGAAGACAATAGTAATTGTGTAATTTTTTGTTCTCTGGTTTATGTTGGTTTGTTTCATGGAGGAAATGATGGAGTATGGGGTGGAAATTATTTTTTCTTGTTTTTTTGGTTTGGTATGTATTTTCAATTATGATGGTTGATTATGGTGGTGTTTTGTGGTTTTCTTGATGTTCCGGTATGTATTGTCAATGATGATGGTTGATTTTCTATTTTTCGAGTGATTAGGCATTCTAATTGGTGTTGATGAGTCCCCTGATGTTGATAGAGAGTAGTTACTTTGAGGTTGTGATTCTCAAGAGGGCCTATTGGATGATGTCATCATGATAGAAGACAGGTGAAGGTATTAAGGAAAAAAATGATGATTATAAGACCAAGGAATCAGTTTTCACACCATCTGGTTCATCTTAGTGTTTTGAATTTTAAAAATTGAAATGGTGGTATAAGTTTGTCTAGTTTGAACTTTAAATTTTGTTCATTTTTGTATTTTATATGGTAATTTGGTTATAGTGGTTCCCACATAACCCATTAAAATTGGATATTATTAAAATCCAAAAAACATATTTAGTCCAAATAGTCAAGCGTACATTTCGATCATATTTAACATTCAACTTGTGTGGTCATTTCTTTTTTAAAACGTTTGTATCACAATATTTTTGTGAAGTTATCTTACCTTCATTCTCTAGATTCTCCAAGACTAGTAGTAATTTCATTCAATTTTTAAAAGTGTGACTGGCCTATTTTCATCTTTCATATAGTTTCTTGAATTCCATTATGTTAAATTTATTTGGTAATATATCTTAATGTTCAAGTTATTCATAAAATTTCTTTCCACTAAACCAATTATTTTGTTTCTTTTTAGGAATGACCATTTTTCTAGATCCATATTACTTCCATTAACATTAATAATCATTAATTTCTTGAAAATTTCCAAGATTTTTCAATTACTTCCATAATATAAGAACTTATTTTATGGTCTTCCATCTTTTTTTCATTAATTCTTGAGTGATTTTTGTTTCTTAACTTCATTTTATTTACACCCTAAGATAGATGCGCCATTTTTCTTCCTCTACTTTTTCTTCATAAATTTTGGAATTATTCCATTATTTGTAACTGAATAATGCTTAGTGGGTATAAACTGACACTCATTATCATAATTACCACATTCATTACAATTTTCATAGATTTTCTCAACATATTAAAATCAATTTCATATAAAAAATTACCTCCTTCAATGTAAATTGATTCATTCCAATAGGAATTTTCCTAACATCTTTTTTCTTTCCCCTAAAATTAGGACTTACTTTTCTTTCAATAATTATAATATTCAACTAGTGGTTTGTGAAATTGTGTGCAAATTTTTTTATCACTAATATTAGCTCATAAATCATAATTTTTTCTTTTAGGTTTTATTCTTTGAAATTTTATCACTTTATTTTTTTAGTATAATCTTCTATATTTTGGACACCATTTGGTGGAATACTTTTTGGCTTCATTTATTTCATATACTCTTTAAGATGTGGATGATTTTTTTTCAAATTATTCTTCAATATATTTAGTTTATAAGTCTAATTGTAACATACACTATTCAAAAAAATCAAAATTAGTGCATTCAAGAATTTTTTGAACTTTGGGTTACATCTTTCTATAAGACCATATTCGTTTTACCTTTTGATAATTTAAAGCTCCCTATGCCACAAATTTTATCCTATTTAAGAGTAATACTATTCATTACATTCATGCCACAACTTCTTATTTCACCTTGTTAGGATGTTTTAGGTTTAACATATTCCAATTTTTTTAGTTTAACAACAAGTTAAAAATATTTTAATTTGCGATTATTCTTCTAAAAATCAATTAAAGGGTGTTTTCCCCAAATGTCGTCTTTTAATATTCCAAATTATGTCATCATCATCATCATACAAATGAAACCCTTTTATGGATAATTCATTTGACATCATACTTGATAAACTGGGTAAAATTAAACCTAAGAATAGTGAGATCAAATGTTCTGCAATGGAAAACACGGTCATTAATAACTGAATTCCATTAGATAAATAATTAGGATCATAAGTGTGTGATGACATAATTAAATTTCATGAACTTAAAATAAGAAAAATATTACACATCAATACAAGGATCATAAATCATGAAAAATGATAATATTATTTAATAAAGGAAAGAATCATGAGAATCAATAATAATGATTCATGTGATGTCAATATTGATCAAAGGAAACATTTATGACCCATATAAAGAATAAATAAAACTTATTGGTATATTGGAACATCATCTATATAACCCATTTTAAAATTGTGACATAAATAAATAGTTCCCTGTTAAATCCATAAGAGAAACCCTATGGTAACTTCTACCTTATTTCCTCTAAATAAAAGTAACATTAACCTATACATTATAGAATTATCTAGGTTCACCCATCATATAAGATATAGCAACCTCAGCCTGTTTTATTTGGGTGAACCCATTATAAAGGTTACATCGGTAAAACCCATGACCTATAATAGGGATCAACCCTTCATATAAGTTATATCGGGGACATATATTCATCAATAGTAATATAAAAGTACCATTCATGAATAAATAATTTAAATTAATTCACTTTTAAATCATAAAAATAATCAACAGTTTTTCATAGTTTTATTAACCAATAGAAAAGAAACGAGTTTCATGATGATCTCATAATTCATCCAAATAAATAATAAAGATTATATCATTACCAAATATCACTAGTGGATTGTAACTAACATGAATAGTTTTTTATCTTTACGAATTGAAAACCCATTAAATTCCATTCAAAATTATATTGATTAAAATTACCTTTTCACTTTGAGTAACATCAAAGGATTTCATCCTAGATGGAAAATAATTTTTCAATATAACTTGGAACATTTATTGATAGAAATATCCCATCCATTAGTAAAACAGTTATATAAAATCTTAAAATTTATTAAATAATAATGAAAACATTTTTTTGAAAATAAATTTTGAAACATAAAAATAAATATTTAAAGTATTGAGTGTCCATGGAGGTGGAAAATTCCATTCATTATGATTATGTTAATGTAAAATAACCATTTAAATTTTTGATAAAAGCCAAAATGTGCCTCAATTATCAAATAAATGGAAAATTACTTTTAATTAATTTTGTAAAAATAAAATTATGTGTAAAAATTGATTTAAACAATAATAGTAAAAAAATTAATAACATTTTTAGAAAACATGGATTTGGAAGAAAAATATCCTATTTTTAAAAAACGTACAAGATCGATATCTCTTACAAGAGACTTCCTTGATGTGTCTTTAATCAATAAGTGGGGTAATGGAAATTAATCATGTATACCAAACACTTCAGATTTTCAAGGATAGTTCTCTCGGGGGTGAATGTCAGACGAAATTTCTTAGGAGGTCTTATTGTGTCCGTACAATTCTAGATCTTCTCTGGCTTCATCTCTCATTTCTTCTCTCCTAGTTAGTCTAGTGTGGTGGTATACAAGAAGCAATGGGATACAATATTAAAGTAGTTTTGGGTTCAAGACATCTCTTCCTGTGTGGCTATGTCCCTTCAGTATTTCTCCGGTATGGATATTTGGTTTTAGTTTCCTATAGTGTCCTTGACTCTCCCTCTTATTCCTAGCTCTGCAGGCCTATCCCAACTCGCAAGAATCCACTTTGGTTGAAGCATTGGTGAGACAGGAAGGTTTTGGTATGTGCGTGGTGGTTTTGGAAGTGATGGGGTTGCTCCGGTTTTGGTGGGATGGTGGTGTTGAGTTTTGTTGGTGGTTTTTGTTTTTTTGGAATGTGTGATGTTCTTATTAGATGAATTATTATTTTTTTCAATGTCTCTATTAGTGATGGTTTTGAAGATACTCAGTTTTTCTGCAAAGATCTAGTGTTTTTCAGTGGTGGAAAGGAATTCCAGCGGGTGGTTCTCGTCGTCAATGGTGAGGCTGATGTGTATTATATGGGTCATGGTGTGCGATGTGAGGTGGATCTTCGAATGAGGTAATATGATGATGTTTGTTTGAAATTTGAAATTTTAATCTAATAATTCAAATCTGTTCTTAATAGGGCAATGTGATTGTGGATGTGGATATGATAACATGATGACAGTGATAGGTTGATGGTGTCGAAGAAGGGATAATTGTGCTTTCAGGTTGCTTTTGGTTTTTCTAAACATGGTTTCTGTTTTTGTGTTTTCTATCTGGTAAAGTATTTTTAATTTTAATTTTGAAATTTTTATGTTTTTTAATAATTAAGTGTGTAGTTACCACTGACCCATAATGTTTCTTTTAGAAAAAAATATATTTGGAGTTACATAAATCCATTTCCAGTTTGGTAACTATTCAATTATAAGCCCCGTGAATAAATAAATTCAAATGATAATTTAAATATCATGAAAATAAATAGATTGAGGATATTATATATCAAGGGGATAGTATATATACATCATAAAATAATTTAGATGAATAATACCAACATATTTCCAAAATAAAGGGAATTTGAGATGAATGGTTGTTTCAAAGATTATATCATTGAATTGAGAATTAATATATGTTGTGACTATATATAATAATTGTAGATCAAAAAAATAAATAAATAATAAATAATAATTTTTTTTAAATCAATCCACATATAATCATATCATAACAAATTCAATGAAGAAGATTAATAACCCAACAAAAGAAAGTTGAGTTAAAAAGCCTTTTACCATTTGGTAACTTTCAATCCAAATCCCCTTAGATGAAATAAATAAAATTTAATTGTAAAATACCATGAGGTATAAATAATTGATTATATAACATTTATATGTTTTTGGTCATACATAATATTAATGAAATTAGGTGAATGAATTAAAAATATACCTCAACGAAAGGAAATTGAGACGAAACCCTTTATCTTGAGTCTAGACTTTTCATGTATGTCCTTTAACTTATGTATAATAAGACTATATAAATTATATTATTTCTCAAAAACCTTGTTAAATTTTAATAAATTATAATTAAATAAATTATTTTCATTATTTATAATTTCATATTTCAATATGTAATCAATTGTGTCCACGTTCTCTGGCTTGAGTATGTTCAGTTCATTGTTTCAAAATGGAACGGGTGTGTTGATCGTGGTCAAAAAGGACATTATTTCAACATATCCAGAATAATAATAATGAAATAGTTATAATATTTGTTTCCTCAATTATAATTTTAAAACCATTCAGTTAAAAAATTTATGAAGAATGAATTATATTAAAAACTTATATATGGTAGTTTGTACGTACGCATGAGTAATGATTCAATTTATCAGTGATCATTATAGAAAGATGGTAAGTAATATTTTACAATTCTAGAATAAGAAAAATATCAAAAATAAAATATTATTTCATTAATTATACTTATATATGTAATCCATGAGATTAAAAAAAGAATCACATCAGTTCATAGAAGAGGTAGTCCATACGTACGCATGAACGACATTATCATTTTTCAGTTATTGGAAATGTGAAAAGTAAATTATATATATATATTATCTTTTTATCATGTTAAATATGTCATTAAGATCATAATTATGTCATATATATCACATATATTCAATAAAATTATCATTTTTTATTCCTTGAAATCATTAGTGAAAAACGAATATCATCGCTTCATGAGCCAGTGATTTTACATACAAACAAGCATCGTTATCATATCCCCTATGGAATGGAAATTAAGAAGGTATTTGTGATATCATAATAATAGGAGTATAATTTTGTTAAAAATATCATATATATACTTTAAATATATCATTATAACAATCGGTGAGAGTAAAATATAAATATATGAATGACATCTGTTCACGAGGTAGTAATCCATCGTACACATGAATAATGATCTTTGTTTCCTATTTGGTGAAAGAGAAGATGGATTTCTGTAATTAAATTTACATAATAATGTCTAAGTATATGAATGATATTGGTATTATCATATAATCATAATTGAATAATATTTTCAGGATGAGGAATAAAAAATAATATCAAAATACTCAGTTAAGTAGACACTCTTCTTCATACAACTTTCATTATGTTAGAATCTAAATCATTCTTAGGATATATTTATAATAAAAATGATTCTATGATGTGGTTAGTGAGAAAATTAAAGTATTTAGGTAGTCTTATATAAACCAAAATATTTTTAATGTGTGAATATGAGAGGAGAGGGGTGGCCTTTTGATTGAAAATTGACTTTTTATTAATTTCACAATTTTATGGAGAAATTGAGAAACCTCACCGACAGATCACAAAAATATAATAAATTGAAGGATGTATCAGAACAATTAAAATTTATTTTTACCCTATTAGAATAATTTTCCCAATATAATTTTTATTGAAGGCCACATACCTTAGTATCTGGGTTGGCCGTGATGAGGTCTTTAAACCAATAAGCTATCTTGTCCAATGTTTGAATGTACTCCACTATAAATATCTTCCTTTCGTTGAAACATCTTTTAAAAATAAGGTCTTTCTTATTGATTTAGTCACACTATTCTTTATTTGTTTTCACTAGTATCATTCTTTCATACATTTGGTATGTAACCTCTTTAGAGGCCTTAATCAAAAAGGCCTCCTCCAACATTTTTTCTCCTGAATTGTTGATAAACTCCCATGATGACCCCTTAAAAGTCCCATTTTCTACCTCTTTAACTTGAACATTTAGCCGTAGAAAAGCCTCATTGTTGGAAATATCTACCACTGGAGAGTATTCCAAAATCCAATTAAGGTTATATGTCATTCCATTTTCATTTGTTTTATCCTTACCCAATCCACCTTCATATTCCCACTCCAAAGGAGTAAAGACATAATCTACCTCTTTGGTCCTTGAATTTGAGACAAATAATGTCTACATGGTGTTAGGAAGGTAAAAATAATACTTTCTCCCTTTTTATTTATTCCTCTTGACCTGGATGTAGTTCCCTGAGTCCCTAAATCTCTTCCTCCCCTTCTTTCTCCTTAGTTTGGGAAGCCCTATGTCTTTCCAACTCTCTTGAATTTCTCTTGAATTAATAACACCATCACTAGACTCTCCGAAAGGTCTTTTTCCTTCCTAGAAGACATCTTCTTTCATAGGATTAGTTTGATCCTGAAAAATCTCTTTATTTCCCTGGCCTTTTAACCTGTTACTCAATTTGAATAAAGACATGGTACCTCTTGAATTCTACGCCTTCTTAGAAACCATCCAACCATAAGTTCCTTGAATTGATTTCTCCAAGTCCTTAAAACCCCTTGAATCTACTTAACATATCATTTGAATCTAAAATTAAAGGTTATTTCCACTTGCAGATATCGTATCCCTTATATTGGATCCCAAATTCATAATGTAGGGGATATGTTCTACAACACAAGCAACACTAACCTTCTCAGCTCCTACTGACATCAAAGGAACATGTTCTATTGGATATGGATTGACTAGATCAATACTGAAATGGTTTAAAATATCAGACATTATAAGGTCAAAATCTTGGTATTAAATATGTTTTAGAAAAGTTTTCAGGTCATTTTAACACTTATATTTTTAGTTTAACCCTTGGTAAATCCTTTTCTCCCTTAACTATAATAAAAGATTTTTACTATTTCCATTATTCATTATGACCAAAAAATAATGTAGAGATTAATAGATTATAAAAATTATAATGATTCCATATATGAAAATATATTTGACCTATTTTAATTTACAGATGTGGAAAAGTTTAATTCAAAATTATAACCCCCAAACGTGATGAAAAAGAGGTTTTTCAATTAGTGTATTTGTCAAGAAAAATGTGATTGTATATTAACCCAGATACTAATGATAATCATTATATGAATTTAAATTAATACTTATAGATATTTAATATTTAAATTAAAAATAAATCATTTCTCATTAGATATTATTTTAATTAATTTAAAAGGGTAAGCATTATGACCATAAAAATAGATTTCAGAAGAAAAAAACCTATTTTTAAACCCAAAAATGAACTTATACTAAAATTCAATATAAAAAAGATTAAAATATAATTATGTGAATTAAATATAAATAAATAATAATAATAATAATGTAATTCAGATTCAAACACAATTTTACTTTTAAATGAATTAATTTATTCAAAAGAAATGACAGTTATACAAAAAAAGTGATATTTTCAATATTCACTAAAAAATCAACATTTTCTGAAAAATAAAAAATTGACAATAATATAATTTTTATATGATGAATTTGAAAATTAATTAAATTTTTTAAAATAATAATTCTAAAAGTGGTAAAAATTAATTTTTATGTATGTGTGCAATGTGCGATAGAACCTCTATTTAGAAAAAATATATTTTTTAGAAAGAATTTATTTATTCATTAAAATAATTCTTATTTTATTTTATTAGAAATTTTTAAACTTTTAATTTAATTTATCAATGTATAAAACAAAAAAAAATCGCAATTATTTATTCATATTCAAACCCTTCAATCTAACTGATAGGTAATAATGGTCATATTATAATATTATTTCATGGTTTGTTTAAGATAGGTGTTGCGTGTCTTTTATGCTATTGTGAATATATTTCTATATTTAAAATCTCAGGGTGTTACATCCCCTCCCCCAAATAAATTTTTTCCACGAAATTTTAATTTTATGTCTTTAAATAATTTTTGGATATTTGGAAATACATGTTATGGAAACCCACATTGTAAAAGGGTTAATAAAACATTCTCCTAAAAAGAGGGAAAGGGATATATGAAGGTAATCGTATGACTAGGTTTCCATATAGAGGAACATTGGTTGAAAGTGAATATATTTAAATAGAAGAAAAGTGTAAATAATTTTGTAGAGTGATATAGATCATTGTTCATATGAAATTGAATGATCAGTATAATTTTAAGGACCTCAAAAGCATAAATCTGTAAAGAGTTAATTGACCTTTTATTTATCATATATAAAGGTAATATGACAAATATTTATTTTAATATCCATTTACTAGTTTTGAGTAATTACCATACAATATAGATTGAATACAAAATGAAATATACTTATTTGTTAATTTTAATTTCATCCTTTAATTAATTTCCCCCACAATATTATCTTTTTCGACAAATGATGAGTATTCAAGATGATTTTTTAATTATTGAAGTACTATAAATAATATTCTAAACAATAATATTACCATTGAAGGGAAAAAATATATTCCAACTATAATTATACATTAACCAAAACAAAAAATGGTTGAGATATTGTATGATAATTCCTAAAATATGTAAACCTTCAAATGATTACATAATACATTAACCTTAAAAATTCAACAGTAATACTAAAAGTTCAAACTAAATCATTCCTAAATAATTTCGTCATTAAAGAGTGTTTTTACCTAAAAGTTTATATCATATTTATCAAATTACAAGCCTAAAAATTTAATGATATTATTCTGAAATAACATTAATCACTTAGTCACCAAATAATTTTTCAATCCCATCGTTATGTATATGATTAAATATGTGTTCCCATAATTACCTCAACATCCAAGATAATATAAACCCTAAATTTTATCAATACCATATATTTTTTTCTAAAAAATATAATTTCATACTTCATGTTAAAATAAATACATACATATACTTCTACCTAATTAAATGTACCCTAAAATGTCATTAATCACTTTAAGCTCTCACAACTTATAACCTCAAAAAAAGGGTTTCTAAGAATTTCGAACTTATGATAAACATTAATCATATATACCTATAATGGTATCCATATATATCAACATAAATTCAGATGAAAACATAATAATCTCAAAATTTATCTATACCCCGCTCTAATACAAACTATTATATCCCTAAAACTGGACTCCCTAATCTGATTCTAAAATCATAAACATTACATTTCTAGATTTGATACTAATAAAGGTGACACAATTTTCCTCATACAAAACACATAACATCAAAAGAAAATATTTTATAACTTGAACTCCAAAGGAACTTAAAATTTTTATAGTTTTATATAATTAAGGCAAAATCTTATAGAAAAAATACCCATTAATTCAAGGGAGTATTTTTTCACTATAACCATATTTTTATGTTTCATATTAAGCCAACGTAATCATCCACATGAAACCATTTTAGACATAATTCATTTAACATTATTCTTCATGACCTGGTGAAAATGAAATATAACAATGGTAAGATCAAATTATCAGTAAGGGAAAACATAAGAATTAACAATTTAATAACTATTATGAGAAAAAAGGGAGCATAAGGGTATGTTGACATAATCAAAGTGCATGAGAATAAAATAAGAAAATCATAGCCATTAATACAAGGATCATTAATCATTACATATGGAATAAATCTTTTAAAAAGTAAATATTCTTAATAATCAATAATCATGAACCATTTAATGTAAATATTTATCAAAGGAAACATTTAAGTCCCATAGAAAGCATAAAGAAATCATATTTTTATCTTGGAACATCATCTTTATAACCCAATTTAAACCTATGTAAAACAATAATTGGAGCCTAAATAAGTCCATATAAGAAACCCTCTTATAAATCCTTCATTATTTACTCTAAATACAAGGGACGTTACCTAATTCATTGGAATTCTATCTGGGTGTACTCCTCATTTAAGCTACATTGGGATTATGAAGAACTATATGGGTGCATCCATCATTAGAGCTATAATAAGTATCAGCACTTTGAATAAGTTGTAATAGGCTAACCCATTCATAATAAATAATTTCCAAGTACCATTCATGAATAAAACATTTATATTCCATCACTTTTCAATCATAAAAATAATCAATGTTCTTTCATATCTTGATTAACCCATGGAAAATAAAAAAGTTCCATAACAATATCATAATCCATCCAATGAAATAATATGAATTGAATCAATAAAAAATATCCCCAATAGATTGTAACTAACAAAAAGGGTTGTTTAAATTGAATAATGGAAACACATTAATTATCATTAAAAACATTTTGGGACCTTTTCACTTTGAGTAAAATCAATGGATGTTTTCCTAGACAGAAAATTATTTTGAATGATCACTTGCAATATTTTTTTAGGAAATATCCTCTCAATTTTGAAAACACTAATTTAAATTATAAAACATTCTCAAATAGTAAAGAAAATATTTTCTTTGAAAATATCCTTTAAAACTTAATGAATAATATTTAAATCCTTGAGTGGTCATGATGGAGGAAAATTAAATTCATTCTGATTATGTTAAAACAAATATTCCTTACACATATTCGATAAAAAAAAAGTGCCATGTTAAGAAAATAATAGGAAGGTTCATTTTAATTTTTTTCTAAATCTAATTATGGATAGAAATGAATTTATACAATCATATTAAAACATTTATGAAAAACACTATTTGGAAACATGTATTTGGAGTGGAAAAGGATCTTGGTTTAAAATAAGGTACACGATCTATATCACTCACAAGCGACTTCATTAATGTTTATTTAATCGGTAAGGTAGGAAAATGAAATTAAAAATATAAACCAAATTCATAAACATAAGAGAATAATATATATTTGATTCAAAAAAAATAAGATCATATCATTTCCTCTAAAGTAACCTTGAATATAAACAATCTTTAAAGGAAAGGAGATTATGAAATAAATCATTTTCCACATTAGAAACTTTTTTATCATAAGACCCGTGAAATATTGACTTAAAACTATAATTTAAAAATCCTAAAAGTAAATATATTAATTATGTTATATGTAAAAGGGGTAGTATATAATCCTTATAAAATAATTTAGGTTCATAAGTTAAATATATATACCAAAGAGAGGATTTGAGATGAATAAACTTTACAAAGATCATGTCATTGAATTGAAAATTAATCAGTGGAGTGATTATGTGTTATAAATTGAAATCCTCACAAAAAAAAGTTTAAATAAATAATACAAAAATTATACCAATCTCCATATAATCATATGATAACAAAGTCGATGAATAATATTTATAACTTAACAAAAGGAAAATGAGTTAAGAAGCCCTTTACCACTTTGTGAATTTCAAGCCAAATACCCTGCGATAAAATAATTAAAATTAGAAAAAAATACCATGATGTATAAATTATTCATAATATACCATTTTAAAAGGAAAGTTTCAAAATTATATCAAAAAAATTAGGTGCATATCATTAAAATATGCCTCAATGAAAGTAAATTGAGATATAATCGCTTACCTTGAGTCCCGACTTTCCATGAATGTCCTTTATCTCATGTACAATAAGAAAAAATTAATTATTTTGTTTATTAAGAAACTTTTTCTGGTATAATAATTTATAATTAAATAATTTATTATATATATCTTTTAATGGTATATTTAAATATATAATCAGTTAAATCCATGTCATGTATTTTGAGGACGTTTGGTTCATTGTTTCAAAAAAACTTCAATGATTTGATTGTGGTCAAAGAGGTCATTGTTTCAAAATATACATAATAATAATCATGAAATAGTTATTTCATTTGTTTATCAATTCTACCTTTAAAACCAGTTATAAAATATGGTTATGAAAAATTAATTACGTTACAATCATAGTGATGGTAGGTTATACGTACTCATATGTAATTGTTCCATTTTTTAATGATTATTATATTAGGAAGGTAAGTAATATTTAATTTTTTTAAAATGATCATAATATCATAAATAAAATATTATTTCATTAAATATACTTATATATATAGTTCTTGTGAAAATATAATTTCATCGCCTCATTGAGGATGTAATTCATACATACACATGAACGACATTATCCTTTTTCAGTGAGTGGAAAGGTAAAACATAAATGATATATTATAATATTTTCTAATTGATAACTATGTCATGAATATAATAATTATGTAATATATATTCATTAACTTTATCCTTTTTACCTTCCCTGAAATATTTAGAAAAAAAACATACCACATCACTTCGTAACATAGTTGTTCGTTGTACACATGAGTGATGTTATTGTATCCCTTAAGGAATAGAAATTAATAAGTTATAAGTTATATCATAATTTCTAAAGAATAATTATGTTAAAAATATCATATATAGTCTTTAAATCCATAATTATAACAATCCATCAGTGGTAAATATGAACAAAAATTATTGACATCAGTTCGTAAGGTGGTAGTCCACCGTACACATGAATGATGACTTCGTTTCCCATTTTATTAATGTGGATTTGGATTTTCATCATTAAATTAACATAATAAAATTTTATTATATGGGATATAATTTTTTTTAATATATAATAATAATTTAATATTTTTTTAAGGAAGTGTGATAAGGAATAAAATAAAAATACTTGGTTAATCGTGATACCTCTTCTTTAGACAACCTACTTAGGTTGGCACCAAAATCCATATTAGGATGGATTTATAGATAAAAAAGGATTCCTGAATGTGGTGAGAAATGTAAGGAATGTATTTGGGAATTTATTTTATGAACCAATTTTTTTAAGTTGTTAATATAAGAGAATAGGGGTTTCCTTTTATAAGTTAGGTGAGTGGCACACATGTAATATTTCAAAAAAAGAAGTGATACTCTTGTTTTTTAAATGAAAAATGAAAAAAAAATATAATTTTTTTGATATTTTTAAATGATAATGTCTGAATATGGGAATAAGGTGGTTTTTATATATTTTTTTGTTTATATTAACCCTTATAGTTTTATCTTAACTCCCTGGTAAATCTTTTTTTAGGTTAACCGTGGTAGAATATTTTTACTGTTTGTACTATTCAATAGGACAAAAAATTAAGGTTTACCTACTAAATAATATAATTTATTACTATTTATAATATGTAATCAATTTAAAAAAAATCAAATAAGTGGAATTATTTTATTTTAAATTAAAACCTGTAAACGTGATGAAAAATTAATTTTTCAATAAGTGTATTTTTCAAGCTAAACATGAATTTATATTAACTCTATTATGAGTAATAATAATTATATTAATTTATATTAGATTTAAATATTCATAATCTATAAATTTAATATAAATAATTTCTCATTAGGTATCATTTTAATTAATTAAATTGAGGAAGCATTATGCACTTTAAAACAATTTTCTCGAACCCCCTATTTTTAAAACAAAAAATAAACATATAGTAAAATCCAATATAAATATGATTAAAATGTGATTAATTATATAAAAAATAATATAAGAATAAATATTTTTTTTAATTCATATTCATAACATAATGGTACTTTTAAATTACTTAATTTATTGAAAAGAAATGACAATTTTATAAAACAAATCAGTATTTTTCACTCTTTACTAAAAAGTTAATATTTTCAAAAAAATCCCAAAATTTCACCTTAAGATAATTTTGATATTATGAATTAAAATATTAATTCTATTTTATAAAATTGAAAAAAAAATATATGTGCACAAAGTGAACCGACACCACCTTTTAAAAAAATATAGTTTTTTTAAGAAAACATTTATTTTTCCTTAAAATGATTATTATTTTATTTAACATTAAATAGATAACCACTGAGTTTATTTTTTTAATGTATAAACCATATAAGTTTTCTAATTTGTTTATTTTAATTCATACTCTTTAATTTAATAGATATGTTATATCGATCATATTTAAATTAATATTATTTCATGGTTCATTTATGATTTGTGTTGTGTCTCGTGTATGCTATAGATTGATTACTTTTCTTAAAATATCATGGTTTTATAGTAATGGACTATTCTTTCTGGACAATTACATTTCCAATTTTTTATGTTGAGGTAGTTATGTGGTGTTTATACATGTAACAGAATTGAAACATGAAATTCACATCAAGAAAGGGGTACACGATGTGAATTAGTGGTTCATGGATTGTCTAGTTAGACAGCTTCATGAATGGTTTGTGGATAAGGGGGGAACCCATGAAACTAATTTACATCATGAAAATAATTCAATATTTTTGATTAAAAAAAGATCTATGTGACATATATTTGGGTGGAATTTGGTTTTTGGGTAATTCCAGTGGAATTCATGTCCGGAATTAATTTAAAATTGTGAAAATTGTGAGCTTACATGTTTTAAATTCTTCTATTTAGTTAAACCACTATTCATTATGGAACCGTTATTTCTCTCACTTTTGGAAGAACCCTAGGAAATCGTGATGGATCATCTAGTCGTCTTTCCCATGAATGATCCATTGGTTCTGGTGGATTCCCATTGGGAATCAGTGGTCATACCTTTTCATCATATTGGTTGTTTATCTTCCATTATTCCCCCAAGGATCTTTTATGGTCATGAAGTTTTAGTTTTAGGTGTGATGTAGGATTTTTTTAGAACCCTTGATGTGGTATAGGTTGATCTGTTGGTTTTTCATGTGGTTGTGTTTTTTGGTCATTTCTTCTTCGCCTTATGGTGTGTGGAAAGTTAGAAAAGATTTATTGAGGTAGGGAATCCCTCATCTATCAATTTTGTGCATCATTAAGGAGGATATATCTCTTTTTTATCTATATGGAATTTTTATGCTGAATTAATTAAAGATAAATAATTGTGTTTTTTAAATTTATGAGGTAAAGTATAATGGTTCACATGATTTTACAACGTCGACATTGTTGTGATATTGTGATTGTATGAGCTGAATACCCTAATAAAAATTGTTTCATTAGGGGATTTGATTTCCATAGTTTGATATCTATTGGGGATCCCTTGTGTGTTTTTTCTAATATAACCATTATAAAAACATATAAATTTTCTTAAAAATATTTTCCCCCTATAGATTTTGATTATGTGATAATGCCGCTAAAATAAAGTTAAATATTATGAAAGCCCATTTTCTAAATCTATAAAATTATTATTTATGGTTTGTGATGTGTGGTAATTATTTTGGGGTTGCAAGGTGATGGTTTTTTTCGTTCACTTAGAAAAGAAATTTTATTCTATTATTCAAGTTTTTGGGGTGGTGTGGTGATGGTTTGTGTATTCATGCATTTGGGATGTTGAGTTGATGGTTTTTTTCTATGATTTTAAGTTGGAAAGGTGATTGTTAATTTGATCGTGCTTTTAGGGAGGTGAGGTGGTGGTTTTTTTCTATTCTTGTTGGGGAAACAATGATATTGTTTATTTGGTTATAATTTTATGATGGTGATGTGATGTTTTTCTTGTTCATGCTTATGGGGTGTCGATGTGATGTTTTTTTTGGATGTGATTTTGGGTAGGTGAGATGGTGGTATGTTGGGTCATGCTTTTGGGGAAATCGGGTTATGATTTTTTTGTTTGTTCTTGTGTGATAGTGAGGTGATGGTTTCATGTGAATGGTGATATTATTATGATGTGTGGATTCATTGTCTTATATGCCCAGTTAGAGATGAAATAACTACTTAATAACACTTAAAATGGCATGAAATTGTTTGGTAAATAGGATGGAAATGATTAATGTACAAATTAATTATGGGTTTTGTAGTTAGATTTTGTTTATACTTAATAATTAAATTAATGGTTAAAATGTTTTTATGGGAATGATGAGCTTCTTATGATGTGTGGTTTCATTGTGCTTGATGCTCCGTTAGAGATAGAATAACTAGTTAATAACATTTAAAATTTCTTGGAATGGTTTTGTAAATGGGATGAAATGATTAATAGAAAAATGAATAATTGTTTGTGTGGTTAAATGTTGTTGATACTTAATAATTAAATTAATTGGGTAGATAATTAAATTGGTTGGAAATTTGAAATGTGGCATGTAGCTTGTGTTGTGTTATGAATTTATAGGTGGCCTCAAAAGTGGGGATGTTGTGAGTTAGTTAGTGTTTTACTGTGAACCAATAAGTAGGGACTGTGTGTGGTTATATGCAAATATTTTATATCCCTTGTGATTTCTATACTCACCCCACCTGCGTTTAGCAATATGTGTCGACACCCATATATTCACATAGGATGTGTTTTCCCAACATCGTGGTTATGAGGATAGATGTATATATACCCACTATTGCTTTAAAAAAAGAATATATGAATAATATATGATAGTAAAAGAACTATTAGTGTATTAGGTTATGGATCCGGAGTCTTTGAGTGGGATGTGATGTGACCGTGTTGTGGGTCGGTGGCCCCAGTGTTTTCAGAGGAAGATTTGATATGATTGTGTTGTGGGGTGGCATATGGTAGGGGTTATGCATGTTATTTGGAGGGAACATAGTTGATGTTCTTCATGTTCACAATGCCCTACTACTCTGGTCATAGAAATGTATTTGATGTGCGGGATGAAGTTTCTATGAGGTTGATGTTATGTGTCCATGCTTGTGGGGTGGTGAAATATGTTATTTAGATGAGATGTGAGTTCTAGGTTGTATGATGTTGGATTGTGAAAATGAAAAATAAGTGGGAAAGTGGTGTGGGGTACCCTTTCTCGAGATTCATCATATTATGTTACTATACATATATGCCTTATGTAGTGAGTGTTCCTTGGTGAGGCTAGGATAGATAGTTGACATGTTTTGGTGTTGTGGGTTTTTTTGTATTCTCACGGTTGCATTAGTATGATTATTTCACATATGCTTGGTACCTTCATTTTACTACTCAGTATACTTGTATTCTCACCCTACATATATAAATTGATTTTTAGGTTTCCAAGAGGATTATGTGAATCATGTTGGATAGTACTATCTCGGACCCTTTAGGACAATTCTTATATCCCTTCTTTAGATTTTCTTTTGGTAATTTACTTTTAGAGGCTTTTATCTATACCTTTTTGTTTATATATTCATTGTTGGATGGCTTTGGTTTCCTTGAATATTATTTCATTTTTTTACTTTTTTATGATTCATCTTATCTCTCGATCATATATTATTATAGAGGGTAATTCCTCCCATTTCATGAAATATTTATACCGTCAATGTTAGTCGCCAACTAGGGGCCTAATGGAGGCAGGAATCGCAGGTTATTATCTCCCTCCCCTCATTGGGGTTTCTTTAGTGGGTGGTTTTTGTGATAGAGAAGTATCAAAGGTAAATTTTGAAAGATATAATGAAGTTTGGAGTAAGTTACAACAAGGATGTCATGGGTTGGTATGAAAACAGAACTAGTTGAACTTGGTGAGTGACATACACTAGGAATACTGACTATGAAACAATATTTTAGGGCCTTTTTTATTCATTTCATAGACTATGAGCTTATTGGATGATCAATTTAAGTGAAAATGTTGTCATGGTAGAGACCTATGAGAGTTACATGAATCACTATGACTTGTGTTCCTACTCGGGTTGAGTTTTTTTTTTGAAGGTTAAAATGAATAATGTGAATTTAAATGAACATTAATAAAATTACATACTACATGGGCTTCGGGAAAATAAATCTTTTTATATATGGATCCTAAACATCATCCTCATATATCTCAGGTAGTTTAGGTTTAGTATATTGACCTGGTTGATAATTGTAGGGATGATTTGGCAGAGGTGGGTGAGGCTTTTTTGAGTTCATTAAATTATTTTTAGTGGTACGATTTGGGAATATAAGAGGGTAGGGTTTTAGATGTAGATACAGAAAGTTGACTAAATTATATCAATATCCCTTTCAGTTTAATTCAGGACCTAGTGGAATACTAGGTCCCTTTGGTAGTTATTCAGACATAGGAAGACATGCATCAATGGTGAATGATGTTTCTAGTTGAGAAGAAGGAGACAAATGTTTCATTGGATGACTTTCAGAAAGATTATTGGGAAGAGTTACTTTGATTGACCATGAAGGTGGTGAAGAGGAAGGAGCTTGTTTCTCTCCAGTAGGGGAGTATATCTATGTGGGAATTTGGAATCATTTTTAAGGAAATTCTGTTTTTTCCCAAACTTTTTTGAGATGAGGAGTCTCATGAGATATGTCTTGATGTGTCACTCTATCCTTCTATCTAGTATAAAGTAACTCCATTTAAGTGGAAAACATATCCATAGGTTCATAAGAAGGTGGAGGTAGTCAAGAGGATGTACTAAGGAGAAGGTTTCTCATGATAGGGGAACTAGTAGGGTTCCTCCAGTAGCAGAGTAGTTAGTGGAGGAAGAAATACTATATAGTCCAGAGATCATTTGAGGTACACTAAATTTTTTATCTACCCTTGTTAGTTCCTTTTGTGATTCAGAATCACCACACTCCTTTGTTGTACTCACTCTATTCTATTCTTTTATACTATGCTTAGAGAGTCTTTAGTGGCCCTTTTGTTGACTACACTAGTCATAGGACAAACTATCTTTTCTGATGCATGTTAGGGGTATAGACTAATGATGGAGGCACATAAGTCACTTGGGGATCTTTTATTATTACATATGTATGCAACCAATATCATCCTAGGAATCGATTAGTTGTATTTTTTTTATACTATTATCGACTGATCCCGAATAGGACTCTTGTTCTCTAATGTGGATTTCTATCATGTGGTTTTGTTCAGAAAGAAGGGTTGTCAGGTGGGAAGGCGGAGGATAGATCCCCTTATTTCTTTTATGTCTATGTTTTAAATGGAATTAGTGGGTTCTAGGAAATTGAAGGTCCCCACGGACATTAGGAAGTTTTGAGATATTTTCCTTGAGGAATTTGTGACAATACCCCCTCTATTTGATGTTTATTTTGGAATTGAATTGCAGCCCGGTGCTTCTTTGATTTATATGGATCCTTATTGGATGATTGTAGCTGATTTCTCTCAAGTTAAAACCCCATTGATAAAGTTGACCAAGAAGGTTCAGGATTTTTTGTATATTGATCAGTGAAAATTAGTATTTTGTTACCTAAATGGGAAGTTGGTCATTGCTTTAGTGAATGATTTTTCTAGGGAGGGTGTAATGTTTGAGGTGTTTTGTGATATTTCACATCTCGTATTAGGATTCATATTGATTCTATAGAGATTGGTGATATATTATGGGTATAAGAAGTTACATCCCCATGAGCATAATTTTTCTAAATATGATCTGGATATAGCATTAGTTGCATTTGTGCTAATTATGTGGTGTCATTACCTCATTGGGGAGCACTATGTGGTCTTCACATATCACAAAAACTATAGGAATATATTTTCTCAATATGATCTAAATATTCATAAATAGATGTGGGTATAGTTTCTTTAGGATTATTATTTTTAGGTCTCTTACACCATTGGTAATGGAAATATTGTGGCTGACACTTTCAACATTAAGTCACAAAAGGATGTTATTAAAAATTTCATGGATATTAAGAAATAAATAGAGGAAATGTAATACATACACTTAAATATGAGTGTGTTTTATGGTAGAGGATATTTATTTTAGATAATTATGAATCTTATTTGGTGAAGTAGGTAGAGTATTCTTAGTGGGGGAACTCAGAGGCAGAGGTGATGTGAAATTGTGTTGGCCATGGTGATTCCCTATAATGATGGTCAAAGGATGGTTGGAACCAGTTGATATTTTTTGTGAGACTATTTTCTACAGTAGCGATTCCTGAGGGATTACTTCATGATATTAATATCTAACAATTAGAAGTACAACTAGGTGTATCTACGGTGTATGAGGTCTTGAGGATGAAATTTTAGTGGCATGGGATGAAATTGTCTATGGTGATGTTTTGGGTGAAGTTCTTGGTTTTCTAGTAGTTGATGGTTGAGAATCTTGTTCATGAAGGTTTGTTGTAGCCTTTATATGATATCGAGTGGAAATGGGATAATGTATCAATTGATTTCATCATAGGGTTACCTCGTTCACAGAGATGTTTTGATGATTTCTAGGTGATAATGGATTAGTTTATGAAATTGACCAACTTATTAGAAATCAAGGTGTTATGTATAGTGGAGGATTTTTCTAAGAGTTATGTTGATGAGGTGGTGAAGTTTCATGAATTTATGAGCTCCATTGTCTCATATCGGGATGCAAATTTTACCCCATGGGTATATAAGGTATTACAACATGCTTTTGGAACTTAGTTACACATCAGTACTAATTCACACCCTTAAAATATGGGAAGATGCAGTGGGCCATAGAAACACTAGAGTACATATTGCAAGCATGCATCTTATACTATATAAGACTACAAGAAAAACACTTAATATTAGTGGAGTTTTCTTATAATATCTTCTATCACTCATCCATTGACATGGCCCCATTTGAGGCTTTTTATGGGAAATAATTTTTTTGCCTTTATTCCAAATGGAGGTTGAGGAGATAGAAGTCCTAAGTCCAGATGTGGTAAAAAGTATAACAAATAATTTTTAGCTTATTCATGAGTGGATAAAATCATCACATGATTTGAAGAGGTCTTATGTTGATCATGGGAGGAGGCCGTTGGATTTTGAGTTTGGGGACCATATGATCTTGAAGGTTTCCCCTTGACATGGTACAAGGAGGCTTTAGAGGGTGAGTAATCATTCTCCTTGGTTCATTAGACCCTTTGAGGTTTTGGGGTGAGTTGGTGAGGTGATGTATCTATTGTTGTTTCAACCATAGTTTTAGAGGATCCATGATGTCTTCCACATATCTCTCCTTCATTGGTATCTTCATGAGGACTCCCATGTCATTGAATGGTGAGTGTTGGATATCAAGGATGACATGAAATTTTTGGAGTATCTAGTAGTGATCCAAGATCACCAAGAGAACGCATGTGGGGTCATACCATTCCCTTGGATCATGTCTCTTGGAGGCATGGTGGCCGGGAGAAGAGTATTTGGGATTGATAGATGCATATTCATGTATAGTACCAAGATTTGTTTTATTTTCACTATTATTTTATGGGTTTTTTAGATTAATTGATGTTTGGAACATGTTTTTTTAAGAAATTTGCTATTATTATGTATGATGTATAATAAAGTTTCAACATATCAAAAGGGTCGGACATGATTCTTAATCAAGATAAATTATAATAGGATATGATTATACTAGTGTTGGGGAGTCTAAACCGCTCAGAGCATATAGTATCTTGACATGGGGGATAGAATTCCCCAATTCATATGTTTGAGGAAATGCAAGTTTTTGGTGATATTAGTTGTTGGTTTGGTTTGCGAGGAGGTTGAGATGGTTGTGTAATTTTTGTTTGGTGTTTTGGTTGTGCGAAAGGAGGTGGTTTGTGGATGGTACCGGATTTTATGGTGTTGTGCTCGATGATAAGTGGTAGTTTGGTCATGTGGGGATGTGATTGCATGGGTATTTTTTAGGTGTTTTGGTTTGGTGTGTTTTCCTTATGGTGTCATTTTATGTATGATGAGATCCTTTATAGGTATCTCATAGGGTGTTTGTTCAGACACATGTCCATTCTTTATGTTTGGTTTTGATTATCGAGGATAGGAATTGTTTGATAGGTATCTAATGTAACGGAACATTCCTTCTTGTACCATTACAAATCCAATTTTGGGTGTTAAAGGTGTTTTGGAGGAGTCTTGAGTAGGTTATGTGGTGGTTGGAGGTGCAGTTGAGCAACAAAAAGAAATTCAAATCATGAAATGTGTACAAAATGTGAATATTTGGTTCATGACTTATATAGTTCGCCAGTTCCATGACATGTATGTGGACAAGGTGGACCCCAAGAAATAGATTCACATCGGGAAATTAATTCACTGTGTTCAATTAAATAAAGGAAAATGTGATGTTAGTTTCAATGGATGTTTTTTCTGGTTTATTTCTCATGGGATTCATGATGTGAAAGGGTTGGGATTCTAGGATTTAAATTATTTTATTTGGATGAACCCCTCTTCATTCAACCACATTTATTCCCCTAGTTTTTAGCAGATTCCTATTTTCTTTTGAGGGATATTCTATCCTTCCTTCCCTCACAATTATCCATTGGTTTTGGTGGATTCCTGATTGTGATTGGTGGTAATCCCTTTTCTTATTATTATTTATTTTTCTTCCATTCTTCTCTTGGGGATCCATTATGGCGGTGAACTTTTAGGTTGGGGTTTTAATTGGGATGTTTTTTTATAACACTTGATGTAGTATAGTTTTATCTATGGGTTTTAAATGTGGTTATGGTTTTTATTCATTTTTTCTTTTCCATAAAGTGCACAATAAGTTGTAAAAGCATCTTTTTGGTAGGTAATCCCTCATTTTTCACTTTTGTGTATCATGCGGGAGGGTTTTTCTCGTGTTTATCTTTAGGGGTGGTTTTTCTATCTAAATTAAAGATAAAAAATTTCAAATATAAATTTAAGGGGGAAAGGGGAATAATTCCCATTATTTTATAGATTTTACATTATTGTGAAATTGAGATTGTATGGGATGAATTCCATGATAGAAAGTATGATCATTGGGCTATTTATTTTCACTATTTTGATATGTTTTGTGGATCCCTTGTTGTGTGGTTACTATGATATCACTCTAAAATAAAAATTTTATAACCACTTATATTTGGGTAATAAAATCATTTCCACTATATTTATGGCTAATTTGATAACACCCCTAAAGAAAAGTGAAATATAATAAAATCCCCTTTAAAAACTATAAAATGACCATTGATATGTTTTGATGTGTATTCATGCTTCTGGAGTGACAAGGTGATGTTTTTTTCCTTTTTTTGGGTTAAATATGTGATGGTTTATTTGGACATGCTTTTGGGGCAGTGAGGTGATGGTTTGTTTGGATGTTGTTATGGGGTAGTGATATGAGCGTTCATTTGTTTCTTCTTTTAAGGTAGTAAGGTAATTGATTTTTTAACATTCTTTGGGAATATGAGGTGGTGGTTTGTTTACCTGTGATTGTGGGTGGCAAGGTGATTGTTTGTTTGGATATTATTTTGGGGCATTGAGGTGATTGTTTATTTGGCCAAGCTTGCGGGGAAGAAAGGTGGTGGTTTCTTTGTATTTTCTTTTATGGCAGCGAGGTGGTGGGTTTTTCAATGATTTTGGTGTGGTTAGGTGATGGTTTTTTTAAAATGAGTATGGGGTAGTGAAGTGATTCATTAATAGGAATTATGATATTATTTTGATGTATGTTTTCATTATACTAGATGTCTAGATAGTGACAGAATAACTTGTTAATAATGTTCAAAATGGATCAGGCTGGTTTGGTTAATCAGAGAGAAATAATTAATGAAAAAATGAATTATTGGATATATATTTATATGTGGTTAATGATTAATAATGAAAAAATGGGATGTATAATGAAATTGGTTAAAAATGAAAAATATGGATTCTAGAATTTGAGGAGATATGAATTTAGAGGTGGTGGGGAAAGTGGGGATGTTGTTAGTGGGTTATTGTTTTTCTATTAACCTATAGGTTGGGATTGTGTGTGGCTATATGTATAAACATTCATATTCATTTTTATTTTTATATGCACCCAACCCACATCTCTAACTACGTGTTGACACCTTTATATTCACACAATTAGGTTTTTTCCAACATCATGGTGATGAGGATAGATGTATGGCTACTCTCCCTTTACCTCTCTCTCCTTCCATAAATTAGATATGCATAGGATATGATGGTCAGAGGTTTGTCAGTGAACTAGGTGATGGAACAAGATTCCTCATGAAGGATGTGATGTGACTATGTTGTGGTACAATGTCCTGGGTGTCTTCAGAAAAGATTTGATATTTCCATGTTGTGGGGTTGATTACGGCGGGGGTTGGGCATCGTAGGGAGAGGGAATGAGGTTTATTCCCTTCATGTTCATGATACCCTTCCACTCTAGTTATGGTTTGGGTTGTGATTTGATAGACTAGGTGTTTTCAGGCATAATGTGATGTGACTGTGCATTTGGGGAGGTGGTATATGTTATTTGGAAGAAATGGGAGCACTCGGATGTATGAAATTGGTGTGGGAGAGAAGAAAATTAGTGGTAATGTCTTGTGGGGTAACCTTTATCTACATGATTCATATTAGGTTATTATACTTGGAAGTGTTATTTAGTGAGAATGCCTTGATAATTTTGGGATTGATAGTTTACATGTTTAATGTTGTTGGTTCCAGTGTTTTCTCATGGGTGAATTAGTATGCTTTTTTCAAATCTTCATAAGAGAATTTGGTTTTCCTACTAAGATACTTGTATACTAAACCTATATATATAAATTGGTTTTTAGGTTTCTAGGAATATTATGTGGATCGTGCTGGATAATAGTATCTCAAATATTTTTAGATAGCTATTGTGTTGCTACTTTATCTTTGATTTTGGGTGTTTAATTTTGTAGGATTTTATCTGTACATGTTTTATATTACATGCATTGTGGGATGGTTTCAGTTTATTTTTATATTATTTCAGGTATTTTATTTTTTATTTTTCATCTTGTCTCCTGATCCTGTATTATTATAGAGGTAACTACCTCCCATTTCATGAGATTTTTATACCCTCATTGGTAGTCTCCAACTCAGGGATTACATGAGGCAGGACTTGGGGGTTCATTATCACTCTCCCCTCATTGCATTATCTTTAGTAGGAGGAGGCCATGATAATTACATTCAATGTTGTATATCATATCCTCATATAATTTGTATACAAATCCATAGTTCATATGAAATCATATACTAACTCAATGTTTCCTTTAATTTATATCCAACCTCAAGGCCCTTGAATATCAATTATGGATATATCCCAAAATCATAAAAACCATTATAAAATTTAAAATAAAAATTTAATCCAAAACATGAAAATATAATTACATAATATCATAATTCAAGGGATTTCAATAAAACATAATTTTAAATATAAAATGATTCTTTAACTCACATAAAATGTTATTTGGAATTAAATCAGTAATTCCAATACATGAGATAAGTTTTTAAATGGAAAACGTTCCAAAATCCCTATAAAAATATTTTCCCCATACGAATCACCATTTATTTTATTAATAACCAACCCCAAAAACATTTAACTCATATCCCATGAAATTTGTATAGAAACATATATTTTGAATAAAAAAATGTATTTTATTGCACATATTTATAAGTTATATCATGAAAATAACTTTTTTCTTGTGCCTCGTCTAAAAAGATATATTTACATATCACTAGTGTAAATTAAAGAAAATTTCAAACAATCCAAAACAACCACATCAGACTATAAATCTAGAATTTTTATCACATTAACCTCATTATTGTTATTTATAATAATAATAACACCTCATTAAAATATTACACTATTTAAATCCTTAGGTATTAAAGTTTCTCTTACCATTAAAACATAATTCTATCAATTTATCACAAGTGCATCATAAACGTATGCCACATTAATTCATCTAATTTTTTCCTTATTAGAATAAATTTTTATTCTTAATTACGTTAGGTACTCAATATGCTTAGATCACAAATAAAATATATACAAGTCACATGATAAAATTCACTTAAACACTCTGTAAAATAGATAGATCGCGTACCTCTCAACTAATTAGAGATCCTAATTAATAATGGGTTTAAAACTCCTAATTAATCACAATAAATAAATTTTCCATTAAACTATAATAAATAGACTGAACTAGACCACAATAATATCAAAACCTCATCACTCTTAAATAAACCCATATGGTAAATGATCCTATTACGTTCAAGATTAAAATTCCTCCAAATTATTTAAACATCATCAATAATTAAGAGCTAAATTTTCAAAATAATTTTATGAAAAATAAAAGTAGATTTTAAATTTAAAGAATTTCATAACATGGTTCATTGAAATAAGAATAATAATTTTAGTGTACAACTCTTGACGGAAAAAAGGATGAAGTTCTCCCTCATTAAAATGAGGTCGAGTGGGGCATATATTATTTCATAGACAACCACTGGATGTATTTTTTTATCCATCATCAACCCATTTGTCAAACCAGAACCAAACCCCTCCCTCTGACTCCCTCATCGGGTACCTCGTGTCTTTTACTTGGTACCAACTAGTTGTAAGGGTTGGTGTCCTCAGAACCAACTGTTTTGTACTTTGATTACATAAATGTTCACTTATTATATATTGTTCATTGTTCTGCATGGCTATAATATAATAATGTCCTGAAATATCTGTTGCATTAATAAGGTCATAGCAGATCCCCGCTATGATGAGAACCTTGAAATGCTATAACAATATTCTTAAATAAAGTTCTGCGGTTGGATGACATACTATGATAGGACACATAGTATACAGACCGTCATGTGCGAGTACTCATAAGAAGACGAGACTCTCTCTCATGGAGTTCGCACTTGGTAATCTCCAAGATGGGAGACTATGAGAACAGACCCGCCAGTAGTAATTCTGCATGTCCTGGTGTCATCAGATATTGCTATCTACGAGCGTGTGTAATGGTCCTTGGACTGGAAGATTATCATTAACTCATGTCAGGACTCGCGCACTTAGATTTACTGACGAAAACCGTCACGCAGATAGTTGGCGGGAAGTAGGGTATGTTGGGTGTGTCACGAGTGACATGTTGTTAATGGATAAGTCAAGGAAGGATTTGTCCCTTCCATTTATGGAAGTTGATATCTAGGCCCTTTGATTGAAATAGAACTGTCGCATTAAATTCCATGGCCATGGTGTAAACGATGAGTTTATTTCAAGTAGTCAAAGAACGACATATCAAGCATATAGGTTTATGACACTGCCATGAAACCTGCTTGATGAGATATTGAGACAAAGGGATTAAATTACACAGTAAGCGCTCGTATGAGGTGATACGTCAATGCGGCGTCAACTTCTTTCTCTTGGGTGCCTTGACCCATTGCTAGACAGTAATCTTGAACTTTAGGCAAGCCCGCCTAATGCCAAATAGAAAGAGGCCTAGAGGGTCACACACTATGTGTATCCAAGTATCTCAAGTTGAATAAAGATTATTCTCGTACGTGGTTTAATAATTATTCAAGGAATCCTAAGTTGTTTTAAATGATGGAGGAAAAAGAAAATAAAACAAGTACACGTTGTGTATTATTATTACATACCGTGTAGTTTTATTTTGGAAAGGAAATGAATAAATGAAAACAAGATATAGACGCCGTGTACATTTAATGTACACACCGTGTAGTTTTCAATGAAAAACAAGTACACGCCATGTATTTATTAATACACTCCGTGTAGTTTTTTTTTAGTTTGGATTTTGAGGATATAATATTGTTTTAAATGATATTTATTATAATCAGCGTGGGCGCATGTCAAGGAATTATTTATTCGACATGGGGTTTTAAATAAAGAGTCAATGAAATAAATAAAACGCGTAATGCGTTTATTTATTGTCATAACTCTATAACCCCACACAGTCGATTATAAATATCCTTACAACCCCAACTCTTTTCTGATACAAGAGAATCGTTGTGCACAACATCTCTGGAGAATTCTTTCAAGGACGAAAGAACCTCTTCCTCCAAGAACGCTCTCAAGACCGAGAGAGATCCTCTTCCATCGGATCAATACAATCTAAGGCGGACAACGCAAGCAAAGGCTTCTCCATGCTAGCACCCGGAGAATCTTTTGGCGACGTCCAGAGATACGAGGTACACGTGTGGATCCCCGCTAGAGGGAGTCTACACTTGGCTTCTGCGACGCAACGACGGATCACATTGACAACGTGATTGAGAACATCAACGAAGAAAGAACACCCAAAAGGTATTTCTTTATAATTAATTAAATTAATTATAATCAACCTGTAACGATCCTTGTTTGTGGTTCCGGGAAAAACCATCTTCTTTGTCTTTTTCTGTGATTCGATCTGTGGAGACTGGCGTTTATCGTCGTATTGATCCCGGATTGATCATTGCTAATGACAAAAAGCCAAGTGGGCACATCCACCCACGCGCTTTCGCTGCGCCCAGAACCTTCAAATGGTATCAGAGGAGGTTACAACGTTGATTATAGTTATTTAATTTTCGTTGATAATTTACGCATTCATATTTGATTCAATTCGAAATAAATCGTTCTATAAATCTGAATTAAAGAGATCTATTCTTCCTCCTTCGTTTCTCGATTCATATCACAGAAACGACCTTTTAATTTTAATTTTGATTAAAATAAAAACGAGGAACTCATCCGGAGGAGCCGCTCTTTCTGTCTGTACAACACGGGATTACACGACATGTAATTAAAACTACACGCCGTGTACTTAGGTTCAACGAACCGGCACTGGTCCTCCAAACCACGTCATGTGAATTAATTATGCCTAAGTTTTAATCACGCCGTGTTGACCAGAATAGAACAATGCGTGGAAACCGGAATACACGACGTGTATGTTGGAACAACACGCCGTGTAGTCCGTTCCGACCCAGGTGAAACCGTGTACAAAGATAAGTCGCGTACCGCGTATACAGGATCGCCAGGCTGGTTACCGCGTAACAAGGAAGTACACGCCATGTATGATTCATCTACATGCCATGTACTCTAAAATTTCCAAAGTACAGAAAAACACGCAAAAGCCCCGACGTGTACTTTGGACAATGGGTGAAAAGAAAAATACATGTCGTGTAATTATAAACTACACGCCGTGTACTTTCCAGAAATGGAATTTCACCAGGTTTCCTCCAATGTACAAAGACCCGTACAAGGAATATGGATGAGAAGAATCTCAAGGAAATTCAGAAAGGAATTTAAGATAAAGAATTGATTAATTATAAGATCATAATTAATTGAATTCGAGCACGTCTTATCTTAAATAAAACGATTAAAAGAATTTGAATTCTAAATATGCGTAAATGTCGTTGCATACTATAGATGATCATGAGCTAGACCAAAGACCCTTTGTATGTGTATGGTTTCATTTAAATTTATTTAATTTAAATTTGTTGGCCTGCGAGCCTTCTTCCAATAAAATGTAGGGCATGTGTGCCCATGGTTTCTTTAATGTAAACCCATGTAATGGAGGATCTCCCAAGCCAGAGGAGACGGTTCAAATCCCGAAGCCGAGGAGAAACCGACACAAGAAGATACAAAGGTGGACAGGTGGGAGCTGCAAAACATGAACCATCAGGTTCAAGGTGTTTTCCCTAGGTCAGGGTAAGCTTATCAAAACCGCTAGATAAGCTAACCAAATAGAAGCTCATGATCATGCCATCTTATTTTATTTCTGTCTGATTGCATGGTTTATATATTATGCATGTGTTTTCGCGATCACATAATTAATAAAATGAACAAGCATGCAAAGATGGAATAAAATAAAAACTGGTCTATGCGTATACATTATCGGAACATGGTTAATCACTTAAGCAAGCATCACTTAATATTAACAAGCATGTGATAATGCAATGATACGCATAAAGAATAAAATCCCTCAAATACCATATTAAGTCAGACCAAGCCTTCCGTTACTTGATTAAGGGCAAGACTCAATAAAACTATGTGTTTGACCAACCCTTGTTGGGACACTTACTTTTATAAAGGAAGCCCTTATGAAAGGTTTCGGGTTGACTTAACCATATTACATCAAGAGAAGTATCCCTTGCTAGACTTGATGTAATATTTGAGGCAAGAGTTGAGGAAATCCAAGTCAGGATTTCAGGATTGGGGAGTCCACTCAATAGATCAAGGAACTGTAAGCTCACAGTTGGCAAAGACCCGCCTACCTAAATACCTTTAAATTGCTTGACCAGCCCTTGTTGGGGTTATGCGAAGGGAAATATGGATCCTTTCCATTAGAATGTCAAAGCAACTGGACATTCCGATTTCAATGGTGAGGGCCATTGGGAATTGATAAAATAGTGGGAGACTTAATAAAATTTATTATTTCTCATAAAATGTAATCAAGAAAGTACTGATGAATCTGCTCTTTTAAATTGTAGAATCAAAATGACAAACACATCAACCACATTTTCTCTGCAATCAATTCTGGATAAAGACAACATCATCACCGGCAGTAACTTTCAGGAATGGTTTAGGCGCCTTCGGGTTATACTACGCCATGAACGGAAGTTTTATGTGCTGGAGTCCTCACTTCCTGATTCTCCTGCCCCAGGGGCAAGTGATGAAGATTTCCTAGTCTATGATCAACATTTGAACGATGCTCTCGACGTTCAATGTTTGATGCTGTCATCTATGTCTAGTGAGCTCATGAAGTCTCATGAAGACATGGATGCCTACAGCATGCTCGAGCACCTCCGTGGTTTATACCAGGAGAGAGAAAGACAGGAAAGGTTTGAGATCTCCAAGGCTCTGTTTCAGAGAATGCTTGGAGAGGGTGCCCCAGCTGGGCCTCATGTAGTCAAGCTCATTGGCTACATTGAGCGCTTGGAGGATCTAGGGTTTAAACTCCCTGAAGAACTGGGTATCGATCTCATTCTCGCATCACTCCCCCAGAGCTTCTCAAACTTTGTTGTTAATTTCAACATGAACAATATTGAGAAGTATCTATCTGATCTTCTTATCCTCATTCGCCAAGTGGACAATGACATGAAGCGTGAAAAACCTTTTGTCCTTATGGTGAATAAAAGGAAAGGGAAGGCGAAGAGCTTTAAGTCCAAAGCTTCTTCAAGGCCTTCCAAGAAAAGGAATATCAAAGGGGGGGCAAAGGAACAGGATGCTGTTTGTTTCGCATGTGGTAAGAAGGGTCACTGGAAGAAAAATTGCACCCAGCCGAGGAAGCAAGGGGAAGCTTCAGGTGCGTTTGTTATCGAATGAAATCTATCTATTTCTACTAATTGGGTATTAGATACTGCTTGTGGTGCTCACATCTGTATACAAATACAGGAACCAAGTAGATTCAGGAAGATTGGTCGAGGGGAGATAGATCTACGAGCAGCCAACGGAGCCAGACTTGCTGCTGTAGCTGTCGGGGACTACCACCTCACATTGCCTACCGGGATGGTCTTGGTTTTGAAAGGATGTTATTATGTACCCTCTGTAACCAAAAACATTATTTCAGTATCCAGATTAGATACTGATGGATTCATATTCAAGTTTGGAAATGAATGTTGCTACTTTTATAAAGATAGCATTTGTTTTGGTAGGGCACATTTATATAACGGCCTTTATGTGTTAGACTACACAAACCATGTAATGGCAATTGATAACAAAGTTAATTTACATGACTCATACCACACCCAACTTTGGCATCACTGGCTAGGTCATGTCAATGAGAAACGTTTGACAAAATTACATCAATATGGGTATTTAGATTCTTTCGAACTAAAACCACTTGGTGTATGTCATGCGTGTCTACAAGGCAAAATGACCAAAGCCCCATTTAGTGGGAAAGGTGAAAGAGCTAAAGAGCTTCTATAATTAGTTCACACAGATGTGTGTGGACCATTTCCAGTTGAAGCAAGGGGTTGGTTCTCGTACTTCATAACTTTTACTGATGATTTTAGTAGATATGGATATATCTATTTAATGAGGTATAAGTCAAATTCTTTTGATCGGTTCAAAGAATACAAGAATGAAGTTGAGAACCAGCTTGGTAAGAAGATTAAGAAACTCCGCTCAGACAGAGGAGGAGAATATCTTAATCAAGACTTCATTGATTTCTTACAGGAGTTTGGGATTCTATCTCAACTCACTCCTCCTTACACACCGTAGTGGAATGGTGTAAGTGAAAGGAGGAACCGCACCATGTTGGACATGGTGAGATCAATGATGAGTCATGCGAGTCTTCCATTATCCTTTTGGGGATATGCATTACAAACAGAAGCACACATACTAAACCAAGTACCAACTAAATCGATAAATGGTATTCCATACGAGTTATGGAGTGGACGCAAAGCCATGTTATCGAATTTACACGTGTGGGGTAGCGAAGCATTTGTTAAGGCCTCTTCAGGTAACAAACTCGCACCCCGAGGAACAAAGTGTATCTTTATAGGATATCCCAAGGAAACAAGGGGATATTACCTATACAACCCCTCAGACAAAAAGGTTACAGTGGAAAGACACACCATATTCCTTGAGAGGGAGCACATCTCCAGAAGAGATAGTGGGAGCGAGATAGACTTCGATGAAGTCGAGGATCAAGATACACATGAGTTGGTACAAGAACAGATTCCACAAAGCCCCGTGGAAGAACAATCTGTTCCAGAGACACAAGAACTGCGTTGGAGCACGAGAGAGGTGAGAGAACCAGAACGATATGGTTTTCTTGTCACTGAGGATGGTGACTCATTATTGGTTGACAATGATGATCCTCTTACCTACAAGGAAGCAGTTGTAGGCATAGACGTTGCCAAGTGGCAAGAAGCCATGAATTCTGAAATGGATTCCATGTACCAAAACCAAGTCTGGATTTTGGTAGATCCTCTAGTTGATGTAAAGCCTATTGGTAATAAATGGGTATTCAAGAAGAAACTGGACATGGAGGGGAAATTCAGCACCTACAAGGCACAAATGGTTGCAAAAGGTTTTAGACAGCGTCAAGGAATTGAATATGATGAATCCTTTTCACCGGTTGCAATGCTGAAGTCTATCAGAATCATATTGGCCATTGCTACTTACCATGACTATGAAATTTGGCAAATGGATGTCAAAATAGCTTTCCTTAATGGGAACCTCCAGGAAGATGTCTACATGACACAACCTGAAGGGTTTGTGACTTCAAAGGATGCCAACAAGGTATGCAAGTTGCAAAAATCCATTTATGGATTAAAGAAAGCATCAAGGTCATGGAACATTCGTTTTGATGAAGCTGTTACAGAATTTGGCTTTGTTAAGAACGAATGTGAGCCTTGTGTCTACAAAAGGTTTAGTGGAAGTGCAGTCGTTTTCCTAATAGTATATGTCGATGACATATTGCTAATTGGAAACGAAGTACCTGTCTTACAGTCAGTTAAGACATGGTTGAATAAATGCTTCTCCATGAAAGACTTCGGCGAGGCGGCATATATTCTTGGGATCAAGATCCATCATGATAGATCCAAGAAAATGTTGGGCCTAAGTCAAAGTACATACATTGACAAGATACTGAAGAGATTCAGTATGGAACAGTCCAAGAGGGGATTGTTGCCAGTGTCACATGGCATTCATCTTTCCAAGAAAATGTGTCCTCAGACACATGAGGGAAGAAAGAGAATGGCAAGGATCCCTTATGCATCCGCGATTGGGTCAGTCATGTATGCTATGCTATGTACGAGGCTAGATGTTGCTTATGCATTAAGTGCGGTAGGCAGATATCAAGCTGATCCAGGAGACCGCCATTGGATGGCAGTCAAGACTATCCTTAAGTATCTGAGGCGTACTAGGGATATGTTCTTGGTTTATGGAGGAGATGAGGAACTAGTCGTCAGAGGACATGTAGATGCTAGTTTCCAGACTGATCAAGATGACATGAAGTCGCAGACTGGATACATCTTCTGTTTGAATGGAGGTGCAGTGAGCTGGAAGAGCTTAAAACAAAGTGTGGTGGCAGATTCTACAGCGGAGTCCGAGTTTATCGCAGCTTCTGAGGCAGCTAAAGAAGCAGTATGGATGCGAAGCTTCGTCCAAGAGCTGGATGTTGTACCGAGCAGTAAAGATCCTATCACACTCTATTGTGATAATACTGCAGCGGTGGCACTTGCAAAAGAGCCAAGGTCACATCAGCGGACAAAGCACATACTTCGGAAGTATCATCTCTTGAGGGATTTTTTCTCAGAGAGGTGAAGTTGCAGTGAGCAGTATTTCCACGGAAGACAACGTGGCGGACCCATTGACTAAAGCCTTGACTCAGCAGAAACATGATCATCATGTGAGGTCTAGAGGACTAAAAGTCGTAGGCAGTTGGCTCTAGTCGAAGTGGGAGTTTGTAAGGGTTGGTGTCCTCAGAACCAACTGTTTTTTTACTTTGATTACATAAATGTTCACTTATTATATATTGTTCATTGTTCTGCATGACTATAATATAATAATGTCCTGAAATATTTTTTGCATTAATAAGGTCATAGAAGATCCCCGCTATGATGAGAACCTTGAAATTCTATAACAATATTCTTAAATAAAGTTCTGCGGTTGGATGACATACTATGATAGGACACATAGTATACAGACCGTCATGTGCGAGTACTCATAAGAAGACGAGACTCTCTCTCATGGAGTTCGCACTTGGTAATCTCCAAGATGGGAGATTATGAGAACAGACCCGCCAGTAGTAATTCTGCATGTCTTGGTGTCATCGGATATTTCTATCTACGAGCGTGTGTAATGGTCCTTGGACTGGAAGATTATCATTAACTCATGTCATGACTCGCGCACTTAGATTTACTGACGAAAACCGTCACGCAGATAGTTGGCGGGAAGTAGGGTACGTTGGGTGCATCACGAGTGACATGTTGTTAATGGATAATTCAAGGAAGGATTTGTCCCTTCCATTTATGGAAGTTGATATCTCAGCCCTTTGATTGAAATAGAACTGTCGCATTAAATTCCATGGCCATGGTGTAAATGATGAGTTTATTTCAGGTAGTCAAAGAACGACATATCAAGCATATAGGTTTATGACACTGCCATGAAACCTGCTTGATGAGATATTGAGACAAAGGGATTAAATTACACAGTAAGCGCTCGTATGAGGTGATACGTCAATGCGGCGTCAACTTCTTTCTCTTGGGTGCCTTGACCCGTTGCTAGACAGTAATCTTGGACTTTAGGAAAGCCCGCCTAATGCCAACGAGAAAGAGGCCTAGAGGGTCACACACTAAGTGTATCCAAGTATCTCAAGTTGAATAAAGATTATTCTCATACGTGGTTTAATAATTATTCAAGGAAGCCTAAGTTGTTTTAAATGATGGAGGAAAAAGAAAATAAAACAAGTACAAGTCGTGTATTATTATTACATGCCGTGTAGTTTTATTTTGGAAAGGAAATGAATAAATGAAAACAAGATATACCCACCATGTACATTCAATGTACACACCGTGTAGTTTTCAATGAAAAACAAGTACATTCCTTGTATTTATTAATACACTCCGTGTAGTTTTTTTTAGTTGGGATTTTGAGGATATAATATTGTTTTAAATGATATTTATTATAATCAGTGTGGGCGCATGTCAAGGAATTATTTATTCGACATGGGGTATTAAATAAAGAGTCAATGAAATAAATAAAACGCGTAACGCGTTTATTTATTGTCATAACTCTATAACCCCACACACCCGATTATAAATATCCTTACAACCCCAACTCTTTTCTGATACAAGAGAATCGTTGTGCACAACATCTCTGGAGAATTCTTTCAAGGCCGAAAGAACCTCTTCCTCCAAGAACGCTCTCAAGACCGAGAGAGATCCTCTTCCATCGGATCAAGACAATCTAAGGCGGACAACGCAAGCAAAGGCTTCTCCACGCTAGCACCCGGAGAATCTTTTGGCGACATCCAGAGATACGAGGTACACGTGTGGATCACCGCTAGAGGGAGTCTACACTTGGCTTCTGCGATGCAACGACGGATCACATTGACAACGTGATTGAGAACATCAACTAAGAAAGAACACCCAAAAGGTATTTCTTTATAATTAATTAAATTAATTATAATCAACCTGTAACGATCCTTGTTTGTGGTTCCGGGAAAAACCATCTTCTTTGTCTTTTTCTGTGATTCGATCCGTGGAGACTGGCGTTTATCGTCGTATTGATCCCGGATTGATCATTGCTAATGAAAAAATGCCAAGTGGGCACATCCACCCACGCGCTTCCGCTGCGCCCGGAACCTTCAATAGTGTCACCTACAAAAATCTAGAAAAGACAACCTACATATCCCCCGCAAAATTTCACCCTCCTTCAAAAACATTAGAATTTAATCTCAAAACTATATATTTGAATATATTAAATTTAAAAAAAAAATTATGTTCTAAAAAACATAGAGTTATAAAAATCACCCTAGTATATTTTTATAAAATTTTATTTCAAATTGTTAAAATATAGTATTCAAAACTAATCAGCCTCAAACGCCCTTTGGGGCCTAAAATTATCCCATTTGGACTCTGATAGAAGGTTTTCCTTATTGAGAACCCACTATTGGAACTAAGTATTTGGAAATACTCCTTTAAGAACACAATAGTATCTATTGTAACCGAGTCAGTTTCATTACACTTGTATTCTTAACTATTTCACTATTCAGTATCAACGAAAATATTATTTTCAAATTCCTTGAAACTTCTCATTCCAAGCAGAGAGGTTAAAATCATTTCTCCATTTAATAAAATAATTTCTGATAAAAATAAAAAATAAAACAAAAATATTCAAAATAATAATAAAATTGGATTGTTAAAAGTCATGTCTCCACTAAACATCAATAGTAAATCCAAGGGGAAATTAATTATTCCAAAATTAATAAAATTTTTAAAAAAATTAACTCAATCTATAAAAATAAATTATTATTTTTATTTCAAAAAAGTAATTAAATTCCTACTTAAAGTGAAACATACAAGTGAATTATAAATAATTAAGGATAAAATTATGATATATCATAAATATCATAATACTTTGAATAAATTTTACAACTATAGAATATGAAAAAAAGGATTTTATCAGAACTTTTAGAAAGTACTGATAAAATTCAATCCAGATTTCTTCTTTTTTTAGCACAGATAAATATTGATATTTATAAGTTATATGTTTAGCACTAATAAAGAGTTTGTCTTACAAAATAATAAATTAAATAGTATATATTATAGTTAATACACACACATACCCTTAACCAAGTGGTAAACACTCCATGTAATCCTACATTAGACTCGGTTTTAAATTCGGGTGGAAGATAATTTCCATAGACACTGTATAGGTACTGTAGAATTAACTATAACATTTTTTTAGTGATGGTAATGTAATAGTTACTATAGTGTGGTACTATAGCAATAGTAATACTCATCATGTTAGGGATTTTGATCCACTAGGCCTTTGGGACATCAAAGTGGCAGTGACGCGGGCATGACGTGCAGGTGGTGACATAGTCTTTATGCAAGAAGGGTCTTCGGTCCATCCAATTGTGGGCCTACAGACCGTGTAATAGACTTCATACCTATTGGGCCTTCAGGCCAAAAAAAATATATAATGTAATAAAAGTGATTGGTTGGGTGGGTTATCTCTTGGGGTCTATAACCTTCCTTTCAGGTCTATGTTTGCATGGTGTGTGTGTTTGAATGCAATTGTACCCCCAAAAACATAATAAAATATATAATATATATCTATTTTTTTGAAAAATATGAGCACAAAGGCTCTAATATTGAAAAAGCAAGTAGTTACAAAATTCTAAAGGAGGGTATTTTACACATATCCCAAATCAGAAAATGCATCAAGTCATTAGGCACTATGGACAGTTGCATGCATTGTTCTTCCAAGGTACCTTTATTTGCAAGGTCATCTGCAAGATAGTTCCCTTCCCGGAATGTGTGCATGACAAACTATTTCATATTGGCATGTTTTTCTAGGCAGTTGACCTATTTACCGGTTCATTTCCCTGAGAGATGATATTGATTCATCCAAATCGCCTGAACAAGCACCGATGAATCACACTCAAACCAAATATTGTTCTAATGATTTTGGTAGACCATATCAACCGCTCTAATTAGCACAATCATTTCGGCATCCAATGCAGTGTCTTGTCCACAAGGGCTATAACAACACTCCATTGCATCTCCCTGAGAGTCCCTGAAAATAATCCCAAAACTTGACAGTCCTGGATTTCCCCAAGAGGCCCCACCCATATTACATTTGATCCATCCATTAAATGGGGGGACCAAGAAACCTCCATTTTGTCCCTTGGTTTAGGGAAAGACCCTACAACCTAAAACCTTCTTAATATCAGGAGGTCCCTCACCGAATTGCTGCAATGATCACTGATCTGATCGCTGGCCACTCTGACTGCCGCTGCAATGTATGCCAGCACCGAGGCTTCATGATATTTTTTCCTTCGATGCACAATTTTGTTGTGATCTCTCTGTATCAAGTGAATAACTTCAGCACAGGTGACCTGAAGGAGAGTTTTGAGTTGGTTGTATTGTTGTACATTAAACAGTGCCTGCACGAATTCCAGTACTGAGGCGGTGCTTAGAGGATGTAGCTCAAATGTGTTGAGCACAGATTTCCAAAGTGAGAAAGCAGTATTGCATGACATAAATAAATGATGAACATCTTCACGATGCTGATGGCAGAGAGCACATCTCAAACATAGATAAACCCCATTCCTCAGGAAAGCTTCATTCACTGGAATCCTATTGTGGAAAAGCCTCCAAAGCAGCATAAATCAAGATTGAAGCAACCATTTTTTGTTCAAATCTCCAATCCATTTTTCCTCACCTTGCATCAGATTCTTGTAAAAATATTTGGAAACCAGCATACCATTTGATGACCCTTACCATAGTATCATGTACCCATGATTAATAAAATCATAGTCATTGATAATGGAGACAACCTATTCCGGATGGTCGTCAAGTTGCTCAATCTGGTTTCTTATGGAAACACTACGATCAATATTTTGTTCCTCAGCATTGAAATGCTCAATAAGTGGGGTACCAATCCAGTTAGTAGTCCAAAACTGAAGTGAAGAATTAATTTTGACTGCCCAATGTGAACTCTGCATTATGATGTGAAAAAATGAAATCAAGCCAGGCCATATTGAAGAGTCAAGATATCACTATTTCCCTATAATGAGTCTTGATAGAATTCTGTTACTTAAAAATTCAAGGGAGGTAGATTTTTTATGAACCAGGTGCTAGAGAAACTTGGCCTGCAAGGCTTGGTTGAAACAGAAAATATTCTTGATGCCTAACCCTCCTTGCCTGATAGGCATAAAACATTTTGGTCACTTTTCTATGATAAGTTTATTTTCCGACAAATTTCCACTCCAAACAAAGTTCCTCGTCATTGCATTATGATTTTTGACAACATAGGATGACATCATATATACCATGAAGGGGTACACCATCTGTGAAATGACAACATGTCTGATGAGACAAACACGTCTAGCCATAGAAATAGACTTTCCCTTCTAATAGGAAAGGCTTTTTCTTACTTTAGTAAGGACCTGTGAGAAGTGTTATTCTCTCGGTTTTCCCCAAAATAGTAAAACTCCATGATCAATAAATGGGAGGGATCCCTCCCTAATACCAAGCAAGTTGATGAGTTGATTCTTCCGAGTAACTGGAAATCTTTTTCCAAAAAAGATGAAGGACTTTCCCCAATTAATTTCTTGTTCAGAAACACTCCCATAATGCTGGAGATCTCGCTTAAGATTATTCATGTTTCTCCTATCACCTTGGGTAAAAACAATAATATCATCAGCAAAAAATATGTAATAAGGGGCAAAAGTACCTCTAGCCACTCTTAATAAGATGAGGTCCCCCAATTGTAGCTATTTGGTTCACAATTGGGGGTTTGTCTAAGTGATAAAGTTACATTGTAATTCTACATATGGATGGGGTTCAAATCTTATAAGCCTCCTTGGAGGGGCTATGGGCCATTTAAGAAAATTACTAGTTGGGATCAACAGTGGTTGAGAAACAGTGCAGGGTAGTACAGGTGATATAATGGACATAGTGCAGGGGGTCTTCGAGCCATCAATACTACAAATATGGCTTATAATAGGGATAAAAACCGCCTTTAACAGCGCTAAAAAGGCGCTTTTAATCTTGGCGAAGATAAACGGGGTCCCCTTTATCAGTGCTAAAAATAGCACTGATAATGTTGTGCCTCTATCAGCACTTTTTTAGCATTGATAAAGGTTGTCTTTATCAGTGATATTTTCAGTGGTGATAAATGTATAATATATCAGCGCTAAAAATAGCACTGATAAACATTACCTTTATCGGCGCTATTCTTAGCGCTGATATATTATCCATTTATCAGTGCTTAACTAGCACTGATAAAGGCCAAAGATCATGTGAAAAACCAGAACCTGCACAGAACCTACACAGAACCTGCACACATGAAAGCACCTACACACAGCACAAACAACACCCACACACAAAGCAAAGAAGAACAAAAATGATACATACATTTACTTGAAATCATAAATAAAAAACAACACACTACTATATACATTTAAAACAATGTTTAAATTGGTTACAATTACAATTTTCCAACAAACAGAAAAAAAACATTGATGTTTCATCCTTTTTGCATCCATGGTCTGCTCTAAAAATTGTCGTCCAGGGAAGTAGTTTCTGAACAAAGCATTCAAACTCAAAAAAAACATTTCACCTATATAAGAAAACTAATATTATTTTAGTAATACAATAATAAAATAAATTAAACATTAATATGAAATAATACATTAATAAAATGTCAATTTTTACCTATTACAACATTTATTTTCATTAGTTCATAGGTCTAGGAGAGATGACTATAGAGCGAGACTCCCTTCCCCATTGTGATGTGATGACCAGGGTAGGTAAATATTTGTGGGAGTTTTTGTGAGTTGTGGGTCTTTCATGAGGATTTCAGGATATGATGACACATAAGGAACCCAAGAACATTCCCAAGATATATGCACTCATGTTAGTCTATATAATAAATGAAAAACACTCATGAAACGGGACCCTTATTTACTCAGATTGCTAGTAAACTATCAGGATTCCTAGATAGTATAAGAGGACTCACTCTAGTTATACCTAGATGATGTTTTCATCCTTATTTTAGCTAATATGGGGGTTTTTACATCATATTAGATTCAAAAACAGATTCTATTCTAAAAGAGATTGTCTAAAAAGAGTGGTGGACAATAGTGGAGAAGTCCTACAAAGGAAATCCACTAATGAATGCCTGTAAAAGATATCATAGATAAAGAAGAACCAGGACTCTTACATAATAATTTCAGTACTCAGATCGGTGGGTAGGGAAAGACCTCCACAGCCAGATACCTAGATAATATGAAGGGAAACACATAGAACACATACAAGATTCACCTCACTCTATTCCTGACTAGCGGTATGAGAGGGAGGACTTGCGGAGCTCAGTTGGGATCAGAGGGGAAATACCACTTCTGGTAAACAAATAGTTATGGACTCAGATATAATGCTCGTATTTATATTGATATTTCCCTCTCAAAGAGACTCCTACTTGTAAATATACTCGACTGGGATACCCAGCTAGAAAATGACTCCATTTATTCCTTTTTTAAGGTCTACCCATTATAGAAGGAAGAGGTCTTTCAGCAGCTGATTATAGACCAACCATAGGAGGGTCTAAAGTAGAGCATCCTCTCTAATCTTCTTACAGGATGTAAAAACTACCTAACCTAAAGAGGATATAAAAAATTATATTTTCATTTTGTAAGAGATACCTTCAAGAACTATAAAAGAGAAGACGACCAGAGGGAGGATGATAGGTTGTTGTTGTTGATATCTTCTAGGTAGAAAAATACACAAGGTTGGTCCTAGATCAGAGGGAAAGTGTTGCTAAATCTATCTGTCACAAGGGTCCTCCCTCACTCTCAATAGAATAGAGAAGTAAATGACTCCCCATTCGGCCTCCCTAGGGGGATCCCTTCGCTCAATGTGCAATTCAAAAAATGATTATCGTATAAAAACCACTGAAAGGATATTGTCTCCATTAAAAGGAAAGAAACTAGACTCAAAAAGTAAAAAAGGATCCTTCTGATGCTCAAAATATTTCGGTTTTGTTGGAAGGCGACAACTCAACATGACCCAATACTATGTTCTTACTTTAGTACAATGGCTCCTGCTTCCTCGTAGAAATAGGATTGATCTCCCAGTTATCTAGAATTTCTCCTGGCATTATAGGTTGAATGGTGTTGCCTTATGACATACTAGGGAGTGTCTGGATCATAGCAACCTATTCTTCTTGAGAAAACACCCACTGTAGGACTTCTTCTTGTACTTCATCATAGTAAAATACCTCTCTCATGTCCAGAGTAATGTTTATCAAATTTGATACCTCAATGGTTTCTTCAGGCCCTGGTGTTGACGTTTTGGGTTGGAGGATACAAGCATGCCTATGGGAATTAATAGAAATGGGAGCCACATATCCCAAACTTGTCATGGTAAGTTATTTTCCCTCCTGTTTTTCTAGCTTATTCCTTTGGGCTGCATGTTTCTTGTCATATTTCGTTGGCTCATACCCTAGAATATGGGGATAAAGGGGGTCACTCTATAAAGAATTCCTTATTTGATCTCCATCATCTCCTTCTATCAATAGGTGCCATGGTAACTATGGTTTTTAATGTTTTTTATTTCTATTGTGTATATCTAAGTAGACAAGTCCTATGTAAGTATGCACTGACATTGGTATTCTTATTAAGAGATCATATCCCAGGGGAAAAAACTCCCTAGGATATTTAGGAAGTGAACCAGCTCAATCATAATAAAATATTTATGATGGTTTAATCATGTTGCTTAAAGGGATAAAAGGCCTGGATGATATATCCATACCTCTAGCCCCTGTCTCAGGTTGAACTGGAGTCACCTCCCCCTCACTGTGTTCCTCGAAGTGATCCCCTTCAGCAACCAGCACTGGCCCTTCCAAGGCATTCACCCGGACAAAAATTGCCACCATTCCCTGGCCATCCTCGACCAACTCTCTACTGGCCTCCTCCCTCTGATCAGCCACCACTATAGGTTGAGCCTCCCTGCCACTTCCTTCTATTCATTCTTCATCTAGAACATGTACCGCCCTCACACCAACCTCCAACTCCTTACTCAAGACATCTTCTTCTCCTCGAACAGATCCAATACCAGCCACAACATTCATTCCATAGTCCTCAACTAGTTGTCGTTCCACTACCGGGAGGTGAGTCTCCATACCCACACCATCAGGTCCCGTTTGATCTTGTCTTGGACCCGCCCCCACACCAGCCTCTGAAACCCTTCTAGAAGAACCTCCTACCCTTCGGGTAGACACCTGGGCATCTGAACAGCGAGCCTTCCAGGGCCCTCCCTTATTGCAAACCACCACTGAATGACCAAAGTGGTGAAAAACAAAACAATAATCCATCCAGTTCTCATAAACCACCTGCTTTTTGCACCTATACCCTTCGGGAAGCATCCAATTCCACACAAACCCGAGGTTTAACTGGGTGACACGCACCTTCCATTCGAGAATCAAAACATAAATACCTTCTTATGTGATTACCTAGCATGCGAATAACAGCCAGATTCTGAAAAGGTAGTGGAATACCCCGCACATCTTCACCTCCAATGGTAATAGAGTAACCAAATCCAATATATGGATACAGATAATATATATATATATATATATATATATATATAATTAGTTAGAATAATCCCAAATGAGATGGTAAGGGAAGTTTTGTTAAAGGCACATGCCTTAGGGAACCTTGGCGAGAGGCAAGGCGAGGCGCAGCTGGAGCGCCTCATCACAGGTGAGGCGAGGCGACCTCACAGAGGCGCGCCAAAGGCACTTGCCTCACATGACATCTTAAGAGGCTCTAAGGCATAATGCGCTATAATGGCGCACCCCCAGAAAATAACAGACCTCCTTTCTAAAAAGCAGCAGCGGCGAGGGTGGAAATCATGTCTACAGATATAGCAGATTTGGGAAGCGGAGATCGGGGGAGATGAAATCCAAGATGGCGGTGGAGATCGAGACGGGATGATAAAAATCAGGTGTCTGGTACCACTCCACCTATGGACCATGTCCATGGGGAAACATGGACCTAATTACATGTAGCAGTACTAGTTGTACATGTGGAATAAATGGCGTGTCAAAACTAACTGGGACCAGGTCGTGTGCTGCTGGTCATGTGCTATTGGGCGTGTCCATGTACTTGGGTATGTGGTCGTGTACTTATCCATGGGATAACATCAATGTGATTCACCAAATGTGTTGGAATACTGGGGAAGGGGTACCTGATGTGTTGGAGAACTACATAAAACTCCATAATTTTGATTTCCTAAAACCCTATCCACCACACACATTGGGCTATACACCGTGTGTTCATACTTTTACACAACGTGTAGTCGGATTTCCTCCAGATTCTCAAATACTATCTCTGCATGTTGAATCTGTTCCCTCTACTTTAATTTCAGAAATATTTATATCTAGGACCTATATCTAACTGAAAATGGTGGATATAGACCATATTTGTTATTTCCATCCATCTTTTATTGGAAAATGGATTTTTTGATCATCGGTGGTTTCGTCGTTCACCCCATACACAATGCACACCATCATACCTTACTTCAATATTGATTTGTTCAATGATTAATAATATGAATCCAAGGATAGAAAACATTGATTAATAAATTAATATTTCAATACATCAGAGCATTCTTAATCCACAATTGGTACATATCCATAGAAGGGATCGATCTGGTCAAACTATTTAATCAAAAAGGGTGTGAACATAAAATTTAAGATTCTTACTCGGATATTGGATCATTTATAATCAAAAATCATCTTATCTAATTATTTAAGGAAGTTGTTGTGTTCATTGTATCTCGATATGCTCTAATATGTCATTTCTTCATCATCCAATGTTATTCACCAAAGAAGGTTGGGGGATAATCAATGATCATATATAGATAACATAAGTAGTAGGAATTCACCTTCATCATATTTGTGTACAATCTTCCATCAGGTATGCTACCCATTCATTTTTAAACACATCTATATCATCTTATGAATATTATTTTTTGTGACAGTCATGGTAGTACTGAAAAAATATAAATACAAAAAGGATTAATAAATATTTTAAATGAACATGTAATTATTTTCCAAAATACCTCATCCGGGATGCTAGTTTATTGATGAAATACGATCTCTTTCATAAATTTAAAACATAATAACCATGTTCCTTTCCATTTGTTTGTTTTGGAAACTGCAGAAACATCGACAACAATAAGTAATTTGTTTTTATATGTGTTTGGATAGTGAAATGTTATTATATATACCAGGATACTTTTCAAGTTGTAGATCTTGTAGGCATTCTTATCCTTAGGCCCTGGATTCATTCCATGCATTAGACGATATTGATGCACCTCCCTATCATAAAAGAATCCCCATTAAAAGATAACATAAATTATATAAGTATATGTTTAGTTTTAAAATGTTGCATCTAGTGTATTACAAATTAACACACACCATCATGCATGGTCGGTTTCTTGGATATCCTTGCATTTAATCCAGAAAATAAATATTTGGAGTATCCAAATTGACTGCAATCAGCATCCAATGGTTTCTAAAAATACAAAAAGGAATAAGTAAAGAATGAAATGAAAATATATTTGATATGATTAAATTGTAGAGTTTTACCCCCTGCATCGTTGGTATTAAAAAGAGTCTATCATCCATAATTTAGTTTTCAAATGATTTGAGCAGGGATGACATTATTCCAGCCTCTTTATCAGAATCTATTTCATCTTCTAAAGAGGGGGTGTGAGGACTAACGAGTCCAAATTTTTTTCATGGGGAAATACCTTCAATTGTTTTTCATATATACGCCTACAACAAATATAAAATGTATTTAGTTATAATTATCAGAGTATATTAGCTTTTTTAAAATCAAATCATGAAAACATACCTCATGTATACATTTACAACTGAGGCACCAAGCCATTCATATTTGAAGAGTTCATTTACATTTTTAGCAGTAATGAAATTTGATGTTTCTTCTCCATATATATTTATTTCAAAATAAATTGTGTGAGTATTTATATCATTCAACTTTGTATCCACATGAACCTGTAATGATATTAACTGTAGATATAGAACGGGTGGGGTGAAGGTTCTCTTAGTAGACTGTTTCAATCATTTGGTTGATCCTTGAGATATTTTTGAGCAGATATTTCATTTCACCCCACACTCTTTGTCATTGTATAATAAAATTCATTGGTTCAGACCTTTTTCATTAAATGTTTAAGGTCAATCTTGAAAAATAAATTGGAAATGGATACCTTTTTGTCGACATGTTTTTTACAAGAATTGTCGGCCATGCGATGAATGTTCCATCAGCTTGTTCAACTATATGAATGTAGTCATCGTCATTTGAAACAGGTAGCTCAGCACTTGGCTCATTAGCTACGTTAATTTACACTTTGAGATGATCTTTTGGAAGCTGTCTGTTGTGTAGCATGTTGTTCTGGGTATTGAACACCGTAGGCCTCGCTACAAGGTGATAGGTGGGAGTTGATATATATAAATCACAGTCATTTTCACCCTATATAATATTAGTACAGGAAAGGTATCAGTGTGTATGTGAATCACATTTCACAAAAACAATTATTAAAACATTTATTACCTCAACTAAGTCATGTTTTTAGGGGAATGGCTCACCTCAAATCTGGTGGGGGTGGGGCGGGATTGTCACGCACGGGTTTTTGTTGAGTTTTTTCTTCCCTTTTCCTCTCACCCATAAATTTTGTGATCATCTCTCTCTGTTTTTGTAATTATTCTTGAAAAATAAATAATTTTTCTAGTAGATTTTCCATTTTTTCATTTTGATCCTCCGCTTGTTTTTGTTTTTGAAAATATATTCGGGGTGTCACCCTAAAACCTGCACCTCTGACGCGGCCATACTGTTCTGGCTACTTCAAGGCTACTGAAAGTATGTCTGCATTTGGTGTGGATATTGTTGATTCTTGCGACTATTTCATATAAAAAATATTGAAAAATAAGTAGTTATTTTAATGTAATATCGATTTAAAGAAAATAAAATTTATATTATGTCATACTTACACATGTTTCCCACACTTTTGTGTGTTTTCATCTATCATTATCCCCTCTTTATTTACACAAGCCTCCTTTTATAGCACATCGCGTGGGATGGATATGGATTTCGATTTCAATTCATCAATCTTCATATAAATTGAGAAACATGGTTATGGTGTTGTTTTATGTCACATACAAGTAGTATGGTAGATTTAAAAGACGTACTATTTTTTTCTCAAGTGAAGCGTACCCCATCCTTGCTTTTCGGTAAGGGTACGCAGGTTCTGTTGTGTGTTTTTTATTTTCAGCACTCATTTTTTGTTTCATAAATAAAAAATTGTCAATCAAAGTGATGAATACAAGCAAACATCAAACAACGTATTACCCCACACAATGTACCTAAAAATTCTTCTCCCCACGACGGTTGCTAAACGCATCCGATGCTCCTTGGGATATCAAGTGTGCGTAAAGAGGAGGTTAGTGCGGCTTAATTTTCCCTTCTGCATCTTTAAGATGATATTTTGTTAAAATTGTGTGGAAACCTCTATGAATACTTCCTACATCTCTTAATACATATTCCTTGTGCGAGGAATCTACTATAAATGCACTCTAAAATGGATTATGAAGAGTATGTTAATGTTTTGGTATTTTATTTTATTTTAATAAATTAGAAAAAAGATATCATAATGTTATCTTAATCTCTTTCCACATTAGTATCTTCAGCCCAGTGACAATGTGGTCCCACGACTATACATCAATCGGCACGTGTTGCTGAATGAAGATTCCAATGTAGCTACTAAATATGGCTCTGTTGGGGTTAACATGTTGGCCTCGCTTATTCCATCCCACCTCAAATTTGATGACTTTGGCTTTTTCCTTAAGTATTTTGGATAACACTATCAAACTACGATGATCTTGTTTTTTTTGTGCTTTCAGGGTTTCATTTCCTACCATTTCCATAGAAGTATCGTCAATATGTTCCCCCAGAGCACTAGCATCGGTACTGGGACAAGCAGCAACAGGTTGAGAAACCTATTATACCTCAGCACTGGGACCAGCAACAACAGGTTGTGAAAATTGTTGTTGCTCTGCACTAAGACCACTAGCATCTGGTTGAGAAAACTGTTGTTGCTCTACAGTGGGACCACGAGAAACTAGTTGAGAAACCTGTTGTTGCTCTACATTGGGACCACCAACTGCTGGTTGAGAGACCTTTTGTGCCTCAGGATTGGGTGCATCAGCACGTGAAAAAGTCATTATCTACAGAAGTGGTATAATATTTAATTTAGATTACATAAAAACAGCAGTGAATAGATAATAACATAATGTAACACAATGTATATTACAATAAACAAATAACCTGATTATTGTACTCTCTTTTTTTCTTTAAAGGGTGAAGATATTTGACTCCTCTATCGACTATGTAAATCTCTTCATTGTGGTCTCCTTTGACATACAAAATGTTGTCTACATTGGGACCGCTGCAAAATAATTGTGAAGTCCCTATAAAAGGGTCAACCTCCATTGAACATTCACTTGACCCTTCATTTGTTTTGGTCGATAACAGAACAATTGACCAATTTCAGTTTGCGGGGTCTGGAACATAAAATACTTGTAGTGCCTGTGATGCCATTATAAATGGTTTTTCTTTCTCCCCTTCCTTACTGAAATAAACTTTCACAAATCCTAATTCATCTATTTTAACATCACTCTTGTTATCAAACCACTTGCATTGAAAAATTGGCACTTTGAATTTTGTATAATCCAACTCCCATATTCGTTTGATGATGCCAAAGTATGAACTATTCGCATAAATTAGATTTTTGTCCTTAGCACTAGAAACATGCATCGCCTCAGACACAAGTGTAACCCCACTATTCTGCAAGGTACTATCTTCATCATGTTCATTAGTATAGAATGTATAACCATTAACTACATAAGCATTGTAAGATAATATGTACACACTTTCTCCTCCGGCTAGCCGTCGAAGTCGTTCTGAAATCAAGTCTGGATTTTCATCTAACTGCTTAAAAATATGGTCCCGAAACCATCCTATAAACTATCAATTATGTGTATCTGATATCCATTTTTCAGCCCTATAAGGATTCAAATGCCTAAGAATTTCTTTGTGGGTTTGAACATATGGGTCAACGTCGAAATTGTTATGCAAAACATAAAACTGGGCCTACTCTCGATCTGTAATATTGATTGTGACAACCTCTCTTCTAGAAATTCCATCCCCCTCAAGCCGCTCAGTGTGACAAGATTTTGGTAGGCCAACGATTACCACACCTTACAGGTATTCGGTACAAAATTCAATAGCTTCCTCAACAATATATTTCTCCTCAATACAACCCTCTCGTAGACTTCGGTTTTTGACATACCCTTTCAAAATTTTCATATGCCGTTCAATGGGGTACATCCATCTATAATGTACAGGACCAAATAGTATAATCTCTTTCACCAAATGAACCATCATATTGAAAAATTTCAATGGGAAGAAAATTTCCAATTCACATAATATGAAGGAAATTTCTCTTTCCATAGGTGGTAATTTTGTCGGGTCTATAACTTTGTTACATATATCTTTTAAGAAGAAACAGATCTTCGTTAATGTATGGCGGACATTCTTGGGAAAAATACAATGTAAAGCTATAGGAATTATATCTTTCATCAAGACATGGTAGTCATGTGATTTCAGACCCTGTAATTATAAATCGCTCATTGACACAATGTTTTTGATATTTTATGAATACCCCTCTAGAACATTTACATCATTCAAGAAGTTGCAAAACTGATATCTCTCCTACTTGGAAAGAGTGTAATCAGTAAGAGGAAGAAATGTTCATTTTTCACCCTTCACCGGTGCCAACTCCTCTCGTATTTCCATCTCAACCATGTCCAATCTAGCCTTAATTCGATCCTTTGTTTTGTTGGGTGCATTTAGCAACGTGTCGATGGCACTATCACATACATTTTTTTCAACATACATAACATCAAGAAAATGTCTGACATACAGACAATTCCAGTATAGTAATTCAAAAAAAACTGATCTCCTTTTCCAACTAGTTTTTGTAAGGTTTTTCCAAAATGGTTTACCAAAAGTAGTGTCCAAATATTTTAATTTCTCAAACAATTTGTCACCTGTTAGTGGAGACGGTGTTGTACACTCTTCTGAACTTCCGTCGAATGATATCGTCCAAGATCGGTACTTATGTCGTCATGGTAGAAATCTACAATGTCTTAGAAACACGGTTTTTTATGAATGTTTCAACCTAATTGAGTGTGTACCTTATTCACAAATGGGACACCCTTGAGTTCCTTTAATGATATATCCTGACAAATTTCCATAAGTAAGAAAGTCATTTATCATCCCGTACAATATGGCTTTCAAAGTGAAATATTCATTTTTGTAATCATCATACAACATAACACCTGAATCCCACAATATTTTCAAATCCTCAATCAATGGTTCCAAATAAAAATCAATATCATTACCGGGTTGTTTTGGTCCTGATATAAGCATAGATAACATGATTTATTTTTGTTTCATGCATAACCATAGTGGTAAGTTATAGTTTACCACCATAATTGGTCATGTACTATGACTGATGCTTTGAAAACCAAAAGGATTCACCCCATCTGTAGATAATGCTAGATGAAGGTTTCTCAGCTCGTTCCCAAATTTAAGATACTCATGATCAATTCTCTTCCACTAAGGAAAGTCTTCCAGGTGACATAGTTTCCCATATTTAATTCTTGTATCTGCATGCCATGTAAATTTTCCTACAATCTCCTCACTTCTATATAGGCTCCTAAACCTTGGAATGATTGGAAAGTACCATACAACTTTCATAGGACTAGAATCATATTTCTTGAATCGAGAAGCACCACACTTTGGGCATTCTTTAAGTGATTTGTGGTCCTTGCGAAACAATATAAAGTCATTCGAGAAGGCATGTATTCTTTCATAGATTATACCCATCGATCATAGCATTCGTTTGGTATCGTATATTCATCTTGGGAGTTCATTATCTTTTGAGAGCATGTCATTCTAGAGAGCAAGTAGTTTCTTAAAACTGGCGTCACTACACCCATTGCCTTCTTTCAAATTATACAACTATAATATAGCTGACAATGCTGTATATTTTGTGCAACCAGCATAAAATGTCATTTTTTCACAACTCTTTAACTTCTCAAACAATTTTGGGCAATCACGATGTTCATCATCAATTGTACTTGTCATTTCCTCAATATGATCTTTATCATCATTCACATCTGTAATCACACCCTCCATACGATCGTATTCACTATTCATGCTTGTAATCATATCATATTATCTATAAAATGTTGTGTTATTTGAGCCACTACCTACATTTGTTGTTTCCCTGTGTTTATTCCAACATGTATAACTTCAATCTATTCTGTGACAGATCAGGTGTTCTTCCAACTCCTCTGGACTAATCTGTCTTGAATAAAAATAGCGTAAACACAGACAAAGGATTTGGGAAGGGTCACATGCATGATCTTCTGCAAACTTGATAAAAATTTTCACGCCATCTTCATACTCTTTTGTCAACCGATTGGCATTCATCCATTCTTTATTCATATTCATCATCTTTATGGGATCGATCATGATCTTGCCTAAAGAAACTGGAATAAATGAGTAGGGATATTCTACTAACTCTGATCAAAACCATGTACCTGATCTCTAGATAGTGTCAAACTACACCATCTCGAACAGAAGAACCCACATGAGAAGCTTGACTCAAAAAAGAAACACTAGGCCTTAACCCTATCCACCATGTAACTTTGTTCAACCTGAAAAGAAGATATAACATCTACACGTACACCAAGGTGAATGTGCAGGAGTGACAAATAATATCAGCTGTCCACCCCAATGATGAACCAAAAAAGTATGCTGCTATAAGTGTATGAAAAAAATGAGGTACTCATCCTAGCTAAGACACAACTAAAAAGATAAGTAAAACCAAAACATGAAACCAAAGTCGAACCCTGGGTCTGTAATCACATTCAATGGGTAAGTGCCACCATGGATGTCTATATCTATATACGTATACATTTATTGTCCCATGCCTATATATATACATAAATATGAATATTTAGGAGTTAGTGAATGAAATAACATAAAAAAACAATAGTTGATCCCTGAGTCTGTAATCCGGATCTCCTGGATATCCTGTATGAGGGTACTGAGCTGGGTTTCAAACCACTCAAGTTGTGTACCAATAAGTTGATCCCTAGGTATGTAATCCCAATAGACATGTACCTAATTTTTCTAATGTTAGAAAATATCTTTGAGAAAGCTACATCACCACTCGGGGATACTCATCCTACATCTAGGTTCACCCATACTCACGTCCAATCACTGTAAAGAAAGATTCTAAGGAAGTATATCAATATATCCTACAAATGGTCACTGAAATATATTCCATACTCCTCACACCATGTAAACCCATTCTAATGTCTAAGCCCTAGGTCCCATTCTGTAGGCGGTCATGAAATTCAGAACTTGGATAAACCCTAAGGGTCCAACCCATAGGCGATCTGTAAGAAGAACTCACTGGTGACATGTCGTACTCACCCCTAGAGTTCTATAATAAGGAAGATCATAATCATCCCTTCATCTAGAATATCATAATCATTATAGGTATCCAATGATGTGATACACCATGAACTACACAACAGTCATGTAACAAGTCAGGGAGAGCATAATCATCCATATCCCTCGAGAGAGCGTAATCGTCCAAGAGTATTATTATCTTGAGGAGTGCATAATAATCCCCATAACATATCAACATAGGGGAGAGTATTCATACTAATTACATATCAACAGAGAATAGATTAATTATCCTCATCACTCATGACATTGTAATCATCCATGAGTATCATTACTAGGGATGCATGCCCATATATCATAGAATAAGGCTCAATAGTCTGATACTGAGAAACACCTATGGACATCCCAATAATATACTAATCAAATATAAAATCTTAATATCCAGATATTAGGTAGTACCTATACATGTACTAGTAAATAATAAAATAACAGGGCTCAAAATATGGATCCCAAGGGAGAATGTATGGGGATCCCAACAAGCATGGAGGGTCCTAGGAAGAGCATATGGGCATACAAAAACAATGAAAGATGCCTTATGTTAGGCTCAATATCCACGAAATAGGAAGAACCTCTTGTAAAATCTATCCATCAGCAATAGGTATGTAAAAGATATAAACAAAAGAGTGAGGGTGGATGAATGCACAAACCCAACAACACTACCACATTCCCATGGGCTTACATGTTTGGCACATGTTCTAAGGTGACATCCAGTACCATCTATACCCAAAACCAATGTAATAACTTATGGTTGGGCACACAACGGGGAACCCACTAGGTCCCAGAAGCTAAAAACTAGCAGGAATCCTACTTAGGATCCTCAGGTATACATAGGTAGGGAATTAATCCTACATGGTATCCTCTAATGGTATGAAAATGGTGGCATCCTACAAGGGATCCTCATAATGGTACATAAGAAATGATGTCCTACATAGGACCCTTGAGACTGTGTAAAAAGTAGAGGCATACTATATGGGATCCTTGGAATGGTACAAAGGTATATGAATCCTACAAAGAAATCCCTAGATCATATCACAACCAAAGGCACCCCTTAGGGGATCCTCGATAAACAGACAGTTGATAGATCCTTCTTACATGGGATCCTCTAGGTTGAAATAGAAATCGTGGAATCCTACAAGGGATCCTTGATAACAACTGGTCTCACAACCTCATAGTTCATAAGGAAACATTTCACAATGGGGAATTTGTCAAGTAAAATATTCAATGGCATAGATTAAGAGAGATAGTTCATGGCTCATCTTAGAATAGTTCTCACTCTTAGTATACACTAAATTCAACTATTTAACGAAGAACTTCCCCATTAAGAAAAGCATGAAATACCACCATGGATTCCTAAAAACACTACAAGGGTTTCACCATCACAATATATGTGAAAACATACTCGTAAAGTACTACTCATGGGTCCAATTATGACTCCTAGTTGAAAATATATGAAAAACAAAAAAAAGGTCACCTTGGGGTAGTACATGGCAAGTCCTCATGGTTACATGATGTGTACTCCAAAATCCTTACATGGGTGTGTAATCCCACCATCCTGGGCTTGTAAATACCCCATCTACATAGTGTGTAAGGTGGTTACATGGAGTGTACCTGATATGGGGTACAATCACATGTCCCTCAACTAGTCTGTCCACATACATGGCTAGGTCGTGTACTTGTACACAGTGTGCTACACACATGCGGTCTGGTCGTGTACTCTACGTGGCCACATACCCCTACACAAGTAGCTAGTCTGGGTACTTGGCTACATGACTGAGACTTAACACACAATTTATACACCCCATTACAAGGCATTTACTTCAAAATATATATCTTCCCCAAATTGGAGGAACACACAATAGGTCAACCTAAACCACACATTGTTTAGCCAAGTTTTCCCAAATAGAAAACCATTGGATCACCTAAAACCCCCCTTTTCACCCCAAAATCATCAAATTCGGCCTCAAGGGGATGTAAGAAAGTATAATAGTGGATTAAATATAGAAAATTTATGTTTTTATATAGTGAAAAATTAAAAATAACTACCTTTGGGAGGAAACCACTAAATCTTCTCTTAAATCGGTGGTCTATGGTTGTCGCACGTCGATCAAGTGCATCAAGAGATCCACAATGGTACCTTATTCCCTCTCTATATTTATCTATCCCTATACCTTTTCTCTATTAGGGATCTCAATGGTGGAATTAATATGGAATATTCTAGAATCCAGTGGAGGAAAAGGAGAAGAAAGAAAATAAAACAAAGAAAAAATAAAAAGAAAAAAAAGAAAAGGGGGGCTCCAGCCGGCCCCAGTGCCCAACTCAATTTTATGAATCTTCTAGGTAAAAATCCATATTCGTGACTCAACTGAGCGGATAAAATCTCCATTTGACACTCCATTAAAAAGATATGACCGAACTAACATTCATGAATAAATTAATATTTAATTTATTTAATATTAAATACTAATTATTCTGCTAAAATTTGAAATGCTCGAATTTCCACCAAACACCTACCCTAGGGTAAACACCATATTACGAGGCCAACAGAATGGTGAAAATAACTTTTTGAGATCATATTCTAGGGTAAAATAATCATTTTACCTCCTTAGAATCATCTGAAAAAAATTAAAATTTCTGCTCAAAACTATATTCTGCAAAAACATGGGTCCTTACAATATACCCACCATAAACCTTATCATCCCTTATAAGCCTAGTAAAAAGACAAACAACCTTTCTCTCAACTCAGGAATTTTCAAAAAACGTAATATGGACTGTCCAATGACCATCCTTATTGTATCAGCAAGAGTCTCCTACATGGAAGGCATTTAACTATGACCAATCTGGTACTCCCTGCCCTAGGAATGCCCTTATTGTTATATTAAATTGAAACTATATCCCAACATCCCATGATAAATGTCAAAGATCAACTGAAAACTATATTATCCACCATCAAACATCCAATGGTGTACTCTCCACCGTACGACTTACCTTACACCTCTCTTTGAGTGAAACCTTATCAGGTTTCCTCATCTAGCTAGGAAAACATTTCAAAAGAAAAATGATCCCATAGTAGGGATGATTCTATATCATCATACTCAAGATGATATCAAGATATAGTATAATCATATCAAATAATAGTACACTATGATTTTAAAAAAGGGTATGTACATCTCCTTCTAAGCCACACCCACATCCTGTCAAAACATAACTAGGGTTTTTCCATGGGTCAAACATATTATAGTACCCCATTCATTCTCAATATCACCTCTATCATATAAGGAAATTAATCTACTAACCACATTTATCATGAAAACAAGACCATGACAAGTCCAAAAACTATTAGTCCCTAGATCCCACCCATCCACTCACTGATTTAAATTCAAATAATAGCACCCACAACCAACGTGTACCTTTTTCACCCAACTAATACTCTAGTGATTAATCCACAACTAGGATAAGATAATTGTGCTACATAGCACATCGGTTTCATTAAGTGAGAAGCTCCCTTAGAAATCCTATTCAAAATCATGCACCTCACCTATTCCATGATTTTTCTATGACCGCCTATCACCCGGTGTTGTTCTACTCAAGATTTTCTAACCACACTTTGACTACATTAGCAATAGAGAAATCACTGGTGGATCAGGAAAGAAATCTAAATAGTGCTTCTTATCAAAGCCAGTCTTGATATTAGAGAACCTTACTTTCTTATCAAAATCTAAAGGCATCAACTGTCCTATAATAAAAAACATGATCACCTACCGTGGCTTGACCTCAAAAATAGCGTACAAAAAGTCTCCATACCTAAAATGTAATTTGACAACACAAGAAAACCTATCATGCAGGTTTCCCTTGAACAAAATAGATTTTGAAAAACAAGGGTATGTTTAAGAATATGGTCCTCTAGGTATCCCACCTATACCTACAGAACAAGTTTCACAACTAGGTCGCAAGGTCTAACCACCTTTCCCAATAGATCATACCTCTCTAAATAATGTAATGATCATAGTGACCTATGAGGGTAAAAACAAGGATCTTGGCTTAAAAGGTCCTAATACTCATAAAGAATTATCATATTACAATTCTACATAGAGGCCATGATACCAAAGAAGGAGGGAAATTGAATTAAAACTCTTTGGGAATCCACATACGGTAATACACCATCAAGGTCCAGTTCATGAGATAAGTCCTGGGACCTATCAGCATCATAATCAGCGATATGACTAGGTAACCATGACCTAAGAAATAATGCCCTATAAGGGGTACAACAGAAAGTAATAACATGCCATATTGACCAACTAGGGTCACTGCACCTCTAATGCATAAGGACTGAGCCATCAGCCCCAAAACCAATTCTTTAAGGTAGACCCTCATAACATTCCATTAGGACAAAATATATATAGTTATGTAGGAACAATTGAAAAGTTCTCAATCATTATTAAAAAAACACACACTAGAGGGCCTATATGTTGTGAATCCTATATGCCAAATATGATTCATGAGACCCACTTACCTTTTCTGGCCAAGAGTAAAAATCTTACACTTTCCTCTTTCCACAGACAAGATCCAGAGATCTATAGTAAATCATAACATCCACACAACATGTGTTTCGTTTGTGGAAAAAATCATATCCATCTATAACACCACAGAATAGAATAAAAATCCCATACCCTATAAACTAGGACTTCCTACCTGAATAAGTGTTCTCGAGGCACGAATCTGATATTCATCACATGTTCCAAAACATTTGTAATACCCCTTTCTACCATATCTCAAATAATAAAGACCCAGAAAATAATATATTTGATACCACTTTGTTACATCATTACCAGGAAGCCACTAAATCAGATCTCTGGTCTGGTGGGTGACAAGGCCTCAAGTGTTCCTACTCATATGCAAGAGTCTATCGACTAGAAGTGAGAGCCATGGGTATGAAAGTGGGGAGACTATTCCCTCATATTAGAGTAAAAAACAATGAAAATATCTAATTATCATACAAAATAGTAAATAAAAATTTTTTAGAAGTGGTAAATAAAATTAAATAGAACATATTATAATAATAAATGAAAATTCTATAAAATATCAAATAGATTATCCATAAAATACAACACAGGTCACCAACTGGGCTAACCATATAGAAACATGAGTAAAAAATAAACTTAAATATAATTACAATGATTTACTACTAAATCTGATCCAAACCATGTACCCAGTCTCGTGACACTGTCAATATTTACAAGCATAAATAGAACAACCCACATGAGCATCACCTTTGGAACCAGAAACATTGGGCCTCGGACCTATCCACCATGAAACTGTGCTCAACCTAAAAAGCAGACCTAAGGTCTACATTTACACCTTGGTTCTGATGAAGGGTGAAAACTATTCCTATCAAGCCACCCTGATGATGAACCAAGAAGGTATGCTACTATAAGTGTATGAAAAAGTGGGGTGCTTATCCTAGGTGGTACACAACTAAAAATATAGTTAAAACCAAAATGTAAAACCATAGTCAAACCCTAGGTCCATAATCTTGGTTAATTGGGAAAGTTCCACCATGGATGTACATATCTATATATGTATACATATATTGTCTAGTACCTATAAATATATACATAAATATGAATATTCATCAGTAAGTGAATAAAATAACATAAAAATCCACAGTCGATCCTTGGGTCTGTAATCCCAATCGCCTATACATCCTGGGAAAGGGAACTAAGTTGGATGTCATACCAATCTAGTTGTGTATAATTATGTAAATTTTTTGGTTCTTAATACCAATATATATGTACCAACTTTATCTAATGCTGAAAAATATCCTTGAGCAAGCTATGTAACCACAGGGGGATACTCATCCTACACCCGAGATCACCCGCACTTGCCTCCAATCACTATAAAGAAGGATTATAGGAAAGTACATATGGACATCATGAAAATATTCACTGATCCCAATTCCACACTTCTCATTCCATGTAAATCTATCCCAATTTAAGAACCACATTTCTTGGTCTATAAGTATTCATGAAATTTGGAACTCGGATGAACCCCATCGATCTGACCCTAAGGTGATCAGTAAGGAGAACTCATTGTTGTGATTCCATACTCACCCCTAAAGTTCTCCGATAAGGGAGAGTCTAAAAATTCATACATCAAGAAGATAGTAATCATTCATAGTATCTAATAATGGGAGACATCATGCACCACACCATAGTAATGTAACAAGTCAGGGAAAACATAATCATCTTTATCTATCAGGAGAGCATAATCATCCACGAGTATAATCAGATTGAGGATAGTGTAATCACCCTCATCACATATCAATAGAGAATATTGTGACAATACTCATCACATATCAACATAAGAGTATTTAATCATCCTCATCACTCTGGAGAGCGGAATCATCCACAAGTATCATTACTAGGGATGGATTCATGTATATCATAATAGAAGGCACAATATACAGTTACCAGGAAACATCTCTTGACATGTATATAATATAACAATCAAATATACAGTCTCAACAGCTAGATCCTATGTAGTGCCTATGGGTATACCAGAAAACATATGAAATAACATGGATCAGAAGTTGGATCCCAGGGAAGCACATCTAGGAATCCCAAAAAATCAGGATAGATCCCGGGAAGAACATCCAGGCATCCTATAAGAAATAAAAACACATCACGTCAGGATCAATAGCCACCAACCAAGAAGAACCTCTAGTAACATCATTACATATACAATAAACATGTTAAAGATATAAACAAAATAGTGAGGGTGGCTGAATTCCTTAACCCCATACTACTTCCACAGCCCCAAGGGCTTACAAGTTCAGTATGGGTTATAAGGTGACACTCACTACCATATTTACCCAAAACCGATGTACTAAATTAGTGTAAGTCAAGCAATGGGGAACCCACTGTGTCCATCAAATCCAAACATTGAGATTCATTCTACTTATTAACCTCTGGTATACATAGGTGAGGCATGAATCATACACGATATCCTCTAACGATAATAAAATAGAGGCATCCAATAAGGGATCCCCAAAACAGTACTTAGAAAACGGCATCCTACATGGGACCCTCAAGACTGCATAAGAAGAAGATTCATCCTACATGGGATCCTCAGAATAGTATATAGTTAAAGGGATCCTACAAAGAACACCCTATATCAGCTCGTAAGAAAAGTCATTCCTTAAGGGATCCTTAGTAAATAGATAGAAGATAGAGGCATCTTACACAATATCATATAGGTTGAAATAGAAAAGGAGGAATCCTAAAAGGTATCCTTGGTGAAAAATGGTCTCATGGAATCATAGGCTTGAAGGGAACATATCACAAGTGAGGCATCCTCAAAAAAATTATACTAAGGCATAGGTCAAGAAAGATATATTATGGCTCATATCAGAACAGTTCTCACTCTCAGTATATGTTGAATTCAATTATTGGAGGAAGAACCTCTCCATTAGTAAAAGAAAAAAACACCACCTAAGAGTCCTCAAAATACCACAATGGTTTCACCAATGCAATCTAAAAGAAAATATACTCAGAACGGGAAAAAATGGGTTCAATTATGACTCCTAGGAAAAATGATATGAAAAAACCCCCAATGGGTTACAAGGGGAAATACATGGAATGTCCCCATAGGTACGTGATATGTACTCTCAAATCCCCACATGGGAATATACTCCAATAGCCTGTGCATGTAAATTCCCTAGGTACATGGAATGTTAGGTGGGTATATAGTGTGTACCTGACATGTGGTACCTACCCGTGTCCCTCAATCAGTTTTGTTGTGTGCATGGTTTGGTTGAGTACTTTCTTTGGTAGTGTACTTGTACATGACATCCTACATACATGGGGTCTGGTCATGTACTCCACATGGACATGTACCCCAACACATATAGCCAGAAAAAGTACTCGGGTCCATGTCCAAGGCCCATTACAGAGCATGTCCACCCTAGTACAAAGAATTTACTTAAAAATATCATCTTCCCCAAATGGTAAGAACACACAGTGTTTCATCCAAAACCACATGCTGTGTAACCTATTTTTCCAGAATTGAAAACCTCTGTATCGGCTGAAACCCCGGTTTTCACCCCTAAATCAACTAATCAGACCTCAAGGAGCAACCAGAATGTATAATAGTTGATTAAATCTAGAAAATGGAAAATATACATAATTATATGTTGATAAAAAATAAAAAGGACTACCTTGGGGTGAAAACTGTCAATGTTTCTCTCAAATATGTTGTCCATGATTATCGCATGTCGATCTAGCGCATTAAGAGCTTAGTAATGGTACCTACCATACTCTTTTCTCTCTATTTCTCTCTCCCTCTCCCTTTTCTATCATAGTTTGCATGAATGGGGGATCCATAGGACATGCGTGATAAGGTAGAGTAGGAAAAGTAAAATAATGAAACGAAATAAAAGAAAAAAGAACAATAAAATAAAATAAAAGGAAAGGAGGCCCCAGCCAGCCCCGACATCCAACATGAGTTTATGCCTCACCAATGAAAAACTCCCCATTCTGGACTCAACAGTGCAGATTAAATCTCAATATAATACTCCATTAAAAAGATATAACTAAACAAACCTACAAGAATAAATTAATGATTAATTTATTAAGTATTAATTATTAATTATTCCTCTAAATTTGAATGTCTTGGATTTTAACTGAACTCATTTCCTATTGTAAAAAACATATTACGGGACCAACGGAGTGGTCAGAAAAATCATTTGAGATTATATTATAGGGTAAAATTACCATTTTACACCCTCAAAAGCATCTGAAATCAAAAATTCAAATTTTTACTAAAAATGTAGTTTGGAAAAACATGTTTCCTTATAAGAAAAACCATTTACAAGATATGTTAATGCTCATCAAGATCATGGCCCATACCATGTTTTTCAAACCATCCCATGAAAATATCACCATACCACACCAGACCCTTAATAAATTTTCTGGTTTAAAAAATGGATATATATATATATATATCTATAACCTAATAGTATAAATTTTTATATTTTCTTTTTGATTATATTTATCAATTTTTAATATTTATTTTTAAATTATTAAATAATGAGTTTGATTAAAATAATATTTTGATATGATAAAACACCAATTTTATTTTTTTGAAATATATAGTGTCAATAAAGACACTATTTTCGATGAATTTAATAATATATGAAATAAATTATAGTTCAATAAAATATTATTATTACATAATATTTATTAAATATAAATTATAATATATTTTTATGAAGTATAATGTAATATTTATAGGGGTTAGAAAACTGTTATTGTTAAAAAACAATATTCTTCATGTAAAGGTGATTTTGATTTCAAGTTATATATTATAATATTTAGATAATTATTCAAATTAAATAAATATTATTTTCTAAATAATCATTTCAAAATAATCAAATGGAGAATTTGTCAAAAAAATTTAAGACAGATGGATTTTTGGTTAAAATACAGTATAAATACATGATGTGTATTATGACATCATAATGATCCAAAAGTGATGTAATATTTTCCATAAAAGTTATTTGTGACCCAAATTATGATTCCACATCAAAAAAATATTTTTAATGTTATTTTATTAATTTTACAAACCCTTAATGAATCCTCAAAAACCTATATTATATTTTATGGTTTTAAAATCAATTCTTTATATACATGATTTACATCCGCATCACCGAGGGAATTATTTTAATATGTTCAATTCTTAGACATATTAAATAATGAAAAAAACTCTTATTTGGAAAAAAAAATAAAGGAAAACCATGGTAAGATTTCTAGTTTTGATAACATCATCTTACAGAGTCAAAAATTATAGTTTGAAAATTAATAAAGAACACTCCAATCTTTTTCTATATAAACCCATCAAACCCCCATGCATATTTACTTAAGACCCTTGGTGTTTGTTATTACTCTAACTTACCCTCTCCGGATACCCCCCAAAAGTTCCCCCAAGTTCTTAATAATCTCCCACCAATCTATAAAATCATCATTTCAAGGTTAGGGATCCTCTCCTTCTTGTCATTATTCAAGAATCTTTTTTAGGTCGTGAATTTTGATTTAAAATTTCTCATGATGAGATATGTTTTTATAAATAGATATTACAATCAATATTATTTTCAAGTAATTATAGACCATTTCCATCTCATTCACACTTTCTATAAACTTTTATATACACCTGTTATGATGTCAAAATTATCCTGAGATTTTCCATGATAAACATTTATTTTTTGAATAACCATACCAATTTACCTGCAAGGGTATTCACCTAGTTAAACCTATACTTCATAGATTTTGGATTTAAATTTATGTATCCAAACACTATAATCTTGGTATTAACATTGATGAAATACATCCTTATATTGTATGATTTTTTATGGAAAGTACATGATATGAAAGTGAGGGGTCGGCCCAAAATTATATATCCCTCCAATGAATTGGGTAATGTTATTATCTAATTATATTTCATGTAGAGTTCATAGGATTTTATAATAAGCTCTATTTTATGTTTTCTTGGAGGTTATTCTTGAATTGTGTCTATGATACCATGTTTTAAGTTGTTGTCATGTTTCTATGTTTCTGTTATGTTATCATGTTATATCATGCTTCATTTTTCAAGATTACGATTCTCACCCATGTTATGTTACATTGATATTCCGCTTGTATCACATGTAGTAGTTTATCTTATTATATTCTTTTTTTTCCTTACTATGATATATAGTTCACCCCTTTCTTATGTACATCCCCATGTTATCCAATCAAGTTTGATATGAATAAAGGGAATGTAAGGGAATATTATGGAGTTTAAGTTTATATCATTGTAATTCATTATAATTTATTATTTTATATACCTAATTTACCAGATAAACTAGGATTTATGATCTTTTGGTATTGTATAATTTCTACATTTATGTAATAAAATTTGAAAATAAATGTATTGAAGATATGGTTTTTATTGACAGTATTAGTGGAATTATAGTTATTTTTTTCAATAAAGATTTGAAAACTATAGTTAAATCCTTATGAACATGGATAGACATATGAAAACATTACTAAATCTTACTAAATTATAGATTTTGTTGTTTCTAATAAAATACATCTCAGTTTGGAAACTACAATTGGATGTGGCTTGGGAAATATGGTACCTAGGTGTAATATCCTCAAAAGGGAGCATTGAGTTGTACTCGACTATCACATGGTGCTTGAAAATGATCCTTGCTACACACATGGTTTGACACCCTCAGTGGATATGATTTGATAAATTCATAAGATCCTTATGAACAATTATTAAGGGAACACAAATTCTCATAAGAGTTTATGATAGGAAATAGATCATCGATAACATATATTGAAACCAATAAAATAATGGGTTAAATAATGTATGTAATTTATGATTTATTAATTTAATGTTCACAGTTTCCCATTTATGACTTTATTTTTTTTAAAATCACCCATAATTTTCCCTTTAATTCTAGTCATTGACCAAAATAGGAGAAACCAAGTTAACAACCAATGTGATGGGCAATGTGATGACTGCCCAAATGAGATTCCAAACCTGATTGGATAAGAAATCAAAAACATTGTAAAAAAGATTCTATGTTAACTAAATTTATGATCTGAAACTTTATTTAAGAGAAATTCCCAAACCCCCCTCCCCAAGAATGATAAAGTCACAATCGATACCTTTATGCTAAAAAGTCCTCTAAATTTTAGTGGATCTTTGAATCCCTTAATCATGGAGAAATGGGTTGATTCCATTTAAAATATCTTCTTTAACCTTTAATACTATGAGGAAGAAAATTTAGTGCTCGCTTTTTATCATATGGAGGGAGAATCTGATCAAAGGTGTATGTTGGTCAAAAATAAAAATCCCAAGGAGGTGATTGAAGTGATGGAGTGGAAAGAATTCAAAAAGAATTTTTTCTGAAAAATATTTTCCCCACACTCTCTGAATTAAATTATAGATGAATTTTCATAGACTCAACAAAAGGATGATCAATACATAAAGGTGTATGATGAAAACATAAAAATAATTTCATAATACACATCCATATTTTTCATTAATATCAAATGTAAAATCGACAGCTTATTTGGTGGGTTAAAGTTTATTATACAAAAATCCATATCAATTTTGGACTTTGAAAGCTATGAGGAAATTGTTTTATATGACCTCATAGTTGAGATGGAGATCAGTGATATAAGATCCCGGTTTTTGGAAGGATATGTTTTTGTTGTGTTTTGGTCGGATCCCTTGTTTCGCACTTCAAGGGATGTCTTCTGAAGGTATGATTGGTCTTGGGAGTGTTTTGGGGGCTCCGAGCATGAAAGAAAGGAAAGCTGGGTAAGACAAACCTGGTCGCACGGCTTGCGCACGACCAGGGAAATTCGTCCGGCCTGTCCAGGTAAACCGTGAAACCCTCCTCCTCCAGATAGTAGCATTCACACAGTTTGTGCACGGTTTTTCAAGTCGTACGGCCAAACCGTGCGACCTCTTATAGTTGGAAAATATTACAAAATTTCCACCCCGAGATTTTAATAACCCACTCAGAATTTCCCCTCCTTTCCTCCCTCTTCACACTAGGAATTAACCAAATCTCCCAAGAGCTCCAAGAGGTCAATCTCCCGTGTTTTTAAGGCATTTTTTGGTGTCGTTGGATGCGAAGTGAAGCTCCGGGTAAGGATAATCCCATCCTTGCTTCTCTTTTTGGTTTAGGGTTTGTATCTTCTCTCCCTCTTGTTCTGAAGCCCTAAAACCCTGTCTATTGGGTGAGTTCAAGGTTGAAACTCCAACGGCTGGTCGGATTGAGGTTTAAGGACTCGATTGCGTGTGCGTTCAAATAAGGTTTCGAGGTAGGTGGTCTAAAAACGTTATCCCATAGTTTTATGGTGGATTTATGCATGTGTGGCTTTGATCATGGTTTCCTTTTGATAAACATTGATTAACTTGGATGCATTTGGTTTAAAGGATGCTTAAAATGGTAAATGGGAACTTTCGCGATCAATATGGGATGCGTTGAGAATGAATTGACCTAATCGAGGCCATCCAAGGGGTGTGCCGGCTTTTCCCGGGCTTAGGGATTGTTATTAAAAAAGTGAACTTGTTGTAATAAATGGTAGATCCCTTGACGAATATGTTGGTATGATTGGTTGATCTTGGAATATAATTTAGTTGATGCACCTAGAATTGGAAACAACCAAAAGGTTATTTGGAATGGGTTGAATGGTTGATTCATGGAAATGATGAACGTGTGAAATGGGTTAATGTGTAAACTGATTAAATACCATAATGGGATATATTATGGGTTTAGTGTTGAATTCTTATTGAGATAGGCATAACACATGGGAATTGGGTGAATGGTTGAATGATTTGAAATGGTAATGTGTTAATGGGTTAAGGCATAATGTGAATTCGCGTGTGGTTTGTGTGAACGGTGATTGTCAAAGGGAAATGGTTTGGTGGGTTGATGGTTACTTATATATATAAGCATGTGCATGTGGCTTGGTATAGTGGGGTATGACTTGAGGATCTATGCCGATGAGTCAAGTGAAGTCTGATGCTCCGAAATCCACCCTAAATGCACGGGTTAGGAATGGGGACTGATGATCTATTCTCCTAACAGTTGCATCTACCTGGACTGAGGCTTCGAGGTGAAGATATGGTTTCTATTAGGGGGTTAATACTAGTGAGAGAGGATAATGATGTGTTTACCCTATTTCTTGTGATTTTTGTCCTTAGACCTATGTAACATAATGTATGTGATTAACCCATGGAAATTTGATGAAATGGTAAGTGATGATAGTTGGTGTGAAATGAATGGTAATGGAAGTGGCAATGGATTTGGCTCCAAACTGGTTAATTGAACCTTAAATAATTACTTGGAAATTATTATTCATATTCCATTGGCGTGCACTACCTATTAATATTGGATATTTTATAGACACCATTGGTGGTGGCCTACTGAGTTGTACTCACACCCTGCTCGGGCCGCCATTGGGTACCCGAGCAGACATCATGTTTACAGGTCAAGAGAAGGGCAATGGTCCTTTCTAGATCGTTTAGTGGACATGGGTAGCACTTGGTAGAGGATCTGAACTAGGAGTCGAAACCATTTTGGGGATTTTGGTCATTGTCTTTATTTTGGGCTTTTGTTCACTTTTTCACTTGTGGTGGGACATGGAATATTTATTGTTGGAAATGGTTATTATACATGTTCCTTGTTTATTGATTATCGTTTCCTCTATTGGTTTATTTCTATAGGGTATTACTCTGATAAAAATGGGGTATAGTCTCCCCACTTGACCACATAGACCCTCACTGCTAGTCGGCTGCCTTTGGCGTACGATGAGGCGCGCTTAAGGTTATGTAACTACCTGGCTTGGAGCACCGATTTAGTGGTTTTCGGGTCGAGGACGTTACAATGTGGTATCAGAGGAGTTCTTTCTTCTCCTTCTCTGAGGTCGTGTTATTTGGGATAGGTTTCCAAGGGTTAAGATGTGTCAGTCCTTGGTAAATGTGCTCATGCTTGGGAGTAGCTAACCCATGTACGAGGGAAAACCCAAGTCACCCTGGGTGGGAAATGTTGTTCTTAGTTGTGTGTTGTTACAGTTGATGATATTTCATCATTGGATGATGCACATGTGTTTTGATGTGGTTGTTTTATGATATTTGTCTCGTGGCCTTAACAACACGAGGATTTTCATTCATGCATCATTGTAGGAACCTAGGGAGATAGGTGACATGCATTGTGTTATGCACACACACAGGGTGGGTGTGTGAGGCAGGAAAGTAGGGTGACTCCTGCATTTCATGAAACCAAGAAATAATGTGAAGAATGAAATAAAACAAGTGGGTAAATGGTTTTTAATGATATATAAGGGGTTGAAATGAAGTGGAAAATGTTTTTGTAAAATATTGTGTGACTTTGGTGGTAGTGGATGGTTTCTTACCCCATATGGACCATGGACCATAGTAGGGATGGTCAGCGCGGTGAATTTGAGGTGTTAATGTCATTGAATTAGTATTTGAAAATGGGTTATTGTATCTAGTACGATCTTTTGATGATTTCGTGAAAGTTTTATGGTATGTGTGTTAAATCTCGTCTTTGGAAATGTAGAGAGATTCCACCACGACATCGGTTACCAGTTGGGCGACGGGAGGATGTTGCTGAGAACACTCCTCTGGTGGAAGAGCACAAAAAATTGGTGACCAAGGAAGGTATAGAAGACCGGTTCCAGGAGAACATGGCTCACCTTTTGTAGATGATGGATCTGGACTTGGGGTGGGTTGCACCAAGTATGTTTGAGCTGACCAGGGAGTTCTAGCTGCAGCACCCTCCAACTTTCACATGAGACGGTGGGCCAAAGGCAGCAGAGTTCTAGTTAGAGTCTGTCCATAGGATACTGGATCATCTAGAGCCCCTTGATGAAAAGTGAGTAAAGTTGGTCGTTTATATATTGTGGGGCCAGGAAAGGCGTTGGTGGGACATTCAGACTCAGACCGAGCAGGCTGAGGGGATGTCGTGGAAGGTTTTCCATGAGAAGTTTCTAGATCATTTCTACCCAGAGACTTTGAGGCAGGAGCGGGCTACAGATTTTATGAGCCTGACACAAGGATCACTATTGGTGTTGGACTATTCTAGTCACTTCATGGATTTGAGATGCTTTTTCCCAATGTTAGTAGGGGATGTGGCAGTGGTAGAAAATCATTTCCAGGATGGGTTGTGACATGAGATCAAGTCTCAAGTAAATATCTTCCACTTGAATTGGTTTACAGAGGTGATGGATCAGACACTCATCTCTTATGGGAACCTGAAGGGAGATTCAGGTGGTGGGCTTGTCGTGCCAGTTGGGCGGACAAGTGGTGCATCTTCCGATGGTCGGAAGCACCGTTTGGAAAGTTTCCAGCAAGTTGGTCAGAAGAGAGGTTCAATCTCTCAGAGTGGGAACTAGTTGTTCTGTTATCAATGCGGTAGGCCGCGGCAAGTGCGTGGTCAGTTTGCTCTACCTCTAGTTGAGTGTCGTTTGTGCGGCAGGATACGGCATGTGCAGAGGTTCTGCAGGAACCCTCAGTAAATGGGTGAGCATGATGATGAAAAGAAGGTATTAGGTACGGGAAGGGGATCAGTTTCCCTGTATCAAGCAAGAAGTTGGAGCTCCATGGGCTGTACTGGAAGGGGCGGTGGATGTGGAACTCCAGGGAAAGATATCTCACACCAACAGGGTAGTGCAGCGCTGGGTGCTCTGGCTGGAGCCCAGGGTAAAGGGGTAGGTCAGCTTCAGGCAGTTTAGTTTGCGCCAGGTGATGGAAAGGCCGGACCATCAACTATTTGAGGTAAAATCCTTGTTTCTTCTACGTTTTCTAGTGCACAGTTTTCCATAGGTTCCACACACTCTTTTGTTTCTACTCAACTTGAGGTTGTGCTGAGTTTACCTATGGAGGGGGTGTGTGGAGTTATGTCAATTGACACCCTGTTGGGGGTGCAGGTTGAGGATATCAAGTAGTGCAATGGATTTGCCTTGGACGTTGGTGGGTATCATTTTCTATGTGACTTTTTCATTCTTGAGATGTCAGGGTTTGACATAATCTTGGTAATGGATTGGTTGGTGTTGTTTCGGGTGCACATATACTGTTATCGTCACAAAGTATCCTTCAGGTCGCTTGAGGGTGATGCTTATGTCCACCGTGGAGAATGGGATGTTCGAACAGGGCGTGCGGGGCCATTTTGTCAATAGATGAGTGGAATAACAGCTCAGGTGGCATGTCTCATTCTTGATGATGATGAGGGAGGGGAACAATATAATTTTCCTCCCGTGTTGGATGGGTTTCAGGATGTGTTTCCTGAGGATTTCTCGGTGTTACCACCCAAGAGGGATGTCGAGCTCACGATTGAGTTGCTACTGGGAGCAGAGCCAGTATCTATTTCTCTATACCGAATGACACTATCAGAAATCTTGGAACTGAAGGTTCATCTTGAGGAGTTGGAGCGTAAGGGGTTTATCCTTCCTAGTACGTCTCCTTGGAGATCTCTCGTGATTTTTGCAAAGAAGGTTGATTGGTTGTTGAGGCTGTGTGTTGACTATCAAAAGTTGAATCAGATGATAGGGAAATATAAGTACCCTCTTCCTAGAATTTATGACTTATTGGATCAGTTGAGGGGTGCATCAGTGTTTTCTAAGATTGATCTGTGGTCAGGTTATCACCAGATGAGGGTGAGGTTTTCTGACGTACCGTTGTCAGCCTTCCGGAGTCGGTACGGGTTTTTTGAGTTTGGGGTAATGCCTTTCAGCTTGACCAATGCACCGGTGGTGTTTATGGATTTGATGAACCGAATATTTCATCCCTATCTAGATCAGTTTGTAATTGTCTTTCTTTAAGATATCTTAGTGTACTAAAAAACTCATGATGATCATGCCTGACATCTTGACTTCATCTTGGGTACTCTTAGAGAGAATCAACTATACACCAAGGTATCAAAGTGTAAATTCTGGATATGTGAGGTGCATTTTCTGGGTCACATCATCTCAGAGGTAGGTGTGTCAGTGTATCCAAAGAAAGTGAAGGTAGTTGTGTCTTGGGAGAATCTTAAGAGTGTTTCTGATGTTCGATGTTTTTTGGGTTTGGACGGGTATTACCAAAGGTTCATTCAGGATTTCTTCCACTTGGTAACACCACTCTTGGGATTGACCAAGAAAGGAATCAGGTTCTAGTGCTCTGAGGCTTTTGAGAACACCTTCCAAGAATTGAATAAGTGGTTGACGACCGAACCTATCTTGATCTTACCTGATCCAGGAAAGAAGTACATTGTGTTTTGTGATTCATCCGGAGTTAGAAATGGGGATTTGTTGATGCAGGATGAGAGGTTTTGGATTATGGGTCAAGGCAGCTGATACCCCATGAGCGGAACTATCCCACTAATGACTAGGAGTTGGCTGCAGTGGTGTACGCCTTGAGGTGATGGAGGCACTATCTGTTGGGAGAACGGTTTACTATGTTTATCGACTATAAGAGTTTAAACTATATCTTCTCGCATCAGGATCTGAACCTTTAGCAGCGAAGATGGGTTGAATATCTCTATTATTTTGATTTTGAGTTAGTGTACACTCCAGGAAAGGGAAATATTATTACTGATGCTCTGAGTAGGAAGGTTCAGAATCAGGTTGTTTAGGAGACCAGCACCGAATGGGAGGTGATGGATTTGATTGCAGAGATGCACCTAGAGGTGTTGGATGAGAGTGGTCAGGTCACTCTTTCTTCCTTAAAGATGGATTCAATGCTTTTAAGTTGAGTTAAGGATGGTCAGCTTGATGATCTTGAGTGTTTGATCATGATGGAAAATATTAAAGGTGGGGATCTACCTTCTGGTTGGTCCATCGGCGTGGAAGGTGTTGTTCGTGTTCGTGATCGTGTGGTTGTTCCAAAGTCTGTTCTGGAAGAGTTGATGTGTGAGTTCCATACATCAAATTGGGCAGTGTATCCTGGTTTGACCAAGCTGTTTCGTGATCTCCAATAGCGGTTTTGGTGGCCTAGAATGAAGAAAGATGTTGCTGGCTTTGTGGCATGGTTCCTTACCTGTAAGTAGTTGAAGGACAAGCATCAACACCCAGGTGGTTTGTTGCATCCATTGCCCATTCTGGGATGGAAGTGGGACAATATAACAATGGATTTTGTTGTGGGTCTTCTGAGGACGCCGTGGAATAATGATGCAATTTCAGTGGTGGTGGATCGATTGACAAAAGTGGCTCATTTATTACCGATTCAGGAGACCGTTATAGTCGACCAGTTGGGTGATTTGTATGTTTGAGAAATAGTGTGGTTTCATGGTGTTCCGCAGACCATTGTTTCGGATCGAGATCCACGTTTCACATCACGTTTCTAGAAAGGGTTGTAGAAGGTTCCTGGTATTCATGTGTTTTTGAGTACAGCTTTCCACCCACAGATGGATGGGCAATCGTAGCGTACGATCCAAGTGTTGGAAGACATGTTAAGATCTTGTGACATGGACTTTGGTGGTTCTTGGGAGAGGCACCTATCATTATTTGAGTTTTCCTACAACAACAGTTTTCTGGCTACAATTCAGATGGCACTGATTGAGGCACTCTATGGGAGGCCATGTAAATCTCCATTGTGTTGGCTAGAGGCCGGTGAATCTGAGTTGTTGGGGCCATGTCTCGTGAAGAAGACTTCAAAGAGAGTTAAGTTGATCAGAAAGAGGATTTCTACGGCTCAGAGTAGGTAGAATTTTTATGAAGATCAGAGGGGTAGACCTCTTGAGTTTGCGATGGGTGATAATGTGTTCCTTCGGGTGTCTCCAATGCTGGGTCACTGTCAGATTCGAAAGTAGGGTAAGTTGGTGCCCAGGTATGTGGGACCTTTTGAGATTATGGAGAGGATCAGACCAGTGGCTTACCGATTGGATCTTCCATAGTGGTATGGTGGGATACATGATGTGTTTCATGTGTCACAGCTTTGACAGTATCACCCTGACCCATCTCACGTGGCTGATGTTGAGGATTTGGAGCTTGAGGCTGATGTGTCCCTTGAAGAGCATCCAGTTCTTGTGGTAGATCGTAGTTAAAAGGTATTGCGAGGCAAGGTTGTGCCATTAGTGCAAGTACTATGGCAGCATGAGAAAGTTCAGGAAGAAAATTGGGAGTGGGAATCAGATATACGGGATCAGTGGCCCGAAATCTTCTCTTCGGTGGATCAATGAGGCTTGGAAGCTCGACTCGAGGATGAGACGTTATAAGGTGGGGAGGTTGTAAGATCCTAATTTTTGGAAGGGTATGTTTTCATTATGTTTTGGTTGAATCCCTTATTTCGGGCTTCAAGGGATTTCTTCTGAATGTATGAGAGGTCGTAGGGGTGTTTCGGGGGCTCGGGGCACGAAAGAAAGGAAAGCTGGGCAAGACAAGCCTGGTCGCATGGCCAGGGATAACCCTGCGGCCTGCCCAAGTAAACTGTGCAACCCTCCTCCTCTAGACAGTAGCATGTGCACGGTTTGCGCGCGGTTTGTCAAACCGTGCGGCCAAACCATGCAACCTCTTAATGTTGGGAAAAATTACAAAATTACCACCCAAGGATTTTGAAAACCCACTCGAGATTTCCTCTCCTTTCCGCCCTCTTCACCCAAGGAATGAAACAAATCTCCCAAGAGCTCCAAGAGGTTGATCTCCCTCATTTCTAAGGCCTTTTTGGTGCCATTGGATGCAGATCAAAGCTCCGGGTAAGGCTAATCCCATCCTTGCTTATCTTTTTGGGTTAGGGTTTGTATCTTCTCTCCCTTTTGTTCTGAAGCCCTAACTCCCTATCTTTTGGGTGATTTCTAGGTTGAAGCTCTAAAGTCTGGTCAGATTGAGGTCTAAGGACTCTATTGAGTGTGCATTCAACTACGTTTTCGATGTAGGTGTTCTACAAACGTTATCCCATAGTTTTATAGTGGATTTATGCATGTGTGGATTTTCTCACAGTTTCCTTTTGATGAGATTTGATTAACCTGGATGTGTTTGGTATAAAGGATGCTTAAAAATGGTAAATGGGAACTCTCGCGATCCCCATAGGATGCGTTGAGAATGACTTGACCTAATTGGGTCCATCCCTGGGGTGTCCTGACATTTCCCAGGCTTAGGGATTTTTATTAAACAAGTGATCTTGTCATAATAAACGGTAGATCCCTTAACGATTATGTTGGTATGATTGGTTGAACTTGGAATAGAAGTTATGTGATGCAACTAGACTTGGAAATAACCTAAAGGTTATTTGGAATGGGTTGTATGGTTGATTCATGGAAATGATGAACGGGTTAAATGGGCTAATGTGTAAACTGATTAAAGACCATAATGGGATAGATTATGGGTTTAGTGTTGAATTCTTAGTGAGATAGGAATAACACATGGGAATTAGGTGAATGGTTGAATGATGTGAAATGGTAATGTGTTAATGGGTTAAGGCATAATGTGAATTCTTGTGTGGTTTGTGTGAATGGTGTTTGTCAAAGGGAAATGGTATGGTGGGTTGATGGTTACATATATATATATATATATATATATATATATGAGCATTTGAACATGGTTTGGTAGAGTGGGGTATGACTTGAGGATCTACGCCCATGGGTCGAGTGAAGACTGATGCTCCGAACTCCACCCTAAAAGCACGGGTTAAGAATGAGGACTGATGATCTATTCTCATTATGGTTGCATCCACCCAGACTGAGGATTAGAGGTGAAGATATGGTTTTTATGAGGGGGTTAATCCTCTTGAGATAGGATAATGATGTGTTTACCCTCTTTCATGTGATTTTTGGCCTTAGACCCATGTAACATAATGTATGTGATTAACCAAGGGAAATGTGATGAAATGGTAAGTCATGATAATTGGTGTGAAATGAATGGTAATGGAAGTGGAAGAGGATTTGGCTCCGAACTGGTTAATGGGACCTAAAATAATTACTTGGAAATTATTATTCATATTCCTTTTTCATGCACTACCTATTCATACTGGATATTTTGTAGACACCATTGGTGGTGGCCTACTGAGTTGTACTCACACCCTACTTGGGCCGCCATTGGGTACCTGAGCAGACTTCATGTTTGCAGGTTTGGAGAAGGTAAAGGGTCCTTGCTAGATAGTAGATTGGACATGGGTAGCACTTGGTGGAGGATCCAGACTTGGAGTCAGGACCATTTTTGGGATTTTGGCAGTTGTCTTTATTTTGGGATTTTTTTCCCTTTTGCACTTGTGGTAGGATATGGCATATTTATTGTTGGAAATGGTTGTTATACATGTTCCTTGATTATTGATTATTGTTTCCACTATTGGATTATTTCTGTTGTGTCTTACTCGGATGAAAATAGGGTATAGTCTCCCCACTTGACCACATAGACCCCCCTGCTAGTCGGCAGCCTTTGGCGTACGGGGAGGCACACTTAGGGTTATGTAACTACCCGGCTCGGAGCACCGGTTTAGTGGCTTCTAGGTCGGGGGAGTTACAAGTGAATATTAAGGTTCTCAAAGGGAAAAAAGAATAAATTTGAGTTTAATCCTGGTGTATGATAAAGAAATATAATATTGGTAAGAAATTATATCATCCCAATTGTCAAAAGTGTGAGAGGATGCATCCTAAAACATTTCTGAAGTGGAATAGGAAATGATTTTGGTGTGTAAAGGAATGTCACATAGATAATTATTTATGATGGGATATAACCACCAATGTAATAGAAGAAAGGAATTATCCATTCAACCCCAACCTCTCTTCCAATATTTCAACCACAAGGAATATGGATACTGTGTGAATTAATTCCCTAAGCTAAGGGTTTTCGTTGATAACCAACACAACAACCTTCATGGCCTATAAATAAAGGGTGAGTGTACTCCATCACAACTATTAAGGTGGATCATGATAACTAAGTGGTGATAGGTATGCCAGTTACTCATTAAATTATGGATAAAATATTATTTGAATATTTTTCTATTTATTATTTCATACCGTGCCAGATTAGTTGAACTATTCAAACACCACCTCAAAACATAGAAGTCATGTTATTAACAAAGACAAAAAATGGGTCAGTTATTGTATCCCAAATATATAAATCACCCCATTTATAATTTTTTTTCTTTATTTTTCTTTAAAACATGTGATATATCCCTTATCATAACTCGATCTTATTTTTGCCCTACATTTCCTTTCCTTGTATAGAGCTAATATAAATTCCTGAGAGAATTAAGTAACCCTCTGTATCACAAATTTCCATTTTATTCTATAAAAATGAAAAGAGGAATACAGATATTCTTGTTACCAACATCTAATAGAAAGATAATATTTAATTTAGTGTAATCATATATATCTCAAATTATTGATACTAAAGAAAATATAATCCTTGACGATAGTTCATTTAATGGAATTTACTAATGTGTTTTCCAAAGAAATGATTTTTATTTATCCTAGATATGAGGTTGATTTATCAAACGAGTTCATACCTTCAACTTTTCTAATATACAATGATACATATAGAATATTTTTTATTGAAATTGAGGATATAAAGATGAAAATAAAAGTAATTTTGGATAAATGTTTTATATTCCCAAGTGATTCTCCATGGGGCGAACATATCCTTTTCATCGAGAAGAATGATGGGTTAATGAACCTTAGTATTTTTTTTATTGTGATCTCAATAAGATTATGATAAAAAACATGTATCATTCACCATAGAATAATGAATTGTTCGATCAACTATGTGGATCCCATTACTTCTTTAAGGAAAAAATAATGTTGTGATATTATCAAGTGCAAGTAAATAGGGAGCATATCCCCAAGATTTCATTTAAAACAAGTTATGGGCACTACAAGTTCACAGTGATTCCATTTAGGCTCTTTAACGATCCAAAAATATTCATGTACCTGATAAATATAGTATTTAGGGGTTACCTAATTTTTTTTATATTCTTTATAGATGATATTATTATCTAGTTAAAACGTAATTAGGAACACAGAGAGTATATAAAAACATCATTGAGGACCTTACAGAAGGAAAACATATATGCAGAGTACCATATATGTGATTTCTAGTTTTAGCAAGTAACATTCTTAGGGTGTGTTATCGGAAAAAAATGGATATATGTGGATATTTCAAAAATATTGGTAATTATAGGATGTCCCAAACCAACATCTATGATAAAAATCCATAGTTTCCTTGGATTTTCAGGTTAATATCATAGATTTTTAAGAAAACTATCATAATTTTAAATCCCACTAACCAAGATTAATCATAATGGATTCAAGATTCTTGGACTGATGAATGTTAAGAAATATTTAAAGCGATGAAGAAGAGGCTATTCAATGCACATGTGCTCACATTACCCACTAGTGGGGAAGGATTTGTGATATATAGTGATGAATATAAAAAGAGAATAGATTATATAATCATTAATGAGGAAAAATTGATAGTTTATGCCGCCCACTAATTAAATATCTATGAGTAGAACTACCCAATATGTGGTCTATGATTATAAGAATTGATCTTTGCATTGAATATTTAGTGACATTATCTTTGGGGAGAAAAGTGTGAAATATATATAGATCATTAAATAAACAAGTATAAATTCACAAAAAAAGAAGATTAATATGTACCAATGAAGATGGTTAGATCTGATAAAGGGTTATGATTCTTCAATCGATTACCATCATATTAATGAAAACATGGTTTCATATTCCTTGAGTATAAAGTATCTTGCAACCCTTTCCATGTTAATTATTACAAGGGATCCAATATTCTTAAAAATTGAAAGGATTAACATCGGAATAGTATAAGGATATTCATTCTAACTTTCTCAAATAATTAATTAACCATTTGGTCTTTAAAGGATTAAGGATGCCCAGAAAGATGATGAGATGCTATAGGAAAAGGGAGTGAATATTCATAACTTAAACTTTGCTGAAGATGGAACTATGAGTATTGGAACATGGATATGTGTCCCATAAAAACTATAATTAATCATTGGACTTCCATATTATGTATATAGATAATCCATATGTACTCATCTAGGAAGCACTAAGATGTATAGTGATTTGAATAGAAACTTATGGTGGGATAACATGGGGAGGGATATTATAGAGTTTGTACTTAGATGCTTGTTAAGCCAACAATTCAAGGCAAAATGATAGAAGTCTAAGGGTATGACACAACCATTTCCAATACTTCTATGGAAATAAGAAAACATAACCATTGATTTTTTCAAAAGAATCTTCCAAACACCTAAAGGTAATAATGTCATCTGGGTGGTAGTTGATCACTTTACCATGTTTGCACATTTCATTTCTATCAATGAAGATTTAAATCTCAAACAAATCATCGATATATATATATACATATACATATATATATATATATATATATATATATTGGAAGTGATAATACTACAAGGATATCCACTCCTTATTGTATCCAATTTAAATATGAGGTTTAACTTGATGTTTTGGAGATGCGTTTAGTAAGAGTTGGATATAGAACTAAGCTTCATTACTGCTTATTACCCTCAAATGGATGGTCAGTATAAAGGAACCATTAAAACACTAGAAGATTTATTGAGATCATGTTCAATGTATTTACAAGGATTTTGGGATCAAAACCATCCCCTAATGGATTTATTATATAAAAATGTTTCCATTCAATAATTAAAATTGAACCTTATAAGGCTTTGTATTGGAAAATGTGTTAGATTGTAACATATAGGGATGAAGTTTGAGAGTAGAAGCTGGTGTAACTTGATCTTATCCAAGATATAATATAGAAGGTTCAATAAATTAAGTGTCATATGATATTCATAGATAGTTGAAAGAAAATATATGTAGAGATTCATTAAAGTGACCTGGATTTTGAGTTAAAAGATAAAGTGTTCCTTTATATATTTTCATGGAAGGAATTTATGAGGTTTTGGAATAAGGTAAATCTTAGTCTAAGATACATCATACCCTTTGAGATCCTTGGTTGCATGAGAGTGGTGGACTATTGACTAGAACTCCCACCATACCAATCTCAAGTACATGATTTGTTACACATATCTCTATTGAATAAGTACATACTAGACCCCTCACATGTATCGAATCTTTATTTGGTACCATTGAAGAATGGTCTTTCATAACAATATCATCCAGTGAAGAGCTTAGATCATAAAGAAAAATTTCTATGAAATAAGACAACTTATATGGTCAAAGTGTTGGGGTGGAACCATATGTTCAAGGAAGCAACATGGGAACTAGAATAGGTGATGAAACAGAAGTAACCTCGCCCATTTTAGTGTATAAAATTGAAATTTTAAGGGTGAAAATTTTGGAGGGGATAATTTAACAATCTAAACTTTTATAAACTAAATTCCCTTTTTTTATAAATAAATTCCATATCAAGTAATATAGTTATAGAAAACACATGCAGTATTATTTTTGGAAAGTTATTATATATTAGATTTAAAAGACTGTTAAGAGTCATAAACATTAATAATATAGATTTTTTATAGGGACCATTAAGATTAGTATATTAAGGGTTATGATAATATCTAATTGACATAGATGGAAGAGGTGATGGCGTCAACCGGTAGGATCATACACTATGAATCCCATTTATCAATGCTTCTAAGGGAGATAGAATAACTACACTTTTACCTTGACCAATCCAAATATGGGATTCAATAACTAAATCATGAGTGAAACCATTTATGGAATAAGTTTAAGATCATCAAAATCACGACCCGAACCATGTTTTTCTAACCACCCCATGAAAATCTCACTATCGAACACCTTACCCTTAGGTCATTCACCAGTGTAACAAAGGGAAATTCATCTAGAACATAACAGTATGATTATGTATACCTTCTTTCTGATTATATTTTCCCTTTTTAATATTAATTTTTAGATGGCTAAATGAAGAGTTTGAAAAAATTAGATTTTGATATGATGAAACATAAATTTTACTTTTGGTAAACATATCATTTCAATCAAGAAACTCTTTTTTATAAATTTATGAATTTTTAAAAAAAATATATTTTAATAAAATATTATTATTAAATATAAATTCTATTATAAATTTATGAAGCCATGTAAAATTTTAAAATGTTTGGAAAATTATTATTGTAAAAAAACTAGTATTTTTCAATAAATCAAGATTATTGAGTTAAAAGTATAAATTATTGTATTTATATAATAATTATTATTATTATTAAATTAATATTATTTTTGTTATCAACACATCAAAATTATCCAATCGTAATGTTTTCATAAATTCCTGTGAGATTTGAAATTTTGAGTAAAAATTAAATATGGTATAAATACACATTATTTAATATGACATCATAATGATTAAAATGTGATGAAATGTAATCCATAAAAAGTATACATGGCCAAAATTATGATTTTCCATGAAAATAATTTGTTTTTAAGTTATTTGATTAATTTTATAAACCCTTGATGAATACTCTAAAACCTATATTATATTGTATGTTTTTGAAATCAATAATTTATAAAAATGACTCACTTCAAAATAACCAAAATATTTATTTTAATGTGATAATTTCTTAGAAATGAAAAATAACCAAAACCACTCCCCTTTAGTACAAATCATTGGAAGGTTTTTGCCTATGATTACTTTATCGTATAGAGTCCAAAACCTAATCTTGGAAATTAACAAATAATTATCCTCTCTTTTGATATATAAACCCAAAAAATCACCAATTCATCTAAACTAAAAACCTTTTAGAACAAAATCAATCTTACTTTCCCTCCCTATAGTACTCTCAACGCTCCCCTGATCTCTTATGAAACTCCTCCAAATATTTTAGAAGTTCCCCCTCAAGGTAAGGGGTCCTCTATTTATCCTCTGTATTCAATCACCTTTTTTCTGTCATTCATTTTGATTTCCTATTTTTTAATTTGGGATATGTTTTTATACATACCTCTTATTGTAATTATGATTTTTAAGTAATTATAGTCTTCTTTCTTTCCCATTCACCCCTTTTATAAACCTTCAAGTACACCCGTTATGTTGCCAAAATTATCCTATAATTCTCCATCAATTTTTTTTTGTAGTGAATACCCATCTCCATTTACACTTAGGGTTATTAACTAAGTTATACCTATCCTTAATTGATTTGGGATTTACATATATTCTACCCACACCCCCCAAACTATGTGGTTAACATTTATGAAAGGCATCCCTATGTTGTATGATCTATGTGGCCCATTTATACATGTACATGATATGAAAGTGATGGGTGGGATCATAATTATATATCCCTCCAATGCATTGGGTAATGTTTCTACCTAATTATATTCTATTTATAGTGCAATATAGGTTATCCTACTCACACTATTTTATTTTGTCTTGGTGTTTATCTGTGACTTATGTTTATGATTTCATGTTTCATGTTGTTACCACATTCCTATTCCACCATTATGTAATTAGGTCATATCATGACTCATTGTTCAATATTATGATTTTCACCCCTCTTATGTTGTATTTATATTTCTTTTGGATCACATTTACTTATTTACCTTATGTTATTCTTTGGTTATTCCCTTAATGGGATTTATAAGTCACCCCTTTCTTATATATGTCCCCAGGTCATCCCATGAAGTTTTAGAAGAATCAAGAGAATCTAACGTCATGTTATAGAGTTTAATTTTATGTCATTGTAACTCATTTACAGTTGTTATGTTATGTACATAATTTACCAAAGTCACAAGGCTTTAAAATATTATAGTTTTTTATATTGTGTACCTTTATGTAATGAAACATTAAATTAATTGTATTAAAGATATGGGTTGTTATAGAATCAATTCCTTAAAAATTTGTATGGTACTTTACAATTATTTCATGTTTTAAATGGTTATATGGATGTGATGATACTATATGTTAATTTATGTGGGAAATAGATAAAATAATTCAATATGGGAATATCATAAACAATCATATACTCTTTATTGGAAGATAATTGATTATGAGTATCTAAAATTTGGTAAAGAATTGAGAAACCTTCTTCATTCATTATATATAGATAGCATGAATCATTTTTGTGTTAAAAGTATTACTCATAATACATGGATATATTTTATAATAAATTATAACTTACCAATTTATATATATTTGAATCATAATTATATTATGTTACCTATTCTTATTTCAGGATAAATATAACTTACTAATGATATTGGTTTTTATTTATATCCATTGTTTAAGACCAAGTGTTAAAATAAAGAAGGGACTGAATTGAGTTTCCAATAAAATTTCTATTTAGAAAAATTAAAACTTAAGTAACCTAATTTATTAAAATCTCCCATTTATAAAAAAAATAGAACTATATAATTTTATATTTTTAAAATATTCTCATAAACTTGACCACAACTTAGTTAAAATACTTTGGAAAATACATTAACTTTTGAAACAAATCTATTAGTATAAAACATTGTATATAAAACATTAGATTAATTTAAATAAAAAATTAAAGTATTTTAAATGTTTAAAAAAATTAAGAATATGTAAAACAAAATAGATTAGTATCTGTAAAAAATATACAAGAAATATATCATAGACAAAATTAATAAGGGGTTCAGTCACAAGCTAATACATAATCCTCTCAAAATGTAAATTACCAAATTACAAGCATTTTATTATAAAATTTTGTAATCCACAACATGGATTTATTTTTACAATAAAAAACTCACAAGGATTTATAAGCATATAGCTTAATCCATAGTTCTTTGTCAGATAAAAATTCATATCATTCCATAAAGAACCGCATCCACATTTGTTTATAGAAATATAAATGAAATATTTGTGAGAGTATCAATTACTATTTAGTTTAATATAGGGAACTATGTTTTATAAATAAACAGAGTCATAAAAAACATATTTAAGGTAAAGAATAAATAGAAACAATAAGCGATATAAGTTAAAAAATTCAATATAGTTCGACCTAAAAATATTATGTTTTATAAAGTCCTTAAATTTCACTTTTAAAGAATATTGGACATGTTTCATAAAAGTTTATCAAAAATAGAGTTTCTTAGTGTAATCTCTGTAGCATATGACGACATATAATATCCTATATTATTATCTATAGGGGCATTCTCCCATAACCCATTTTATATATGAATGTATTTTCTTATTAAAGTGATCTTCATAAAAATTAACCATTGAAGAATAATCAATGCAATGTTAAATGAATTGAAACATTAATCAATGCTTCAAAACTAGAAATTAGTGATTTGAAATACCCCACTACTATGTTAATCATGGAAATATATCTTCACATAAAACATGGTTATTTGGAAAGAAGATTTGGAATTATGAATTAACACAGTCAGTTGGTATCATCAGTTGATACGACATGTTGTCATGGTTGGTTCATCACTTCACGCGCTCAGTTAATTTTCTCATAAGATAGGTTAATGATTTCATGCGGTATTATATTTTTCCATGAAGTATATAAAGTAATAGAAACAATTAGTATATTAATTTATAAAAAAATATACATACCCTGGCACTGTCACAGACAGACCCACAAGGACCCACATGGTCAGTAGTAAGCCTAGTGTGATTACCTCAATACCACCTTCTATAGGCTAAGGAATAGTGACTGGAACCAAATAGGCATAAAACTAACATGGTATGCCTTACCCTAAGGTACCTATACACACACACATCTCCAAGACCATACAATTCTGAACTGTAAAAAATCAATTAGTATTTATGCACAAAAAATATCTAAATCCCATAATAAAAGTATGACATTAAACTAGTAGGTAAAAAGGGCCAAATACAGGCCCACTACAATTGAAAATAATCCCTACCTACTAGAGTAAGGGGAATGAAATCTAGTGTAATTATTAGTATAAAAATTGATATATATATCCCAATTTAAGCTTTGTATACTTCTAGTCCACCATGAAACTCATCAAATAACTTGTCATCAGCATAACAAATTATATGAGTAAGAATATCCTACAAAGAAGTGAGTATAAAAAAACCAATAGGACACCCAAAAATCACCAAACATAAAGCATCATGATTTTATACATCTAATCATTAGGATATTTCAACATCATTTGAGGCATACAATAAGAACATCTATATCTACTCATATTAGACACCCAGTCTCAAGGTAAGGTTACAATAGCATTCCCACCTAGGATTCCAACTTGAAGGTTCCATATAACACTAATCTAAGAGAACACACTCCATGATTCATATATCACGTAAGGGATTAATCCAAGATGTAATGATCGTTGAGTCTCTCCATAAGGAGTATGTGCAGGAAGTTTGAGGAGACCAATACACAGATGTGGATCACACCAAAGTCCATTAGGTATACCAAAAACATTGTCCGGATTTACTAGTTATGTAGGGGATTGATTCCCATGTAGCATTAGTCATTATTATTTTGAGAACCCCACCTAGGAAAGATGATAATGATAGAGGATATCACTATGGGACTCACGGAGGGATTCCAACAACACTATCTGAGATTAAGGTTCCTCATTTAAGATCACCATATTATACCTAGGACATGATTCCATAATAAAACCTTAGGGAACAGATAAAGGGAACACTCCCAAAAGAAACATGTCCATGTTGAAGGGAACAAAAAATCTAATCCATATTTGATGAAGTACATGGTGTGCACTATAATTACATGATGTGTATCTTTGGAACTAGGTATACCCATGTATCACGGACCATGGTCATTTCTATTACCATGTACACCAAGTTGTGCCCATGTACATAGTCATGTCAGAGTACATGGATCTACCAATGTATTCCTAACCTACTCATGTGCTTTTCCATGTGCCTAGTTTTGTACTCCCATAGTACATACTGAGTCTCCACTTTAGGACACACACCCTGTGACACATGTTGCATACCATGTGACACATGTCCCACACTATGTGACACATGTCTCACTTTATGTGATACTTATATCCTATGAAAAAACCATAGAACCATATCTAGTGGATGAAATGGTTTATATCATCAAATTATATGCTGGGTAACTTGGGATTTTTTAAAAATAATGGATCTTCATGTGGTTTCCTCTTCTGTCACTTCTATTTGTAATTCCTGCCAAAGAACTCAACGAAGGTGGTATATATCAACTGACTAAATATCATTATCACCTGATCATGGAATACAGTCACCCAACTTGATTAGAAGACATTGTAGTCATGTTATACAACTGCCACATGTCAAAAATATACAATGGGAATCCCTAAATTTGAGCTGATTGATCATCCATCATCATCTTCATTCCCCAAAATTGTAGACATGATCACATTCATAATTGTGATATTTATTCATTGTGTTGAATAATTATCGTGAAATAATGAAATGTTAGGTATTCATAAAACTATGTGTCAATGTAATTTCCCATGATTAACTTCCAAATAATGGGATAAGAAATGTAAAAAATACAAACACGAGGAATGGACCACATTTAATGTTCATTTTTTCTTCAATTCGTTACAGTTAGAGCATAAAATGAAGATATTTAAATAACCAATAATAGAAATCCCCAATCCTAGATAATATCTAATCTATACTGAAAATACGTCCAATCTGTGAATCAATTCATTGATTTATTGATTTGTTTTCATCATTTGAAAATAAAAAAAGGATAAACCCACATAACACAACACCCTACCTCAATTTGTATTAATCAATAAATAACTGATAATCCACATCATTTTTGTTGGAGAGATCCTCAAAATCTTTTGTTATATATGATCCCTATAGAATTGATATGATTCTTTGATCTATTATCATCTGTCAATGTCTCTCCAATAACTTATTATTAGGTCCCCAGTTTTATTTGAATAACCATAGGATGTGTCAATAAACATGTATTCACGGACCACATTAGGTCATGCCAAATAAAATTACATAAATGAAATAAATTATTTTATTTATTTATTAATCCTCTCACGACTGCGCTCAACCCAATGTCCAAATTACATTAAGGTTATGTTTCTCCTAGGGTAAAACCCATACTATGAACTCAATGTTGGTCTCATATTTCTAACACACCATTCCTTTTGGGAATAATTTATCTTTTTTAGTAAATATTCATGCATCTAAAATTAATATATTTAATATTTTTTCAATTATCTATATCAGGTTCACCGAGCCCTGAAATCATGCGTCATATCATCACCTGTTCTTGAAAATATTTCTAGATATATTGAAAGACTTGAAATAACAAAGAAAGAAATGTTACATGAAAGTTAACTTGATTTATTATGGAATTAGGTATATCATTTAATCACAGTAGTTTGAGTGTATATACAATAAGCTTATTTTTAAAACATTGTGAGTTCAACTTCTTTTCATGGTAAGTACATGACTTAGAAATTTTTATCACATATGAATCACAATAGCTAGTTTGTTCATATAGTAATTTGGTGGAAAACATGTAGTAGGTTCCACAAAATTATTTTATCTTCACAGTTATTTCAAACTCTTCATATGGTAAGAATATTACTCATGTGTTATGGTCATCATAGTCAGTTCCATACTTATCCATTATTTCAATTGTTTCCAAAAAACCATATTCTAATTAGAAAACATGAAATTCATTATTAAAAATATAAAAATTATATGAGATCATTAAAATAAGGAGGTTCTAGAATAAGAAAGAATACCCCCCTTTTGATGATAACAAATCATGAAATTTAAATATGAATTAATTGAATATAAAAAAATATATTTATAGATGATTGAAATGTCTATTTAGTTAGTTCCTGAAGTAATACAGTGTTTTTCAATGAACTCAAGTTATTTTTTTTTATCACTAATCACTAACCATTAATTACTTCCCATTTTTGGATTATCAAAAGGTAATAATTTAAAAGATAAAAGAGAACAAAATGGAATATTACATTAATATATATAATGAGATTACTAAAATATTATTAAATGTTTCTATCATGGATTCTAATATGAATTTGAATTTGAGACATCTCTGAAATATATAGGAAGGAGGGGGGTCATTTCCTTTCAATGTTGATTCGGGATTAAATGTAGTCTAAGGAGTTTGTGAGAAAGAAATCTATCCACAAACTAGATATCTGGAAAAAATTCTGAGTTTCTGAAAGACTGGTCCAAGAGATAAGAAAAAAGGATTAATGGAAGAATAGGTAGTACATAGGGAAAAAATCATGGATAAAAGAGTTAGAAAAACTATTTTAGAAGTGTATAGATAAGGTTCTATAAACGGAGTAAAATAACTAAATGTTCATGAAATTTTCTATAGAGTTATAAGTTAATCATATCTATTCTCTATGAGAGCTTCCAAAATTGGACTCATAGCCCTGAGATTCAAAACTTGGGGGTTAAAATCCTGAGTTAGAGGTGTTATCCTGAATTCAAAATAAAGAGTTATAACAATACATTCGACATCCAACTTTTCGAAGATACTACTCAAGTAGCAATCAATTTATCTCTTGATGTTTTCTTTATCTTGACTAGCTTTCTTGGAATCGTCTCAAAATACAACCAAGTTCATTATATCATGGGTTTAGAACCAATCAAACTAGGCTTATCATGTCACTTTAAAATAACAAAAACTCATCTCGAATGAGTTTACTAATCTTTTCTTCATCAAAAACTAACATACCAAGAAGAGAAAAAATATGAATAGTAGTTTGTTAAAATATAAAATTCATGAACTATTAGTATAACTGAATCATCATGTCAGATAGATCATTATGAAGAGAACCAAGAAAATATATCAAATATTAAATTTCATTATGCATCATCTCAATTAAAAAATGAAATTGAGTCTTTAGGTGACTGATCACCAATCAAACAACTTCAGAAATGTCATATTTTCACACTTGTTTTAAGGAGTTTTCAAAATTAACAATTACCTACTTGAACATATCTATAAACGCTGACGTCAACACATCCATGTCATCCTTTGTGATATATGAGGTAGAAGGAATATAGGTTGTAAGATAAGAGGTATATAGATCACTATCCCAATTCCTACCATCTATCTTAACTATATAATACATTCAACTATCTCTCATAATTGAATACCCAACTCTGTTAAAAGTTTCAACTCTATATCTACAAAAATTTTAAACTATATCCTCATGCACAAAAAGATATTATTCCTAACCTTATTTGGTTGGAGTATGACCAATGATGTCTTGAATGGTTTAATAAATGAAAGGTTTTGTAGGATTCACCTCAATTATCTCTTCATTTTCAACTTCAACAAGCAATTCACCTTCAAAGGTTTTTGAAAAATGGTAATGGCAGGTCCACCATGTCCATTTAGACAGTCTCCATTGTCATCATCATTAGAATTAAGACAGTCTAGGAACAAAAAAACAGGGATCTAATGTATTTTTCCCCCTTAGAAAGTGAACATGGTACATGCTATCTAGGATTACTCTTAATAATAAGAGATCATTTTCAGATTTCCTTAACATTATCAGATTTAATAGACTTATACTATTTTGGAAAAACCTCATGATCATTTTAGATTCTTTATCAAAATCTAGAACTTCCCAATCTTATTATTCTTCCTTTTCCTTAACAAATACATTATATTATACTTCTATAAAAGTAGAAACATATTAATCTATATATTTCAAAACATTATAAGGTTTGATAACTAGATCCACATGATGCATATGTCTAATAGGGTACTTTACTAGATTAAACATTTCATACAATTTTTCTGAGTCTCCCACCCAATCCTTTTTTCCATGGTTTATAATTTACTCTCATTTACATAAAACAAATTGTAAAAAAAATACATTAAATGAAGTCATTAATTCCTCCTTATAAGGATGTAATTTTTAATACTCTGGAAAATATTAAATGATCTTAGGATAAAGAAATGAATGAAACAATGAATATATACTAAACAGCTCAACTATATATATCATGAAATATATTAAATGAAGGATTTGAATATTATTCTTAATCAGAAACAATAAAAATGGGTACATAGGAAATATGATACTAAAATATCCTTTTCATGGACAAATAAAATGATGAATAAACTTAACAAGCCTCCAATATTCTACAATAAGTATGAAAACTGTCTCAAGGGGATTCCATTACCAACTATTTCGTCAAAAAAAATTTGAAATCAAAATTTTCATGTTAAGTAGGGTAAGATATTTGATAATCCTTATATTCTTTTTTAGGTAGCACACCCAAACACTTTTACAAATGTTCCATGGAAAATTACAGATTATTACCATTGAGCATTTATATGATGATAGCTCTTTTCCCACTAGGGAAAAAATCTTAGAGCACATAAAACTCCTTGACAAGTTTCATATAAAAATATCTACCATTTTTATAAACCAAGTAATTTATCCCTAATTTTCTATCATATTCCAGAACAATGATTTTCCCAATTTCAACCAGTATGCATCTGCTTATTTTTATATTGAAGCTATATGACCAATTAAGTTTCTATTTTTTGGATTTATGGATGTACTCATGCCTCTTTTAAATTTCATTGATATATTATTGGGATACAGATTTAAAGGAGGCCTGACATATGTGGGAAATTTCACTTTCCATATTTTTTGTTTGAGTTGAGTTCTATGTAACTTCAAGATTGAGAGGAAAATAGATACGGGGAAAAAGAGGGATTTAAAAAATTGTAAGGCTCAAGTAAGAATGAAGAGAATTTATAGAAAAGGCATGTGATGATTGAAAATATTATTTAAATATTTTTTCAAAAATTTAGGGAATAAAATAACGATAAACATAAATAAAATCATACCAAAATATTTTTATGAAAAAATCTAAGTAAACAATCATAATAGGTTTACTAATTGTGGATCTATAAAAACATAATCGTAGTAATTATAACAACCATGACCTAATATTAGGTATTTTAACCATTTGAGTAAGATTTTTATGGTAATTATATAATGACCATGTGAATAATTATTCATAGTAAGTATATTTACTATGTGTGTTAATACTCATAGTAAATATAATGACAACATAAGTTAGTTTCCACAATAGGAATACTAACCATGTGAACTACACTTCATGGTTACTACCATAAAAGCTCATAAAATAGAATATAAATAGATCCTAAATAAATATAAAGGATGAAATTTAATATTAAAAAATATTCATAATTTATCATACCCAATTCATATTTGATATAGTTTATTGTCTCAGTATTTAAGGGTTTTTTAAATATATCAGTAAGATGGTGTTCATTACCAATGAACTCAAAATTTATATCACCATTTTTAAAATGATCCCACAAAAATTTATTCCTTATATCAATTCTATTTTTTCTAGAATGTGATATATGATTCTTAAAAAAAATTTATTTCACTTGTATTATTAATATTAATAGGAAAATTTCAGAATTGATATCCATATTCTAGTAATATTTGTTTAATCCATATAATTTGTGCACAATAATTTACTATAGCTATGTACTTATATTCAGTAGTGGACAATGAAACAAAATTCTATTTCTTACCACACTATTAAACTAAATAATATCTAAAAATGTGACCTGTTTTAGAATTTCTTTTTCACTCTGACTTACTGCTACCAAAATCAGCTTCTGAATAACTCACTCTGTTAAATACATATCCTCTTATATAAAATAATATTCTGTTTATATAATTTTTGAGGTATTTGAAAATTATTTTCATAGATAGTAAATGTGAATCTTTTGGGTTTTATTGAAAATGATCACACATACACACACTAAACATTATATTAGTCTATCTATTAATCAAGTATAGTAAACTCCCAACCATACCTATATAAGTGGATTCATCATCTGTTTTCCCAGTTTTATCAACATCCAACTTACAGATAGTACTCATGGGAGTATCACTACCTTTATTATTATCTATTCCAAAATGATTTAAAATATCTTTAGTGAACTTTTTTTATTTAAAATAATTCACTCTTTATTTTGTAAAATTTAAAACTCATAAAGAATTAAAGTTTACCAATTAAAATCTTTCCAAATTCACTTTGCATCATTTTTGAAAACTCAATACAAAAATAGTTCCTTGAAGAACCAAATAAAAAAATCATCAATATATATTTATACTACTAAAACATCTTTTTAAATTATTTTAATAAATAAAGTAGGACCATATACTCTTTTAGTAAAACCTTTTTAAATTGAAAATGATTTTATCCAATCATACTAAGATCTATGAGCTTGTTTTAAAGCATATAAATAATTTGTTAATTTTAATAAATAATTTGGAAGTTAAGGGTTTTTTAAATCCATGGGTTTTTCAATAAAATCATCCTCAACTATATAACCATTTAATAATGAACTATTGGTATCTTCTTGATATAATATGAAATCTAAATGTTTCATATAAGAAATCAAAATTCGGATAGATTCATGTCTATATACTAGAGAAAATGTTTCCTCATAGTCAATATATTCTTCTTGACTATATACTTATACAACTAAACTATATATTTTTTCTAACTATTATTCCCATACTTTTTTTTCAAATTGATTTTGCTCGTCTTACATATCCATTACTCAAAAATGATAATTAATTTAACCATTGATTTTATTAAGTTCATGATGTTAGAAGAAAGGTTTATGTTAAACATGGTTTCTTAGAAAAGATCTAGTTTGAGTTCTATTTTCTAGTTCACCTATAATTATAAATAAGGGTTGATATCTGTGATTCTAAATGGATATAGGAATATAAGGTTTTGAAACCTCATTTTCATCTATATGTTTGGGTTTAGTATGTTCATTTGATCTAGGATAATTCCTTATAAGAGGTCTATAAGAATTGATCTCCACATTGGAATGATCATTTTCAAGATTTCATAAAGTGGTCTTACGTTCATGTGGATCTGTTTCATGAAACCTGATGTGTAATGTTTCTTCCACAATATTGGTTCTTTTATGAATCACCATATATGATTTACGAGTTGTAGAATATCCAAGGAAAATTACATTATTGTTGTAGGAATAAACCTTGCCCATGTTATCTTTTTTATTGAGTATACATAATTTACAACCAAAACTATAAAGTGACCAACCTTTGGTTTTATACTATTCCAAAATTCATAATGTATTTTTTTTAAAGTATGGTCTAATTAAAACCATATTAATTATACCAAAAATTTTGTTTATAGATTTTTTCCAAAAAAAGATAGGTAAATCATGCTCATTGAGCATGGTCTAAGAAATTTCTTGAAGAGTTATATTTCTTCTATCTACTAAACCATTCTATTATGGGGTCATAAAAGAAAATATTTTATGACTCTAGCTATGTCATGACAACAATGATTTAAACTCTTGATTTTAAAACACATGACCATGATCAATTCTTATGGTCATAATTATAAGTCCACTATAATTCTCTACAGATCAAGAATATTTTCCAAAATAGGAAAGATCTCTAATTTTATAATCAAGGAAAAAAGACATGTATATCTTGAATAAACATTAATTATAACATATGAATAATTTTATCTTTCTAAACTAGAAGCTCTATATTTTCCCAAAAAATGCTTGTGAACCAACTCTGAAGATTGATAATTTGAAACTTATTTCTTTGATTTGAAGGATATTTTGTTCTACATTCCCTTTTGACATCAATTATGACTTTTCATCTTGAAATTGTAGTTTGGGTTGATCATAGACTAAACCTTTCCTAGTTATCTTTATATGTGAGGGAATATAATAATGGCCTATTCTCTTATTCCAAATAAAACATTCTTTGTAAAAGACACTCAAACAAGAAACATTCTCTAAAAATAATGAAATTTAAATCTATGATATCATCATTTTTATCTTTCAAAGTATTTAAAACATTATCACCATTGGCATAAAAAAATTACAAGAATTATTTTCAAACTTAAAATAAATACCATAATAAAAACATTGTGAAATACTCAGTAGGTTTTATTTTAATCTATCTATGAATAAAACATTATAAATTAAAATTGTACTATAGATACCAATTTAAAAAAGTCTAATTATCTTCAATTTGGGAATTTTCCAAAAATTAACATGTCCAGTATCCAAGTTAATAAAAACAATCTAGAGTAGTCTCCAGTAATAATTTTGTAATATCCAGTATCTAGGTACCATTGTTTTTACTATAACCCTTCAACTAGGTTTCCTATAAAATAGATTTAAACCAAAAAAGATTTAGGAACCCATGTTTTCTTAGGTCCAGATATTTTAGTAATAAATGGTTTATGAATCCATAATTTAGATTTTGGTTTACTATAATACGACCTTATACATTCAGAAATGAAGACTTTATTAGGTCTAGATTAATAAGAATCATTAATAGGACTAGAATAATAAGATCTTGGAATAAATTCATTTTTTTTATTTCCCTCTATCCATGTTGATATTTTATTTTAGTGGTGTACTTGGGAGTAGTCTATTTACCAAGCATTTGTATAAGATTTTTTCTTCCATTTTTAAATATCTCCAAATATTTATTTAATTCTTCATTAGATAATTTGATCTCATTATTTTCCTTAATAAATTGATCATTCTTATCATTTTCTACTATAATATTAGTTTTAAAGTGAGCTGAAATAGAAATATTCTTGTTTAAATATTTATATTTATCTTTTAATTCAATAAATGTATTTAATATCATGTAACAATATTCAAATAATTGAACACTAAAAATATCCTCATATTTGTTCTCAATCTCATAATGATTTGAAATATGAGTGGGGGATTCAGGAAAAACATTTAATACCTTAGTTGTGTTTGTCATAAAAAACATATTATATTTGTTATTTCTATCTTCTCTTATCAATTTTGAATCAATTTAACTATCCTCAAAGGTATCCCGATTGGATTTCATATCCTTTTTATACTTTTTCTCTTTTCATCACCTTTTTTATTATACTTCAACTTGGTACAGTATCCTTTGATGAGTGATTTTATCTTATATTCATAGAAGATTAATTCATTAGAATAATCATTATTTTTATGATATTTTCTCCAATTCTATATATTATCACATTTACTATTATAATTATATTTGTTAAAATAATTATTTTTCTTATATGATTTTTTGAAATGTCTGTCTAGATGTTCCATTTCTTCATCACTCGCATTTTTGTGATTATTAATCACTTGAGCATTCAAATTTGAAATTATATTTTAATTTATATTCATAAGTATTAAATTCTACTGACAAACTCTTTGGTTCATCCACTTCCCCTTTTTTCTCTTTTATTTATTTTTCATACATTATAATCTTTCCAATTAGATATTTTACATGTATTTTACTAATGCCACATGACTCTCTTATGGACATATATGCTCCTCTCTATATTTTTTGAAGGAATCTGAGAACCCACATGACTTGATACTTATAAGTAATATTCATTCTAAGTGCACACATCATGTGAAAATATCATTTAACATGACATTTATTTCATAGATATATTCAATAGAATTTATATTAAAATTATCATATTTAATAGTATAAGTATTTAAACTCTTTTCTTTAAAATTATAAGTTCCTTTTTAGATAAAAAGTGTATCCCAAATAATAAAAAATAGTATCATAAGAAGATATGTTGTTAAATTCATATTCTCATAACATATAGTATAAACCATTCATATCTTTACATTTATAATCATATACTAATTTAGTGGCTTCACTCGAAGTAGCTCTAAAATCTTGAGGATTTTCATGTCTATCATTAATAATAGTCCAAATATCAAATATCATACTTTCAAGGTTAATTTTAATTTTGATTTTCCATTTTAAAAAATAATTTCCATTAAAATAAGGAGGACTATTACTGGAAGTTATTTATTGTATATTTTTATCCTTAAATAATACAATTTAGATAAAAAAATTAATATCTTTAATTAAAGAAAGATCATAATAAAAATATATTTTGAAATGGCCATGGTACCAAATATTACCCCTAGTGGAAAACTCTAGAGGGGGTGAATTGAGTTTCCAATGATATTTTTGTTTAAAAAAATATAAAACATAAGTCCCACTATTTATTAAAATTTCCTAGTTTACAAAAATACTATAATTATAAAATTTAATCGCTTAAGTGATTATAAAAAAACTCAATCACATATCAATTAAAATACTTTCTAAAATACTTTAACTTTTTAAACTAATCTACTCATATCAAACACAGTATATAAAACACAATATTACATTAGATATGAGAGTAATGTTTTATTTATAGGTTTATAAATTTGAAACTGGTTTGATTCAAGAACATAAAAAAGATAATAATAAGTAAACAAGTTAAATAAAATATCGAATAGTGAAAATTAATATGGGGATTGTTCTAAAGTCAAAATTTAATCACCTCCACATATAAATTAGTTTCTTACATAAATATTATTATAGAATAAATGGATCTATGACATCTATTGGATTTTAAAATCAGTAGCTCACAAGGTTATCTAAGTGAAAATCCTCTTCCACAGTTATTTTTTGGGATAAACCAAGATACCATGTCAAACAAGACCTCTTCCACATCTGTCCATGGGAGTAAAAAATAAATATTTAAGAGAGTATCAAGTACTCACTAGTTTAATTTAGGAGACTATGATTTACAAATAAAGTGAGTAATACAAAAAAACTCAAAGATAAAGCATAAATAGAGAAAGTAAGAGATATAAGTTAGGAAAATATGATATAACTCTATAAAAAGTTTTAGTTATCCGGATTCCTTCATTTTGTCAAGTAAAGGTGGTCAGACAAATTTCATAGAAGGTTTATGAAAATAGTGTTTCATATAGTCTTATTTTTATCATATGTGCATGTGTAGGATCCTCCTATATTCTTTATAAGAGAATATATTCCTCATCCCTTTTACACACTAACTATTTTTCTTCTTAATAATATCCTCATCAGAAGAAGTTGTTGAAGAATAGTCACTAAAATATTAAATTCCCTAATACTTTAATTAATTATTTAAAAAAAATCTTTTTGTGATTCAAAATTCTTTAAGACTAAGTTAGACATGTAAATATATCCTCACATAAAACATAATTAGATGGCATATAAACTTTTCATAGAAACATGACATGGTTTTTTGGCATAGTCCATTGGGGAAGTAGGTTTTCATGGTTGGTTCATCACTTCACCCGAACAGTTTATCTTCTCATACAGTTGGTTAATGACTTCATACGGTAAGTTGTTTCTTCATGTAATGACTACAATAATAGAAATATTCATTATATTATATTATGAACAATTATACATACTATTGAATGGAAACATGGTTTCATCATGTGATAGGTACATCTCTCTCACATTGGGTAGATTGTACATGTAGTAAGGTGCTTCTCAACACACAGTAAATTCAACTTCTATGCATAGTCAGTTCAGAAATTAGAAAAAAAAATCATCTGAATCAGAGTAGGCAGCCTATTCTTGTGGTCATCTAGTGCATAATGTGAGGTAGGTTCCACACGGTTAGCAAATATTCATGGTAAGTTCAAACTATTTATACGGTAAGTATAATACTCATGTTATAAGGTTGGAATGACCAATTCCAAACTTAGTGATTTTTTCAGATATTTATAGTAAACCATTTTTTATTTAGAAAAAAAAAATTTATTTAATAAAAATATAAATATGATTTTTTGTCATTAAAATAAGGATATACTAGTATATGAAAACACACTGCTTAAAGATATGAAATTGAAGTGGGATATAGGTATTATGATATGAAATTATCTTATAAAAGATGAGTACATATTTAGAAAATTGTTTTTAAATATAATAAATAATGTATCTATTTATAGAAATTTATTTTCATACAACATTAAAGTAAAGTTGGGGTTTTCCATTTATGAAGAAGGTATATATTTGTTTAGGTTAAACCATTATTTGAAGCTAGTGTTTCTTATACATCATACTTCTTTATCTTGGATACATAAATACCAATCCTAGACAAAAAAAATTATAAGAAATTAAAAGAAGGTATGCTGCCTAATTCATTAATAGGTGATCAAAGTTTTGAGAAATTAAAGGATGTTTTGACCACTTTTTTAAATTTTTTTTAAAATACTTAGAAAAATTGGAAGGAAAATAAAATTATATTTCAAGAAATAATTGTATTAGAATTTTTTATACATTATAAATTTTTATGATATCATGTATATATGAAAAAAAATCTATTTTATAGTGTCATTTGAATGTTGTTAAATGAATCAAGAAAAAAATGGTGTAAATCCTAGGTTAGACATTATTGAAATGGTCATATGGTAAGAGTTATCTCTAATTAAGGATGAAAGTCAGAATTTTATTCCATTATGGGCTCAACCTATTTCTAGGAAAGATGTATTTAAATTAAATAACATCCTAAATCAGTAAATATTCTAGAGGTGTAGTCTTAAAATATTATTAATATCATTTCAAATAATGAATTTAAATTAAATGGATAAAAATCAAAAGATTTTTTATTGAGATGTAAGACTTAATGTATGTGAATATATATAACATTATTATTAATAATGTATGATACACAATAACTATTTTTTTTATTCTTTTCAAATATATATCTAGAAATTTCACAGATCCATTGAAGTTTTTCGCTATGGAAAATTAATTTCTACCATATTTTATAAATTATAGTTCTTCTTCCCACCATTTTTTTACATAATTGCTCACTTAATAGTCTAATTTATGAGAGAGATATAAATTTATTATACTGTGAATTATTAATACCTAAATAGATTTTCAAAAATATAAGTCACCCAAATGTTTTTATTGTGGAGTAGTGTATTGTTGAAGAATATATTAATTCAATATTGAATACCTATTCGATGTGGATAGTGTTGGAATTCCAAAATCTCATCATGATAGGAAATTTATGGGTGAATGAATTTCTAGAAGATATTTTATCACATTTATCTTGATTGATTGGGAGGAGGATCTCCCTTATGTTTTATATGACAGTACAGAGGTTTCAAAAACATTTTAAACTCACATATAGATTATTATGAATTTGAATTTATTAAGGGTTAAATTATAGATATCAAATACACATAATCAATAATTTGTTAAGTGGTTTCAATATTATATATATAATAAATTATCTACAAATACAAAATCAATTTTTATAAGACTTTTATGGATTTATAGATGACTAAGTGTACATATATTAGTTTATATTGGTTATATAATTAACAATTATATGTTTTATACAATGGGATGAGATAAAATTGGTATAATGAATAATATTTGAGAAATTATTATGGAAGAATCGATTCATATGTCAAGTAATAAGAAAATTAATCCAAATTATGTGAATATTTAAAACATTATAATCATTAAAAGAATATGAGAGTTGGATTATATGACATTACTTATATGAATTTTTTAATACAAATGATTTTATAAGAGGATTGTAATTCCTCATCCAAATTCATTTTCTAGTATTTTATAAAATCCACTTTACTGTTTACGGGTAACTACCCATTTCCAAATTCAAAAAATTCAGCTAGATTCAAAATTTAAAATACATCACCTAGATTCAAAATTCAAAAACATAACCCCAAATAAAAATTAAAATTCAAATTTGAAATTAAAATTGGTAAAAAAACACACATCGATTCAAGCACCACCTAACCACCTTGGGCTGTGAGATCCGAAATTGTGATCCACCTTGATCCATGTGCCCTAACACTCAAACATTGTAATAGTTTTCACTTCACTGGTGAGAACCCACCAGTTGTTGTCCCACAGTAAGAAACCCACCAAACCGTAAATTCAAGACCCAAGACAAGTAGATCATCCCTTAAACAATTTCCAACACATAACACCTACACATTATCTAGCTATCTCTGGAACTATAAAGAACAACCAACCTTTGATGTCGGAGGAAGATAAATTGTCGCACCACTACCGCTAACTATCGCCGTCACCACATTTTCGAACAAAACCAAATCCTCATTGTTACCTAAAATGGATCCAGAACATCCATATCTAACTTGGGAAAACAAAAAAAAACCCTTACTTCAGAAGAAAAAAACTGATGAAACCTCACCCAAAGTACCCCATGAATGAAAACATGCCTCCATAGGTTTCACCTCTTATAACACCCCACCACTCACATAAGAAATTCCCAAAATATCATTCAAACCATCTCACTCATCCTTCCTAGGAGGGATCAATGTAACTTGTAGATAGATCATATAAAGAATAGAAAGGAACTCCAAAACAAGCTACAACCGAGCTAGAACCATCATCCCCTCCAAATAGCATGATCTTCAAGCATTCACCAGTGAAACAAAGACTAAAACCCAAATGAAAAATGTAATTGAAAACCAAATTGATTGATGACACCAGTCGAGATTATCCCAAAACACTTACTCAAAAACACCAACACCATCTCAAAATCACCACAATAACCATCATACTGAACTAAAATGAGGCCAAGAACATGAGGAATGGTATAAATAGAAGAGTAAAATGAACAGGATAAAGAGAAATCCATCAAAACTTACACTAATAAAATCACATAAAAAATGAAGTGCCTTTGTGAAAAAACAAGATGGATTTTAGCATCATGGTTCTGGTGGTATGATTAGAGGTCGGAAATAATGGTTTCCACAATGTGATGATGAAAAATCCCCTAAAATGAAACTATTTGAACTAGACTTCAAGAAGAATCTGGGAAGGAGCGTGATAAAAAGTGAAAAGAAGAAATACTGATAACTATGTGAGATTTCTCAATGAAGATGAGAACTGATAGCATCATAGATGGAGAGAAAGAAGGAGGTGAAAATAAGAAAAACCAGGTTATATAAATAGAAATCCCCATCCGAGAAAAAGACTCAAGAACTCAAGAAACCTGGAATTGAATGAAGAGGCAAGAAAGGATAAATAAGAAGCATCAAAAAAAATAAAAAAAAGGGTGGAATGTAGAAGGATCTCCCTTGCTAGGGGAAGAAACCCTAGATTGAGGATGTTGGGAAAAAATCCATCAAGGTAACATTGAAGTATTTTTGGGTTGATTGTGTTTATTGACAAAGCAGGTTTCCGTGAAGAAATTTTCGAGTTCCAGAGAAGTTTTTGACAATAAATGTTGAAAAAAGAATGATGAAAAAGGAAAGGACAATCTTGAGGCGGTACAAAAGAGCAGTACAAGGTGGCGCCGTCTTCTAGTGTTTTCCAAATTTTTGGGGTCCAAAATATGGAAGATGGTGAGCATTGCGAAATGTGGATTTCCATGAAGATCATAATTTAATATGGCAAAGGAATGAATTTCGCGAAGAAAGGCTTCATGGTTTGGATTTCTCGAAGGCCAGAAGAATGGAGGCGGTGATTCTTCGCGATTACGACAAGCTTCGTGAACGACAGAGGCTGAAGCGCATTGCGGTGGTGAAGGGCTTTGCAATGGAGCTTCGTGGAAATGAGGGGCATTACGAGGGAGATTCGTGGAGAAGGCGCGAAGGAATTGATGGATGCTCCGCGATTACAACGAGCTCCGCGATCGGAAAATTTCTGTGGTGCTTCACGATTTTTAGAGAATTTCGGCGGGAACTTCGGTGCTTCACGATTTGAGCTGACGTGGCGTTGACTTTCCGCGGAAAGTTGGAGGGTCGGTGGAATTGCTTATAAATAGAGATCGACCCCCTCAAGAAAAGTAGAGAGAATTTTCAGTGAAAATCATTTGCTCTTGGTCCGCGAAGATAGTTTGTGTAGCATGTGTGCTTCACAAAAGAAGAGTTTTACGGGGGCTATTGTAGCTCCGCGAAAGGTGTGAGCTCTACATTGTCTCAGTGATCTTCACAAGGGAAGTTGCTCTGTAATGACTTGAGCTTCACGGTAGTGCTTCGTGGTAGTGCTTCTTGAGAGTGCTTCACGAAAAGGCAAGAGCTTCATGAAGGCTAGTTTGAGCTTCACGAAATTGAGAGCCTCCTGAAGTAGTGTGCTTTGCGAAGGTGTTTCCAAAGTGAATTGCCCAGTGGGTAAGAGGCAAAGGGGTATTCATCATTGGATTAAAGTTGGACTTCAACAGAGCATCTATCAATTGTTGAAGATGAATTCCTTCATGCAAATGAAGAGACCTACAGTTATATAAATTGTGAGTGGATCCTTTCCGATGAAGTGAGGAAAGGAAGAGGAAGAAGGTGATCCTCTCCACCGGTTGTGAGCCATAGAGAGAGAAACCGGGAGTGACCCTTGGGAAAGCAGTGAGATGACCCTAAACATTGTAATGGCAGTGAGCCTAGAAATAGAAGTGATCTAGCCCGAACTTTGTATCCACATGTTGTGAAGATTAGTGGAATTTGGTACGACCGGCAACCTGTCGGCGTATGCTCCTTGGATGTAGCCCGGTGATGGTGAACCAAGTAAAAATCTTTATGTCTGTCTGCTAATTTTCCTGCATTGCATTTAAATAATCATCATCAGATAAAGAAGAAATTAAGTGATCATAACATACACAAAAATGCAAACAAAGTGTCACTGGTAATAAAGAGGTCAAGATCCAGTGGGGTAGAAAGAAATTTGAAAAAAAATATCCATACCCTAATTCACCCCCTCTTAGGGTATATAGGCCCCTATTGGTCCTAACAATTGGTATCAGAGGGAAGGTTGTTGTTATAAGATTTTTTTCCTCCAACATGGTATAGTCGATCTGTGTGGTCAAATAATCAGTCTGCTCTTATCTTGGGGTTCCATGGAGAAGATAAAAACATCAAAGAAGAATCAGAAGTCAGGTGGTATCCCTCAATGTGGAAGTGTTTATGTGAAAAGTGTGATTCAACTAAATGAATCTAACAGCTTACTGAAGGAAGTCCTGGATGAATCAGGTAGGGAAAATATTGATTCACTTAATCAAGATGTTGGAATGAGTGAAGTACATGAACATAAAAGTGATTCCGGAACAACTGATGATGATGAAGTTTCAAGAAGGAGGCCCCTGGTAGATGTTGTCAACATGAAAAATGAAGTTGACCGGAAGTTATATGAAGAAGTTAAATCTAAAGATATCCGGATCAAAGTACTGGACATTGAGGTCACCAAGCTAAGAGGCTTAAACAAAAGCCTTATTGATGTGGCTACTGACCTAAAGGAGAAGAATGACCCTCAAAGTGAAGAACTACAAAAGATGTCTAGAATGAAAAGAAAACAAAAGGACGATGAATATGAAGAGAATCCGAAGTCATATGAAGTTCAGAATTTAAAAGCCAAAAATGATGATCTTGCTACACAACTATCTGATCTATTTTAGAAGAATCAAAGGCTACAACAAGAAAATGCATCAGTATTTGAATCTGTTGCTCAAGAGAAATTGAAAGCAAAGTAGAAAAGTGGAATGGTAGAAAATCTCACACAAGAATTGGCAGATGAGATGAGTCATGGAAAGAATCTCATAAGGTAATTCAATGCCCAACTTGAATCGTGTGATATAAATATTCGGAAGTTGGAAGAAGAGATAGAATCAGTAATGATGGAAGTGGAGAAATCCAATGCAAAAGGAAAGCCCAAAATGAAGGATGCCTTACACTTTCTATTTGATTATCCTTCCATAGGTGATGACGAAATGAAAAGAAAATTTGCTATTTCTGAAAAGAGGCAAGAACAGATTTTCTCAGCTCAAAGACCATACAGTCTGGGAATAACTGGTATCGGATTTGATGAATCCCCTCCCGTGCAAGGTAAAAAGAGAGATGTGAATAGTTCCAGATGTGAAAGAAATTCTATAGGTGCTGGAGATAGGCCTAAGAGGACAGTTACAAAAAGTAGTTCTGACATGTCCTATTTCTGCGGGATTCATGGCCACACATCAAGATTCTGTTCGGAAGCTCATGAATACATTTCAGGTTGTGAAAATAGAATCTACACAAAATATGAGAATATGAAGAAGCGTCAGGAGAAATCAGAGGGAAGAGTCTCTTAGAGGAAAACATTAATCAGATGCTACTACTGTGGTAGAAAGGGACACATAATGAGTATGTGTCAGGAAGCTCAGGAGCTCAATGTCAGAGGAAGAACTCAAGCTACATCAACATCTCGACATAGAAATGATGAAATAAGGTATGTATTTAATGGAAGATGTTTTATATGTTCTCATCATGGGCATTTGGCCAGACAGTGCAGCGAAAATAAATCAGGGAATGAAAAGGAACCTATAAAGAGAATTTCAACTCCACTGACGCATAATGAGAAATTATACAGTGGAAGACAAAGTGGTAAGGAGAAGAATATGCTTAGAGCCTCTGGGGAATCACATGGAGCTGAATGAAAGGTGTATCAGTCACCACATCTGTCATACTCAACACAGCTCTCAAGGACAGAATGTGAACAAACCTGGAAGATTAAGGGGAAATCTACTCTAGCTGTGATAAAGAAAAATAAATGTTCAATGGAGGACTCACCACCAGTGAAAAAGACTGTGGTGACTCAGACATCTATTAAAAAAAGATGAATAAAGAATGTAATGAAAAATTCGCAGGTCATGTTCCATAGAGAAAACTGGAAGAAGATGCAAGATCCTTGCAATGGTGGAAGAAGCAAGGGAAGATAGAAAGAAAAGATATTCCTGCTCAGATTAGGAATCAAGGGAAATGGAATTTTGGTGGAACATCAAAGACAGAAATGTGTACTAGTGGGTTTGAACCCAAAATGGTGAGAAAGGCTTGGCCTGCAGAATCAACATATCAGAAAAAGACTCAGCATGTGGGTAATGAATGCTTAGTCATTTGGACAGAGCAATTGGAGTTGTCTAGGCAGCTAGAAGAAGAAAATAAAGAGTGTGATTCTCTGAAAGAAAGAATCAAAGGGTTGACCCGTTAGGATCAACCGCAATCCTCATCTTGAGGAGTCCAGAAGAAACCCCTCTCCCTATGAATATAAATGCTATTAACTGATGATTCATGTGTTTCAGGTTTTAGGGAGATACGATCCAAGGGGAAGTGGCATCTAAGGATGCGAAATGGAGATGTGATATGATCTATAGTTTCAATTGATTCAAATCAGGTACCACAGTTGAATAAGAAAGGGAGAAATAGAGCACAATAGAATGTGATTGTGTTATTAAATTTATATAATGTTTACTACACCGAGTTTAAACTCATTAGGCATAGAGATTTTGTTAATGGCTCAACTCTGAGTGGAATATGAGAACAAATGATGCAGGAAGAAAGACTAGTTATGGGTCTAAACTGTTGGTCCTAACAACTGGAAGAGTTGCATAACATAGGGGGAGTATTCTATATTCTCATCAGATGCATGATCTCAATATGATATGAAGGATGAATGTTTAGCCTCATGAAGAATGATTGGTGGCAAAGAATCAGCACAGAGGTTTTCATGATTATCTATTTTTTTCTAACAATTTGGTATCAGCTGACTGCTTTAAGGATACCATGAAGATGCAGATAAAATCAAAGGTGTGTCAACAAAAATATGAGAGAAGATGGTCAAAGAAATGACTTCATTGAACAATGACACAGAGAAAAGTAGCTGAAAGAAATGAAGCCACTAAAAAATGAGTTAGTGAACAGTTTCTTGGAAAAATTATTGAGGAAGAAAGCAACACAGGGGGAGAAGAAGTGACAGATGCTGATTCAGAAGAAGACACTGAGGATGAACAAGAAAATGTCAAGTATGTGTCTACAAGGAAGCGAAAGAGCTGATCTGAAACTGATATAGAGAATATCATTAGTGATCAATGAGCTCCAGTTCAGACAAGAAGAATGAAATCACTCCAGCACACATCATTACTATCACTGGTTGAGCCAAAATGCTTTGCTGATGTAGCTGAAGATGAAAACTGGGTTCAGGCTATGAATGAAGAGCTTGATCAGATTGAGATGAACCAGACATGGGAGATTGTTTCAAGTCCATCTGACAAGAATGTCATTGGGACTAAATGGGTCTATCACAACAAGATGAATGAAGATGGCACAGTGATTCGGAACAAAGCATGACTACAGTGCAAGGGATACTCCCAGATTGAGGGTATAGATACTGATGAGACATTTACACCGGTTGCAAGGCTGGAGACAATCAGATTATTTTTTTCCAAAGTAGTGAAAAAAAAGTTCAAAGTGTTATAGATAGATGTCAAATCCGCATTCTTGAAAGGTGTTTTGGAAGAGGATGTGTATATTAAACAGGAAGATGGTTTTTTCATTCATGAGGTTGAGAACAAAGTTTTTAGGCTAAAGAAGGCATTGTATGGGCTGAAATAAGAACCAAGAGCATGGTACTCAAGACTTGATCAATACTTGAACAAGCTTGGTTTCCAGTGTGGGGGAGTTGATTACAATATTTATTTCAGCAACGATAGTAATAAAAGGATGATGGTGCTGGTTTATGTTGATGACATAATATTTGGCGGATTAGATGAAGCTTAGTGCAGACAGTTTTCCAAATTCATGAAAAATGAGTTTGAAATGTCAATGATTTGAGAGATAAAAATTTTCCTTGGTTTACAGGTGACACAAGGATGTAATGGAACTTTCATTTCTCAATCCAAATATGCCAAGGAGGTTATAAGAAGGTTTTTAATGGAGAATTATAAGGAGATGAAGACTCTGGCTGCTACCCAGGTGAAATTATCAAAAGATGAGGATGGCAAGGCAGTTAATATCACAGAATACAGGAAAATTGTTGGAAGTCTGTTATACATAACTGCAACAAGGCCTGATATTGTTTTCTCCACATGCCAAGCAGCGAGATATCAGAGTAATCCCAAGGAAAGACACATGCTTGCAGTGAAAAGAATACTTCGGTATATCAAGGGAATGATGGACTTCGGATTGACATATAACGAAAAATCTCAGACAGAGTTATTGGGATATACTGATGCAGACTGGGCCGGTTCAGCGGATGACAGGAAATCAAAATCTGGAGGTGCGTTCTATCTTGGTGGACTATGTATTGCTTGGTTAAGAAAGAAGTAGGATTGCATTTCATTAAGCACCACAGAAGCTGAGTATATTGAGGCCACTCAAGCATGCACACATTTATTATGGACGAAGCAGAAGCTTGAAGATATAAGAGTTTAAGTGAAGTCTCCGATCAGAATCCAGTGTGACAACTCAAGTACTATAAATCTTAGAAAAAATCTCATCCATCATTCAAGTACAATGCACATTGAGATTAAGTATCATTTCATCAAGGAGAAGGTGGAAGAAGGACTAGTGAAGTTTGAGTATGTGCCTATTGAGTTACAGGTTGCAGATATTCTGACAAAGGCCTTACCCAAGGAAGCATTCAAAAGACATCGACTGGCTCTGGGAGTTCAATCGATTCCTCACACTTAAAAGCATGTGGATGTGGAACTCCCCCTCTCCCATAGGTATGATGTTTTTTCCCTAATTTGCTGATGTGTTCTCTACTCTTTTAAACACTGCAAAGGAGTGACCTTTGGGTTCGTTGTCAAAGGGGGAGAAAATAGTGATTGTTCAAGGGGGAGACAGTGTGGAGATTTGATGAATCATGAATGATATGGGGAGACGCTGACAGTTGGAGTATCCAGATAGGGGGAGTGCAATGAGATAGGGGGAGAGTGTAAAAATCTGACAATTCTTAAAGTGATCGATCAAATCATAGAAATCACGACAGCTGAGGATCGTGATAAAAGAAGAACAGTGGTGTTGGAATGGTGAGAGAAGGTTTACAGCTATCTCCAATTGGTATCAGTGTGGTTCAATAATTGGTGTCAGTTTTACAATTGGTATCAGTTTGGAATCGATAATTGTTGTCTGACATGATGTGATTCATTGATGAACATTTCATACTACTCTTGTTTCTCACGCCGAGCATTGCTCATGTGGGCTTAGAGTACATGTTAAGTGAATCCTTGAACGCTATCTGAATCGAAAGAGGCGAATGGTGGTAGATGTTGGAAGAAGACTCAGTGAGGTATCAAAGTACAGAAAATCATTCAGGGCAGAGTTGTGAAGATTTGTCAACAAACCCAAAGGGGGAGATTGTTGGGCAAAAATCCCTCAAGGTAACATTGAAGTATTTTTGGGTTGATTGTGTCTGTTGACAAAGACGGTTTCCGTGATAAAATTGTTGAGTTCCAGAGAATTTTTTGACAATAAATGTTGACAAAAGAATGATGACAAAGGAAAGGACAATCTGGAGGCGGTACAAAAGATCAGTACAAGGTGCCGACGTTTTCCATTGTATTCCAAATTTTTGGGGTCCAAAATTTGGAAGATGGTGAGCATCGCGAAAAGTGTATTTCCATGAATATCATAATTTAATATGGAAAAGGCATGAATTTCACGAAGAAAGGCTTCATGGTTTGGATTTCTCGAAGTCCAGAAGAATGGAGGTGTTGATTCTTCGCGATTACCGCACGCTTCGCGAACGACAGAGGCTGAAACGCATCGCGGCGGTGAAGGGCTTTGCAATGGAGCTTCGCGGAAATGAGGGGAATTTTGAGGGAGCTTCGCGGATAAGGTGCGAAGGAATTGATGGGATGCTCCGCGATTATGACGAGATCCGCGATCAGAAAATTACTGTGGTGCTTCACGATTTTGAGAGAATTTCGGCGGGAACTTCGGTGCTTCGCAATTTGAGCTGACGTGGCGTTGACTTCACGCGGAATGTTGGAGGTTTGGTGGAATTTCCTATAAATAGAGGTCAACCCCCTCGAGCAAAGTAGAGAGAATTTTCAGATAAAATCATTTGCTCTCAGTTCGTGAAGGTATTTCGCGTAGCCTGTGTGCTTCGCAAAAGAAGAGCTTCGCGGTGGCTATTGTAGCTTCGCGAAAGGTGTAAGCTCCACGTTGGCTCAGTGAGATTTGCGAGGGAAGTTACTCTGCAACGACTTGAGCTTCGCAGTAGTGCTTCACGGCAGTGCTTCGCGATAGTGCTTCGCGAAAAGGCAGGAGCTTCGTGAAGGCTAGTTTGAGCTTCGGGAAATTGGGAGCCTCGTGAAGTAGGGTTCTTTGCGAAGGTGTTTCCAAAGTGAATTGCTCATTGGTTAAGAGTCAAAGGGGTATTCATCAGTGGATGAAAGTTGGACTTCACCAGAGCATCTATAAATAGTTGAATATGCATTATTTCATGAAAATGAAGAGAACTACAGTTCTATAAACTGTGAGTGGATCCTTTCTGAAGCAGTGAGCAAAGGAAGAGGAAGAAGGTGATCCTCTCCACCGAAAGTGAGCCATAGAGAGAGAAACAGGGAGTAACCCTTTGGAAAGCAGTGAGCTGACCCTAAACATTGTAATGGCAGTGAGCCTGGGCATAGAAGTGATCTAGCTCGAACTTTGTATCCACATCTAGTAAAGATTAGTGGAATTTGGTACGACTGACAACCTGTTGGTGTATGCTCCTTAGACGTAGCCTAGTGAGGGTGAACCAAGTAAAAATATCTGTGTCTGCCTGCTAATTTTCCTACATTGGATTTAAATCCTCATCATCAGATAAAGAAGAAAGTAAGTGATCATAACATACACACAAGTGCAAACAAAGTGACCCTTGTAACAAAGAGGTCAAGATCCATTGGGGCAGGAAGAACTTTAAAAAAGAATATTCATACACTGATTCACCCCCTCTCAGGGTATATAGGCCCCTATTGGTCCTAACAAAGGAGATATTCTCTTTAGGGAGCGATCTTGGATAGAAGGGAACCGTCTATAAGAGTGTAATTAAAATAAATGTATTGTGAATTATAAAAGTAAATTTTAGTATGGTAAGAATAATAAACCATATATAATAGAATCATAGTTGGTATAATTATTTTATCCATTGAATACTACGAAGATAAATTGATTAGTTTTTCTATTTGTGATTAAAACAACTACATAATAAAATAAAAAATCCATTGATGATAATTCATTCAATGTAACATCAAAATAATTAAATTATGGTATTAATGTAAATGGTATCTTTTATGTCATAGAGGACCATGGAGAGGAAATTTGGACACTTGATAGCTGGGAAAAATACCTTGAACCACTAATGAAAATAAAATATTTTTGTGAGCATGTTTTATATCCTTGATTGGTTATGTTATATATAATGTGTTTTCATAATATATTATTTTTCAATACTTTTTTAAATATTTTAGAATATTTATCTAATTATATATACATAAAATAGATTCTTTACCAACTGATGCTACCAATTTTTATAAACAACATAATAATGATTTCGAAAATGAACATCAATAAAATAGTGAGAAAAAGAATGAAGGTGAGCAATAATTTAATGGTGATTAGTAAAATAGAGGAGATAAATTTGAAAAAAGTTACTAGGTTGAAAAATACAAGAGACACATCACATGATGGTGTTATAAAAGGATATAATGATTTGAAATATATTTCATAAATTGAATTTTTATGGAACGTATATGGATAAACTATTAACCAAATAAGCCTATTCTAATTATTTATATTGGTTTTAGTATTCATATGAACAAAATAATTGATATAGATACCTGGAATAATTTTGTGCCTATACTGAAGGGAACTATTTTGGATGACATTTTACTAATATTATAACATACATTCTATATTATAATAGAAAATTAAATTATAAAATGTTAATTTTCTCATCATTATACTTTAAAGAGTAAATTTATATTAAAATAGTTTTGGGGAAAATGTATATTAATTATTGGTTGAAGGTTTACTAAGTAAATTTTAATAATTATTACAAAAATAAATCTTTTGGATGTTGAGCGTAATGTAAAACCCCAACCACCAGTTTTATAAGAAAACATTATTTACTAAGAAACTTAGGATTCATTTATTTCCCATGAGGATGAGGATGCATTTACAATCAATTAAAATTGATTTTATTTTATTAACAATATGTGTTTAAATTACTTTTCATTAAAATTGTTAATTTAATAAATAGTAAAATAGTGCATAAAATAAATCACAATCATTAAAACCCGTAAAACCTTGACATAAATAAAAAAATGGGGTAATATTCACTTGAAAAACATATGGTTTATGCTGAAAATATATATTATAACTTTTATGTGACATAAAACACCAAAAAATGTTTATTTATATGTTTATATATAAATCAATCCAAAAATATCTTGAGAAATATTTATCCCACATCATGTTCTACGTAAGGAAGATCATGTAAATAAAAAGTGAAAAATAGTAAATGAAAGCACATAGAAATTATAAGAATCATATGTAAGTGTGAAATAATATAAATCTGTTATTATTTAAAATATCATAACATGAATTTTACTACTTAGTATAATATATTATACCCTATTTATAAACAAGATTAATCATTAATCATAACTAAAGAACAACCATATTTAGTGTATTTTATGTTTCTGGAATAGTATTTTCATGTTATAGGTGTAGTTTTTAGACTCTATCTATAATATTTCTTTAGTAACAAACTAAAACATGTGTATGACAATAAGAAAATGAATTACATTAAGGAAAAAATTAAAACATTAATAGAAAGAGTAAATAAAAAATTAAGTAATAGAGCATCTCCATTGAAGGGATAAATAAGAACAATCAACGAAACAACAACCACACCACAAATATCCATACACCCCCAGTTTAAAGACTATCAATTCCCCTTAAAGGAATACTTATCAAAGTAAATAAAGTATTTCCTAATAGTTTATCTTAATTGTGAAGCAATGAATTAATGATATATTTTGTATTAAAATATTACAGGGTGAAATTGATTTTGATTTATATCTATTAGTACCCATTCATTACCTTGTTGTGTGAGTTATAATGTATAACTTCAAAGGAAATATCCTTATTAAAAAAATCTAATGGGCCATGGTAGAGTAGGTATTCAAGTTTCTTATGTTCTAAGCACTGAGCTACTTATTCCCCATGATGAGGTTGATATTCAAAAGGTGAAACTTTATATTGTTACATTCATTATGTGGCCAACTAATCTTATAAAAAATATAATGTTAAATGGATACTCATAACAATCCGATATTTTATTTTATATATTTTTAAAATATATTTAATTTTTATATCTTGGGTTACAGGGAACACCGAGTTTTAACGAAACAAGATATACTATTAATAATATTATTTAAACATGAAAATTACATCCTCGCTATTAAAAATTACAATGTGAATAAGAATAAAATATATTTAAAATTAATTATAAATAATTTAGATAAAAAAATATATATTGATAAATAAGTACATAATTTTTCATAAAGTCTTTATGCACTTATAAAATATTTTTTGAAATGATTTTTGTGGCTTCTTGGTGTCAAATACAAAAAATAATTATTGACACTTTTAGAAAATTTATTTCCAAAAATTAACATCATTTTTGTAATCAAAATTTTAAAAATATCTTTGGGTGAATATTTGTAATTTTTTTGAAAATTTCAATTTTTTAATAAATATTGAAAAATAATAGTTTTAATTAAGAACTGTGTTTTCATTTAAATCATTTACACAGATATATTTTATTTTAAATTTTTTTTAAAAAAATAAGATCAATTATGTTATAATTAATTAAATTTAGTTCATTATAATCATTTTAATATTGAATTTTTATATTAAACGTTTTATACTTATGAAATGTCTTTGGAAAACTGCTTTTTTTCGCATGTGTGGGTTCAATTTTAAATTAAGTTATCACACATATATAAATTAAATTGGGTAAAATATATTCCATATTAGGAATAAGAATAATTAAAATTATATAATAATTTAAATATAATTTATGGTCATAATGTTTACTAAATACAATAAAATTTAATTACTACACTTAAGGTTAAAATTTAGTTTTTCACATTACATGTGCTTGTGTTAAAATGAATTTTCTAGAAAACAATAGTATTTTTATCTAATAAATTTTACTTCTTATTAAAAATTATTGCTAAAAAATATCTAATAAGTATCATTTTAATTTTAAACTTAAAGGTTAAATTATCATGGTAAATAAAAATAGGCTAGTTATTGTAGGGAAAACTAAAATTGTAAAAATTAATAAACTTGGAGGATTTGGGAATAACACGTTAAAAAAAATTGTGTTTGAGGTTTTTATAAAACATATAATTCCTCTAATATATTATTTATAAACTTTGGAGGCACTTGGGTTGATAGTGACTTCCAATTATTGAGTAGTTTTTGGTATTTAAAAAAATTCCACACCACCTAAATTATAAAAGTCCACCCCCTTTCCTCTTCTTTTCACACTTAAAAATATTTTAAGTTCATCAAATTACAAAATAAATCAGTTACATAATTCCCTAAACATTTACTAGATTCTTTTTTTATTATAAACCCTCTTAACTTTTGGTGTTGACCTATAGAGGTTTTCTGAAGAAAATGTATGGTTCTTAACCAAGAATTTTTATTTTATTTCTTCTTCTGCCTCCTAAAAATTTTATTCAACTATGATCACATAATAACCCCAATATCTAACATATACTAAGATTTTATTATATTTATATAATAATATAAATTAGTCTCCTTTTCCATCAAATGGGAAACAAAACCATTGATCATGTGTATGGCAGACTACAGCCTCGAGAATTGATGTAAACCATTTTTCATCAACGCTTTTCATATATGAATATAATGATGGATTTAAATTATACATAGTATATATTTTAAATAATTATAATTATGAAGTTATAATATCACATCGAACTTCTAACCTTTCAATCTGTTTGAATACAACAAGGCTTCTTGTGTGTACAGTAGACTAACGCCTTGAAAATTGATGTGATATGTTTTTCATTTACAATTTACATGGATGGTAATAAGGACATATTTATAGAATATATATGATATAATTGATATAATAATTTTTATTTAATGGTGAATAATTATTTATCCTTATTTCATTACATCCACCGATAGAATGGGAAAAACATTCATGCGTAAGTACGGACTACAGTCTCAATGAACAGTTTAATTCATTTTCTATCTTAACATTATAGATTTTTCTAAATACATATATAATTAAAATAAATATTATTAATATATTTTTTAATATATTTTTTTATTATGGAACTATGGTCAACATTTAGGGAATAAATCTATCGAACTAAAATGAACATGAAAAAATATGTAACAATAACTGAGAATAGTGATTTAAATAAAGAATTATTAGTGAATGGTGATAAAAGGTTATAAATAAATAATATATGGAATTATATACATATGACTATGGGTATATAATATATGTATATTAAAACTATATTTATTATATTATAGGTTAAAACGTGTATGGAGAAAGTTGAGACTAGAGGCAAGATATTTTCATCTCACTTTTATTTCCGAGGGAACATTGCATATTCACTACTTGATTATTTTGTGTGGTGAATATATTTTCCATGATTTACACTTATTATTATTATCATTTTAATTATGGGATATAAATATCTATTTATGGTTCCTTATTTTATGGGGATTATTACTCAAAATTTACCAAATTGGTAAAGGTTTTATGTTACAATCTCATTTTTTATGAGGATACTTTATGATTATGATTCCAATGATGAAATATTATGATCTATTTATCAAAAAACTAATAAATTTTATTTTAATCAATTTATTTATATAGAAAACAAATTTCCTTCCATTTTCCCTTTTTTAAGAACTAAATAGATGAAAAAAATATTTTAATAAAAAATTACTTTATTTATATCTTCAATTGAGAACCTTTTTTCTTCCATGTATATTTTTTCGATAAATGTTTTAAAGAATGTTTTTATTATTCAAAAATTATTTTTTATATAAATTTTTACCCATTTTATAATATTTACAAAATAGTTTAAAATTAATCTTCTTTTATTTTTTCAAAAACAAATCCTCTCTAGACATTTTACCAAAAATGTGAAAGGAATAATTATTTTAAAATATTCGACATGAATGGTATTGTATGAAATCTTGATCTCTTAGTGATTTAAACTTTCCTTTATAAGTTTACAAGTGTGTTTTCAAAAAAATATTTAATATTTGGGAAATTTTTACATTTTCAAGAAGTGATTTCAAAGTGAAAATAATATTTTCGTAATGAAATATTCCATGTTATCTTCTAAAATAATTTTCTATCAAAGAAGAAAACTTTAATGTTTCTTAAGATTTACTGAGGATTTGATCCAATGATATTATCCATATTATTTTTATGGATGGTTTGTAATTATTATGGATAAATGATTATGAAACCCATTTATTTTCCACTGGTTATTATACGATGAAATGTTTAGGAAACCAATTTATTTCCAACAGGTTATATTGTCATTAAATATTTATGAAACCTGGTTCAATTACATGGGTTATGATGTGTTTATATGATTAATTATTTATGTTCTTGTGGAAAAAATATTTTTTTTCTTTATTTGATAGGTGGTTCCATTATAAAACAAGTAAAGTGGTTATTTTATTACCAAGGATAGTGGTTACATTATAACCAATGACGGTGGTTATATAATAAGTAAAATGGATATGTTATAACCAAGGATAGAAGTTATGTTATAACAAAGTAAGGGGTTATGTTATAACCATGGATGGGTGGTTTCATTATAAACCATTATGGGTGGTGCCTATATCTCCCACCAATTCATTGGGTAAGGTTTGATATCTCGTTAGATAAATAGAATTGGAATGGGGAGTGAACCCAGTTCTATGAAGTAATATTTCTACTGTGATAATCTTGGAAGTGAACCTTAAATACATTGATTGTTTAGGGGGTCAACCCATTCCACTATGATATTATTAGAAATGAGACTTTACTTCTAATGAAATTTTTTTCTATGATTATGTGTTTTCCACAATTCCATATTTTATTCCAATTATATACTCTCATGGATCATGTTCTTCGATTCCTTTATAATTCAAGTCTTATGAATTGCCAAGCTTTATTCCATTTCTCAATATTATGATCTTTGATATGTAGGGTATCATTATCAATTTTTTTGATCATGTTATCATACCCTTATTATCATTTTATTCTTATGTGATCATTGTTATCCTCCTTATTTAACCTTACTATGCATATAATCTCACTCTTTCATATGTTTCCATTCCCTAGGTTATGAATAAAGGTATTATGTTTGATATGTCTATGAAGGGTTATATTTATGAGGGACCTAGTGGGAGGAAATGTTGTTCACTTATAAACCAGTTGATTATGTATCCATATTTTTAAATATGCTAAACCTTTATTATCCTCAAGTACATTTTGGTAAGATTAAATGAATATACATCTATTAAGATGTAATATATAAGTATGAGAAGTCTGGGTCTTTTCAATTGTTATCAATGGGAAGGATTATTTATCCTTTGGTAATTAGGTTGAGAAAGCTTTAGTGATAACCATAACGATAAGATTATGTATTGGATAATATCTTGATTTTTTTAAATGGTTCAGTGAGTGGTTTCCAATCCATTAAATATCTATCTAGATACTACAAGTAGAGGTAGCTCAAGAATAGTATTACATAGGGGTAATAACTCAAAAAAAGGAACATTGTGATTTTACTTTATCATCAACTATTTCATGTAATATAACCCTTTTCACGCCTAGTTTGACACTCCCTAGGGTTATGTTTTAGAAATTATCAAACTCTTTACCAACCATTATGATGGATTTCAATAATGTCCCTAAATGACCTAGGATAAGACTAAGTATTAATAGGTTTAAAATAATGTGTCATGATTTAGATATCCTAAGAATTATTTTTAATTATTGATCACTCTGATCAAATATTCAAGGCATTCATGCTGACCATTTTGGTTTTCTAAGGGGTTAATGATATAATGATATAGTTGAGGTGGTTATAAATATTCTCAAATATTAAATTACCCTATTTGAGTATAGTTATATAAATTCCATTATATCATGTAAAGTATCTAGGAATAATAATTTCTATCTTCAATGATTAGATTTTGAATTACCAGTGAAAACCTCTAATGGTATGATGATCACATATCAAGTTATGATTCTTCTCTAGTTGATGTTTATGGGAATGTGATTCCTAAAAATATTTTCATTCTTCCTTTGGTTGAATCTTATGTTATCTTTGGAATGGATTGGATTTTTCTACATAAACCCCACATCTATTTCTGAAGAAGGGAAGTCATATTTAATATTCCAACCCTAAAAATGATCATTATTCAATGAGATTACAATTATGAACTTCAAATGGATATCACATACATTTTATGAGTATTTATTTCAATTTTAAAGAGGTTTTTATCTCATATGGTTTGAGATAAACTTAATATTGATGATATATTTATTATAAGGGAGTTTTGTTTATCAATTTATAGAAGAGTTTCCAAGTATTCCATTGAATCGTGAAGTAGATTTCTCAATATAACTCTTACCTAAACTATTTCAAAGAATCCATGTAAAATAACCCATATAGAGTTGAAATAATTAAAAAAGAAAATCCATGAGAGTCTTGAAAAAAATTCATTCAACCAAGTGTGTTACCTTATGGGGCACATATCCTTTATTTAATAATAAATATGGATCAATGTGACTCTTCATTGATTATTGGGAACTGAAAAAGATCACAATATAGAAAAACTATCCTCTACCCAATACTGATGACTTTTTTCATGAATTTCTATGAGGACAATAATTTTCCAAGATTTTCATTCATTCTAGAAATCATCAATTGATGGTTAAGAAGGAGAATATACCCAAGACAAAATTATATACATGTTATGGGAACTATGAATATATAGTTATTCTATTTGGTCTTATTAATTCCCCTACTATCTTCATCAATTTAATTAATAGAATCATTAATGATCTGTTTGATCGGTATCTGGTAGTATTTATCGATGATATTCATACCCATTAAAATATTAAGGAAGAAAATTAATATAAAATGAAAATTATACATGAGAACCCAAGAAAAAATATTGTGTATGAAAAATTTACAAAGTGTGAATTTTGGCTATAAAAAGTTTCATTTTTGGGCCATATAATCTCAAGGGAGGGTATATCGATGGATACATTAATGAAGGAGGATAATGAGCATTGTCCTAGACCAACCACAGTGACTAAGATCAATATTTTTTCTTGTTTTAAAAGGATATTATATAATATTTGTGGAACATTTATCATATATATCCAATCTACTCACCATGTTAACTAGAAATGTTTCCATGTTCCTTTAAAAAGATGAATGTAAAAAAAATTTCAAAGAAGTAAAGTGAAGGATAGTCAATAAAACTATTATTACATTACCCTACAATAGAAAAGGGCTTATAATATATAGTGATTCATATAACGGGTTGGGATTAATCCTCATGTTAAATGATATGATGAAAGATTATACCTCATTAAAATTGAATGTTCAGGAGAAAATTTACCCAACTCATTATTTGAGGTTAATTGTGGTAATTTGTTCATTATAGATATAGAGATATTATCTTTATAGAGAAATATGTGACATATATACTAATAATATGAAATTAAAATATATATTCTCATAGAAAGATTTGAATATTCACTAGATAACATGGTTGTAGATGACTGAACATTATGACTTCTCAATACATTATACCCTTGGAAAAGGGATAAGGTGGTTGATGATTTGAGTCGAAAGGATCATTTGTTCTTATCTATTATAAGGATCAAAAAATATTCAATATTTCCTTATGCATAAAGGATGGATCTAGGAATATTTAAGGCATGGGAGAAATATTATCTTTCTTAAATAAGTGTTCAACAATATATCCAATTAAAGTTTAAAGAGGCGCATAAAAAGATATAGAGAAACAGAAGAAAGTAAGAAATTTTCCTGATTTTACCCCTCATTATAATGGAATGATAAGGTTTAGGAACCCTGTATTTGTTCCATCCATAAAAAATTTTAAAAATCATCTTTTAGATGAAACTCATAGTTCCTCATTCATTATTCACCCTATAAGTATAAAGATGTTTAAATATTTGAAACAGTATTTTTGGTGGTATACCATGAAAAGATATATTACATAATATGGATATTGGCTCTTAGTTTGTCAAAAATTAAGGATGAGAGATAGAAATCGAATGGGCTATTATAACCATTACCCATACCTGAATGGAAATGGTAAAACAACACCTTGTATTTTGTCATTAGACTCCCCAAATTTTTTAAAGGGATCAATCCTATACGGGTAATAGTTGATTTCCTTACAAAGTCAGCACAATTAATTAAAATAAGAGAATATTTATTTCTTGATAATATTTCTATGATAGGAATTAAATAAGCTGTAAGGTTTTATTGAGTACCATATTCTGTTCTATCTGACCAGGATCTGAGTTTTACTATGGAGTTTTGGTGAAGCCTTTAGCAGTTTCGTAATATGAAATTGAGACTTAGTGCTACGTGTCATACTCAAACATATGTATAATATGATAGAATCATGTAAACCATATATTATATTTTAATATCATTTTATATGTATTTAAAAGGTGGTTGGGATCAATACTTTCCTCTAGGTTAGTTTTCATGCAATAATAGCATTCACTTGATCATTCAGATGGACCCTTGTGAATCTATTAGGGATAGAAGTGTAGTAATTAAATATATTGGATTTTTTCTTTTGAAATAAATCAATTTGAACCTAATTTTGATAAAAAAAAATGTAATATAAGTTTAGATCCATTCATCAATACATAAGGGCCATATAAAGTCGGCAGAAAAGTTATACAGACAACCTTTGGCTTGATTTGAAGTATGAAGTTATTCGAAAGGTTTTTCAATGAATTTATCCATGAAACAAAGGTTATGATATTTGGGAAGAAAGGAAATATGAGACCTATGTATATTTTCCCTTAAATATTCTTATTCAAGTAGGGAAGTGTCTTCTTGTTTAGCACTTTCACCGTACCTCTCTCAAGTCCATGATGTGTCACATGTATCTCTCCCAAGGAAGTACATTCCTGATCATTCAATTTTACTAAACTCAAAGTTCATGCCATTATATTGAAATATTTATTATGAATTAAAACCTTTGGATAGTCTAGAACATAGAGAAAACTTACTATCAAAGAAGACCACTCACCCGGTCAAAGTTTTTATGGTTAAACCACTATCTTGAGGAAGCTACATGGGAACCTTAGGCTATGATGTGGTAGAAATATACTTGGATTTTTGTATCAGAGTGAAAAAAAATTTGGGGTGAGAATAATTTTAAGGGGGTAACAGTGTAACACCTTGATATTTTATGATATAATTTTTTTAAATATATTTAATTTCAATAGTTTGTGTTAAAGGAAACACTGAGTTTTAACAAACCACGATATACTATTAATAATATTATTCAAAAAGATTATTATAACCTTACTCTTAAACATGGAAGTAAGAATAGAAATAAAAATAAAAATTATGTTTACAAGTTTTAGATAAAGAAAATATATTGATATATAAATACATAATTTTTTTTAATGTCTTTATATGCTTTGAAAATACTTTTTTTTTCAAAATTGATTTCTAAAGCTTTTTATGAACAAAAAAATTAATTTTTTCTATTTTAGAAATGAAATTGGAAAATCTGATCATAATTAATGAAATAAAAATGTAAAAATTATATTAGTGTGAATTTTTCGAATTTTTTTGAATATTTTAATTTTTTAATAAATTGTGAAAATACTAGTTTCTATTGAAAACTACCCGTTAATTTAAATAAATTACAAGGTTATATTTTGTTTTAAAATTTTTAAAATGTAAAATTAGTTAAAATATTTTTTAATTGAAAAAATTTATGTCATTATAATAAATTTAATATTGAATTTTTTATTAAAACGTTTTATACTTGTGAAAATTATTTCATTGGAAAACCATTTTCTGATCGCGTCTGTGAGTTCAATTTTAAATTAGATTCTTACTATTATAAAAATTGAATTTTATGAAATGGATAAAATATTTTTGATAATAATAATTAATATTAGTTGATAATTTAAACCCATTTTATATTTATGATTAATAATAAAGACAATAAAAATTAATTACCACTATTAAGGTTAAAATGAGGTTTTTTGTGTTACATGTTCTTGTGTTAAAATTGATTTACTACACACATATGATTTTTATTTAATGAATTTTATTTAATATTTAGAATTATTGGGTTCAAATTATATAATAATTATCATTTTATATTTATTATTAAAGGTTAAATTACCTAGGTAAATATAAAGAGACTAGTTATCATGGTGAAAACTGAAATGGTAAAAATGAGTAAAATTAGAGGCTAAGGTAATAATATGTTTGAAACATGTTTTTTTATGGTGGATGTTTTTATATAAAATATAATACATCCACTAAATTATTTATCAATGTTATATACACTTTGGTCAAGAGTGACTTCCCATTATTGATTAGTGTTAGATATTTACAAAAAAAACACTCCACATCAATTATAAAAGGTCACCCCTCTCCTATCCTATAATTATTTCAAAGTAATTTTATGTAGAAAATAAATACTCAAATAATTTCTTTAATTTCCACCCCATTTCCAATTTTACTTAGGAAACCCTACTAATAAGGATTTTCGTGATAACCTAAGGTGGTTGTTCGAAGAGGATGTATAATTCTTAACCAAGATTTTTTATTTTATTTATTATTCCACCACCTTAAAATATTATTAAACAATGATAATATAATAACTCTAGTATCCAACATATATTTATATTTTATTATGTTAATTTAATAACATACATCCATCTCATCTTCCATCAAATGGGAAACAAAACCGTCAATCATGTGTATGGCGGACTACAACCTCATGAACTGATGTAATTTGTTTTCCATAAAATCATATCATGATTCGATATAATGATGGTTTTAATGTATATATATGATATTTATGACATAAATATAATTCTATAATTATAATATCACATATAAATTCTATCGTTCCAACCCTTCTGAAAGAAATAATGTCACTAGTGTGTATGGCAGACTACAGCCTTCTAAACCAATGTGTGGTGTTTTTAACATAAATTTTACTTAGACAGTATAAAGATATATTTATATATTATATATTATATAAAAGATATTATAATTATCATTCACTTTTTTCTTATTTTTCTCCTTTGTTATTTTCCATCTGTTGAGAAAATGTAAACAACATTCATGTATACATACGGCCTACTATGTCCATGAAGGGTGTAATTCATTTACTATATGTAACATTTATGGATTATTATAAATACATATATAATGAATATATATGACATTTATATCATTATTAACATTCTGGATATTATGTAAATATTATCAATGTACAAGGACCAAAACTACAGAACAAGAACACACATGAAAAATTAAGAAAATATCACCTTAAATAGTGATTTCAATAATTAACTATTAATGAAATCTTGATAAAAGGTTATAAGTAAATCATATATGGTATGAAATATATGGGTATGATTATGAAATATATGTATAAAAACCCAATATTTAATATATAGGAGGTTAAAATTTGTATGATAAAAGTCGATACTTGAGGTAAGGGATTTTCGTCTCACTTTTATTTCAAAGGGAAACATGACCTATTCACCACTTTTTTCTTCTGTGTGGTGTATATACTACCAATTAATATATTTAATTATTATAAATATGAATATTTTGGGATATAAATATCCATATAGGGTTATTTCTCTCACAAGTCTTACTATTCAAAAGTTTCAAGAGTGTTAAGAGTTTTATATTAAAATCTCATTGTTTATTGGTATTGTTTATAAGCATTCTTATGATGATGAAATAACATGATATATAACTCAAAAAAATTTATTTTACTATCCATTGATTGTTTATAAGTAATACATGTTATCCTTCCATTTTCATCAAATCAATTTTATTTCCCTCTTCGACTAAAAATCCTTTTTCTTTTATGTCCATGTTTTCTAAAAATGCTTTAAAGAAATATTTTAATAATATATAGTTATTTTTTGACATCATTCTTACCCATGTTTAACTTTTTACAAAATGTTTTAAAATTAATGTTCATTTTATTTTATGTACAATGATATTTTGAATTTTTATATAAAATGTGAAAGGAGCCATTATTTTAACTTATAGGACATGAATACTATTTTCTCCCATCATGACAACACAATTATTTAAATATTAATTTAGAATTTTCCAAGTATATTTTTAAGAAAAAAATCATCAAAATTTGAAGAAATTTTATATTTTAAAAATTTTATTTCAAATTGAAAAGGATATTTTCCTCAAAAAAATTTCTATGTGATATTTTAAAATCATTTTACATCGAATATAACATCCTCTGATGTTTTATAAGATTTACTAGGGATATAATCAAATGATATTATTCATATTGTTTTTCTAGATGGAATGATTATGATAAATTTATTTTTTTGAAACATGTTTCTTTTCCATGGGTTATTTTTTGATGAAATATTTATAAAACCCATTTATTTTTCTTGTGGTATGCGATGATAAAATGTTAATGAAACATTTTTTCCTTATAAGGGATAGGATGTGTTTTTATTTGGAATGTTTTATGAACTTATAGAACACATGTTTATGATTTCACTTACGTGATGGGTGTTTCTATTATAAACTAAGGATGGTGGTTATGTTATAACCACTAATGGTAGTTACATTATAACAAAGGATACTGGTTAAGTTATAACTAAGGATAGTGGTTATGTTATAAACAAGGATGGTGGTCAGGTTATAACAATGGATTATTTTTAGACTATAACCAAAGATGGGTGGTCACATTATAAACCATGATGTGTGGGACTTATACCTCTCTCTAATGATTGGGTCAATATTGAAATCTCATGAGATAAACATTACTGAAATAGGGAGTGAGCCCAATTCCATAAGGTATCTTTATCACTATGATCGTCTTGGGAGTGAACCATGAAAAACAAAATAGTTTGGTGAGTGAACTCATTATACTATAATGGTCTTGGAAATGAGTCTAGACAAATAAGGAAATGATTTTATGTGATTATTTATATACCATAATTCCATGTTTTATGCCAATGTTAAGCTCTCATGGATCATGTTCTTTGATTACATTATGATTATTATCTTATGAACTTCCATGTTTTGTTCAATGTCTCAAGATTATGATCTTTGATATCTATGGTATGGTTTTTAAATTTTAAGCTCATTTTCTAGTACCATTAGTCTGATTTTATGCATCTGTGATCATTTTTATCTCTTATTTTTACCCTTACTAAGAATCTTACCTTGACAATTCATATGTTTTCTTTCCCCAGGTTATTAAAAAAAGATATTATATTTGATATGTATAAGAAGGGTTCTAGTTATGAAGAACATAGTGGGTGATGATACAGTTCACTTATGATCGAGTTATTTATGTATACATGTTTCCAAAGAGACCGATCATTAATGACCCTCATACATCTTTTTGTAAGACTAAATGAATATTCATCAATTATGATTTAATATCTATGTATGATAATTTTTGGTCTTTATAGTATGGAATTTCCTATTTATTTTGTGTGAAAAGTATTTTACAATTAATATAAAATTTCTAAACCAATGTTTGTAATGATGGAAATTTAAATATAAATTTGGGTCAATATAATCCAAAGGATCAAGAGATTGATTATAAATAGCCTTTTAAGGATACCTTTACCCCAACAATCAATTTTCCACGTTTATTAGTGTTACGAGTTTGTGTAGATAAAATGATATGAAATGAAGATACTTATATCATTGAATTTTAATATAGAATTAATATATTAGTCACTCATTTCATTATTGGTCTTGACATATTAAATTAAATTCTCAATAATGAATAGTTTTTATCCTTTGTTGTAAATGTATGTATTAAGTACATTTTCATAATTCGCATAGAGACTAATTTGTGATATATTATTTTTATAATTTAATAACGTTAATATATTTCTTAGTAATATATATCATTAATATGTAAAGGGAAAACCTTGTGAAAATAATTTTTTATTTTTTAGTCCACTCGTAACTTTTATGTACAAAAAAACATGGGATGAGATGAAATTCAAGAAATATATTACCAAGTATTCGAGGTATTTTCAAAAAAAATTAATAGATGATATAATCTTCTTAATACCCACCTTGAATAGATAAAACCCTATAATATAACTATATAAAATGTAATTTTTATTTTTTTCATTTATTACATATTAATATTTAATTTTTATATAAATAATTGGATGCTTACTATAACCAATTTGGAAAGTCTGACTGTATAATTTATAGATCCAATACATGAATATCTAATAAATTATCCACAAAATTTGTCCCTCATGTATTATTTATACACTATATTCAATTGTTTATAAAAAAATATATTCCAATTATAAGTTTTTTAATTTGATTTAATAGGATTTTATTAAGATAGTGTGGTGGTTATTTATTACAAAAACACAATGTGATGATATTTAGTGCACATAAGAAACCTACATATTTATATGACTCGATATGTATTAAAGCATATATAATAAAATTTCACAATCAAAACAAATATTAAAATAAATTATTTATTTATATCAATTTTTTTTAGTATCCATATAAAATTAATGTCAATGATTGTAATTATTACATTTATAAATTTATGAAATATTTTATACTTCTTATAAAAACTCAAATCCCCCATGAAGTATTTATGATAGTAATTAAAATTTCATTAAAAATATTTATTAATTATTTATATATCAATATTTTTATAGTACAACAGAGAAAATGGATAAAAACATATTCATATTTTAGAAATAGATTTTTAGAGAATTAGTGAGAATACTACATGGTGTTATAATGTTTATATACGTCATGAGTAGTTTCTTTCTAATCATGTTTATAATTTCTTATTTATAAATTTCACATTACATATTTTTTTAGTTTTAATATTCACCATATTTATACTTTATTTTATTTCTATTCATGATCCCATATATATCAATTTTAATTTATCATCCAGAATTAGGACATTATATAAACAAAAAACACAATAAAATCGCTACATTAATAATTTAAAATACATTTCTCTTGGTTAACCAATTGTAAATTTTCAAGGAACCTTCTTTGTAGGGACTTTTTTGTATACATCCACCCCAAAATCACTGGTGGCAGTTTATTCATAAGTTTAGAATAAAATTTTAAAATTATATCATTATATATAATGAGGTTGTGAATATCAAAAAGTTTTTTTATGAAGTGTTTTTATGGTAGATGTATTCAAAAGGTTCTGTTGAACTATTAAAAGAATTTCTAGTTTTAACAATAAGAATTTGATGATAATAACTCATGAAACTAGCTCAGATTATTATGAAACTTTAGTTCAATGATCATTGATTCATATATGAACTTTAAGAAAAATTATTACATCAGTTATATTTTTACTGTGGCAATAACAATTAATAATGGATATTTATTTTCTATAAGCGTTATTTAAATGAATATAAATTAGTAAAAATATATATTATTTTTATAAAATTCTAGGATAATGATCAATAATTCATTTGTGACATATAGGAATTATCCTCACATAATTACAACATGTGTTGTAAAAGGAATGACTTAATGTTTATGTTTTCAATTTAAAAATGTAATTTTGATAAAAATGTGTGATTCCTGCTAAAAATTTAATAGAAATTCTTGAATTATTGTAAAATTATAAGATATAAATAGTTAAATAATTTGGAGATTATAGAAATTAATATAATTTCCTTTTTATGTGATTTTCTCTTAGGACAAGTAAAATTTCATGTTTTCAATTTAAAATTTTAATTTTAGTTCAAAACATGTGTCATATAATCAAAACTGAGAAAATAATATTGCATAGTCATGAGACTGTAGGAAAATTAACATTTATTTATTTTTCAGCCTTTGGAAATGTAAATACTGAAAAATTTTATGTGTTAGTACTTCCCATAAATTTAAGAATTTTAATACCAACTTGGGGTGTTTTCTAATATTTAATAGGAGTTAGGAAAGTTTTAGGAGAAATGAATAACCATGTTCTTTGGATATAATTAGGTACCCATATAAATGGAATCATGTACCAGATGGAAGCCCAATAGATGTAGATCCACAAAAAGTATAAATGGGTGCTTGAGGGACCTAGACTAGGTAGTTAATGGAAATGGAATTTTTTTAATTGGGATAAAAATTTTCATTTCACCTAAACATAATACTTATAAATATTTTTAGGATCAAGATTTATCTATCATTTTATTCTTCATATTCCATCATTGAGATCTTCGCCTTATCCCTCACCTCAATGTGTCCCTTTTATAATGTTTGGTCTAAGTTTCCTCTAATTATTCACAAAGCCTTGTATTTAGCCTAGTTTAGGGTTTTACACCACGAATATTCTTCTTTATTATTATTATTTTATATAATATATATAATCCATTATTATTCTGAGCATAGCCTTGTAGAAATAATTAAACCCTTTATTTTTTTTGGGTTATGTTGTTTCAAGTGATTATCCTTGTTGAATCATAGGTAATCATTCCATTTTTCCTCTTGGATTTACTCTTCTTAAATGGATGAATTAAAATACCTAAACATTACACACATTAATTCGGTGCATTGGTCCAAGTGATGATATCCATATTCCTCTTTACTTCAAGGAATGCTCTATTTTTATTTTTCATTGGTAAACCCATTCCTCTCTTATACTTATAAATAGCTAATAAAAAAATGGTTTGTGATAGACTGAACCGAATTTTAAAAATAATTTATCTAATGAATGTTTATTAAAATGTTTTTATTGAAAGAAATAATTTGTTTGGGTTGATTTTATTATTTTTTTTAAAGATTTAATTCCATGCCTATTATTATATATATCTTGTGACTTTTTATAATTTTTCCTAACATGACTATTTTTTAGTGAAGATTAATGAGATATTAAATAGGAATTTTCATCATATACGTTGTTGTCTATTGCTATTATAAGTGAATTCTCTGCATTTAATTAAATCTTTGGTTGCCAAGAATTTCATGTAGCCTATCATTTTATCTTACATCTATGTTGGGGATATTTTTAAAGGTATTCATATATTTTTTATATGCTTTTTAGTAGGTACATATGTGTTGATTAACAGATAAATTTCATGGGCCATGCTCTTAATTCTCAATAATGGTATACAGTTTCCCTTATCCCCAAAGGGAAGGCTTGAATGATTTCCCAAACTTACTATATTTGATTCCCATTTTCTCAAGATGGGTAGTAGGTCCTTGAATTGATATACACATATCTATATCTTTATATACGGTTATTTATATGTGTGGGTGTGTCTTTGTTATAAATATTTGGGCACACTACCTCCATTTGAGGATGACCTCGGTGTTGTGATTCAAATTTTGGGCTAGGCCCGAAGCAGTTATTCTAGGTATATTCCCTATAAGTATTTGTATTTTCTATTGTTATCAATAATATACATGTTGATTACTTGTTAAAAAATATTGTTTGTTAAAATAATTACCCCCTCAAGCCTTTTATTATTTCCATACACACTTTAACTTATGGTAGGTGGTAAAGGAGTGGTGTGGAAGCTACATAAAATGTGTTTTAATACTAATTACCTATACATGTCCCTATGATATGTGTGCTGATGTCTTTATTCATAACTTAGGTAAATGTATGGCACAAGTGTATGGGATCCAGTTTCTATTGGAGTGTGAATTCTAGGAGGTGTATTTTGGGAATTTTTGGTGGTTAGGAAAGGTTAATGCATATGGGCTATCCTTGGAAACCCACATAAGATTTCATTCCATTTATTCCTCACTTTTAGTTTATGTCACGTTTTCTGGCTTGAAGACTTTATTTATATTATATTTCCAATGGTATTTTCTTACTTGGATGGACTATATAGATTCTTTGGGTCTCAGATATATGTGATTCATCTTTATAAAATTTATTCGTATAGTATTTCTTAGCTATGCAGCTTCTTTAATTAATTGAAAAAATTTCGAATTTGTATTCTTAGTGTTCAGAATTCCCATGAGAACAACATACATGAAATGTATATTTTTTGGTATGTTATATAAGGTAGAAAATCATCTCCCATGTGTATAGCTTAAAACTCACAGCATTTATGCCAACCTCTAATAATCAAGATGTATCGTTGAGGTCTTCTGATGGTGTGATATAAGTACTATTCAGATATTCATGGATTTATTATTATAAAATGGTATCAAATCCCACATTAAGGGATTATGGGTATGGTACATGAGAGTAGTCAAGATCTAGTACTGTCATAACTCAGGAAATAAACTATAAATATTCTAAGACACTGTAATTATATTGGAATCTTGAGCTTCTAGGGGTAGTCAAAGATCTATTTTTACCTCATATTTTAGTTACTATACAATTCTCAAGTCTTATACATCATGTAAGACATCAATATATAGTAATATGTAGGATAAGATGACATATCTTATACCTGTCTATGTTTTTTTATAAAATTATCTATACCAAATAATGATTTGTATTAATTAAAACATAGATAATAAATAAATAGTGTTTTACTATATATTTTTTATTAGTGAATAGTTAATATGGATCAATATATTATTCATTTGATAAGTACCTTTTAATATACTATAAATATTTAGTTTCTTTTATATTATATCAAAATCATGATTGTTTTATTTTTAAATGGCCTCTTCATCATCAAATAATATTTTAATAAGATTATGAAAGGTGTTTTAAAATAAAAAGTGTTTTGATAAAAGGAAATAAAAATAATGAAGAGAGGGATGGTGTTAAATATAACCTTTTTATTACCGTCTAGGGATGTTGAGTTGTCTATTCATGGGAAGGTAATATTAATATCATTCTCTAATTTGTTATATATTATATTATAAAAAATCATACTTCCATTTTTGAAGGGGAGGATGAGAATCCACCATCATATTAACCCATGGATGATCCATAGGTTCTAATAGAGCGTGTTAAACTAATTTAGTCTATTTTTTGGGGAATTTATCAGTAGAATACGACAATCGCTGGTGTTATGATGGATTTCCAATTCTATCATCCCCAAATATTTAAGGCTGATTTTTTTCCAAAAGAAGTAGTGTATTGGACTTCACATCTTTATCATATTTTTTTGAGCATAAAAACACCAGATCAGTAATGATTCATAAATTTATCATTCACACTATAAAGGGATAATCATTAGTGGTGGGATGTTATGTTCGATGAAAATAAAGACTAGGAACTTACATAGTTGACCTTTTAGGATATATTCTTTGAGTAGTTTTACCATGATATCTTTTATTGATTAAACTATTGGGAGGAAATATAATTAAGGTAACATTTTATGTTTATTATAGAGTACACCATCAAATTAAATGAACAACCCCTCTTAGCTCTATATATGAGAGTAGAGGAGGATTCGATAGAATCATTCTTTACAATGGGATTAAATGAGACACTGAAAAATCAAGTGATGATTTCTAATTTTTTTTTTCTTTTTATGAGTGAAAAATAAGGTTTTCCTTATTGATATAGGATCTAAAAAGGTTGTAGAATGGGTAGTGCTTTACCTATACAAACCTTGTGTTATATCTCTTCCAACAGTCAAAATTTGTGGTGGGATGTTATGAAGAGTGTTATCCCTAACTAAAAAATCTAGTATAGTGTTTTTCCTCTATCTCCAAGATTGATAATACCTATAATTAAGTATCATTGGTGTAGTTGATCAATTTATATTAATCTTAACTATGAGTTTGAGGGAAAATATCACTAATATTATGTTTTTTATAGCCATATTCAGTCATTCTTCTTTATGGGTGTATCTGAAATTGATCATCAATGAACTCAGAAAACAAATTCATCATAGTATTCTTCAGTTTGAAAATATAAAAGATCTATCCAAGAACCATTTTAGAGATTAGGAAAAATGATCGATGTGGTAATCAGAGCTGCCTATCTACAGTGCAATTGACTATACATGGATTCTCACCTCAGGGTCAGATTAAAGGTTCAAGGGGGTGAATAGCATGGAGAAATTATCTACAAAATATGGATATGAGACTTAGACTATTAGAGTTATTATTATTATATCATATACTTTAGATTATGTTTTATTTGATACAGGGTTTTCCCATTAATTTATATCAAAGAAATTGGTAATTCTTCTTAAACATAAATTGGAAGTGTTTCAGATATTCAAGTGTCATGATACCATTTTTGGGAAGAGGATATAATAACCAATGAAGTGTATATTTTTTCCCTATTAGTGGCACATTTTGGGTATCTTTGGGATCTTACAATTATTGGCATGAAATTATTAAATTTCATTCTAGGAATAAATTAGATGACTCAAAAAAATTAATAGATTTATTTCTATAATACGAGAGTATCTTTGTCATATCCTAAAGGTATTCAATATACTCTCTATAGAGAGTGGGATTTTTATGATAAATAGGTAGGTCCTTTTTGTGGGAAATATTGAGTGACCGCTGTGGAGAAGTATAGTATTATTCTTGGTTTAGTTGATGTTAAGTGGTGATAAGATTTACCAACTGTAGTGGATCATTACCCTATCATGTTCCCTAAATATTTTTCAATATTACCTCATCATAAGGAAGTGTATTTTACTATTGACCTGTTAACTATAACCAATCTTATCTCTATTCCTCTATAACAAATATCCCTAATCGAATTGAGGAAAATAAATATTCAATTCTTGGAGCTTAAGGATAATGGATTCATTCAATATATCACTTATTATTAGGGTGAACTAATCCATTTCACAAAGAAGTATAATGAGAGTATATGTATATGTCTACAAAATCAAAATCTGAATCTGGTGATAATTAAGAATTTTTTTCCCTATAAATGAAGTCTATCTAATCAATTAAAGGGGGTAGAGTATTTTTAAAATAAATACCAATATTTCATTTATCATTATCTCTGAGTAAGACTATATGATATCCTAATAATGGTTTTTTGGAATTTAATATTATCATTTTGAGTATTTGTTAATGTATTTAAGATTAACTAAAGCTCTAGTTTTTTTCATGGAATTGATGAACATGATTTTTCATCCATTATTACACTACTTCATTATTGTCTTTGTGGATGATATCCTCATTTATTCTAATTCCCATGGTTGAAATATGAATATTGTCTTAGATACCATATAGGAACATATATTTTATGCAAATCTATCATAATTATCCATCTAAATTTGATAATTTAGGATCCTTGGCAATGTAATTTTTGAATATAACATCTCAGTATATTCTAAAAATTTGTAATGAATTATGTTTTGGAATGTTATTATGTATTTTTAAGTAGCCTGAACAGTGTGATAAGACTATCTTATATATACATAAATGGATTATTATAGCTTAACTCCTTGTAATTCCTAATAAAGTGAAGTCCTTTGAGTGTATTTTAATGCCTCGTCACTTTTTCATGGTTTTTTATACAGGATCATCATGTGATAGTGTATAGTTCTAGAAATATATGTCCTCTTGAGAGAAACTCTCCTTCACAAGATTATAAACAAGATTTAATCATTCATGCATTGATGTAATAGAGGAATTAACTATTTGATGAATAATTTGTGCATTTTTTTTATAAAATTTCTTTTAAACATATCTTTTATCAATGATATTTTAATCTAAAGTAGCATAAATGGGTGGTGCACCTTTAGTAATTTGACATTGATATTCAGTATGATCATAGAACATGAAATGGAGTTTCTAACAATCCCATGTGGAAGATTCATCCCCAAAGGATCTAAAAGTCCAATGATGAATGGTAATTGATGTCTCACATGGATAAAATTAATCTTGACATGATTTATGATCATAATGATATACATTTATACTACAATATAATTCCATTTATCATGGATAATTTATATAAGACTTATCATTTTCACAGGATTGGAAGAATAATTTATGACATAATATGTAACTCTTGATTGGTAATACACACCAAAATCATGATGATGTATCATGATTTTCATCACTTGTTCTCGTGGACTATAATAAAAAATAATATCACAGGATTAATTCCTAGAAGTTTTACTTTTCAATGGGTAAAATATTATAATTAGAGACCTATAAGTACTCTTACATTGTTTCCTATACTATTTTGGAAATGGGATTATATAACAATTCACTTCATGAACAATATTCCTAAAACATATAGAGGATTTTAAGTAGTTTGTGTGATCATGGTTCAACTAAACAAAATGCATCAATTTATGTCTATCAATGAGGCCTCTTATATTTATGATCGTCGAAAGTTTTATGTTAAGGATATTTGTAAGTTTAATGGTGTAATACATTGAATTATAATGAAAAAAAATTAAATTTGTATCTAATTTTACGTCTAATAAATATAAATTATGTAATTAAAATCACTCAAAGTTTTAACAACTAAAAAGAGTAAATTTTCTGAAATGGAAAATAGTGTAAGGAATTGACCGTATATATTACATAATCTAGTGAAGTTAAACTAGATTTCACTTTATTACATTCCAAAATAAATTTTATTTTTATAGTTTTAGAGAGGTATGTCATAAATATTACATATAAACCCATATATTAAAAAGTAGACACTTCTTTTCAGTATCCATTTTTTTGAAAAAAACTATTAATATATAACTAGTTTTATTTTCCTAAGACATCTTCACAATTTTTATATTGACCTCATACTTTTCCCTACTCATCCAAAACCATTATAAAAAACATTTTTAAACATGGGACATGTAGAAAAATCTCAGTAAGGGACATAAATGGAAATAAATAAATCATTAGTCCATGAAAATATATAAAAAGTTTCATTTTTAAATATAAAATTGGCTAAAAATAATCATTTATTACCCACAAATCACTTTGTTACATCTTGAACAAAGGGTTTACTCAGAGGATCCTTGATCCCAATTGGCTACAAGGCCTCAAGCATATCTCCCTAAATTGAAGAGGTTATTGACTAGCAGGGGGACTAGTGTGTGTCCATGGGGATACAATACCATCATTACTAGAGTGTAGAACAATGGATAAATATAATAATAGGTAAATAGAGGAAACAATTTGATTAATATATGGAATATAAAAAATAGACTGAATAATAGAAAACATGAACAACTAATAATAATATACAAAAGTTGATGATAAATTCCATGCATCTATAAAACTAGAAAACAAGGACACAAGGAAGAAATAAATACGTGTTGTTCAAAAGAATAAAAAATAATCAAAAAACTATCCATGAGAATCCCAAGGTATGGCTTGGTCATCTTATTCCAAGCTCCATCCTAATACAAGAAATCATTATAAAGTTTCCAAAGTGGCATGCTTCCCTTTATCAACACCTACATACATGTAATCATCTCAGGTACTAATGTCAGTTTGGATAGGTTGTGAGATAAATCTCAGTAGGCCACCACCAATGGTTTCTATAACTTTTAGACTCTTTAATATAAACTAAAACAGTGTGTAGGAATTCATATATAAAATTAAAGAAGTATAGTAATGTAAATATCCATGTACCTAATTTATCCTCGTCTGTTAACTATACATGTAATTATTTATTTTATTTATTATGTTTATTTTATATAAATAAGTCACATGAGGAGTAACCATCACTGACATCCAGACATGATAATTATAATGATGATGGATCAACAATATTACAAGGACTATATGATTATGATAATAATGAAATGGATCCAAGGCAATAACTAAGGCATCCTTAACCTCATGGGTTGATCCAACTCAATCATAAGTTGTATCGTGGATATAAGGGGTTATATTGTAATCCAAGAGACATCTCTTAAGGCCTCTATAATAATGTAATTCTAACTAAGACCAAGTAATTAGTCTAAGGTAAAATGGGATAAGCAATGACTAGGAAAAAGGGTGTAAAAGAGGTGCTTCATGTCCATATATATTAAACAAGATCCAAGGAGTGTATCCAAAGAATAATGTAATAATAATTGAGGGATCCTATAGTGTAAAATTGAACATCAACTAGTAGAAAATGTATGATTTCCAAGGTGAGTGTCAACCATGGAAACTGGCGTCCTTGAATCAGAATGGTATCCACAAGTGCTCAAGGAATTCCCTCATGAATCAAAGGTGATTGTGAGTTTGAAAACTGCTATTATAATGAAAAGGTATGTATATTGTAGGAATCTTATAATTTATTCATTTAATTAATCCGCCCATTTAATAATTAGATTTTCTGATAAATCATTTGGTTCAATCTATTTCCTTTCATTACTGTGAAAATATTGATGGTGCATGAAACCATTTATTAATTCATATATATCACATTCAATTCATTAGGTTCACTCTAATGCCTTATATTAATCATGTTATGGTGTGCTATGGACATGGAACCAATTTATTCTATTATATTTAATTAGGCCAAGTCATATACACAGTACACTTTCCAATTAATCATTTAAACATTCATTAAATAGTTAGAACGCTTACCATAGAAGTTTTAAGTAATAAACACACATGTAATGTACATTAAAACTTCTCTGATTTAATAAAACACTTACCTTTATCAAGTTCAATTCAAGGAACACCTAAAAAATGGAAAGGATAATCACAAAGAACCACTAAATAAATAATTGTGGAAAACATCATTCTTGTACTAGATTAAAAGAGATCTAAAAAATGGATCAACACCTAGAAAATAGATAATATGATCCTACAACTTAATAAAATTATCAAGGAGAATAGAAATAAATAATTACTATAAAGATATCAATATCTTAGTAAGAGGAATCTAATGAGAAGAATGGTGATTTGATAAGAATTGGGATTGTTGAACAAGATCTAATTCTACAAAAGAGCATAAAATGAGCTCAAAAAGGGATAAGGGAATTGTAGCCATCCGCTGAAGAAGAAATGAGAGGAATGAAGAGTTAAAAAAATTCATTAATGGTGAAATGATCATTTTACACAAAACTCTTGGGTCACACAATTTGGCCACACGGTTAGCCAAACTATGTTCCGACCATGAACCTCCCACTCCTTAAGTCACCCACATTGTTTCACAACACAATTAGGGAAACAAATCACTAACCATACAAATAGTCTCTACAAAAAACTACAAACATTTCACATGGCCATATGGCCCATAGTGAACAGTTAGGGAAAGTCATGCACCCTTCTTAACCCCTCTATCCAGCCCCATATTGTTAGTAGATACCATGTGGTATGGGTCTCATAGTTTATACTAACCAATCGAATTAGTGATTTACTCCACCAGTTGAGGTTCTAAGATCCAAAAACGCCTCAGCCCCCCTAAAAATATTTTTAAACTCATAGGGTTTCCATATTAAGTCCAATGTAAATAATTAGTCCAAATTTGAAAAAGGATCCATACCTATGGTTAAAAATCCAATTCTTATAGTCTTCCCCCTTAAAATAACTCATCACTGAGTTCACCTTCTAAGGGAGAAGAAATTCTGATAGAGAAAAACTCTAGACACTGGGAACATATGTTGGCCTCCTACTCTCAAGTCTCATCATGTACACAACCATTATCCCATAGCACTCATACTAGAGGGACATAAAGACCTCAGATATATTTCATGATCGGGTCAACAATGTGGATAGGATACTCCTAAAATGAAGCATCTATATCTAAATAAAACTCATATGGATCAAAAGTATGAGACGAGTTTTCATGATACCATTGAAGCTGTAAAACAAGGAAGATTTCAGGAATGGAATGGAACCTTTGAAGTAATAACAATAGATAGGCTACTAGCTTGACTCTCTCCAAAATCTAAAACAACCCTACATAATGAGAAAACAACTTCCAATTTCTTTATATCTGTTTATGCCCAAGTAAGGGTGATACATGAAGAAAAACATGATCCCCAACCTCAAACTATAGAGGTCATTGATGATGATCAGAATAATATTTATATCTAGAATGGGTAGTATACATATGAATCCTGACCATTTGAACCTACTATAAACTCTCCTACACTAGATGAGGACCTAGTAGGCTAGCCTCTCCTACCTCTAGCTAGCACAAGGTTGAATAGTGTGGCCTACCATACAAGGGCACAAAATAATCCTTCTGAACTGTATCTTGATATCTATTATTATAGGGGAACTCAATGGGTGGGATATAATTCTCCCAATAATTTCTAAAATCAAGGATGCATTTATATATCATGTCCATTGACACCTAAAACGTCTGTTTCGACTGACCATCGGTCTGAGGGTGAAAGGCATTTCTAAGAAACATATGTATACCCATATCCTTCTAAAACCCCTACCAAAACCATGATGTGGAGTGAGTTTCCATATCTTAAACAATATTATGATTTTACCTTATATTTTGATGATATAACTGACATACATTCTTTCACTTTAGTCAGTGTATAATTGGCAACAAATACTAAACTGCTACATCGAGGCGACCTTGGTGATCTGACTAAAAAATCCATAAAAACATATTACCATATCTATACCATAACCAAAAATGGGTGTAACATGCCTATAGGTCACTAGTCCATTTTTTTAACCTGTTGATAAGTGAAACCTATAGTGATAAAACCTATTATATGATGTTTAAACCTAGGACACCATCAATTTCGTCGCATATATCAATACATCATGGAGATGCCTGGATAAAATAGCCAATAAGAAGAATCAGACTCACGTATCAGTTAGTATCTCATATCTATAAGAACCTAGAAACATATATTTATACATAGGATTCTATCTCTATCCACAAACTAATATGGTGGTGGTTCATCTCTTGAAATACTTTCACAGAGAACCAAGCCTTTAGGATTGGAAATTTATTTATCTTCACCTTCTCATGGAGGGAATAGGTAACTATCAAAGATAAGAGATATAATTTCTCATGAATGTCCTAAAACTAACATTTTTTATGGCATGTTATTGAGTTTTTCTACACAGTTCATCTGCTACTGCATTGCCTTTTCCAGGCATATAAGAAATCTTGAAATTGAAGGACTAAATATATTCAACACATCTCTACTGTCTAAGATTCAATTATCACCATGTAATGATATATATATATATATAAGGCTCTTATGGTATGTATACACCAAATACTGATCACCCATCAGATAGTGTCTCCAACAATGTAAGGTGTGGAAAAATGCTTCTATATCGAGGTCATATGTCGATTAATTCCTCTCATGAGGCCTCAACTACTGAGATCTATATGAAAAAAAACCTATCCATTTTCATCATCACTTCACCTATCCCGATGTCATATACATAAAAAAACATTATATATCCTCTAAATGCTCTGGTAGTATGAGAATTGTTGTCAAGGAAAGCCTCCCATTCCACTCCTAAAATAATTTCTTACACTCTTCTGACCATATGAACATAACCCTCTAATTTATAAGACTATTAATAGGTTCATCAACATGTGATAGGTCCAATATAAAATTCCTATAATATCTATCCATCCCCATGAAACTCCATATATTAAACACATTCTTCAACTACTCCATGGAAACCATAACACTCACCATCTCTAGGTCAATAGATAATCCATATTTTCAGATAATATAACCTAGGAAGTGAACTTTTTTGACCCAGAAGTGGAACTTATAATTCTTGGCATAAATATGATACTCTCTCAGTGTACTTCGAATGATCTCAAGGTTATTATCTTGGCCGCGATGAGTGTAAGAATGAAATAACATGTCATCCACAAAGACTATGACCAAAGAATCCATATTGGGAATGAATACACTAATAATTAGATCCATGAAAATAGTGGTCATGCTTTTTGGGACCCAATAGAATAAATAGATACTTATACAGACCATTCCTACTATATAAAGGTTTATGGGGTATGTCTGAAGGCCAGACCCCCACCTGATAATAGCTCGATCTTAGGTCGATCATTGAAAACACTCCAACTTCTCAAAGCTGGTCAAATATATCATCTATTCAAGGTAGTGGATATTGGTCCTTAACTATAAACTAGTTCAAATATTTTTAATCAATGAATACTTGAAGGATCTCATCCTCCTTCTTAGTGAAAAGCATAGGTGAACACCAAGAGGAATTTCTAGAAAGTATAAAACCATTGGCAAATAAATCCTCCAACTGCTGGTTGAGCTCCTAAAGATTGGAATGTGCCATATTGTATAGAGAAGTAGATACTGGAGCTGGTCCTAGAATGATATCAATCATAATATCTACCTCTATATTGGATTGTAAATTAGAAAAATCGTTAGAAAAGACATCCCTAAAATGATCTACTATTGGAGGGAATTCAGCCTGATGTAAACATTGATCCTTCCTGAAGAGATTGGAAATTTGGGTGGTCACTCCCCCGAGCTCACGATGCTCTGGTCTAGCTTTAGCATCCTAGACATCCCACTAACCATTTTAAATATAACTTCTTCCCTTTGGTGATGTAAATGATACCATGTGGCAATAACAGTCTACAAAAGTTTGATTTGGGACCAACAAATCCAACCTGAGAATGACATTGAATCCCATCCTCTAGAGTATAAATAGGTCCCATAAGAAAGGGTGACTGCTAACCACAAGGGGAAAATACTTGCATCTTTATATGTGGTAATGAAATCACTGATAAATGAACCTTTTATCAGTACCTTTATAGTGCTGATAAATGGACCATTTATTAGTGCTATTTTTTCACACTCATAAAGGAATACTTTATCAGTGCTTTTTCAAAGCTGATAAAGATCTAAATAAATAAATTGAAATAATTAAATAAATAAAAAATAAATATTGAGTTTATTACAAAAAATTACAATTTTTATTAAATGAATTATTAATTATAAAAATGAATAAATTGTATATACTATATATAAATTAAAAATAGTAATTAATAGTATGTATTAATTATATAGATTTGTGAAAAATTAAAATTAAAGAAATAAAAATTAAAAATAAGTAAATTGATAAAAATATTAAACATTTTATTAATTATATAATTATTGACAATGTTAATAAAAAGTTTATATTTAATATATAATATATATTAATGTATAAAAATATGATTTATATATTAAAAAATATTTATTCTCTTTACATTAAATAGTCATATATTTAGTGAATAATGAATTATAATTAAAAATTAATATGAATTAAAAATATTGACTAATTCCATTGAGTAATGGACATATAATTGAAAATCGTTTTATTTTTTAATTTAACATAGATCAAATGTTTGTTATATTGATTTTACATATAGTTAATTAAGAAATTTTTATATACAATGCGCACACAAAATACTTTTCCATTTTTCAATATCATTAAATTATACTTATTTTTAATTTATTCAATTTCACTCAGTTTTAAAAAGCATGCACTTAAAATTAGATATTCATAATAATTTTAAAAATATATTTTTTAAGAAATATTTATTGACAAATATACTTATAAATGTACATTTACTATTTTATATAATCATATATTTATAATTATAAATGAAAAAATATTTTTAAAAAATTATTTAAAAAATATTAAATAATTATTTATATATATTTATATAATTATTTAATTTATCATAAATTAACTTAAGTAATGAATATATTTACTATATTTTTATTTTTATATATGTATTAAATATATATATTTAAATATATAAATATATATAATGATAGAAATATTATCATTTAAAAATATTTATATAATTATAAACAAATAATTATATATTTAAATAGTTATAAAATTATATTAAATATATTTACATAAATAATATATTTACTATATTTATATTTATGTTTATTATATATATTTATTTATTTATTTACAATTTTTTTACTTGTAGTTATAATTGTAAATCATTTCTCAGCGCTTAAAATATAAGCACCGCTAAAAGGCATCTTTTTCTGTGCATTTTTTGTAAGCGCTGATAAAAGTGTCCCAATCTATTTAAAAAATCTAAATAGTTGTGAACTCGTCCTGATATCATAATATTTCCATAGAATCCACCCACTTTCGGTACTCCTCATCGGTGAATCGAAGCTCAAATCAGGCCTTGAATCAAGGATCAAAAAAATCCATGCCTCAAATTCAAGGATCAAACGTTTCAAGGTTAAAAGGATTCCAAGGCCAGAATGTAAGTCTTTCTCTATATTCTATCAAATTTAATCATTTATCTACTTTCTATTGGGGAACTCTGGGTGTAAAAAATCAATGGTTTTTGCTGTGGTTGAGGCTATTTTGCAACTGTGAGTGTGGTGAGTTAGCCATTTTGGAGATGTGGTCATGGAGATCATCCATTTTGATGGTTGGAATTTTCATAGTGTGAAACACCTATACTATGAGCCTTCCCAACTTCACTCCCATACCATACAGGCATCTCCTTCATTCTGAATTGTAGATCTGAATTGATGTAGGGGATTTTTGAGCTATTCTTCTATTTATGTGAAATTGTGGATGAATCATGCATTATTATTTTTGGATAAATAGTGTGATTAACAATATGGTAGAAGTAACATCCTATTTTTTATCATCTATATAATTTTTAATGTATTAATTTTCATGACGGTGTGTGGGTAACCTAAGAGATTACATCCTATCATATTAAAAAAACTAGTTATTTCCATATTTTTGTAGTAGATACTTTTGATGGGGAGTCATATTTTATATATATTTTTAATTTTTTGATTCCACTTAGATTTTTGTGTGAATTAAGGGTATTCAACTTTAAAAATTTGACCTCATAGGAGTCATTCCATCTCGGTAGAGGCTAGTGTGTATGAGATAGATGATGCAAGAGTTTGTGTGTTTTCATCCCTTATTTTGGATATATCTTTTTGATGTGTATTATTTCTTTATTACAACTTCTTTATGGACCTCCCTAGAATCTCAAGGATGGGTCAATGTGTATTATATGGAATCCCTATAATCCTTCATATGGGTAGATCTTATGTGATGGCCTTATTAGAATCCTTGTGATGGGTTGGTGTGGAGATATGAAATCCTACGAGTCTTGATATGTTTTCAAATATTTGATATAACATTAATTTCAAATGTAATAATTACATAGGTTTATAAATCACTTTTTCCAAAAAAAATAATTGAAGTAATAAAATTCTATATATTAGAAATTATTTATAGGAATTCATCATTTTAGGTCTATATTTATTTGTTCCACCCCTAGGAATCCTTGATTACTATCCATGTGTATGAAATAACACTTTATTTATTAAAATGTTTTTTCAATATAATTTTATATCATCTAATTGATTTAATGAGAGTTTATTATTCTTGTTTATCATATTTGGGTTTCTTATTATTCATAATTTCCTATATTATATTTTTATTTATTTAGGGGATTTTATAAAGGCTTGATGTGTGTCAAACAATAATTATTATTTCAATTTTTTCTTGAGACTCATCCAACATCTCTTTTATATAAAACTATCATCTTCATCAACTTCATCTACCAAATAGTTATTATTTCAATTTTTTAATTTTAACTCATCACCCATATCTTTTATGTTGCTTGTACTACTATGATAATTAGTCATCCCGTTGATGACTACAGATTAGAGTATTTCAAGAAACATAGGTGCATGTCCATAGGATATGGATGATGTGTTTCAAACAACAAAATGCAATGATAAATGTCTGGGATATTAGTTGATGAGGATTAACATTTTCTATAACTTTCATATTTTAATGAATTAAAAAGATAACACCTTCCATAGTGGATTAATTATTTTTCTAAATTCAATTACACATTTTCTTCAACATACTGAAATTCTTTGATACAATAAATTGTTGAGTTTCCCTTATTAGAATTTTCAATAACATTCACATTTGATAATAAATATCTTATGTGCATTTATGTATTTATTATGAACAATCATTATTTTATAAACCTAATAAGATGGATTTGAATAAAAAATGGATGCATGGTGATTTTTTGAAAAAAATAGTATGATGATGCAGTTAAATAGTTCAACAAGTTTGCAAGATAGAATGCATAATAACCTTCTCAATTCCCTTTCCCATGTTTATGTTGTTATTATTCAAGAAAAATCAGTCAAAAATATTTGGAAGAATATTTTTTTCACAAAATATATAAGAGTTATAAATGTTCGAATAAACATTGGGAAAACTAAATGTGCACACCGATTAGGATGATACTGCAGTTTATAAATCATTTGATATGAATACCAGTGTAAATGTTGTTGCATATCTTATGGAAGAAATGAAAATGGAAATGGGATATGACCTTCATGATTTTCCAAAGTTGTTTGAGGATTTAATCAATTATGACAAGAAACCATTGAATACTAGTTTTACTAAATACACAACATTGTAAGATGTATTGAGGTTATATAATTTGAAAGGTGGAAGTGGATGGAGTGACAATAGCATTACATAACTACTTTTTCTCCTGAATAATATGATAATATAATAAAATGAACTAACATTACTAACATATAATGCTAAATAAATGTTATGTTCAAGGGGAATGATCTCTAAGAAATACATATTTGTGAAAATGATTTCATGTTTTTTCGCAACGGCTATAAATCACTCATAAAATTACCAAAGTGTGGCACAAATCAATATAAGAAAAATGTATCAAGTCCTTAAAATTTTGTATGGAAATTTCATATCATTCCAAAGTTCTGAAGAATATATAGATGTTAGAAATCCATTAGATAATTAACATGACATGAAAATACAAGAATTAAAGATGATAAGTTATTTCATTTAGTAGATTATCCTAATAGAAAAAAATTTATTGTGAGTATATTGAATATGGAAATTAGATGTGAAACTTTCATATTTCATTATCTATATTTTGAATAAATCCTTTTGGTGTATAGAGTAGTACTCACAGTACATATCCAATCAAGTCGGTAAATTATTACTTTCCACCATGTATATACATGAAACACAAATACATTATGTTTTCTCTACATATATATAGACCAAAGAAACATGATAATGATATTGATGTCTACTTGGATCCATTGATTGAAGATCCAAAATTGATGTGGGATTCAATTGGTACAATGTACGATGCTCATAGAAGTTAATAATTCACATCGAGTTCCATGTTGTATGGGATGATAAATGTCTTCCCCGCTTGTGTAAATTTATCAATATATAGAATTAAAGGAATGTTTGGGTATCCCATTTTTGAAAAAGGAACATACTCTATTTCATTGAAACATTCCTTGAAAACTGTGTTTTTAGGACATCCAAAATTTTTAACTCGATGGCATAAATACAGATCTTGGACAAAAACATTTTATAGGAATGTCAAACAAGGTCAAACACCATATCTAGTAATGGGTGATCAATTGTACAATAAAGGAAAATATATTCACACTATTTTTGGTAAAAAAAATTTAAAAACATTACAAAATTAGGTTTGAAGAAGAGATCAATTTTATTTGAATTTCCATATTGGAATTTTTTGCATGTACTACATTTTCTTGATGTCATGTTTGATTATGTTATGGGAATGGTACTAAATGTTCATAGAAAATTGAAATATGACATCAAGGTAAGGATGAACATGACTAAAATGGGGATAAGGTAATAGTTGGCACCAATAAAGGGTGAAATGCGTACTTTTCTTCCTCCAATATCTTACACTCTTTCCAAACATGAAAATTTACAATTTTTCCTTTTTCTTGAATAGTGGTAAAGACCCACAGAGGTATTCATAAAATATCTTGAATGTCGTGTTGATGACTAATTTGGAGTTACATGGAAAAAAATCACATGGCTATCATGTTTTGATGTAAGATGAAATTCATGTTTCTTTCCATTGAACTATACATCAAAATGTATGAAAGATATTAAACATTCTCTACTTCTTTTTTGAATCCTCATATAGTAAAGTTATTGACCCAATGAATTTTGCCATCATGAATAAAGAGTTTGTTGTCATATATTGTGAATTAGAGATGTTATTCCTAATATAATTCTTAGATATAATGGTCATCCTAATGGTTCACTTGTTTATAGAGGTTCAATTATGCGGTCCTACCAAATATAGATGTATGTACCCCATTGAACAGTATATAATGATTTTGAAAGGGTATGTCAAAAATAAAAGTCGGCCAAAATGTGTTATTGTAGAATGATATATTGTAGAAGAAGCTATTGAATTCTACATTGATTACCTAGCAAATATTGACAACATCAGTCTCCCAAAGTCTCATCATAGAAAATACCTTATGGGAGAAGGAATTTAAGAAAGATATTTTGTGGCAATTAACTTGATAGAGCGGGAACAAGCACACCATTGCATTTTACATAGTAGTAAAGATGTTGACCCATACATTGAAGACCAAAAATAAATTCTAAGATATTTGAATCCATCAAGGGCTGAAGAATGGATATCAAATACACATAATCAATAGTTTATATAATGGTTCTAAGATGAAATTTATAAGGAGTTATTTAAAAATAGAAATTCAATCACTGAATGACTTTAATGGCTAGCTTGGGGACCAAATTCAAATTTCATATCATACACATGATTTGTAATCAATGGTTATAAATTATATACAAAAGAACATAATGACTCCAGTATAATGAAAAATAGTGGTGTTACACTTGTGGCTCAAGAAATTCACATATCAGGTTCCAGGGATAGAAATAAAATTTATGAAAATATGTCATATTTTGGAATTATCAAATATATATAAGAGTTGGATTATATAAAATTTTTAGTGCTAATGTTTTGTTTCAAATGGGTTAGCGATATCAGTGTAGTGAAATTTGATGAAATGGGATTTATGAAGGTGAATTTTAGTGTAAAAGAGGAAAAAGATGAGTCATTCATAATGGAACTACATGCAGTGCCACTATTTTATGTCTATGAACTAACAAAAAATAATTGACTGATTGTCCCCCTGGTGACTAAAAAATGTCAGGTTAGATGAAAAATCAATTGAGGTTGACCCTTTCATTGGGATATAACAATCATTTTATGCTAGTCCCAATGCAGACAAAATATTGTATGTTAACGGTAACCAAAAAGAGGGGATTTGGATTCTCAATAGAGGAATCAAATCCCTAAAACCATTAGAAAAGAGTTCAATGAGAAGGTAAAAGTGTTTTTTATATACTATCTTTTTCCTAATAATATTATATGTTCTCTACTCTGTTAACATAATCTAAATTAAATTATTCACTACTAATTAATATTTTTTTCATAATTTTGAAAAATTATCGATATTTCATTTGAGATGTGTAGGAATCAACAACACCATAATATGATATGCAGTGTGAAGGGTATGACTCTAAGTGTGTCATTTTATTTAAAATTGAAATCAATATTGGTAAAAAAATGGCCAACTCAAAACTAAGAAAAAACATCCATGTTTCTTAAATAATTTATGAAAATTATCCATAAATCATTTTTTATGTGTATGAACTATCCTCACCTCAATCTGATACACGATGTGCCTGGTATGACTCCATATGTCTATTATCAGTTTAAAATCAGTATTTCAGTTCAAAATGTATCACTCCTAGAAAACTAAGAGAACACACTCATATTTTCATGATAATTTAAAAAATAGATTCCTATTTAATTTTTTATGTATATAAATTGGTCTCACATAGAACTGATAGACGATTTGATCGATATGAGTCAAAGTGCATGTTTCAATTTTAAAATGACATTTTAGTAAAAAAGAAATGTGATGTACTAAAAAATGGGAAAACACATTCATATTATTTTAATAATTTATGGAAATGATTCATAAGTCATTTGGGATGTATATGAATCATCCTAACTTCAATCAAACACACAGAGTAATCGGTATAAATCCAAGTGTGTATTTTTATTTAAAAATGACGTCAATTTTTAATAGAATAGAAAACTGACTTATTCAAAACTATTAAACGCATTTGGATTATTTTTCTACTTTAAATAAATGATCCATAAGTAATTTTTGATGTGTAGGGATCATCTAATCCTCAATACAAAACTTGATGTTCCCAGTATGACACAAATTCCCCATTATTAGTTTCAAATTGATATTTTAGTTATAATAGTGTCACTCCTTAAAAAACAATCAAACACCCTATAGTTTTATTGTTAATTTATGAAAAAAAATTCATAATTAATTTGGGATGTGTATGAATTTTTCTCATGTCAAACCAACACACTATGTGATCAAAATCAGTTCAACTGTGTGTGTTTCCAGTTTAAAATGACCTTTTAGTACAAAAGACAACTGATGTACTCAAAACTAATGAAATGTATTTGTATTGTTTGGATACTTTTATAAAATTATTCCTAAATAATTTGATACATTTATTAATCAGTCGCACCTCAATCTAACCAACAGTGTGACTGGTGTGACTCAAAGAGTGTATTTTTATTTAAAATTGACATCGATTTTAGTAAAATGGACAACTGGGCTGCTCAAAACAAAGAAAACACATTCAAATTATTTTGATACATTAAAAAATGATCCATAAGTCATTATTTATGCATATGAATTATCCTCACATCAATATGATGCATGATATTCTCAGTATGACTGAAAGTGTATGTTATCAAATTAAAATTGACATTTTAGTCCAACAAAAGTCACTCACTATATAATAATAAAATGTTAATAGATTTTATTGATAATTTAGGAAAATGATTCATATGTCATTTGTGATGTGTATGAATCAGTTTCATGTGGAATTGATACACTATGTGATCATAATGAGAGAAATTGTATGTTTCTAGTTTAAAATGACATTTTAGTAAAAAATACAATTTTTGTACTCAAAACTAAAAAAACACATTCACATTGATTTTAGACTTTATAAAAATAATCCACAAGTATTTTGAGGCGTTTTGGAATCATCTTAACCTCAATATGATGCACAGTGTAACATGTATGACTCCAACTGCATATTTTTATTCAAATTTGACATCAATTTTAATAAAATTAACATTTTCTATTAATTTATTTCTTTATATTATTACTAATATAAGAATTATTTTATTATACAGGTTAATTATTTTCCTTGATCATGGTTGGTTTGTTTGGAAATAGCATGATTTAGGTTCAGGATAAAAAGAAAACATAACATTGATGTTTTTTAATGTATGTAATAATTTTTATTTATGTAATTATAAAAACCAATGTTTGAAATGTATATAATATAGTGTTTTTATTGTATTTGTGTTGTAAATATCATTTCATTTAAATTATGTATTGATAATTGTTTTTGTTGATATCTGGTGAGATTTTGGTGTTGTGGTATGTTGTTATAGCACATTTCACTGTTGTTGCAGTGTGTTTTTGTAGCACACTACCATATGGACTTTTGTCAGCACTTTTAAAATCATGGATAAAGGTACCTTTTATCAGTGCTTCTATACGCGCTGATAAATGGGGCCTTTAGTGGTGCTAAATAAAAGAGATGATAAATGTGGTCCTTTATCAACACTTCTAAATGTGTTGATAAAGGACCCATTTTTTCTATTTTTTCACTGATAAAGGACCCCTATATCACCACTTTTTAGTGCTAATAAAATATCTGGGCTTTTAATCACTCTTAGGTATTTAGTTCTTCTCTAGAACTGATAAGGGAATTTTATAGAGCTATTAAAGGCATATTTTATAGTATTGTTCCCTCTTACCATACTCATAACAGTGTATCCAGGGTCATTACACTATAGTAATACTAAATTTTCATCCCGAGACTTTCCATGATAGATAAAGAGATGAATTAGTTTGAATCATCTATATTAAATAAAGAATATACTATAGTATAGGCTACTAGAATAGTACCTCGTACTATAGATAGTCTTAGACTCTGATGCTTGGGCATCATCTATGGTACATGAAACTAACCAGATCCACAGCCATGTTCTATAGTTGGACTACCCTAATTATGACCACTCTGTCAACACTAATGATCAAGAGTTTTTCTACCACATCCATAAACTCCTCCTCAACCAGTCTGGTCGGTGATAATCCAAATCCTCTCCAGATGGAGCATAAAAGAACTCTCCCTTAAATATTGAGTTGTTTTAGAGCCTCTTCCACTATAAATATATGGAATGGTCCAACAAAATATTTGAATATGTCTCATACATCCTTAATCATGGAACTCCATAATGTTTTTATCTCCCTGAGGCTTCAGGTGACCATATCGTCCCCATTGATGGTGTATAATGGAGATGCTAGTGTAGGTACTCTAGATGCAACTACCCTAACATGAAACCTCTAGGGAAAATTTCTTACCACCATATAAAAAATTGGGCTTCCTCAAAACAGGTACTTTATTCCCTGTATTTTATCATTCCCTTAATTTTTTCTGAGTGATAAGATCAAAATTAATCATCTTAGAGAATGTACGTAGTAAAAATACATTCAACTAAGTATGAATGACATACTAAATCCCATCCTAAAAGATTTTAGTACTCAAAATCACATCACTAACTAGAAGTAGTGAAAAACATTATAAATCTATAAAACAAACCAAATAATACATGATTGGCATAGTACCATTCTCTAGATTCATGAAATCTTTAGTTTGGTCAGGCCTCAATGTCTAAGAAAATAAGTAATCAAAGAAAGAAGTTTGGAAGTCATTCCATACCATACCCTGATAAAAACCATCATAGGTAATCCTATCCCACCAATTCTTAGATGAATCATGCACCATGAATGTAACAATATTGAACCTGCACTCTGGAAGCATCTCTAGATGATTATATATAGATAAGGTGGCCTCTAGACAATATTTAGTAGCTTGTGTACCACCATCCCCCGAGAAGGTGGGAGGATGATGCTATTGGAACTCACGTGTCTGATCAACCATTATAGGTGCAGGCCATGGATACACTTTTATGGACAACATCAGATGTAGGAAACTCTCACAAAGTAGAGGATTAGTTCTAAAATCAAGTATAATAGGTGTTTCTTTGAGTGGAACTCCAAGAAGTAATATGGGAACCTAAATGAACACCACATATAGAGCATAGCCTTCACCACAATCCTAGAACATGACATTAGGATGTCATGGTTGAATGGGTTTAAAAAGTTCAAGCACACACCTCAGAACACGCTTGAATTAGATAAAAACACTAGAAGAAGTAGATCATAAGAAAAAGAGCTCACTGCCTAAGGTAAAACCCCCAACCACCCTCTTATAAGGACAATTATTAGAAAGTTTTCAAGTTTAAATTATAGGGGTTTCATTAGATAAATGGGTTAATAGCACCATGCCTCTTTATTTACTAGAAGATTTTTCATTTTATAAGTCATTTTTTACTTTTTTAGTTTCATTTTCTTATTAAATTATATTGAAGATCAATTAAAATTGATTATCTTCCTTGATGAATCAGTTCCTATATAGATTATCACTAAGATTAAAACCCATTTAAATTCTAATAAACCCATTATATATTTTTTCTTAGGATATAACAGGTAATATACGATGGCTTGACTGAGTAAACTACCCATTCCAGCCCACAATAGCCCATATACCTCATGAATTGAAACAAAAAGTCATTCAATCACAGTGAAAGATTGGTATATGAATAATATAACTACCATAAAATAACTCAACAATCACAAGAAAAACAAGAAATGAAAGTAGTGAAATGAACCTCTATGTCATGGGAAATGCATGACATGTGAATTCTTGGTTCATATGATGATACATGTAAGCATGATCCTTTCCCTCAATTAATTGGTTTGAGGATGAAATAATGTTCTAAATCAGAAAAATAAAAATAATAACAATCACACATCATGTGCATCACCCAATGGGAAACATTATCAAATATATAGGGAAAAATATAACAACAATCATAGTTCAGTTAACTTAGTATTTACCCCGGACATGGGTTAGCTATGACCAAGCATAGCTTATAACCAAGTTCTTAATGTTCCTAATCTCATGAATATTGTCTCTAAATAGTAAATCAAGAAATTAACCCTCTCTGATACCATTTTGTGACATCCCAAACCTAGGTTCCACTTAAAGGTTCCCCAATCCTAGTTGGCCACATGGCATCAAGCCCATCTCCATGAATTATAGATGCTTGTAGCTAGCAATAAGGGCTAAGGGTGTGTACGCGGGGAGACTATTCCATCATTACCGAATTTTATCATAGTGGATAAATATTAAAAAAAGGTAAATATAAAAGGTAATATGGTAAACTGATGCAAAAAAATATATTGAATAATAAACAATATGAATAACTGATAAAAAACATACAAAAGTTGATGATATATGTCATGTCTCTATTAAACTAGAAAACATAGATACAAGGAAGCAGGCAATACGTGTTATATAAAAAAAATAAAAAATAATCCAAAAACTATCCAAGAACCCCAATATCCAACATAGTCATCATCTACCAAGCTCCATACTAATGCAAGAAAGCAGTATCAAGTTTCTAATGTAACATGATTACCTTTTTCAACACCTGCCTACATGTAATATTTTTTGGTACCAATGGAATTCAAGATAGGGTGTGAGATAAATCTCAGTAGGACACCACCAACAAAATCTATAACATCTATTATGTTTAATATAATATTAAATAGTGTGCATGAATTCATATATAAATGTAAAGGGGAACAGAAATTTAAATACCCAGGTACCTAATTCAGCCTTGACTATTCTATGAACATGCAATAATTTTATTTATTGATTATGTTTATTATATATAAATATTTCATGTGATGTGTAACCATCACTGACATCCTAATGTGATAATAATAGTGATAACGGATACAAGATATAACAAGGCGCCCTTGATGATGATAATAATGAGTGGGATCCAAGGTAATAGGCAAGGAATCTCTAACCTTAGGGGTCAAACCAACTCAGTCATAATATTTAGCCTAACTATAAGGGGTAACAATGTAATCCAAGGGGAATCACCAAAGTCCTTCCACAATAATAAAATTCTAACTGAGTCCAAGGATTTCATTCAATTTAAAATAGGATAGGAAATGACTAGGCCCAAGGGTGTATATAAGGTGCCTCATGTACGTAGGAATTATGTTGGATCCAAGGTGTGTATCCAAGGAATCTTATAATAATTATAGAGGGATCCTACAGTGTAATACCCAGCATCCACTAGTAGACAAACATTAGGTTCCAAGGTGGGTATAAACCTTGGAAACTGACATCCTTGAATCAGAATTCAGTCCACAAGTTCTCAAGGAATTCCCTCAAGAATCCAAGGTGATAACTATACTAACCAATACTATAATAATGATCAGGTCTATATGGAATAGGCTCCAAATAATTGATTCATTTAATTAATTAGTTCATATAGTAATCATGACATTAGATAATTCGTTTGGTTCAATCCATTCTCTTTTATTAGTGTGACAAGGTTGATAGGGAATGTAACCATTTATTAATTCATATATATCATATTATTTCTATTATTTTCACTCCATTTCCACTAATCTTGGAACGGTCTGCTACAGAAGTGAAACAAAGTCATTCTATTACATTTAACTATACTAAGTCATATACACAGTACACTTTCTAATTAACCGTTTAAACATTAATTAAATAATTTAAACACTTTCCTTTGAAGGGTCAAGTGATAACCCCACATGTAATATCCATTAAAACTTCATTTATTTAATTAAAAACATAACTTTATCATGGTAAAGTCAAGACACTCCTAAATGGTGGTACAGATAATCACAAAGAACAATCAAAAGCATAATTGAGTAAAACACCCAACTTGGGGTGGTCAGCGTTGAGGACGTTACCACCAACAATGGATACCATATTTAACAAGGGTCTTAGAAAATGATTTAATAAATATAATAAAAGAAAATTAATTAATTATTCCACCCCCAATGAAATTATCACACACACATATACATTTACAAAATAAAGAAAATTAAAGGATGACTTATATACCACCAACCATAGGCTGAGACATATATCCTCGTCTATTATCATCCTTTAGTTTTACCATGATTGGAGGTGATCTTAATAATGGATCAATTCCATGAAAATTCGTAATATGATCCTATACCTCAAAAACATTATCGAGGAGAATGTAAATGAATAACAACTAAAAAGGAATTGAGATCTTACTAAGAGGAATCCAACAAGACAAACAGTGATTCGACCATCCTCTGGATGGATGAACGAGATTAAAGTATAAAAAAGAGATTCAAAGGAGGTCAAAATAGTTGAAAGGATAATTTTTTGTATTCTTGAGATGAAATGGGAGTTGGTATGAGTTAAAATTTTCTATTAAGTTTGAAGTGATCAATTTACACAAAATCCTGGGTCGGATGGTTTGGTCACAAGGTTGGACAAACTGTGCACCAAACATGAACCTCTCATCACTTAAGAAGGGTACCCACATGGTTAGGACACTTTTTTGGGAAACATATCCACCAAAAATTAAAATCACATCTTCTAAGAACAATATAAAATTTTCACAGACATGCGGCCCCTAGTGCACAGTTACGGAAAATAATGTGTCCAACTTCACCTCTCTATCCTGCCTCACAATATTAAGAGACATCATGTGAGATGGGTGTACAGTTTTTATAAAGCCTATGGTCTAATTATTTCCTCCACAAGTCATGGTTCTATTCTCCAAACATGCCCCAAACACCACTGAAACATTTTTAACCTCGTAGGGAATCCATATTTGGTCCAAAATAGCGAATTAGACCAAAGTTAAAAAGTATCCTTATCTATAGTAAAAAATGGGTTTTTACACACCTTATATACCCAAATATTTTCCTAAAACATTTCATAATAAATCTAAAATTCATTATAATACTCATACTATTTTATTTGAAAACATAAAAAAACATAATAACTATTTCAGAAAGTTATAATTTTCACCCCTTAAAATATTGAATATGATTTATTTAGAACATAAGATCATTATATTACAATGAAAAATCATAATATCCTGATAAAAACCATATAATTTAAAGGTAAAACATGTAGGTTAATTGGAAGACCATTTCCAAATCACAATAACAATCACTCTTACAAATGTAATAACTATACGGTCAACTTTCATACCAAATGCATTATAAGGGCTATCACAGAACCACCGATCCTTAGTTAATCATTGAAACACCTATAATTTTTTAATAATATAATTACATATCCTTGGTTAATAACATAACCACCCGGGATCATAAAAATTTCTAATTACAATAATACAAGAAATCCTTCATTTTCATCATTTGCTTAAATGATATTCTTGAGGAAAATGACCTTTCCATTTTAAAATTACTTATTTAAAAAAAATCCACGTAATTAAAAATGAAAACATTTTCTTTGAAATTAAACTTATAGACTTATAAATTAGTATCATAATAAAATATTAGTCTTTATGGTGGGTAAATCCATTCATGTCATATAATAAAGAAAACAATCCTTTCATACTTTTTTCAAACAATTCATGAAGTTCTTTATTTCAAAAATGAAAAAATGATTCCTTTTAAACAATTTTTGAAGAAGTAAAACTTGGGTAAAAATAAATTTTAAAATCATAGTATAATAGAAAAAAACTTCTTTTAAATATTTTTATAAAACATGGATATGGATGAAAAATAGAGTTTTAAGATAAACTTTAAAATATGATTTTTAAAAAGAAAGTCCCTTACCTTGAGTGAGAATCATCATGTACATTATTCATCTTCCTGAATTAAAAACTTATGTTAATTATATACATGCCTTATAACCATTTTTAGGATCATTAATCATTTTTCTCATTTAATATTATTCCATATATAATTATTTAATCAATTAAATTTATGTTGGGCGTTTTGATCATATTTGACTCATATTTTAGAAATGACTTTGGTAGGTTGACTATAGTCAAAGAGGTCATTATTCCACCTTATATAGAATAATAATAAATTAAAAATTATAATTTTTATACATAAATTATAATTTTAAAAACAATCATGAAATATGGTTATGAAATATGGCGTAGCTTCCGATCCTAGAGACAGTTGGGCATACGTACGCATGAACAACGTTTCCATTTTTCAATGATCATAATGGAAAGAATTTAAGTATTATTTTATATTTAAATAATGATAAAAATATCATAAATATCATATTTATACTTTAAATATACTTATATATATGTTATCCATGTGATGTGGTGAAGAAAAATGAATCACATTTCTTTGTGGAGGTGGTAGTCCACATGTACATACGAATGATATTATCATTTTTTAATGAATGGAAAGGTAAGAAGTTAAATGATATATTATCTTTTTATAATGAAAATATATTGTGAATATCATATATAATTATTAATAATATCATTATAACTAGTATTCATAGATGTTGATGGAAAACAAATTACATCATTTCATGAGGCGGCAGTCTGTTGTACACACGAATGATGAATTCCTCTCCCATTTGATAGAGGTTTTAGATGAATATAGGTTATTAAATTAAAATAAAAATATATAATTATATATAAGATAATGATGTTAGTATTTTATCATGGTTGAATATGATTTTAAAGAGGTTAAAGAAAAAATAAAACTAAATATTTTTGTTAAAATTATATCTCTTCTCTGGAAAGTCTCCTTTGCTTAACACCTTAAGGTCTAAAAGATTGATATTCTACCTAAACTGAGAACTCTAGAATGAGGGTATGGATTCTAGGAATGTATTTTGGAGGATATTTTCCAAAACAAAATGGTTTTTTAATTTCTAATAAATTATAATTTGTTCCCTTTAATAAGAGATATGAGGGGTACTCTTAGAATTTATCAAAATATTAAATTAAAATAAATTAATTTTCAATTATAAATGGACCCAAACTAATTTATTTGGAATATATGATGATTATTTATAGAAATAATCTCATATAATAAAAAATAATACATGTTTTTACGACATTTTTACCTTTACCTTTTGGTTTTATCCCTCATTAAACCCTTTCACACTTACTGTGACAAAAAGGATTTTTACTCTTTAAGGGTAAATAAGGTTACTATAAATGAAAAAACAACCCATAAATGTACTATAGATGACATAATAAACAATATCATAATCCATTGGATTAATATAATATTTTTATTAATTTTATATCATTTAAAAAATATTACTTAATATAATATATCACTAATGTCAATTTTAAGAACTATTCACTACTTCGATTTTAATAAAATCAAAAGAAATAAAATTTAAAAAAATTATATAAATTCATAACAAGTCATGTTCATTTAATAAATTAATCTATAATATTAATTATCCCAAATTATATTATTTTTATTATTTTTAATATCTTATATTTGATCATTATATTTATTGAATGATTATTTTGTAAGCATTTTGTAAATATTTAAGGTAATTATTTCTTCCCTGGAAATTTAAAATAAATTCCATTGATAAAGATAAGTAATTTATATTTAACATGAAAATTTATAACTGAACATGTGATATATTTACCTCTAGGTTAAAAAAATATTATATTTATTTAAAAAAGTGTGACATTTTTTACTTTTCATTAAATTAAATATTATAAAAGTTATAACCACATTTAAATGGCCAAAATTACACATTACCGAATCTTGCATGAGTTTGGAAAAAATAAACTCATCCAAAGAAACTTTTGGTTTTTTTGGTTCATTTTATAGTCAATATCATTTAATTTATAATATTAATTAACCAATTTTCCCTTTACCATGGTAATAATATTTACTAAGGTCTCTACTCATTTTGTCCAAAAATAAAAGGGACCTATTTACAAAATTTTGAGCCACTAATTACATATATGAAACCAATTTTTCAATATAAAAAACTTATAATTGGTAGTGTAGCACCATGATATTTTAAAGTAAGGAAATTTTATTCAATAGCATATGTGACATGAAACACCGAGCTTAAACAACCAATAAAATATATTTCTTCAAATTTAGTCTATTTGATATCTTATGAAACACACAATCCAGAGACTAAATTTAAAATTATATAGTATACCATTATAATCAAGATATTAACTTTTTGATTATGAATATTAAAAACTAAATTATGAAAATATTGGTTACCATTTGATTGGAAATAAAATAATAATCATTTAAAGGAAAAATAAATTTTTTCTTAAAAACTACATTCAAAACATTGTTTGGTCGTGCCTCACACATATAATTTAAAATTAACTTTTTTTCAACTTTTATAAAATTTGTTATAAAATTTTAACTTCATTTTTAAATCATTATATCTAAATTATCTGAGGGTTAATTTTTGGATTTTTCAGAAATGTTTCATCTTTCGATGAATAATGTAAAATAATGATTTTATTGAAAACTATATTTTTATTTAAATAATTTAGAAGGTTAAATTATATTTTAAATTTGTTTTAACGGAAAAGTGGTGAAATAATAATAATATTTAATTAATTATTTCGTTTTAATTCAATTCATATCGATTTTTTATATTAAAACGTTCTATACTTATGAGAATTTTTTCTTTGGAAACCTACTTTTTTCATCACATATGTGGGTATAATTTTCAATTGGATTTTAAATATTATATAAATTTAATTTTGGAAAAATGATTCCATATTTAGAATCTTTATAATTTATATTATCTAATAATGTGAACATAATTTTTGACCATTAGGAATAGTAAAATCAGTAAAAATTAATAATGTGGTCAAGGAAAAAACTGATTTATTTGGGGTTAAAGTAAGAAAATAAGGTTTCAAATGACCTAAAATTTTTTGAAAACTGATTTTATAATCATATTTATACCATATAACCTATAATATTTTATAGTAACTCATTTTGGTGGATTTTGGAAAGATAACAATGTGGGTGTAATTGACTCTTCAAAAATTCCTTATGGGTTCACTCCCCCACTTATAAAATTTCACCCTATCTACTTCACACCTCACACTCAAAAATCCATTTGGTTCATGAAATACCTAACAAATAACTTTATTACTCACCTAAAGACATCCCAATGTCCATTATTTAATCATAAAACCGACTTAGGATGGCCTTTTGTGAAAATATAAAGAAGTTCTCTGTAGAAGAGGTAATATTCTTACACGGGCATTTTTATTTTGATTCTTATTCCAACTAATTAAAATGTTATTAAAAATTTATAATATAATTACATAATTAAATTTTATATACTTATTATTATATTTTAATTACCAATACCCATTTCCTCATCCATGAAATGGGAAATAGAACCATCGATCGTGTGTAAGGCAATCTACCGCCTCGAAAACTGCGGTAATTTGTTTTTCATCACCACTATTCATGAATGAATATAATGATGGATATTTCACATATATATTATATTTATAATATTAGTATAAATATTTAATATTAATATCACATATAAATTCTTATGTTTCACTCCTTTTAAAATATGTTAACGTCGCTCATTTTTACGTCGGACTACCACCTCACAAAGCGATGTGATTCATTTTCCACTTAAGATTTACTTGCGAGATAATAAGGTTAAATTTATTAAATATGGGTGATATATATGAAGTTATATTTTTTATATAAAATTAAAATATCACTAAATTTCTTACCCTTTCACCCATCAAGGAAATGACAATTTCACTTCTGCGTGAGTACGACCAACCGTCTCCATGAAGCGATGTGATGCATTATATATGTTAAAATTTAAATAATTATTATAAAATATATATAATGAATAAATTAATTTTATAACATTGATATAATTTTTGATATTATGGAACTATATTATATGAGAAATAATCCGTACTTTTATGACAAAATACATATGAGAAAACAAGGAAAATAACAACCGAAAAAATGAAAATTAAATATTATTAAAAAAATTGAGGTGAAATGTTATAAGGGTATAATATATGATATTATAAATATGGACAGGTTTTTATTATAAATTAATAACATTATTAAAACCCTTATAAATTAGGTTATTTTAGGTTCAACTTAAAATAAGTGTGAGGTAAAAGACTTTATCTCAATTTCACTTCATTGAGACATATTGAAATGTTATGTGCACAAGAGCCTAAGCATAGTTGGTGAGGACTCCTTAAAAGAATCAAGGATACTCAGGATCAAATCCAAGTGGTGGCTAATTTTTGATTTACTATTGCAGGCACTGTAGTAGGAACTGTACAATACTGTAGTAGTTACAGTAGCGGAATTGTATCAGGCACTGTTTGGTACTTTAGCAGCCGGGAATATTCCCCTGTTTGGGCCTTCGAGACACTAATTTGGTCCCTAATTCTTTTAAGGCCTTCAGCCCACCCAGGCCTTCAGGCCATTAAGCCTTTCAGTCCCCATCACGGCCTTTGGACCACCTTAAGTGCAGATGCAAACTAGGTAACCTACAAGGAACAAACTTTAGAAGGAGGATGAGAAATGAGATTTCACCATTGCATAAGCTAAACAGATTGCAAGAATGATAGGGTATGAAACCTGCCATCGGTACAAGCCTGTGAATGCATGAAAAAACCTAGCCGAACAGCCATGCAAAGGTGGAGAGTTTATTTCATGATGAAGATGATAGTGAGGAGCAGTTCCAAGTAATTAGTCTAGGTTTTAAAAAAATTTTGAAGCCTACGGGAAATGAATTACTCTAAGGCCTAAGGTCCGTGTAGTACTTATGCCTACGGGCCTTGTAAGGGTTCCACATCACCCCTTGAACGGTGTATTATCAAAAATCAATAAAAAATGAAAGCCTTCGGGCCATTGGAGTAAATGTTATGAACCTAATTTATTTTATATGGTGTATATACTAACCATTTAACATTTAATATCATGATTAATTAATAATTAACAGTATTTTAATTTTAAATTTATATTATTTAACCAAGTCGAATTGACTTCAAATTTACTAAGTGGTAAAGAATTTCATAACTCAACTTTTTTTCATGCGGTTATATTACTTCTTCATTGTATTTGACATTATAAGATCATTTGTGTTAATAATATTGATTATATTATGGTGTTTTTACACTTTTTTATGCTTATTTGTACTTGATACGCATAATTGATATACTTATTAATTCTCACTTCATTTTCATAATCTTTTTAATGGTTTATTTCACAATCTCATTTTAATCAAGATTGATTATACATGAATATCCATTGAAGAAAATTATTTTAACTTTATATAATCAACCCATTTAAGTTTTTGATCTTCTAGTTATTAAATATGTTTTCAAGTAATAATATTATTTTCCCACTCTTTGCTTCTTAAAATTAATGGAAATGTTTTTATAAAATCTGACTTTATTTCTCTCTTCGCTCAAAAATCCATTTTCATCCAAATACATGATTTTTAAAAATGTTTTTATCCTTTTAAAAATTATTTATTAAAGACATTTTTACAGATTTGTACTTTTTAGAAAATGTTTTTGAAGTAATATTCATGTCATTTTCAAAAAAAGTCGCATTCGTCTTTAAGCGAAAAAGAGACAGAAATCAATTTTAACATGTATGACATGAACAAAATTTACATCTATAATAACCACTCAATTTTTTGATGATTATTTTATATGATTCAAAATTTTTTGTAAAATAAAATAATTTTTCCATTTTTTTAAACATTTAGTTTTAAAAGGTGGTTTTCAAGATGAAAAGGATAGTTTCCTCAAGAATTTTTTCAAAGATATTTTTTATGTTATTTATATTCATCAATGAAAATAACATTTTAATTAACTCATACTCTACTAGGAATATGTTGTATTGACACCATCTTTATTATTTATACTGATGTATTACGGTCATTTTTACCAATGAACATATTGGTATTCACTTTCTTGAGTTATTTTTGTATTCATTATCTTCCCATTGAAATATTCACATTCCTATGATCATTTGACATTAAAGTTTCCCTAAATATACATATTATTTATCATGAATATGTTTATTTCTTAAACTATATATCATTTCAATATATGGTTTTCCAAATTAATTTTCTTATCTATAGAAATATTGATAAATTATTATTCTTTACTCAATATGAATATTTGATGATAAAGAACATTTTTCTTGAATTAAATGCATTATTCAATATATAATTAATTATTTAGATATGTAGTGATGGGTGGGGCTTGGAATTATAAATCTTTTCAATGCATCAGAAGTATCATGAGTTGAATTAATAAGCTATCATTAAATTTGTTGTTACCCATAGTTTTTAACATTATTTTGAAAATTCTTGATATTAGAGGAATTATAATTCTTGAGACCAAGAAATCCAATAATATAGAGTTTCCTTCATTAAGAATTTAGTTACTATTATCGATGATATTTTCACAATGATATAATATTTTGATGTATTTGATTCTTAGTTATTTATTAAATGGATTTTGTTTTCAATTATTTACATTACGATATTGATTATGGCTTATTTATTCAAGATAGTTAAGTTATTTAAATTGCATGTATTTTTTATTTACCTTTATATATTTATTATTCATTATCTTTCATGATAGTTGCATTATTTAAATGGAATGTGTGTTTAGTTATTTACCTTAGCATATTGATTTTTCATTATCTATTCATGATAGTCCATTTATTTAAATTGAATTTTTGTTCAGTTATTTTCCTTGATATATTGATTATTCCTTATCAATTCATTATAATCAAGTTATTTGAATGGAATTTTTGTTTAATTATTTTCCATTCCATATTTATTATTTCGTATTTATTCATTATAGCCAAGTTATTTAAATGGAATGTTTGTTCAGTAATTTAAATTACAATATTTATTATTCCTCATATAATATTTATATTCATGTTATTCATTAAAAGGAATGTGTGTTCAAACAATTAAATTTCCATATTTATTATTCCATATTCATTATTCTTTATTTACTCATGATATATTCCACTTTACCTAACTATTTTATACAATTTTAGCTCACCCTTTTTTTGTTTCCTTTACTAAGAATCCAATATGTTTATAATGAATGATATATAAGGATATTATTGATGGAATAATCAGATTATAAAAAAATGTTGTAATTTTTATAATCAAATTTAATATGATAATCAAGTATGTATTAGTTTACTAAGACTACTAAACTATTCGGTACTTCAAGATGAGATCATTTTTATCTTATAAAAAAGTAGTAAAATAACCATTGGTTCTGAGTTATTGGCGTAGTGGTCATTATAATTGGTATCAAATGATGTTTTTTTTAATCCTTGGGAACTATATTTAGGAAAACATAGATTTTGGAATATAACCCTATGATATATTTTGAGGATAAATATAGAAAAACATCCTAATATTTTGGTAAGGTAGAGATTATGTAGTTTATTCTAGAAATATATCCCAATATAGATTATATAAGTGAACTAGATTCTGAAGTAGATGTACATAGGGGTAATAAATCTAAAAAATTATTATTGGTCTTAACTTGTGCATTACCCGGTACATGACAATGGGACTTATTACACAACTGATTTAACACTCCCAAGAGAAATGATTTTTATAATTCATATTTTCTTTAAAACCCATTATGAAGGATTTGAATAGACGATGACAATGAATAAACTAGGATAAACTTAAGGTGTCTTATATTGAAAATAATATTTCCTGATTAATGTATCCAATAAAATATTATATGGTTTTACTAATATGATTATCATTTCTCAAACTATGATATTTTGTTTTAATTAATGGCTATAACCTGAAGGAATTGTGTTAACACTAAATACGAAGGATAATTTGGTGACTATGAGAAACAAAATGGGATGATGATAGGAGTGAAAGATATCGTGGTCATTCCTAATAAATTATACAAAAAAAATGATTAAAAACTATAAATTAACAAAATCTTGGACTCAAAAAATAAGAGAAATAACTAGTTTTCAAAGAGCTCAAGTGGTAGATGCCAAAGAGGAAATATGGATCAATTTCTATCATGTCAGAAATGTAGAAACAGATACCCAGGAAAGTGTCTTAAAGGAATGAGAAAATGTTTTATATTTTTAAAATAAAGTTATAAAGAAATTAATTGTTGAGGAAAAATGAATGGTGTGATGGAAGGAAATAAATTTCATCAAACAGATCAATTTTTATATTTTTTTTGTCTTAAATTTGGGTAACAATATAATTATATCAATTGATGCCCTCTTTTAATGGTCAAATCCTATAACAAGTAGGGACCTATGTTGAAATAAAATTGTTGAAGTATTTATGTATTGGGATTTCATAATTATATTGTAGAAGTATTTTTACCAATGGTTTTTTAGTTATAAGAATCATGAAAAATATAAGGACTTTGTTTTATTTTAAAATCATATATGCCTTAAATAACTTTAGACTTATGGATACCATCAAAGGTTTATTTTAAGATTGATCATAAGTTAAAATTCTTAAACACCACCTTTCAGTTTTTATCTGATGAAGACTAATGATATTTTTAGAGATATTTATAGAAATGAAACTCATTGTATTAGTATATGTTTTAGTGAATTTTTTTTAAAGAATAAAGATATTACATTTTTTATAATTTTAAAGGTAGTGGTAACATTTAAGGCTCATATTAACTTTAATTTTTAGGTAATTGTGGGTTATTAAATTTTGCGGATGTTATAGGAATTATATTAATATGGTTTTAGAAAAGGGATTACCAACATGCCAATTGAAATCTCATCACATCTATCAAGGTCATGGGTAAGGAACCCAAAATCGAAGGGTGATAAGGGTTTAATGCATACCACTATAATATGTTATTTTTTTATTATATCATTGTTTTTACTTAAACTTTTTAATGAATAAATTTTAATGATGGACTAGCAGTTTTACCATGGATGTTTAGATATTATTGTATTATATTAGATAACTCATTCTAACTACATTGGTTTTAGAAAATAGTTAGAGATATATGGTAAGAATTTTCACTCTCTATAGATCTAAAAATCTGTTAATATTGAATTTTATTGCATCAGTCATAAAAATTATATTTTTGGATATTCATTTCTTGGAGTAAGGGATTAATTATACATTGACCTAGGCGCAACCAAAGTATGAAATTGTGCTTGTGAAATAGAAATAAATAAAGTAGGTATATTTATTTATATTCATAGATAGTAAAATAATTAATCAAATTTAATAATGGGATATTCAAATAAAAAATGGAATCCTATTACCTTTATATCTGATTAATATAATTGTATTTTGAAAACTCATATATTTATATTTTTTAGGTCCTTAACTTTCCAATTATCATTCAATATATTGTGATCAATGACTTTTATCACTCTATATAATTATATATTAATTAAATCCATTTACATATCTTCAAATTCCACCAATGTTATCTTACATAGAAAGATATATATGTTCTATTTTTTATGACCTCGATATTTCTCTTTATATTTTATCAATATGATGATTTATTAACCCTTTTTATGATGTGGGTTCACTGCAATAGAATTTTAAATTGTCAATCCCTTGAAAACGGAGATAATGTTCTAATAGGGAGGATGTAATTTAGTGAAGTTGAGGAGAATGAAAAACCCAAATATTTTAAAATAGGAACATTTTATCCAATATTATATGTTACATAAAATACCAAGAAAAATAAACCCATGAAATATATCTATTAAAATTTAATCTCTTTGATATCTTGAGGAAAATGCAACCTCATGCCAAAATGAACCATAATATAGTATATATTTATAACCTATACATTAATTTTGAGAGTATAAATAGTACTAACTAAATTAGGAAAACATTGGTTATTATTTGATTAAAAATAAAATAATAATCACTTAAAACAAAAAAATGTTTTCATAAGAACATTATATTTCTAGAAAATGATTTAGTCGTAATTTCTACACATAATTTATAATAATATTTCACCAATTTTACAAAATTTATATTACATAATTAAATTAATATTTAAAATAAAAATTTCAAAATCATCTTAGGGTGAATTTTAAATATATTTTTAAAAAAAGTTGCATTTATTGATGAATAATGAAAAATATATATTTTTAATGCAAGATTCCTTTTTATTTTAAATAATAAAAAATGTTAAATTATATTTTAAATTAGTTTTAAAGTAAACTTATATAAATTATATTACAATTTAACAAATTTATTTCATCATAAGTAATTTATATTGATATTTTATATAAAAACATTCTATATTTATGATTGTCTTCTCTTTGGAAACACTCTTTTTCATCGCATCTCTGAGTATAATTTTAAGTTGGATTATTCCCCTTATTTTAATTGAATTTAGGAAAAGTGGATTCTATATTTTTAGTTAGACTAATTAATATTATATAATATGGTTAACTTATTTTTTAACAATTATGAATAGTAAAAGTAGTAAAAATTAACTATCGCGGTTAAGGTAAAAACTGATTTCTCAAGGCTTGAACTAAAAATATAAGGGTTAACATTAACCCAAAACTTGTCCAAAATAATTTTTATGGAAATATTTAAATATTTTTAACCTATAATGTTCTATAATGATACTTTTTTATTATAAAAACATTGTTGTAATTTATTTTTTAAACAACAATCCATGTGTGTCATATTCACCACTTATAAAAGGCCACCCCCTCTCCTCCCCACTTCACACATCCAAACCCAATTAGTTTGAGAAATAACATACAATATAAATTCTTTAATACCCTTTAGAAATATTATATCCCTTGTTTTGATCATAAATCCATCTTAGTAAGGATTTTGGTTTGAAGAAAAAGAAGTTGTCTGAAGAAGAGGTATTGTTCTTAAACGAGTGTTTTCGTTTTGTTTCTTATTCCACCTACTTAATGTTTTATTAAACCATGATCATATAATAACCACATTATCATAAATGTGTTTATATTTTATTATTTTATGCCTATAACCTATATCAATCTCTTCTTCCATTAAATGATAAACGAAACTGTCGATTATGTGCATGGTGGACTACCATCACGCAAACTGATGTAATTTATTTTCCATTGCCATCTTTCAAGGATATATATAATAATGGATTTAAAAAAATGATATTTATGATATTATTATTCTTATGTAATTTTAATATTACATACACCTTCTTAAATTTTAATATGTTTAAAATATGATAATGTCGCTCGTGTATATAGAAAACTACAACGTTAGGAAGCGATGTGATTCAATTTTCATTAATAATTTACATGAAAGGTGATAAGAATAAATTTAGTAAATATATGTGATATATATAATTATATTTATTATTTAAAATTAATATATCACCAACTTCCTTACACATTCACCCATTAAGTAAATGATAATGTTTCTCGGGTGTACATAAGGCATATCGTCTGCACGAAGGGATGTGATCCATTCTCCATGTTAGAATTTAGATAATGATTATAAAATGTATATAATAAAAAAATAAATTATAAAGTTAATATATTTATTTATATGATGTAACTATATAATATGATCAAGAACCGAAACATTCATAAAAAACATGCATGAGAAAACAGGGCAATTAACACCTAAAACAAAGAAAATAATGAAATATTATTATCAAATAGGTGATAAAATATTATAAGGGGATAATATAAGGAATTATAAATATTAATACGGTTTTTTAATAAATTACTAACATGTTTAAAACTATTATTCAGTAGGTTAAATCATATTCAACCAAAAATTAGTGTGAGGTAACGACTTCATCTCAATTTCACTTCAGTAAGGCATATAGAAATGTTGGGATCATAATTTCTTCTATATAATGTATATAGTGTAAATTTAAAATGTAATATCATGATTCATTAATAACTAATGATATTTTATGTTTTAATTTTAATTATTTTATCCAAATTTAATTGAATTGAAAATTACTAGGTGGTAAATAATTTCACCACTCAATTTCTTTTCTTTAATTTATATTATGTGTTCATTATCATTGACATTATAAGATTATGTGTGTAAATAAATTTTACTATATTATGTCATATTTACACTTGTTTTATATATATTTACATTTATCAAAACAATTAATTCATTGATTAATTCTAACTTTAGTGTTAAGATCTTCATAAGGGTTTATTTCACAATCTCATTTTAATCAGGATTTTTTATACATAAATTTCCAGTGAAGAAAAATATTTGATCATTGTCTTGTAAAACAATTTATGTTTATTATAAAAAATTTATTCATGAATTTTTCATGTAATATTTCCATTTTTACACACTTTTGTACTTAAAATGAATGAGAATTTTTTTAATAAAATCCTACTTCATTTCTCTCTTTAGTTGAAGATCATTTTTCATCAAAATCCATGTTTTCTAAAAATGTTTTAAAAAATGTTTTTAAAATTTTAAAAATGATATATTAAATAAGAGTTTATACATTTATAATTTTAGAAAAAATAAATAAATATTTATGTCATTTTCAAAACAGAGTTTGTTTGGTTTTAACCAAAAAAGTGAAAGTAATATTTTTTAACATGTATGACATGAATAAGATTATCATATATCATGAACACTCAATGATTCAATGATTATTTTATAATATTAAAATTTATATTTTCAAATAAAATTATTTTAAATTTTTCTTTTAACATTTGGTTTTGAAAGGTTAATTTCAAGATGAAAAGGATATTTTCCTCAATAATGTTTAAAAGTATTTTTAGGGTATTTATATTCATAAATGATAACAACCATTTATTTGACTTATACTCCAATATGATTATGTTATATTTATAACATATTTGTCCTTTATAAGGATGGTTAATGATCATTTTGACTATGGAAATTATTATCATTCACTTTATTGTTTCCTTTTTGTAGTCATTAACTTTCCCTTGAAATATCACTTTCTTATGATCATTGAATGTTAAATTTCCCCTAAATGTACACATTATTTTCCATAGATATGTTTACGTATTAAATCTTATATCATTTAAAATTATGGTGTCCTACTTTGAAAGTTATTTTTTATCAATGGAAATATTAATAAATATGTATTCTTTACTCAATATGAATATTTTATGATAAGGTATATTATTCATGAATTAAATTGATTATTTGATATAAGAGGATTTATTTGGACATGTTGTGGTGGGTGGAAGACATAGTTATATATACCATATATGAATAATTATTCTCATAAGATGAATTAGTAATATAGTATTAGATGGGTTTTTACGCATAGTTTTTAATTGTCCTTTGAAAGGTCTTAATAGTAGAGGTATCCTAATGTTAAAGATCACAACATCCAATAATTAAGCATTAACTTCATTAAGAATTAAATTATTATTATCTATGATATTTTCACAATGATATTATATCTAGATGTATTTAATTCTTAGTTATTTATGAAATAGAATGTGTTTATAGTTACTTACCTTACTATATTGATTATGCCTTATCTATTCATAAGAGTCAAGTTATTTAAATGTTATGTGTGTTCAGTTAATTAATTTTCTATATTGATTACTCATTATCTATACTTTATAGAAAAGTTATGTAAATTTCATGTGTGTTCAGTTATTTACCATTCCATACTTATTATACCTTATCTATTCATTATAGTCAAGTTATTTAATGGGTATGTGTGTTCATTTATTTACCTTATCATATTGATTATTACATATCTATTCATTATAGTGAAGTTATTTAAATGTAACATGTGTTAATTTATTTACCTTGCCATATTTATTATTCCTTGTTTAATAATTATAGTTAGGTTATTGATTAAATTACTTTTGTGTTCAAATATCTACCTCACTATATTGATTAATCTATATTAATTATTCTTCATTTAAACATGATAGATTCCCCTTTACATAACTCTTACTGAGCATTTGATATTTCATATTTTATTCCCATACCAAGAATCCACAATTTTTATTATAAATGATATATAAGGATATTTTATATTTAAAAATTACATTCTCAAAAAAAACTTATGTTGTAATTTTTATATTCAAATATAATATGGGAATCAAGTATGTATCTTGTTTTTCAAGATTACAAAAACAACTAGGTCCATTGGGATGTGATCACTTGCATATTATACCAAAGTAGTAATGCAACCACTAGATCCTAGGTATTGTAGTTGGGATCATTATAAAAATAATTTAATTTAAAATTATACAAACAAAAATCAATGAAAAATAGTTTTTTAGAAAAAATAACCTTTTAAAATATAAAATATTTTTATACAAACATTATGTATAAAATCTATTTCAAAAACAACAATTGGATTATTTTAAATAAAAAGTAACTAATTAAATTTTAAGACTAATCAAAAATATAATTTTACATTGTAAATACTTAAAATGAAAATATAATTTTTAATTAAAATATGTATTTTTCCTAATCATTGAAAAATCAATATTTTCATAAAATTCCCAAAGATTCATCCTAATATAATTTTTTCATTATGAAATAAAAAAATGAAATTCATTTTTTATAATAAATTTTATGAAATTTCTAAAAATTTAATTATATTATTTACCTCTAAAATTCAAGAAAACTCTTTTTTGAATAAAAATTATTTTTGAAAAATAAAATTACTACTAAAAAAGAGGGATTATTTAAAATCATTAATTAATACATTTTAAATGAGTAATACCATTATATATTTCATTATTAGTTCAATAATATTCATTCCTACCAATTTTATAGCTATGTTATAATAGTATTAGTATAATAATAATAATAATAATAATAATTCATCATTTATTTAATATCAGTGTTTCATATCTTGTATGCTATCAAAAATTATCTTTAATTTTAAAAAAATCTCACGATATAACATTCCCCCACCCTTTAAGAAATTTTTTACTTTCAATTTTACCTCGGGATCAAAACCAAATTTTTTTAACTTGGAAAATACCTTTATTGAAATTCCCACTTCATAAAAGGTGTTAATAAAACTTCCACTTGGAAGGAGAAAAAATGGAGGTAATAAGGTCCTCTTGAATAACACATAACTGATTTTCAATGTAAGAAAACAATATTGGGAAGTGAAAATATGGATATATAAGGAAAAATAACATTCATGGATTTATAGAGAGTAATAGAGATGATGGTCAGGGTATAGTTAACCATCACAAAACCATAAAATATGTAATTGGTTAAAAGGATATTTCTTTGATGGTAAGAAAATTAAATGGATATTGTTTTTATTTCAAGATCCTTTTACTAGAGTTTAGGAATTCCTTTATCATATAAATTAAAATAATAAGGAAAAATGCTTTCTTGTTAAGAAATAATTCATCCTTGAATCAATTTCCACAACATACTCATCTTTTTCTTCTAAATGATGAGTATTGAAGATGAATTATTATATACCTAAAGAACTAGAATCAACTTATAATGGATCACATAATCTATAAAATGTTAAGAATATATTTCTTCTATCTTGATAAATTAACCAAACCATAAATGTTTAGGAAAATATTGTTGAATTTACAAAATGAATATATGAAGAAAAACTACTTCAATTTCTGAAATTAAATAGTAATACCCAAAATTCAACTTAGATCAATCAATAAATAAATATTCCTAAAATTACTTAAAAATGATATATACTATGATTGAAACCCAAAAAAATATGTATTTGATCACATAGTCTTCCAAGATAAATATAATATTTATCTCTAAATAACATCAGTCACTCTTAATGTATCATACCATAAATGTAATTTTCATAACCAAAAAATCTCTTAGATTGGATAATCATTTATATAAATGACCATAAATCCACATTAAAATTATATACACCTTGAAAACATAATTAATCCATTATTTATCAATTAAAATTTTATAATATTATGTTTACCTTAATAATATAGGGTTCCCAAAATAGTGAACTTCTTCTAAAATAACATTAATCACATAATCTTCAAGTCAGTTTTCAATATCATAATTATCTATATAATAAAACTTATGTTCCAAAAATGAATTTAATATTTACTTTTAATATTGATTACATAAAGATAAATAATTTCATACTAACCATGAAATCATGTAGGCCATTGGTATGTGATGCACCCTTACACCCTTCAGTTGTGGGTTTAAGCCTCGTGGCCTTTCCGGGTGTGATAGTTTGTGAGATGGCATGAGGGTTGTACGTTTTCTAAATATATATTAATATAGTCCTTATATCATTCCCATAAATGTGATAAAAATCCATAAAAATAATCTTATTATATTTTTCATTAAATAATATTTTTAACCTCAAAGGTTATCTCATTACATTCATTTTTCATCCCAAAAAAATTAATAACCTATAATTACCTAAAAATAAAAGATTATATAAATTATAAAGGTTATATATACCTTTAAACATGTTTCCTCAAAATAAAAAGATAATTATTTATCAAAAAACATTTTCACATGTTAAACATAAAACTTACATATACCTCAAGAATAAATATCTCCTAGAGAACATATATCACATAAAACATCAAACAATTACTATTTTTTATGATCATCGTAAAATAATATTTCCTAAATATCTATACATAGACACCAAAATCATTCAACATTCTTCATAATCCTATAAAAAATATTTTTTATATTATTTAGTAATACTTCAAGATTATAAACAAAATATGAATCACACTCTAAGATTAAATAATATAAAAACATAGTCCAAGATATGATCCATACTTTTCATATTTCATTTTTAGTTTCATCATATTCAAAAATAATGGAATTTAGAATTGATAAAAATTAATATATAAGGTCTTGTTGATACCATTCTTGATATTTCTCCCAAGTTCATCAATTTTTAAAAACACTGCTATCCTTGTATATAAAAATTCAATTGATACATCATGAATAACTTCTTCCCCATCCATGGAGTTAATTGAATGCTTATTTTTCCTTGGAAAATTATTTCTTTATGAAATACTTTACCATATATAAAGAATATTATTGTTCATTTAATACATTTTATTGGGCTCTTCTTTCCACATTTTTTTACACATAAGTCATTTAATCTTTTCACAATTATTTTATTTAAAACATGAAATTTCTATGATATTAACCTCTCTATTATTTTATGAGTTGAGAAACTCACCTAGGTTTATGTTATTAATCATAAATCATAAAATATAGTTAAGAATAACTACAAGAGTTATCATTATAGATCCCATTACAATATTTTTCTTATTTAGACTAACATTTATTTTTTTTCACATACATTGTCTCTTTTCTTCCTTAAAGATCTATCCATTAACTAAGAAAAAAAATTAATGTGAGAATATCAATAAAATCACAATAAAATATCTTTAGATGGTGATAAAAACTAAGAGATACTTAACCATGGTACCTTAAACTTCATTATATTAACCCATAATAACCATAATTATCCTTAACATACCATCATTTTTTGTTATCGAGTAATTTTTTCTTATGTTAAAATAAAATCCTAACCTCTAAAGTAATTGAAACCCATATCTAATATCAACTGTAATGTCCCAAATATAAACATTACACATTATAGTTACTTTAAAATCGAATTCAATTTCTTAAATTACCAAAGATATTATTGTTTTATAGTTTTATATAGTTATGATATAACTATTACATAACAAACCCATATATTACAAAGTGGACACTTCTATTCAATATCTTGTTTTTACAAAACAAAATATCTAAGATATAAAAAGTTTTCTTTTCAAGAAACATCTTCAATAAAATTATCTTGACCTCATAATTATTTCGAATCATCCATAAAAACTATAATTTTTTTTCTAAATCATAGATGAGAACAAAAATATCTATAAAAGACATAAATGAAAATAAAAAACCGGTAATCCAAGAATACCTAAAAAAATTTCTTTTTTCAAAATAAAATTTATCTCAATGTTAACATTATATTACCCAATATATCACATTCCTTGCCCAAATATTTTTATAACACATTTAATAATTAATCTTAAAGTCATAATAAAACTCAAAAAATTTTCTTTCAAATCATGGAAAACTCATAATAACTTTTCCAAAAGTTATACTTTTCATTCCTAAAAAATTAGGGTATGCTTTAATTTAAATATAATATCATTATATTACCTTTAGAAGTCATAATATTATAATAAAAACCCATATAATATATATATAACATTTATTTTACTTAGAAAATCATTGCTATATAACTCTTATAATAACCCTTACAAATAAAATAACTATATGTCTGACTTTCATACCCAATGCATTCGAGGGATACCACAAACCACCCATCCTTGGTTTATTATGAAACCACCCAACATGGGTTTTTAATGTAACCAAATATATTTGGTTTTTAAAGGAACCATAAATCATAAAAAAATTCCCAAGAATATTATACATTAATGATTTAATTTTCATCATTACACTCATGTTATTTCTTGAGAAAATTAACCTATTCGTTTTGAAATTAATTATTAAAAAATATTGTCTAATTTAAAAGTAAAAAATTATATTTGAAAAAAACCTTGTAAAATTTTACAATAAGCCTAAAATCAATGTTTATTCATGATAATTGGAAAATATGATCATGTCATCTAATTTAAAAAAAACATTCCTTTCATACTTTTCTCAAAAAATTCACAATGTTCCTCCTTTGGATAATAATAAAAATACTCATTTAAAATAATTTAAAAAAATTAAAACATGGATAAAAATTTATTTTAAAAATAAAAAGAAAATATTAAAAAACATTATTATTTTTATAAAATATGGATATAGAAGAAAACGTGATCTTTAAGAAAATATTTAAAAAAGATTTTAAAAATAAAGTTTCTTAAATTGAATCCAACTCATCATATACATTCTTTATCATCCTAAATAAGTAACTTATATTATTTTTTTTCTTTCTTGAGAAAATATTTCAAGTTCATAATTTATTTTTTCATTTAATACCATATTATATATAATTATTTAATCAATTACATTTCTATTGGGAATTTAGATGATATTTGGCTCATATGTCAGAAATAACATTGGTAGGTTAACTATGGTAAATGAGGTCATTATTAAAAAATATATAGAATAATAATCATTATATAATTCTATATTTATATATAATTTATACTTTTAAAACAAATCATTAATGATAGTTATTAAAAATTGACTATGTTAACATCATAGAGACGGTAGGTCGTACGTACGCATGAGTAACGTTTATATTTGTCAAGGATAATTATAGAAAGAAGGTAATTGTTATTTTATCCTTAAATGATGATGATTATATAATTAATATCAAATTAATAATTTAATTATACTCCTACATATCATTCACGTGGTGTGGTGATAAAAATGAATCTCATCTCTTCGTGGAGGTGGTAGTCCACACATACGCACAAATGACATTATGTTTTTTTAATGAATATAATGGTAAAAAGGTAATTGATATATTATCTTTTTATAATGATTAATATTTAATTAATATAATATATATACATTAATTAGTCATTATTAAATTCTTGAGATATGGTGATGGAAAATGAATTACATCGGTTCGCGAGGCAGTAGTCTACCGTACACACAAATGATAAATTCCTCTCCCATTTGATGAGGTTTGGAAATAGAAATATGATATTAGGTTAGAATAATAACATATAATTATATATATGATACTTTTTTTATTTTTTTATCATGGTTGAAGAATATTTTAAGGAGATTCAAGAAGAAATAAAACAAAGACATGTGATTAAAACTGTACCTCTTCTTTGGAAAGTCTCCGTTGATTATCACTATAAGCTCGATAAGGTTGGTATTATTCCTAAAAAACACGTCTAGAATAAGTTTTGGGATTTTAGGAAGTTATTTTGGTAGGTATTGGTTGAAATAAAAGTGTTTTAATGTTTGAATAAATGAGAAGAAGTGGTTCCGTTTAATAAGAGGGAGAAGGGACAATTCTAAAATATTTAATTAATATAAATTAATTTAAATTATAAATTTATAAAAACATATTTATTTTTAATATAGTATAAGTATGGGACTAAAAAATCTTATAACATTATAATTATACATTTTTTGACCATTTTTTTACCTTTATCATTTGGTTTTATCCCCTTACTATCCTCTTTCACACTTACTCTGGCAACAATGATTTTTACGCTTTGAGGGTCAATCTAGTTACTATAAATGAAATTATGGTCCATAAATGGAACATGATTGATATACTTAAAATATAATAATAAATGGTATAAATATAGTATTTATTTATTTTTAATATCATTTTTAAAAATATAATTTATTATAATATGTCATCAATGTCAATTTTTAGAACTCTCCAATTCTTTGATTTTAATACAATCAAAAAAATAATTAAAATTTTGACCAAATATTATATTACAACACTAAAAATCCATGTTCATATATAAAGTTCAAGTATCATATTGATTATATCAAATTATATTACTTTTAATATTTTTAACAACATTTGTGTTTTCTTTGTTAGTTGAATAATTACTCCGCCAGTGTGGTGTAACAAATTCAAGTAACTATTTCTTCACTAAAATGTTAAAATAAATTAACATCATAAAGAGAAATAAGTTATATTTCAAATTCATATTTATATTTGATAATATATTCTTTTTTTCTCCCTATTAAAAATATAATAGTCATTAAAAATAAGAGTGTGACAGTTTTTACTTTTCTTCAAATAAAATATTTGAAAAGTTATAGTCAAATTAAAATGGACCAAAATTACATATAACCTAATATTGTATGATTATATAAAAAAATTTAATTATCCAATAAACTTAAGGAAATTTTTATGGTCATTTTACAGTCCTTATCAGTTTATTTTTTTACTTTAATTTTCTAATTTACCCTTTATTATAATAATAAAAAAAATAAGGTTAAAATTCTTATTGAACAAAAATAAAACACAGCTATTTAAAAAATTATGGACCCAAAAATTCAAAATATTCAATCCATTTTTCAAAATTAAAAACATATAAGTGGCAGAATTTAATTTAAAATTAAACCTGAAAAACACAACGAAAATTGTTTCCAGAAAATTGACCTTTTATAATATAAATTTCTTTTACACTAATTTTAAATTTAAAATACATTTCAAAACCTTAATTAGATTATTTTAATTCAAACATAAATAATTAAATTTTAATACTAAACCAAAATAGAATTTCACTCTATAAATGCTTATGAAAGTAAAATATTTTTTTAATAAAAATCAGTATTTTTCACTAATCATTTAAAATTAAATATTTTAAGAAAATCTTCGAGAATTCATCCTAATATAATAATGAAATTCATAATTAAAAAATAAAAGTATTTTTGTCAAATAATTTTTATAAAATTTCCAAACAAATATTTATAATATTAACACATAAAAAACAAGAAAATTCATTTTTGAAGAAAATGTATTTTTAAAGAATAAAACAACTTTACAGAAAATAAAATTCTTATTTAAAAGGCATTAACTAATAAATTATAAATGAGTAAAACCATTATATATTTCATTACAAGATGAATAATACTCATTCCCTCTAATTTAATGACTTGGTTATAATACCCACATTTAATTTATAATCATTCATTATTCGTTTGAACTCGGTGTTGACTATCGTATATGCTATCGAACATGGTATTAATTTTTTTTAAAAAAATAAGGATATTAACAATATTTAATGTGATAAATGTATAATTACTATTAAATTTAACTAAAACTATAATTGAAAACCAAGGGGATAATCGTCACTTGAGTAGCATTCTTTTGTTAGGAAATTGAAAATAAATCTATCTCAATTAAGTCTCCCAACTATTCATGCCAATGACATGAGAAACCACCACCATTTTCCTATGAACACTTTCTTAAAAAATTCATTAGACTCCATAAATATACTTCAATCCCTCATGCTATTACCTATTAATACTAAATCAGAATCATTAATTAATGACTTGGGGATGTTGGTTTTACCACTACCCTCTTAGTTTTGTGTAACGTCCCAGTTCCGAAAGCCACTCAGAGGTGCCCCATACCCAGTTGGTCACATGGCCTCAAGCGCATTTCCCTGAATACTAGAGGATACTGACTAGAAATGAGGGCCTTGAGTGTGATAGTGGGGAAACTATGCCCTCATTGGAAGAGTAACACAGTGGAAGTAAAATAGATTGCAATAGTGGAAGCAGTAAAACATGCTATATGTAAACAACGAAGGTAATAAACAACTGGAGTGTATGCACACACGCACACACACGCACACGTACAGACGCACACACACACACACAGAGAGAGATATATATATATATATAATGCATGATACATATGTATAGGAAAGAAGAAAAACAAGTCCCAATTCTAGAATACAATACTAAACCATATTAAAACATAAAAACAGATAAAATTCTCCATAGCATCGCAAGCCTCGACTTGGTCCCATGCTCCCCAGCTCTGCAGCAATCAAGTACCTGAAGTAGAAGGGCGCTTGCACTTATCTATATCTGCAACAATAAAATCTGTTTGGGCCCAAATCATGAACCAAATAGGGTGTGCGACTAAATCCCAGTAGGCAACCACCCAAAGATCTTTTCCTAATAGTCAGTGAATAGATATGGCAGGTTATAATCAAAATGAACCTGTAAACAAGGAAGTACTCAAAAGTAAACAATCCTATAGTTTCAAATGCATTAAATTATTAGATATCAAGTAAGTAGGTAATCATAAGTAGGCAACCCTATTGAAAGTAATCAAAGCCTAACCCCTCTTGTTCAACCAAAATAAACACAAGAAACCATCTGGGAAGTACACATATTCTAACCCCTCTTGTTCAGCTTTTGCACAAAATCTCTGAGGAAGCACTCACCGTCAATCCCCCCTATAGTATCATATCGATAAATAAAAGGCACTCTAGAGAAGCAATCAACATCCAATTCCCCCTGTGGCCTGCATCGAGTAACTATAGACACTCTAAGGAAGTACTTACATCCATTCCTCCTATGGTCTCACATCGTAATAGTAAACATACACTCTAGAGAATCCCTCAATGTCCATTCTCCCTATGGTCTACTACACTAGGTTCTCACAGCCCTGTGTAAGTCAATCGAGCACAATGATATATATAACGACCAAAGTAAACCTCAATAACTACTTGGATAAATAGTCTACAACATAACAGCATGTCTGATAAACAATATCCCTCCATCCTATCAATACTAGGAATAGAAATCAAGCATCCTAATAGGCTGAGCATGACCAAATGGTAATAAACAATAAAAGCATGGGAAAGACATGCATAAAATAGTAATTAAACCTATTTGTATTCAATTGACCTCTACTCAAGCATATCAATCATAACAGGAAAATAACAGGGTTTAAACTGTAAACATGCAATAACCTGATCAAGGGTATTGGACACTTTTGCACATATAACTCAAAGACTATCTTCAGAAAGGAACCATCAACCTACTTTGGTGTCGTGAGATCGATATACTCTGGTGTTAGCCCTTGTATCAACCTAGAATGCAGTAGAACTACAAAAATTATAAAATTTTCAACTGAGGATAACTTGAGAAATCAGGAGAAATCAGGAAACGAGGTTCAAGAAGAAGAGATAAAAAACTGATTTGATTCCTACGCAACCGATGAAGTTTTTTTTGGAGAATAGATACTTGATTGGGGACTCAGGGAAGGATCATCGCTATATGGACTTTCTTGGTCGAAGAAGGAAAAGAATAAGACACTTATGCCAATTAGATGTGACCCCATTCCGTTTAATAAAAAAAGTACACGACATGTACTTTAGAAGTACACGATGTGTACTTTCCCTTATCGACCCCCGCATAAGGCAGTCTCTAGGTCACCACCCACGACTATCTACTCAACCATTACATGGCCAGAACACAACTACATGCATTAAAAGATTACATGGTGTGTACATATAAGTACATGGTGTGTACTTCAAAAATTTCTATAAACTCTTATTTTTCTCAAAAACACCAGAGAAGATAAAAACATACCTGAAAAAAAGATATGGGTTATTACCAACATCCCCCCTTAAAGAAATTTGTCCTCAAATTTCCATAGAAAGGTAGTGTAGAAGAAGAATCCTTGAAAATATTCATCCACTATGATCATACATCGGCTTCTCTCTCCCATGTCTCACCTTATACTCTCCCATGTTTCCATAGCACTCATACTAGAGGAACAGACTAGCCAAAGATAACTTTCGTACATAGATCAACAATCCGGATAAGATTATCCTCAAATAAGGCTTCCACCTCTAAATCAACCTCTTCGGGTTCAAAAACATGAGACAAGTCTAAGAAGTAATTTCAAGGCTGAGAAACATGGGAGATTTCATGCATAGCCTGGTACCTCTGAGGTAACTGAAACCGATAGGCAACTAACCCAACCCTCTCCAACACCTCAAACAGCCCGATGTACCTCAGTGAAAGCTTACCCTGTCTCCTAATCCTCCTGTGTCCCAACCTCGGTGTGCCACACAAGAAAACCTGATATCCGACCTCAAACTCCAAAGGTCACCTCCATCGATTAGCATAATACTTCTATCGAGACTATGCAGTAGCCATCCTCTTCTGAATCAACTCTATCTGCTCTGTGGTCTCCTAGACTTGATGAGTTCCCAACATAGGAGCCTCTCCCACCTCCAAACAGTATAAGGGTGATTGGCATGACCTACCGTATTAATCCTCATAAGGTTCCATCTAAATAGTTTCTTGAAAACTATTATTGTAGGAAACCTCCACAAGAGGTATGTGCTTCTCCCAAAAACCTCCAAAATCTAGTATGCATGCTCAAAGAACGTCCTCAAGCACCTGAATCGTACACTCATCCTGGCCATCTGTCTAGGGATGGTATGTCATACTCAGAAGTACATGTGTACACAAAGCCTTCTATAATCCCTGCCATACCCGAGAAGTAAAATGGGCATCTCTGTCAGAAATAATTGAGTGGGGGAACTCCATATAAACATAAAATCACTTGGATGTACAACCTTCCCAACTCATCAACACTTAAGGTCTCCTTTATCAGCAAGAAGTGAGAAACCATCATGAGTTTGTCAATGAAAACCCACAATTTATCGTTCCCTCAAGGTGACCATGGTTAACATGTCATGAAATCCATCACGACATCATTCAATTTCCACTTGGGAATGGGTAACTGCTACAAAAGCTCTTTTGGTTGCTGATTCTCAACCTTCACCTGCTGACAGGTGGAACATATTAGGAAAAACCCAACAACATCTCTCTTAATACCTAGACACTAATACTAACGGTGTAGATCATGATAAATCTTCATGACACGAGGATGAACTGCCCAAACTAAGGAATGAAAGTCTCGCATCTACTCCTCGCGTATGTATGCTAGCACCCACACGCATCCATGAAAATGAAAGATCTCACCCTCACTGTAACAGCCCAAGATTTTATAAAAAAAATATTCCTTTTAATTTTATTAAAGTCTTGTGTTGTACGCTACACCAAAAGGAGCTTGCACAACACGCATCCTTGACTTGCCTTGCATTACACGCAATTGCGACCTTCCTCAATAGCGTGTGTAATACGAAATACCGAGTTTCACTAAACAACGATATGCTATTAAAATATTATTAAAACTAGCCGGTATGAATAGTAATAACAACTTTTTAAAATTCTGTAAATCTTATTTTTCAAATTGAACTTCATTTTTGGATTCAGAGTATCGAATTTAGCCTAAGGTGAAATTTTGGTACATTTCGGATAACTTTCATATTCTGATGAATAGTGAAAATTACTAAATTATAATTAAAAACAACTTTTTTAATCGAAATAATTAATAGTGATAAATCATTAATTTGAGTGGTTTTAAAGTATATTTAGAATATATTTTAACAATTTAATACAATGTTGGTCCTTGTATGTAATTTCACATTTAAACTAGACATAAACAAGTGTCAATCTTTTGATAGATATTGTTTCTTAAAAACACGCTATTTGTTTTAACAGCGGGATTTAATTATAAAATTAATTAATGCAACTTTTATGTTATGAATTTGGTAAAATAGACTTCATTTTTAAATTCGGAATATGAAATATAGCTTGGGATGAAATTTTGGCATTGTTCTGAAAAACATCAATTTTTGATGAATAGTGAAACTACTAAGTGGTAGGTTAAAAACTGAATTTTGCATAAAACATAATTTTACCGCTTCTGTGAATGGAATTTCGAAAATCCGAGAGACACGGTTAATATCAAGGACTAAAATGTGGTTCAATGAGATGAAAATAATTTTTTGGTGAATAGTAACTTTTTACTTTTTTACCGCGGTTAATAGTAAATAGGGTAACTAAGGGTAAATATGATATTACTATTACCCTAACACATGTTCTAATTCTATTGGACAAGTGTAATTCGACCAAAAACAAACTTAGGAATAAAATATGACCATTTAGGCCCACTTGGATTAGATTAGGACATTTATTATTAATTTATTTAAAGAAAGGTTAAAATAGTTAAAATCAAAGTTTAATAAGTAAATCATTTTTAATATGGGGTTATACATAAGATAAATTCGATTGTAAATATTCATTAGAAATCTAAAAAGATTTCCTACATGATCGTATTTTATTTGTAATTTTTAGACATAAAATAATTTAATTTAGTTATGACACAACGATGATGCAGTAATTATCTTATTAATGAAATATTGACATAATTGATGTTATAAACACCAAAATAAATGTAATTTGAGATTTTTTATGAATTCCATTAATTTTCTAGGTTACTATGATATATTAATGTTGATTTAATCAACTTGGTTCGAACATTTAATTCTGTTATGACTTTCACAAAAATCATATATCAAATAGTGTCAAAATTGACACAAAATAGTTTTTAAATAAAATATTATATTATTAATTGTTATTGTATTCCTAAAAATCTAAGGTTCGGCCAAATGACTTAGATAAGGATATATATATTAATAATAAACATTTTGGGGTTCGTTTGGCATGTTATAGTAATTTTATTAACCATATAGTGAAAGAAAACAAAAAGACATGGTAAAAGTTAAATTATTTAACTTAGAGTTAAATTTAATTGATAAGGTTAAAATAATACCCTAAACTTGTCTAAATCATATTGGTTGATAGGATTTCGACCCATCCCCACTTTAGCTTCGAAATAAGACCCTTTGGAACCATTATAAACCGATTTTGACTTTAATATAAAATAATATTTGGAGATATTCCTAAGGTGCCCCTCTCCTCCCTTATAAAAGGGCACCTCCCCCCCCCCCTCCTCCTCACACCAATTTGAGCACTCAAGCTCGGCCAACCCCTGACATTTTCTCCTCTCCACTTCCCTAGAATAATCCTAGAGGTCCTGGTCTTCTCCAAATACCAATCTTAGTTCCTTAAGTGGAGGATTCAAAGAGGCGTTCCAAAGAAGAGGTAATATCCATTACCGATCTTTTCAATTTCTTTCTTCTTCAACTTCTTCTTCTTTAGTTGTTTCATGATAAAGTAATAACATCAGTATTACTTACATACTGATATGTTATTATAAATATGAAACAACCCTAATTCACCTTCTATCCATCCTACGGAAAAATGAAATCACCGCGCGTGCGTACGTACGGAATACCGTCTCCACGCCGTGGTGTAATCTATTTTCCACCATCACCTTACAAGGATGGGTATAATGGTGTAATGAGTAACTATATATGATTATTATTAAGTAATATTGATACTGAAATAATATATATATATACTCCAATACAATTCCACGATCATAGGAACGATATCATCACTCGTGCGTACGTACGGAATACCGTCTCCACGATGTGATGCGACTCGTTCTACATGATCTTCATTTCATAATGATTATAAAAATGAATTGAATGAATGAATATGGTATATACTACACTAATACCATTCTGGACATGAATTATCTATAACCTAAAGATAAGAATAAGAATTTATTCGACAAAACACGCATAAGAACAAAAAGTTATAAAGACCCGAGTAACAAGTAACAATGAAATATTACTAACAAGAAGCTAATAATATGACCATATATGATCTCATATCAATATGTATGATTCTGGAATAAGTCAATAACATTATTTAAACCATTATACAGGAGCTTCGGACACGAACAAAGCAAATCGGACCTAAGGTAATGGAAATATCACAATCTCATTTTTATCCGAGATTGTTTATTCGTAAGTATTTACTGGGGTGTATTTTATCATCCACATCCATGTTCCCTCAATATGAAATATTGTTTCCATCCACTTGCAATATTTTAAATCCAATTTTACCCTTAGGTGAGTTTTTAGTAAAGAATATGAAAGGAATCTTTTGTCGTTTTTCCGTACGAGGTACTTTTTGACTTTTCCGACAAAAGTACGAAGAATGTTTTTTTTAACTTATACGGCATGAATGGATTTTTAAAACATTATTTCCAAGAAGCTTCCTTTACAAGTTTTCAAGTTTATTTTTAATCAACTTCTTTTAGTTTATAATTGTATGACATGTTAAGAAAAGAAAAGTGTTTTTGAAAAAGAAAGGATATTTTCCTCAAGAATGGAGTTCAAGTGTTTTATCAAAATTATTTTCCATCTAAGATAATAAAGGGTTCTGTTTTTATCCCTTTAATTACATTGATTTGATTATGTTGTGAGGGAATTATTTTTATGAATTCATTTGCCTTATATGATTTTATGATGTCATGATGTTTCAAGAATCCCATTTTTGTTACATGTGTTATGCGATGATGTATGTTTTATGATTATGTGGCACACATAAGAAAGGATTCATTATAAGATGGGTGGGACCTATATCTCCCTCCAATGCATTGGGTAAAGATTTTATATCTCATGAGATAGACATGGCTGGAACGGAAGTTTATTTCGGTTCAGTGATACAGGACTGAAACGAGGAGTGAACTCGGTTCAGAAAGGGACTTTGTCCACTAAGATAGTCTTGGCAATGAGTCATGACTAACAAGAAATGATTTTCCATGATTATGTGTGCATGCCACAAAGTTTCAAGTTTTATGTTATCATTATGGGGATCTCATTTTTACTTCTATGATTTTTTCCATGTTAAGATATTATGATCTCTTTTGCAGGTTATGATTTTCAAAAAGATATGATATGAGTTTTATTTCTTTTGTATACCCTTACTGAGAATTTGAGCTCACCCTTTTAGGTTTTCTTTTCCCCAGGATATAAATAAAGGTTTTAGGTAAAAAAAAGGGAAGATCTTTATGGGAGATATTGAAGATCTTTCACCACGATTAGAAGATTACGTTCCGAGTTTCCAAAGACATTAAACTATTACGATCCTTTAGTGTGTGTTTTTGTTATGTACTAAGTATTCCGCAAATGTAATGTAATGTCCATGTACGTCAAGATACGGGTCTCTACAGTTGGTATCAGAGGAAAGGTTTAGTCAACCTTTGGAAACTAGGATGCGAAAACGTTAGTGAGATCCCTAGAGCTATTTCTAAGGTATGTCTAGGGATGTCCCTAAGGTTAAGTATACGTATAGGTTATAGTACTAGAATTACGCTAACGGTCATAGAATTAAACCTAAGATGTTAGATATTGAAGGTACTCCCCCTTTATTATGTTGTTTTCCCTAGCATGATTTTTGCCTCTCACACTATTCTTTTTGGGTTTTAGACGATGGCTGGAACCCGAAGGAACCGTGTTGATCAATGCAATGGACAATGCAATGATTGCCCTCCTGAACAAACAAATGTTATGGGAGATGGAGTGCAAAATCTTATTGCTATACATACACAAGCTATGAATCATTCTGGACTTCCAAATGAGCAGAGAAGGGAACAATATTCTATTGAGTCCTTCATGAGGCAACGTCCACCTTCTTTCAGTGGGTCTACTGATCCATTAGTTGCTGAACAATGGATTAGTACTACTGAAAAGATATTTTCAGTTCTTCAATGTTCTGAAAATGATAAAGTCATCTTAGCAGTATATCGTTTGGAAGGTGAAGCTGATCAATGGTGGAATCTTATCAAGAATACGAGGCCAAGAGATGAAATTGAGTCCATGGAATGGGACGAGTTCAAGAACTTGTTTTTCAGTAAGTACTTCCCTCGTATTCTTCGAACAAAGATGGAGAAAGAGTTTCTTGAACTGAAGCAAAGGGACGATGAATCTGTTGGTACCTATGAAGCAAATTTTACAAGACTTGCAAGGTATGCTTCTGGAATTATCATCCAACCTGAAAGTAAAGTTGATCGATTTTTCAGTGGCTTAAAACCAAGTCTTCGAAGGGAATTAGCTATAAGAGACTTCAGTAGCTATGAAGAAATTGTGCGTTGTGCTATCAAGGTAGAAATGGAAGTCGGTGTTACATATCCATCTCATGGTTTTGACAAGAAACGAAAGATGGAGTTCATGGAGAGATCTCAGAATAATGGTGAAAAGAAGATGAATGTTTCCTTATGCACAAAGTGTGGAAAGAAGCATGGTGTAGATTGTCTTAAAGGGACTAGAAAATGTTTTAAGTGTGGAAAAGAAGGTCATCGAGCAGCTGAGTGTCGAAGTAATGGAAAAAGGGTTTCTAATGATGTGAATAAAGCAAACACTGCAGAGAACGCACCGCCAACACTTCAATGCTTCAAGTGCAAGGAAATGGGGCATTATGCTAATAATTGCCCTAATCCAAGGGTTAGTGATGATCAACATGAGCAACCATTGAAGGCAAAGGACAAAGGGAAATCACATGTGATCACTATTGGCAATGTTGAATATGAAAACGATGTGGTGGAATGATTAAGTGTTTATGTAATGGGATTCCAAAATAATGTTGTATCATTAAGTATTGCAATATTTGTTGATGTGGTATTCAAAGTGATTGAGATATTTTTTTTTTGGAAATAAGATGATATGAGCATAATGAAGACGAGAAAATGAAATGTTTAATAGTATTCATGAGCTCATGATTGATATAAGGACTAAGTGATATCATGGTTTGAGTATATAGAATTTTGAGGATTTCGGTATGTGAAAAGTGTTAACTTTTAACTGCATTCAAGTTTTCACTAAGGTTCAATGGGTATTCAAGAGAGTACAAGATTAAGGCCTTTGAATGTTTGGAATGTGACCAACAAGATATATCTTATGATATATGGGGATCAACGATGGTATTAAATCTCTGGTAATCGTTGTCACTATATTATGAGAGGGGACTGCAGTATTATGTATAAGCCTAAAGATTGGAATGGATTATGTTGGACATAAGCTAGTATTGTTTAAGGATAGAAGATTTTCGATATTATTGATGGGATGTTATAGTAACGTAGTTTTAGAAAAAGGACAACCTGCAGGACGGGCGACAGCCCATCGCTTCGGACAAGGCTGTAGGAATCGAACCCACAACCGAAGTGCGACTGGCCTTTATCGCCTACCACTGACCTACAGGAAGTCCCTGTTTAGTAGAAACTAGTTTTATTATATTAAGCAGTATGATATATGAAGTATGAGTCCATTTTAGGAACCATATATGATTAATCTCACTATAGACCGACTTATGTATATAATTTTTGCTAGCCTTTTGTTTGAGACAGATGGAATGACCCGTCGTTCTATCACATAATCTGCTAACACTTCATGAATAACAAATTCAACTTTATTTATTTAAGAGATGAAGTGGAAATTGTTCAAAGCACAAACAATAGTGAGATTGTTCCAAAATAAAGTAAGTAGTTATTCTAATTCAAATTTTCAACTTTAGAGAAATGATCTTGAAAACCAAAAATGTTGTCCTAGTGATCTTATACCTGATGAATCAGATGGTACCTTATATCATCACAAATCTATGGATTTGTGATTACTGGCTTTTCCATAGCCATGTTCTCTACCACTCTCCATCAGAACATGATGGTTAGATTTCTCTTCCATATCCATATTTTTACCTATGTGGAAACCCAGCGATTAGTTTATTTGGGTAATCGTTACATTTCATACTTTAGTTTTTAAAGCCAAGTTTTGGTATTCCCTTTTACGATGTGGGTTTCTATTAAAGAAACTTTCGAATAGTAAACCATTTATAACCCCGACGAATTTCGAGGGCGAAATTCATTTTAAGGGGGGTAGAATGTAACAGCCCAAGATTTTATAAAAAAAATATTCCTTTTAATTTTATTAAAGTCTTGTGTTGTACGCTACACCAAAAGGAGCTTGCACAACACGCATCCTTGACTTGCCTTGCATTACACGCAATTGCGACCTTCCTCGATAGCGTGTGTAATACGAAATACCGAGTTTCACTAAACAACGATATGCTATTAAAATATTATTAAAACTAGCCGGTATGAATAGTAATAACAACTTTTTAAAATTCTGTAAATCTTATTTTTCAAAATGAACTTCATTTTTGGATTCAGAGTATCGAATTTAGCCTAAGGTGAAATTTTGGTACATTTCGGATAACTTTCATATTCTGATGAATAGTGAAAATTACTAAATTATAATTAAAAACAACTTTTTTAATCGAAATAATTAATAGTGATAAATCATTAATTTGAGTGGTTTTAAAGTATATTTAGAATATATTTTAACAATTTAATACAATGTTGGTCCTTTTATGTAATTTCACATTTAAACTAGACATAAACAAGTGTCAATCTTTTGATAGATATTGTTTCTTAAAAACACGCTATTTGTTTTAACAGCGGGATTTAATTATAAAATTAATTAATGCAACTTTTATGTTATGAATTTGGTAAAATAGACTTCATTTTTAAATTCGGAATATGAAATATAGCTTGGGATGAAATTTTGGCATTGTTCTGAAAAACATCAATTTTTGATGAATAGTGAAACTACTAAGTGGTAGGTTAAAAACTGAATTTTGCATAAAACTTAATTTTACCGCTTCTGTGAATGGAATTTCGAAAATCCGAAAGACACGGTTAATATCAAGGACTAAAATGTGGTTCAATGAGATGAAAATAATTTTTTGGTGAATAGTAACTTTTTACTTTTTTACCGCCGTTAATAGTAAATAGGGTAACTAAGGGTAAATATGATATTACTATTACCCTAACACATGTCCTAATTCTATTGGACAAGTGTAATTCGACCAAAAACAAACTTAGGAATAAAATATGACCATTTAGGCCCACTTGGATTAGATTAGGACATTTATTATTAATTTATTTAAAGAAAGGTTAAAATAGTTAAAATCAAAGTTTAATAAGTAAATCATTTTTAATATGGGGTTATACATAAGATAAATTCGATTGTAAATATTCATTAGAAAGCTAAAAAGATTTCCTACATGATCGTATTTTATTTGTAATTTTTAGACATAAAATAATTTAATTTAGTTATGACACAACGATGATGCAGTAATTATCTTATTAATGAAATATTGACATAATTGATGTTATAAACACCAAAATAAATGTAATTTGAGATTTTTTATGAATTCCACTAATTTTCTAGGTTACTATGATATATTAATGTTGATTTAATCAACTTGGTTCGAACATTTAATTCTGTTATGACTTTCACAAAAATCATATATCAAATAGTGTCAAAATTGACACAAAATAGTTTTTAAATAAAATATTATATTATTAATTGTTATTGTATTCCTAAAAATCTAAGGTTCGGCCAAATGACTTAGATAAGGATATATATATTAATAATAAACAATTTGGGGTTCGTTTGGCATGTTATAGTAATTTTTTTAACCATATAGTGAAAGAAAACAAAAAGACATGGTAAAAGTTAAATTATTTAACTTAGAGTTAAATTTAATTGATAAGGTTAAAATAATACCCTAAACTTGTCTAAATCCTATTGGTTGATAGGATTTCGACCCATCCCCACTTTATCTTCGAAATAAGACCCTTTGGAACCATTATAAACCGATTTTGACTTTAATATAAAATAATATTTTGAGATATTCCTAAGGTGCCCCTCTCCTCCCTTATAAAAGGGCACCTCCCCCCCCCCCCCCTCCTCCTCACACCAATTTGAGCACTCAAGCTCGGCCAACCCCTGACATTTTCTCCTCTCCACTTCCCTAGAATAATCCTAGAGGTCCTGGTCTTCTCCCAATACCAATCTTAGTTCCTTAAGTGGAGGATTCAAAGAGGCGTTCCAAAGAAGAGGTAATATCCATTACCGATCTTTTCAATTTCTTTCTTCTTCAACATCTTCTTATTTAGTTGTTTCATGATAAAGTAATAACATCAGTATTACTTACATACTGATATGTTATTATAAATATGAAACAACCCTAATTCACCTTCTATCCATCCTACGGAAAAATGAAATCACCGCGCGTGCGTACGTACGGAATACCGTCTCCACGCCGTGGTGTAATCTATTTTCCACCATCACCTTACAAGGATGGGTATAATGGTGTAATGAGTAACTATATATGATTATTATTAAGTAATATTGATACTGAAATAATATATATATATACTCCAATACAATTCCACGATCATAGGAACGATATCATCACTCGTGCGTACGTACGGAATACCGTCTCCACGATGTGATGCGACTCGTTCTACATGATCATCATTTCATAATGATTATATAAATGAATTGAATGAATGAATATGGTATATACTACACTAATACCATTCTGGACATGAATTATCTATAACCTAAATATAAGAATAAGAATTTATTCGACAAAACACGCATAAGAACAAAAAGTTATAAAGACCCGAGTAACAAGTAACAATGAAATATTACTAACAAGAAGCTAATAATATGACCATATATGATCTCATATCAATATGTATGATTCTGGAATAAGTCAATAACATTATTTAAACCATTATACAGGAGCTTCGGACACGAACAAAGCAAATCGGACCTAAGGTAAGGGAAATATCACAATCTCATTTTTATCCGAGATTGTTTATTCGTAAGTATTTACTGGGGTGTATTTTATCATCCACATCCATGTTCCCTCAATATGAAATATTGTTTCCATCCACTTGCAATAGTTTAAATCCAATTTTACCCTTAGGTGAGTTTTTAGTAAAGAATATGAAAGGAATCTTTTGTCGTTTTTCCGTACGAGGTACTTTTTGACTTTTCCGACAAAAGTACGAAGAATGTTTTTTTTAACTTATACGGCATGAATGGATTTTTAAAACATTATTTCCAAGAATCTTCCTTTACAAGTTTTCAAGTTTATTTTTAATCAACTTCTTTTAGTTTATAATTGTATGACATGTTAAGAAAAGAAAAGTGTTTTTGAAAAAGAAAGGATATTTTCCTCAAGAATGGAGTTCAAGTGTTTTATCAAAATTATTTTCCATCTAAGATAATAAAGGGTTCTGTTTTTATCCCTTTAATTACATTGATTTGATTATGTTGTGAGGGAATTATTTTTATGAAGTCATTTGCCTTATATGATTTTATGATGTCATGATGTTTCAAGAATCCCATTTTTGTTACATGTGTTATGCGATGATGTATGTTTTATGATTATGTGGCACACATAAGAAAGGATTCATTATAAGATGGGTGGGACCTATATCTCCCTCCAATGCATTGGGTAAAGATTTTATATCTCATGAGATAGACATGGCTGGAACGGAAGTTTATTTCGGTTCAGTGATACAGTACTGAAACGAGGAGTGAACTCGGTTCAGAAAGGGACTTTGTCCACTAAGATAGTCTTGGCAATGAGTCATGACTAACAAGAAATGATTTTCCATGATTATGTGTGCATGCCACAAAGTTTCAAGTTTTATGTTATCATTATGGGGATCTCATTTTTACTTCTATGATTTTTTCCATGTTAAGATATTATGATCTCTTTTGCAGGTTATGATTTTCAAAAAGATATGATATGATTTTTATTTCTTTTGTATACCCTTACTGAGCATTTGAGCTCACCCTTTTATGTTTTCTTTTCCCCAGGATATAAATAAAGGTTTTAGGTAAAAAAAAAGGGAAGATCTTTATGGGAGATATTGAAGATCTTTCACCACGATTAGAAGATTACGTTCCGAGTTTCCAAAGACACTAAACTATTACGATCTTTTAGTGTGTGTTTTTGTTATGTACTAAGTATTCCGCAAATGTAATGTAATGTCCATGTACGTCAAGATACGGGTCTCTACACTCACCTACTGTCCATACAGGAATAGCGTCCTCTCCTAAAACACTCTCCCATAGGACTATGACTTTAGAATATGATAGCTGCCTCGTTTTCACTCGATCAAGTAGAGCAGAGGTAACAGACACAAAAGAAAGGAATGTAGGCCCCTACCTATCGTGCACCTCTAGATTAATCTCAAATAATAGATCCATAAGCTTCCACTATAAAGACCCGTAAAATTCAAGGGAAATTTTTTCTTAATTTTTTTTGGGATTTTACAAGAACGCAGTTTTAGACGACACTTGATTCCGAGGCCAGGTGTGCCTGAAATTTCTATCCGAAGTTTTGCTCGAGTACGTTCAGTGAACGAATGAGCGGGAATTCCTATCTGTTGAACCGGTGCTCGGAATCAAATTCCTAGGGCACTGATGGAACCACAGCGCCGGTAATTTCTTAGGAACACCTTTTCTAGAGTTTTGTTTTCTCATTATGAGTTGTTTAAATTTGTGGATTAAGTGTTAGTGAAATAAAATTTTCGTTAAGAATTTTATTTCACTTCTCCATGAGTTAGAACCTAAGTGTAGGAGTTAGGGTGGGACCCACTATTTGTTAGGTTCTCTTGAGTGTATTAAAGGTGAGTTGGGTCCCACATGAGCCCCCACCTTTTCAATTCCTTTAACTCCCTAACTCTTCTTAACCCCCCACTTAAGTTGTGTAACCCTTTTGACTTTACCTCTCCACTCATTAAGTATGCCAACACCCAATTCAATTAATTAATTTAAGTTTTGAATTTTTGAATTGTGGCTTTAGTTAATAAAATAAGGGTGAGCCTTATTTTATTTTGGTTGGATGTTGTGTGTGGAAAATTGAGGAGAGAACTCTTCATCTTCATCACGAAGAACACCAAGACTTCAATGAAGAACGCAGTCACCGTAAGAAGAGAGCGGTGTGTCGTCTCTTCTCCTCTTCGCAGCCGGTGTGTTTCTGAAGATCAACGATGCACCCTCTTTCGATCTTCTTCCCGTGTCAATGAAAAAGAGACACCACTTCCTCCTCAGGCGTTCTCCGTCAACTTACGAAGCTTCACCTCGCGACGTCTTTTCCCGCGGCGAACCCCTGTTCTAGCTACGCTCAAGGTAGGGGTTATTTAATTATTTCGTTCGTGAATTATACTTTGTCGTCCTTCGTAAATTTACGACCAGTTGATATCAATTAACGAGAGGGGGGCGGACCGCACAAACATGGCCGACCCTCCACCAATTTGAATGTTGTTTCTAATTTTTCTGGGACGGAATGGCATGGATTCGTCACACCATGCAGGATCATACGGCAAGTAATGTGCGGCACCGTCTCGTCGCGCCGTGAAGTTGAACAAGGATGTGATGCCGTCACGCCGCATCGAAGAAAATAGAAGAAATCACGGCCGAAGCAGGGCCACGGCGGAGGGGCGCGGTTCCGTCGCAATGCGCCGGATGAAGCGGGTCACAGTGTTGTCGCACTGCGCCGGATGAACCGGGCCGCGGCGGAGTAGGGTAACCGGCGGCCGGTTCCGGGCCGTCGGTGTTGACGAAGGAAGAAGGACCGGCCGTCGCCGGTCCTTGTTGGCAGAACCGGCCAGCCGGTGTGGGACGACCAGACAAAAGGAAAACTGGGGGAATTAATTACCTCGGCCGGCCAAGCAAGCGGCCCCATTAATGGGGTCGCAGTTACAGGAAAACCGGGGGGGGCAACCCCCCCCCCCCCCCCCCCCGCGAGCCGAAACTGCTCGGCCTCTTGGATGAGACAGCTGGCGCCAGGTCGCCGGCCGGGCCGCGCCACGCCGGGCTGGGCCACGCCCAGCCGGGCCGACCAGGGGGTTTGGGCTGGGTCGGTTCGGGCCCGAAACCCCCATTTTCGGACCATCTTCGGTCATTTACCCATAACATGGGCTATAGATCTCCGATAAATGCACCGTCAGTTGCGATGCGATCCTTGAATCAAGACGGTCGTTACAGTATATCTCACTCAAGGTTCCGGAATACTTTGAGTTCATCCGGGTTGGTTCGTACATGAAACCAACCTGGCCCTTAGAATGGAAACTCTCATATCTTGAGCTTCGGACGTCCGATTGACGTGCCGTCGGCTTTTTTGGATTACTCTAAGTGAGACGGATCTTTTGGCTTACTCCTCCCAAGTTTTGGATGCAGGTGGAGTACGTTCGGGTTGGTTTTGCCTTAAAAATCAACCGGGCCCTGGGACGAAAAGGCCAATAACTCACAGACCGGGCATCCGATTGACGTGCCGTCTGCGACGTTGAGTTCCTGTTGACGATACGGAACTTTTGGATACATCAACTCTGGACTATGTGTCAGTTGATGTATCAGCCTCAAGGCTTGTGGATCGGACCCTCCCGAACGAGCTTGTTGTGTGCGGGAACCCTAGAGCTGGCTGCGAGTACTACTACTATGACGACCATACAGAGATCCTCAGTGGATTCGACGACGACGACTACAACACTCAGCAATCCTATGTGGATCAGTGCTACCGATCCTGTGTGGGTTTGATCCTGTGTGGGTCAGCGCTCAGCGGTTCTGTGTGAGCCAGCGCCTACAGATCCTGTGTGGGTCCGATCCTTTGTGGGTCTTTGCAGGGGTTAGTTACCTAACGATCCTTTGTGGGTCAGATCCTATGTGGTTCATTGCGGGGGTTAGTTACCTAACGATCCTTTGTGGGTCAGATCCTATGTGGTTCATTGCGAGGGTTAGTACCTATCGATCCTTTGTGGGTCCGACGGCTTAGATGATTCAGAGGCAATATCTAATCATCTCTATCATCATACGAAGAAGTATACATGTGTGATCTGAATCCTGTTTTACTTTCCTATATAGATTGTGTTGTGCTATCCTGTGTGGATTTACGTTTTACTTTCCTGTGTGGACTGGTTTGTACTTGGGCTCGGATGTTGGAGCCGAACGAGAATTGATGACTTAGGTATATGTATGGGCATATACCTAAGCCATGTCGGATGTTACTTCGTGATTGTATCTTTCCTTTTTGGATAATCCTTGTGGAATCTAGGAGAACTTCGGGGGTCTCGGGGTCCCTACTGAGTAGCTTATACTCACCCCTGCACGGGCTATGCCTGCACTACTTTGTGTTGGTTGCAGACGACGGAAAACGCTGATCGTGGTTGAGGCTTGTGGAGTAGGACGGTACCTAGAGGTGGACCACTGGACGGGACGTACTCGGAGCGGTCGGTTGGACCCGAGAAGAAGAGGAGGATATCTGTACCCACCCTTCTGGTGGGATTTTCCAGTGGACAGCTCAGCGTTGCGGCTTTACTTTTTAGTTTCTATTTTCCCTTCCAGTTGTACTTTACTTTCAGTTTGGGTTTGTATACTGGCCCACTTACTTTTCCGCACTTACTCTTGTATCAGCTTTTACTTAGTGTTTACTTCTATTGCTTGTTTACTCGGTGGTGTTAGTTTACTTTACAAAGGCAATGCCTTCCCTTTTTACCGGGATTTACGCTTTGGTGCTATTCGTCATCCCCTGGCCTATGGATGGCAGGCTTGGGGTAGTCACGGCACGGGCCCCGAGGACGGGTCGTGACAAATTGGTATCAGAGGAGTTCGGTTCTACCACAGAACATGGACTCTGATCTTTTTCTATGTGAAGCAATAATGTTAAGTGTATTGAGTGTGGTTATTAGTCCAAGGATTCCAGTGTTGGTGTGGCGGCCGACGTATCCGTACACCAGGACCCTGACTTATGATTTCCGACTTAATGCATGAAAACATTGATTGCTTGTGTGTTTCAAGTTTTCTTTGTGATTACTTTGTATCAGATCACTAGGTATACTGTTCTGACCGTGGAGCACCTATTTCCTTTTCAGGATGGCCCCACGACGGCAGCCAGCTAGGGTTCCGAGAGTTGAGCGTGACGACAGCCCACCGAGCGACGAGGCCTCGGTGCAGGGCCCTTTTTCAGCAGTGGCACCGGCGATACCTCTACCCGCCGAGCCACCAATGCTTCCAGCACCAGCCGCTGATGATGCACGTCGCCTTAGTGCACTGCATGAGTTCCAGCGCCAGTGATTGCCCAGGTTCCGTGGGGAGACAGACCCCCAGGCAGCCGAGGACTGGCTGGAGGGACTGGTGAGAGTTTTCAGGTTAGTGAGGACACTAGAAGACCTCATGGTGATCCTCGCAGCGAGCCTACTGCACGCGGCAGCAGGCCGATGGTGGAGCTTGATGCTCCAGGTGCACGATGAGGCATCTCTTCTCTAGACGGATTTTGAGAGTTTCTTTTGCTCAGAGTTTGTCCCAGCCACCCTCCGTGCGGTGTGCATCCAGGAGATTCTTTAGCTTCGGCAGGGCAGCATGACGGTCGCCCAGTACTCGGCGAGATTTACCGATCTCTCGTGCTACTCTAAAGACATGGTACGGGACCCATTCTTCTGGTCCCAGACCTTTGAGCAGGGATTGAGACACGAGATCAGGGCATCACTGATCTCCCTCAGCATTCTGACTCAGATAGGAGTACCGGAGCAGGCCCTTTTGATTGAGATCTTTCTTGCTGAGTCTACACCAGCACCGAGACCCACCGCAGGGCGGCACGTAGCAGAGTCTTCTGAAGCAGGGAGTCGACGGATGACTCATGGGTCCAGGAAGACTAGACCCTCAGGCAGACGACCTCAGGACACTGGCTCAGCAGTGCTGGGCACACAGTGTGGAGCCAGTCTTTCGAGAGGCAGGCAGTGCTACTCATGCGGCGGGCAGGGCCACATGGCTCGTGATTGCTCGACCCTCCGTGCCGAGGAGTAGCAGACGGTTGAGGGACCACCGAGGCAGAGGCAGAGGGTCGACCGTGGCGGTCCGCAGGGAGTATGTGGACGATGTAGAGGAACTGGCCGATCAGCAGGTGGTGGGTGACGCTTTGAGGCTTTACCACCACCACCACAAGGATGTACAACCCGACCATAGGGAGTTGGCGGGCAGAGACAGGCACAGCTCCAGGCAGCATAGGCCTATGACCACGGCGTGCCCGAGATGATTCGAGGTACTATCTGTGTCTATTACACCTTTGCTGCAGTACTTATAGACATAGGAGCAAGTCACTCTTTTATAGCTGCTGCCCTTGTTCGGAGCTCGGAGATTCTGACAGAGTCGTTGGCTCGATCCTTACAGCTAAAGACTCCTACGAGAGCAGACTCGACGATTACACACTGGTACCGGCAGTGTGAGATTACTCTAGGAGGCGATAGCTTCAGCTGGGATCTTCTTATAGCGGCGTCGATGCCTTACGACGTCATCTTGGGCATGGATTGGTTATCTAAAGTCCATGCACAGATTGACTGTATTAGGCACAAGGTGTGATGTGTACGCACTGACGGGAGCAGGTTCACCTTCACCAGCGAGAAGGGATACTTTGCAGCACAGGATGGACTTCCGCAGAGGAGAGGACATCCCATCACTCACTAGTTGGCTAGTCTCATCCTAGGAGCAGTTGACGTGAGGAGTCCTGGTTTTCCTGCAGTGGTGGATCAGTATGCGGACGTCTTTCCCGACGACGTTCCAGGGCTACCTCCTCGTAGAGAGGTAGACTTTTATATTGACATGTACCCCGGGACAGCCCCGATATTGACTCCAGCATATATGATGGCCCCCGTCGAGCTTTGAGAGCTGCGGGTACAGTTGGAGGACTTGCAGGGAAAGGGGTTCATATGACCCAGTGTTTCACCCTGGGCTTCCCCGATTTTTGTTTGCCAAGAAGGCGGACGGGAGCTTGAAACTTTGTGTCGACTATCGTCACCTGAACCAGGTGACAGTGATGAACAATTATCCACTACCGAGGATTGATGACCTCTTCGATCAGCTCAAGGGAGCACGATCATTTTCAAAGATAGAACTCAGGTCTGGCTATCATCAGCTCAGAGTTCGGGACGAGGATGTGCAGAAGACAGCTTTCAGGTGTCGTTATGGCCACTATGAGTTCTTGGTTATTCCTTTAAGCATAACAAATTCTCCAGCAGTGTTCATGGCCCTCATTAACAGGATATTTCAGCCATACCTCGATCGATTTGTCGTGGTCTTCATCGAAGACATTATGATCTACTCGACGACTAAGGAGGAGCATGCCTACCACTTACGGGTTATAATAGACACACTAAGTGAGCACCAGCTTTATGGTAAGCTCTCGAAGTGTGAGTTCTGGATACGCAATGTCCACTTCTTGGGACACGTCATCTCTGAGGTAGGAGTTGCGGTGGACCCTCCGAAGATTGAGGCAGTGCTAGCTTGGGAGCCACCCAGGAGCGTGACGGAGGTGCGGAGTTTCTTGGGACTAGCTGAATACTATCAGAGATTTGTGCCAGACTTCTCCAGAGTTGTGGAACCACTCTCAACATTGACGAAGAAGGGGAAACCCTTTGTGTGGTCAGACAGATGTCACCAGAGCTTCCAGGAGCTGAGACAGAGATTGACCAGCGCACCTATCTTGAGGTTTCCTGAGGAGGGAGTAGGGTACGTAGTCTACTGCGATGCATCAGGGACCGGACTCAGATGTGTCCTGATGCAGGAGCAGGCAGTGATCGCCTATGGATCACGTCAGTTGAGGCCGCATGAGCAGAAATACGCTACCCATGACCTAGAGTTAGCAGCAGTGGTCTTCGCTCTGAAGACATGGCAACACTATCTGATGGGTGAGCGTTTTACAGTCTTTTCTGACCATCAGAGTCTCAGATACATATTCTCTCAAAAGGATCTGAATCTGAGATAGTGGCGATGGATCTAGTTCCTCCAGGACTATGACATTGAGATAGTCTATACTCTTGGGAAGGGGAACGTGGTAGCCGTTTCTCTTAGTAGGAGGATGATAATTCAGCTAATTGAGGAGGTGACAGAGCAGCTAGCCTCTTTGCAGATATCCTTTGTGGATATAGATGGAGCAGCCTTCCTTCAGTCTATCACAGTCACCCCTCCACTACTGTAGCGGGTCATAGAGGCACAGCGTGGGGACGCTGACTGTGAGACGGGGCATGTACAGATATCCTTTGGATAGGCACCTGATGGTTTCTCCTTTGAGACAGAGCATAACATTCTTTTCAGAGGATGTACCTTGGTACCAGTCGCTTTACGGGAGGAGGTGCTGAGAGAGTTTCACACCTCTCCCTTAGCGGTACATCCCAGAGTGGCGAAGATGTACCAGGATATCAGACAACAGCACTGGTGGCCGGGCATGAAGAAGGTTGTGGCAGAGTTCATTTCTCGATGCCTCACCTGCCAGTAGGTGAAGGAAGAGCACCAGGTACCAGCAGGCTTGGTACAACCCTTAGAGGTCCCGGAGTGGAAGTGGGATGGGATATCTATGGACTTCGTGACTGGACTTCCATGCACTTCGAGAGGTCACGACTCCATTTGGGTGATTGTCGACCGACTCACCAAGTCGGCTCACTTCTTACCCATCAGAGAGCAGGGTTCAGTGGAGAGCTTGGGATGACTTTACATTTAGGAGATTGTGCGGCTTCATGGTGTGCCATCATCTATCATCTCTGATCGAGATGCTCGCTTTACTTCCCATCTTTGGAAGGTGTTGTAGGAGGCGTTCGGGACACAGCTACGTCTGAGCATAGCCTTTCACCCTCAGATGAATGGTCATATGGAGAGGACCATTCAGACTCTCGAGAACATGCTCCGCGCATGTGTCCCCGACTTTGGTCGCATCTGGGAGGACCACCTACCCTTGGTGGAGTTCGTGCACAACAACAGCTACCACTCCACCATCGGGATGGCACCATACGAGGTGTTGTACGGCCGACCTTGTAGATCTCTTTTGTGCTGGACAGACCTTGGGGAGTCAGCACTTGTGGGACCGGAGATGGACCAGGCCACGAAAGAGAAGGTCCAGGTCATCCAGGAGAGGATGAGGACAGCTCAGAGCCAACAGAAGTCATATGATGACAGGAGGTGGAGGCCACTAGAGTTTGAGGATGGCAACCACGTCTTCTTGCGTGTCTCACCACGACGTGGAATACGTAGATTTGGCCGAGGCAGCAAGTTTTTTCCATGCTTCATCGGACCCTTCCAAGTCCACAGCAGGATTGGCGAGGTGGCTTATCACCTGGCTCTACCACCTCAGTTGCACCGGGTGCACGACGTCTTCCACGTATCTCAGCTTAGGAGATACGTGCATGACCCGATGCATATCATTGACCATGGGGAGCTCGACATTGATGATGGGGCGACTTTTGAGGAGGTCCCAGTGGAGATCAAGGATCAACAGGAGCGGGTCCTACGTGGACGGTCGATTCCTCTAGTGCGCATCAGATGGAAGTATGGGAACCTCCAGGAGAGCACTTGGGAGCGGGAGGCTCAGATGCGTGCTCAGTACCCACATTTGTTTCCCTAGATTACGATGTATCTTTATGGGGACATAAATCCATGAGGTGGGAGTAATGTAAAGACCTGTAAAATTCAAGGGAAATTTTTTCTTAATTTTCTTTGGGATTTTACAAGAACGCAGTTTCAGACGACACTTGATTCTGAGGCCTGGTGTGCCCGGAATTTCTATCTGAAGTTTAGCTCTGGTACATTTAGTGAACGAACGAGCGAGAATTCCTATCTTTTGAACCGGTGCTCGGAATCGAATTTCGAGGGCACCGATGGAACCGCAGCGACGGTAATTTCTTAGGAATGCCTTTTCTGGAGTAGCTTTTTCTCGTTATGAGTTGATTAAATTTGTGGACTAAGTGTTAGTGAAATAAAATTTTCATTAAGAAGTTTATTTCACTTCTCCCTGAGTTAGAACCTAAGTGTAGGGGTTAGGGTGGGACCCACTGTATGTTAGGTTCTCTTGAGTGGATTAAAGGTGAGGTGGGGCCCACACGATCCCCCAACTTTTCAATTCCCTTAACTCCCTAACTCCTCTTAACCCCCCACTTAAGTTGTGTAACCCTTTTGACTTTACCTCTCCTCTCATTAAGTATTACAACACCCAATTTAATTAATTAATTTAAGTTTTGAATTTTTGAATTGTGGATTGAGTTAATAAAATGAGCCTTATTTTATTTTGGTTGGATGTTGTGTGTGGAAAATTGAGGAGAGAGCTCTTCATCTTCATCACGAAGAACACCAAGACTTCAACGAAGAATGTTGTCACCGTAAAAAGAGAGCAGTGTGTCGTCTCTTCTCCTCTTCGCAGCCGGTGTGTTTCCGAAGATCGATGATGCACATTTTTTCGATCTTCTTCCCGTGTCAACGAAAAGGAGACACCACTTCCTCCTCGGGCGTTCTCTGTCAACTTACGAAGCTTCACCTCGCGACGTCTTTTTCCGCGGCGAACCCCCGTTCTAGCTACTCTCAAGGTAGGGTTTATTTAATTATTTCGTTCGTGAATTCTACTTTCTCGTCCTTCGTGAATTTACGACCAGTTGTTATCAATTAACGAGAGGGGGCCGGACCGCACAAACATGGCTGACACTCCTCCAATTTGAATGTTGTTTCTAATTTGGTTGGGATGGAATAGCGTGGTGTTGTTGCACCACGCGGGATCGTACGACAAGTAATGCGCGGCGCCGTCGTGCCGCGCCGTGATGTTGAACAAGGATGTGACGTCGTCGCACCACGTCGAAGAAAACCGAACACACCGTGGCCGGAGCAGGGCCACGGCGGAGGGGCGTGGTGCCGTCGCACCGCGCCGGATGAACCGGGCCGCGGTGGTTCCGAGCCGCGGCGGAGTAGGGTAACCGGCGGCCGGTTCCGGGCCACCGGTGTTGGTGAAGGAGGAAGGACCGGCCGTCGTCGGTCCTTGTTGGAAGAACCGGCCGGCCGATGCGGGCCAGTCGGAAAAAGGAAAAACTGGGGGAATTAATTCCCTCGGCTGGCCAAGCAAGCGGCCTCTTTAATGGTGCTGCGGTTATAGGAAAACCGGGGGGGCAGCGCCCCCCCCCCCCCCCCCTCGAGCCGGAACGGCTCGGCTGCTTGGCCGAGCCAGCTGGCGCCAGTGCGCCGGGTTGCCAGACCGGTCCGACCCGGACCCGGGGGGGGGGGGTCGACCCGGTTCAGGACGACCGGGGGGTCTCGGGCCGGGTCGGTCCGGGCCCGAAACCCCCATTTTCGGACCATCTTTGGTATTTTTCCCATAACTTGGGCTACGGACCTCCGATAGATGCACCGTTAGTTGCGATACGATCCTTGAATCGATACAGCCGTTTCGGTATATCTCACTCAAGGTTTCAGAATACTTTGAGTCCAGCCGTGTTGGTTCGTACACGAAACTAATCGGGCCCTCGGAGCGGAAACGCTCATATCTTGAGCTTCGGACGTCCGATTGACGTGCCGTTGGCTTTTTTGGATTCCTCTAAGTGAGACGGATCTTTTGGCTTACTCTGTCCGAGGTTTGGACACAGTTGGAGTACATTCAGGTTGGTTTTTCCTTAAAAAACAACCGGGCCCCTGGGACGAAAAGGCCAATAACTCATAGACCGAGCGTCCGATTGACGTGTCGTCTGCGACGTTGAGTTCCTGTTGACGATACGGAACTTTTGGATACATCAACTCTGGAAAATGTGTCATTTGATGTATCATCCTTTCAGCTCATGGAGCGGACCCTCCCGAACGAGCTTGCTGTGTGCGGGAACCCTAGAGCTGGCTGCGAGTACTACTACTACGACGACTGTACAGAGATCCTTAGTGGATTCGACGACGATGACTACAACACTCAGCGATCCTATGTGGATCAGTGCTACCGATCCTGTGTGGGTCCAATCCTGTGTGGGTCAGCGCTCAGCGGTTCTATGTGAGCCAGCGCCTACAGATCCTGTGTGGGTCTGTTCCTGCGTGGGTCTTTACGGGGGTTAGTTACCTAACGATCCTTTGTGGGTCAGATCCTATGTGGGTCATTGCGGGGGTTAGTTACCTAACGATCCTTTGTGGGTCAGATCCTATGTGGGTCATTTCGGGGGTTAGTACCTATCGATCCTTTGTAGGGCCGACAGCATAGATGATTCAGAGAAAATATCTGATCATCTCTATCATTATACGAAGAAGTATACCTATGTGAGCTGAATCCTGTTTTACTTTCCTATGTGGATTGTGTTGTGCTATCCTGTGAGGATTTACGTTTTACATTCCTGTGTGGACTGCGTTGTACTTGGGCTCGGATATTGGAGCCGAACGAGAATTGATGACTTAGGTATATGTATGGGCGTATACCTAAGCCATGTCTGATGTTACTTCGTGATTGTATCTTTCCTTTGTAGATAATCCTTGTGGATTATGGGAGACCTTTGGGGGTCTCGGGGTCCCTACTGAGTATCTTATACTCACCCCTACAAGGGCTATTCCCGCACTACTTTTTGTTGGTTGCAGACGACGGACAGCGCTGATCGTGGTTGAGGCATGTGGAGCAGGACGGTACCTGGAGGTGGTCCACTGGACGGGACGTACTCGGAGCGGTCGGCTGGACCCGAGGAGCAGAGGATGCTATCTGTACCCACCCTTCTGGTGGGATTTTCCAGTGGACAACTCGGCGTTGCGGCTTTAATTTTCAGTTTTTTTTCACTTCCAGTTGAACTTTACTTTCAGTTTGGGTTTGTATACTGGCCCACTTACTTTTCCGCACTTACTCTTGTACCAGCTTTTACATAGTGTTTACTTCTACTTCTTGTTTACTCTGTGGTGTTAGTTTACTTTACAAAGGCAATGCCTTCCCTTTTTACTAGGATTTATGCCTTGGTGCTAGTCACCATCCCCTGGCCTATGGAAGGTGGGCTTGGGGCAGTCACGGCACGAGCCCCGACGATGGGTCATGACAAATTGGTATCAGAGGAGTTCAGTTCTACGGTAGAACTTGGACTTTGATATTTTTTTATGTGAAACAATAATGTTAAGCGTATTGAGTGTGGTTATCAGTCCAGGGAGTCCAGTGTCGGTGTAGTGGCCGACGTATCCGTACACCAGGACCCTGACTTCTGATTTCTGACTTAATGCACGAAAACATTGATTGCATGTGTGTTTCAAGTTTTCTTTGTGATTACTTTGTATCAGCTCACTAGGTATACTATTATCACCGTGGCACACCTGTTTCCTTTTCAAGATGGCCCCACGACAGTAGCCATCTAGGGTTCCGAGAGTTGAGCGTGACGACAGCCCACCGAGCGACGAGGCCTTAGTGCATGGCCCTTTGTCAACAGTGGCACCGACGGTACCTCTACCCGCCGAGCCACCGATGCTTCCAGCACCAGCCACTGATGATTCACGTCTCCTCAGTGCACTGCATGAGTTCTAGCACCAGCGACCACCCAGGTTCCGCGGGGAGACGGATCCCCAGGCAGCTGAGGACTGGCTGGAGGGAGTGGTGAGAGTTTTCAGGTTAGAGAGGACACCAGCAGACCTCATGGTGATCCTCGCAGTGAGCCTGCTGCACACGGTAGCGGGCCGATGGTGGAGCTTGACTCTCCAGGTGCACGATGAGGAATCTCTTCTCTGGATGGATTTTGTGACCCTCTTCCGCTCAGAGTTCATCCCAACCACCCTCCGTGCGGTGCGCATCCAGGAGCTTCTTCAGCTGCGGCAGGGCAGCATGACGGTCACCCAGTACCCGGAGATATTTACCGATCTCTCGCGCTACTCTACAGACATGGTACAAGACCCATTCTTTCAGGCCCGGACCTTTGAGCAGGGATTGAGACACAAGATCAGGGCATCGCTGATCTACCTCAGCATTCCGACTCAGACAAGAATACTGGAGCGGGCCCTTTTGATCGAGATCTTTCTTGCTGAGTCTACAGCAGCACCGAGACCCACCGCAGGGCTGCACGTAGTAGAGTCTTCTGTAGAAGGCAGTCGACGGATGACTCATGGGTCCAGGCAGACCAGACCCTCAGGCAGACGACCTCAGGACACTGGCTCAGCAGTACAGGGCACAAAGCGTGGAGCGAGTCTTTCGAGAGGCAGGCAGTGCTACTCATGTGGCGGGCAGGTCCACATGGCTCGTGATTGCCCGACCCGCCGTGCTGAGGAGCAGCAGATGGTTGAGGGACCACAGAGGCAGAGGCATAGGGTCGACCGTGGCGGTCTGCAGGGAGCAGGTGGACGAGGCAGAGGAATTGGCCGAACAGTAGGTGGTGGGTGACGCTTTGAGGCTTTACCACCACCACCACAAGGAGGTCCACCCCGACCATAGGGAGTTGGTGGGCAGAGATAGCCACAGCTCCAGGCAGCAGAGGCCTATGACCATGGCGCGCCTGAGATGATTTGAGGTACTATCTGTGTCTATTCCATCCTTGCTGCAGTACTTATAGACACAGGAGCGAGTCACTCTTTCATAGTAGCTTCCCTTGTTCGGAGCTCTGAGATTCCAACAGAGCCGTTGGCTCGATCCTTATGGCTAGAGACTCCTACGGGAGCAGACTCGACAATTATGCACTGGTGCTGGCAGTGTGATATTACTCTAGGAGGCAAGAGCTTTGGCTGGGATCTTCTTGTAGCGGCATCGAGTCCTTACAACGTCATCTTGGGCATGGATTGGTTTTCTATAGTCCATGCACAGATTGATTGTATTAGGCACAAGGTGAGATGTGTACGCACCGACGGGAGCAGGTTCACCTTCACCGGCGGAAGGGAGCCTTTGCAGCACAGGATGGAGTTCCGTGGAAGAGAGGACAGCCCATAACTCACTAGTTAGCTAGTCTCATCCTAGGAGCAGTTGACGTGCGGAGTCCAGGTTTTCCTGCAGTGGTGGATCAGTATGCAGACGTGTTTCCTGACGATGTTCCAGGGATACCTCCTCATAGAGAGGTAGACATTTATATTCACATGTACCCTGAGACAGCCCTGATATCAACTCCAGCATATCGGATGGCCCCCGCCGAGCTTTGAGAGCTGCGGGTACAGTTGGAGGACTTGCAGGGCAAGGGGTTCATCCGACCCAGTGTTTCACCCTGGGCTTCCCCGATTTTTGTTTTCCATGAAGGCGGACGGGAGCTTGCGACTTTGTGTTGACTATCGTCGCCTGAACCAGGTGATAGTGAGGAAAAAGTATCTGCTACCGAGGATTGATTACCTCTTCGATCATCTCAAGGGAGCACGGTGGTTCTCAAAGATAGACCTCAGGTCAGGCTATCATCAGCTCAGAGTTCGGGATGAGTAGGTGCAGAAGACGACCTTTAGGTATCGTTATAGCCACTATGAGTTCTTGGTTATTCCTTTCGGCGTAACCAATTCTCAAGTAGTGTTCATGACCATCATGAATAGGATCTTTCAGCCATACATCGATCGATTTGTCATGGTCTTCATCGACGACATTTTGATCTACTCGACGATTGAGGAGGAGCACGCCTACCACTTATGGGTTGTACTAGACACACTCCGAGAGCACCGGTTTTATGGTAAGCTCTCAAAGTTTCAGTTATGGATAGGCGAGGTCCACTTCTTGGGACACGTCATCTCTGAGGCGGGAGTTGCGGTGGACCCTGCGAGGATCGAGGCAGTGCTAGCTTGGGAGCCACCCAGGAGCGTGACGGAGGTGCGGAGTTTCTTGGGTCTAGCTGGATACTATTGGCAATTTGTGCCAGACTTCTCCAGAGTTGCGGCACCACTCTCATCTTTGAAGAAGGGGAAACCCTTTTTGTGGTTAGCTAGATGTCAGCAGAGCTTCCAGGAGCTGAGACAGAGATTGACCAGCGCACCTATCTTGAGGTTGCCTAAGGAGGGAGTAGGGTACGTAGTCTACTGCAATGCATCAGGGACCAGACTCGGATGTGTCCTGATGCAGGAGCGGGCAGTGATCGCCTATGGATCACGTTAGTTGAGGCCGCATGATCAGAACTACGCTACCCATGACCTGGAGTTAGCAGCAGTGGTCTTCGCTCTGAAGACATGGCGACACTATCTGATGGGTGAGCGCTTTATAGTCTTTTCTAACCATCAGAGTCTCAGATACATCTTCTCTCAGAAGGATCTGAAACTGAGATAGCGGCGATGGCTCGAGTTCCTCCAGGACTATGACTTTGAGATAGTATATACTCCTAGGAAGGGGAACGTGGTAGCCGATGCTCTCAGTAGGAGGACGGGCATTCAGCTACTTGAGGAGGAGACAGAGCAGCTAGCCTCTTTGCAGATATCCTTAATGGATATAGATGGAGCAGCCTTCCTTCAGTCTCTCACAGTCACCCCTCCACTACTGCAGTGGGTCAGAGAGGCACAACGTGAGGATGCTGACTATGAGACGCGGCGTTCATAGATATCCTCAGGACAGGCACCTGATGGTTTCTCCTTTGGAGCAGAGCATGAAATTCTTTTCAGAGGACGTACCTTGGTTCCAGTCGCTTTACGAGAGGAGGTGCTGAGATAGTTTCACACCTCTCCCTTGGCGGTACATCTCGGAGTGGGGAAGATGTACTAGGATCTCAGACGACAGCACTGGTGGCCGGGCATGAAGAAGGCTGTGGCAGAGTTCGTTTCTTGATGCCTCACCTTCTAGCAGGTGAAGGCAGAGCACCAGGTACCAGCAGGCTTGGTACAACCCTTAGAGGTCCCAGAGTGGAAGTGGGATGGGATATCTATGGACTTCATGAATTGACTTCCACACACTTCCATAGGTCACATCTCCATTTGGGTGATTGTCGACCCACTCACCAAGTCAGATCACTTCTTACCCATCAGAGAGTAGGGCTCAGTGGAGAGATTGGGACGACTTTACGTGCAGGAGATTGTGCGGCTTCATGGTGTGCCATCATCTATCGTCTCCGATCGAGATGCTCGCTTTATTTCATGGCATTGGAAGGGGTTGTAGGAGGTGTTCGGGACATAGCTATGTCTGAGCACAGCCTTTCACCCTCAGACGGACGGTCAGATGGAGAGGACCATTCAGACTCTCGAGGACATGCTCCGTGCATGTGTCCTCGACTTTGGTCATAGCTGGGAGGACCACCTACCCTTGGTGGAGTTCACGTACAACAAAAGCTACCCCTCCACCATCGGGATGGCACCATACGAGGCGTTGTATGGATGACCTTGTATATCTTCTTTGTGCTGGACAGACCCTGGGGAGTCAGCACTTGTGGGACCGAAGATGGTCCAGGCCACAACGGAAAAGGTCCAGGTCATCCAGGAGTGGATGAGGACAGCTCAGAGCCAACAGAAGTCATATGCTGACAAGAGGCGGAGGCCACTAGAGTTTGAGGATGGTGACTACGTCTTCTTGCATGTCTCACCACGATGTGGAATACAGATATTTGGCTAAGGCGGCAAGTTGTCTCCACGCTTCATTGGACCCTTACAAGTCCTCAGCTGGATTGGCGAGGTGGATTATCGCCTGGTTCTACAACCTCAGTTGCACCGGGTGCACGACGTCTTCCACATATCTTAGCTGAGGAGATACGTGCATGACCCGACGCATATCATTGACCATGGGGAGCTCGACATTGATGATGGGGTGACTTTTGCGGAGGTCCCAGTTCAGATCGAGGATCGACAGGAGCAGGTCCTACGTGGATGGTCGATTCCTCTAGTGCGCATCAGATGGAAGCACGGGAACCTCCAGGAGAGCACTTGGGAGCGAGAGGCTCAGATGCGTGCTCAGTACCCACATTTGTTTCCCTAGTTTTCGATCTATCTTTACGGGGACGTAAACCCTGATGTGGGAGTAATGTAAAGACCCATAAAATTCAAGGGAAATTTTTTCTTATTTTTCTTTGGGATTTTACAAGAATGCAGTTTCAGACGGCACTTGATTCTGAGGCCTGGTGTGCCCAGAATTTCTATCCGAAGTTTAGCTGGAGTACGTTCAGTGAACGAATGAGCGGGAATTCCTATCTTTTGAACCGGTGCTCGGAATTTAATTCTGAGGGCACCAATGGAACCACAACACTGTTATTTTCTTAGGAAATTCCTTTTCTGGAGTTGTGTTTTCTTGTTATGAGTTTTTTAAATTCGTGGATTAAGTGTTAGTGAAATACAATTTTGATTAATAATTTTATTTCACTTCTCCATGAGTTAGAACCTATGTATAAAAGTTAGGGTGAGACCCACTGTTTGTTAGGTTCTCTTGAGTGGATTAAAGGTGAGGTGGGGCCCACACGATCCCCCACCTTTTCAATTCCTTTAACTCCCTAACTCCTCCTAACCCCCCACTTAAGTTGTGTAACCCTTTTGAATTTACCTCTCCTCTCATTAAGTATGCCAACACCCAATTCAACTAATTAATTTATTTTTTGAATTTTTGAATTGTGGCTTGAGTTAATAAAATAAGGGTGAGACTTATTTTATTTTGGTTGGATGTTGTGTGTGGACAATTGAGGAGAGAGCTCTTCATCTTCATCACGAAGAACACCAAGACTTCAACGAAGAACGTCGTCACCATAAGAAGAGAGTGGTGTGTCGTCTCTTCTCCTCTTCGCAGTCGGTGTGTTTCCAAAGATCGACGACGCACCCTATTTCGATCTTATTTCCGTGTCAACGAAAAGGAGACACCACTTCCTCCTCAGGCATTCTTCGTAAACTTATGAAACATCACCTCGCGACATCTTTTTCTGTGGAGAACCCCCATTCTAGCTATGCTCAAGGTAAGGGTCATTTAATTATTTCATTCGTGAGTTATACTTTGTCGTCCTTCGTGAATTTACGACCAGTTTCTATCAATTATCGAGAGGAGGCCGGACCCCACAAAGACAGCCGACCCTCCTCCAATTTGAATGTTTTTTCTAATTTGGTTGGGACGGAATGGCATGGTTATGTCGCACTGCGCGGGATCGTACGACAAGTAATGCATGGCGCCGTCGCGCTGCGCCATGAAGTTGAACAAGGATGCGATGTCGTCGCGCCGCGTCGAAGAAAACCGAAGACACCGCAGCCGGAGTAGGGCCGCGGTGGAGGGGCGCGGTGCCGTTGCACCGCACTGGATGAACCGGGCCGCGGCGGTTCCAGGCCACGGCGGAGTAGGGTAACCAGCGGCCGGTTCTGGGCCGCCGGTGTCGGCGAAGGAGGAAGGACCGGCCGTCGTCGGTCCTTGTTGGCAGAACCGGCCGGCCGGTGCGGGCCAGCAAGACAAAGGGAAAACCGGGGTAATTAATTCCCCCGGCCGGCCAAGCAAACGGTCCCATTAATGGATCCGCGGTTACAGGAAAACAAGGGGGCAGCGCCCCCCCCCCCCCCACCCAGCGAGCCGGAACGGCTCGGCCGCTTGGCCGAGCCAGCTGGCGCCAGCGCGCCGGGTCACCAGGCTGGGCCGTGCCCAGCCGGACCGGGCCGGGCCGACCCAGACCCGGGGCGGCTCGACCTGGTTCGGGCCGACCGGGGGGTCTCGGGCCGGGTCGGTTCGGGCCCGAAACCCCCATTTTCGGACCGTCTTCGGTCTTTTGCCCATAACATGGGTTACGGACATCCGATCGATGCACCGTCAGTTGCAATGCGATCCTTGAATCGACGCGGTCGTTTTGGTATATCCCACTCAAGGTTTTGGAATACTTTGAGTTCGTCCGGGTTGGTTCGTACACGAAACCAACCGGGCCCTCAGAGAGGAAATGCTCATATCTTGAGCTTCGTACGCCCGATTGACGTGCTGTCAGCTTTGTTGGATTCCTCTAAGTGAGACGGATCTTTTGGCTTACTCCGCATTAGGTTTGGACTCAGGTGGAGTACGGTCGGGTTAGTTTTGCCTTAAAAACCAACCGGGCCCCTGGGACGAAAAAGCCAAAAACTCACAGACCGGGCGTCTGATTGACGTGTCGTCTGCGACGTTGAGTTCCTGTTGACGATACGGATGTTTTGGATACATCAAATCAGGACTATGTGTCAGTTGATGTATCATCCTCTCGGCTCATGGAGCGGACCCTCCGGAACGAGCTTGCTGTGTGCGGGAACCCTAGAGCTGGCTGTGAGTACTACTACTACGACGACTGTACAGAGATCCCTAGTGGATTTGACGACGACGACTACAGCACTCAGCGATCCTATGTGGATCAGTGCTACTGATCCTGTGTGGGTCTGATCCTGTGTTGGTCAGTGCTCAACGGTTCTGTGTGAGCCAGCGCCAATAGATCGTGTGTGGGTCCGATCCTGTGTGGGTCCTTGCGGGGGTTAGTTACCTAACGATCCTTTGTGGGTTAGATCCTATGTGGTTCATTGTAGGGGTTAGTTACCTAACGATCCTTTGTGGGTCATATCCTATGTGGGTCATTATGGATGTTAGTACCTATCGATCCTTTGTGGTTCTGACGGATTAGATGATTCAGAGGCAATATCTGATCATCTCTATCGTCATACGAAGAAGTATACTTGTGTGAGCTGAATCCTGTTTTACTTTCCAATGTGGATTGTGTTGTGCTATCCTGTGTGGATTTAAGTTTTACTTTACTCTGTGTACTGGGTTGTACTTGGGCTCGGATGTTGGAGCCGAACGAGAATTGATGACTTAGGTATATGTATGGGCATATACCTAAGTCGTGTCAGATGTTACTTCGTGATTGTATCTTTCCTTTGTGGATAATCCTTGTGGATTCTGGGAGACCTTCAGGGGTCTCGGGGTCCCTACTAAGTAGCTTATACTTACCCCGACATGGGCTATTCCCGCACTACTTTGTGTTGGTTGCAGACGACGGACATCGCTAATCGTGGTTGAGGCTTGTGGAGTAGGACAGTACCTGGAGGTGGACCACTGGACATGACGTACTCGGAGCGGTCGGCTAGACCCGAGGAGCAGAGGAGGTTATCCGTACCCACCCTTCTGATGGGATTTTCCAGTGGACAGCTCGGTGTTGCGGCTTTACTTTTCAGTTGGTGTTTTCCCTTGCAGTTTTACTTTACTTTCAGTTTGGGTTTGTATACTGGCCCACTAACTTTTCTGCACTTACTCTTGTACCAGCTTTTACTTAGTGTTTACTTCTACTGCTTTTTTACTCTGTGGTGTTAGTTTACTTTACAAATGCAATGCATTCCCTTTTTACCGGGATTTACACCTTGGTGCTAGTCGCCATCCCCTGGCCTATGGAAGGCGGGCTTGGGGTAGTCGCGGTACGGGCCCCGAGGACGGGTCATGAAAAATTGGTATCAGAGGAGTTTGGTTCTACCGCAGGACTTGGACTCTGATCTTTTTCTATGTGAAGAAATAATGTTAAGCGTATTGAGTGTGGTTATCAGTCCAGGGAGTCCAGTGTTGGTGCGGCGGCCAATGTATCCATACACCAGGACCCTGACTTCTGATTTCCGACTTAATGCACAAAACATTGATTGCATGTGTGTTTCAAGTTTTCTTTGTGATTACTTTGTATCAGCTCACTAGGTATACTGTTCTGATCGTGGCGCACCTATTTCCTTTTTCAGGATGGCCCCACGACGGCAGCCAGCTAGGGTTTTGAGAGTTGAGCATGACGACAACCCACCGAGTGACGAGGCCTCAGTGCAGGGCCCTTTGTCAGTAGTGGCACCTGCGGTACCACTACCCGCTGAGACACCGATGCTTCCAGCACCAGCCGCTGACGATGCAAGTCGCCTCAGTACACTGCATGAGTTCCAGCGCTAGAGACCGCCCAGATTCCGCGGGGAGATGGACCCCCAGGCAGCCGAGGACTGGTTGGAGGCAGTGGTGAGAGTTTTCAGGTTAGTGAGGACACCGGCAGACCTCATGGTGATCCTCGCAGTGAGCCTACTGCACGCGGCAGCGGGCCGATGGTGGATCTTGATGCTCCAGGTGCACGATGAGGAATCTCTTCTCTAGACGGATTTTGAGAGCCTCTTCCGCTCAAAGTTCGTCCCAGCCACCCTCCGTGTGGTGCGCATCCAAGAGCTTCTTCATCTGCGGTAGGGCAGCATGACAGTCGCCCAGTACTCGGCGAGATTTACCGATCTCTCACGCTACTCTCCAGACATGGTACGGGACCCATTCTTCTGAGCCCGGACCTTTAAGCAGGGATTGAGACACGAGATCAGGGCATCGCTGATCTCCCTCAGCATTCTGACTCAGACAGGAGTACTGGAGTGGGACCTTTTGTTCGAGAGCTTTCTTGCTGAGTCTACACCAGCGCTGAGACCCACCACAGGGCAGCACGTAGCAGAGTCTTCTGCATCAGGCAGTCGACGGATGACTCATGGGTCCAGGCAGACCAGACCCTCAGGCAGACGACCTCAGGACACTGGCTCAGCAGTGCAGGGTACACAGCGTGGTGCCAGTCTTTCGAGAGGCAGGCAGTGCTACTCATTCGGCGGGCAGAGCCACATGGCTCGTGATTTCCCGACCCGCCGTGCCGAGGAGCATCAGACGGTTGAGGGACCACCGATGCAGAGGCAGAGGGTCGACCATGGCGGTCCGCAGGGAGCAGGCAGACGAGGCAGAGGAACTGGACGAGCAACAGTTGGTGGGTGACGCTTTGAGGCTTTACCACCACCACCACAAGGAGCTCCACCCCGACCACAGGGAGTTGGTGGGCAGAGACAGGCACAGCTCCAGGCAGCAGAGGCCTATGACCACGGCATGCCCTAGATGATTCGAGGTACTATCTGTGTCTATTCCACCCTTGCTGCAGTACTTATAGACATAGGAGCGAGTCACTCTTTCATAGTCGATGCCCTTGTTCGGAGATCGGAGATTCCGACAGAGCCGTTGGCTCGATCCTTACGGCTAGAGACTCCTACGGGAGCAGACTCAACGATTACGCACTGGTGCCGGTAGTGTGAGATTACTCTAAGAGGCGAGAGCTTCGGTTGGGTTCTTCTTGTAGCGGCGTCGAGGCATTACAACGTCATCTTGGGCATGGATTGGTTATCTACAGTCCATTCATAGATTGACTGTATTAGGAACAAGGTGCGATGTGTACGCACCGGCGGGAGCAGGTTCACCATCACCGGTGAGAAGGGAGCCTTTGCAGCACATGATGGTCTTCCGCGGAGGAGAGGACTGCCCATCACTCACCAGTTGGCTAGTCTCATCCTAGGAGCAGCTGACGTGTGGAGTCCTGGTTTTCCTGCAGTGGTGGATCAGTATGTGGACGTCTTTCCCGACGATGTTCTGGGGCTACCTCCTCGCAGAGAGGTAGACTTTTATATTGACCTGTACCCTAGGACAACCCCAATATCGAATCCAACATATCGGATGGCCCCCTCCGAGCTTCAATAGCTGCGGGTACAGTTGGAGGACTTACAGGGCAAGGGGTTCATCTGACCCAGTGTTTCACCCTGGGCTTCCCCGATTTTTGTTCGCCAAGAAGGCGGATAGGAGCTTGCGACTTTGTGTCGACTATCGTCACTTGAACCAGGTGACAGTGAGGAACAAGTATCCGCTACCGAGGATTGATGACCTCTTCTATCAGCTCAAGGGATCACAGTGGTTCTCAAAGATAGAACTCAGGTCAGGCTATCATCAGCTCAGAGTTTGGGACGAGGATCTGCAAAAGACGGAATTCGGGTGTCGTTATGGCCACTATAAGTTCTTGGTTATGCCTTTTGGCGTAACCAATGCTCCAGTAGTGTTCACGACCCTCATGAACTGGATCTTTCAGCCATACCTTGATCGATTTTTCATGGTCTTCATCGACGACATTTTGATTTACTCGACGACTAAAGAGGAGCATGCCTACCACTTACGGGTTGTAATAGACACACTCCGAGAGCACCAGCTTTCTGGTAAACTCTAAAAGTGTCAGTTCTGGATACGCGAGGTCCACTTCTTGGGACACGTCATCTTTGAGACGGGAGTTGCGGTGGACCCTGTGAAGATCTAGGCAGTGCTAGCATGGGAGCCACCCAGGAGCGTGACGGAGGTGCGGAGTTTCTTGGGACTAGCTAGATACTATCGGAGATTTGTGCCAGACTTCTCCAGAGTTGTGTAACCACTCTCAGCTTTGATGAAGATGCGGAAACCCTTTGTGTGGTTAGACAGATGTCAGCAGAGCTTCCAAGAGCTGAGACAGAGATTGACCAGCGCACCTATCTTGATGTTTCCTGAGGAGGGAGTAGGGTACGTAGTCTACTGCGATGCATCAGGGACAAGACTCGGATGTGTCCTGATGTAGGAGTGTGTGGTGATCGACTATGGATCATGTCAATTGAGGCCTCATAAGTAGAACTACACTACCCATGACCTGGAGTTATCAGCAGTGGTCTTCGCTCTGAAGACATGGAGACAGTATCTGATGGGCGAGCGTTTTACAGCCTTTTCTGACCATCAGAGTCTCAGATACATCTTCTCTCAGAAGGATCTAAATCTGAGACAGCGGCGATGGCTCGAGTTCCTCTAGGACTATGACTTTGAGATAATCTATACTCCTGGGAAGGGAAATGTGGTAGCCGATGCTCTCAGTAGGAGGACGGGCATTCAGCTACTTGAGGAGGCGACAGAGCAGCTAGACACTTTGTAGATATCCTTCGTGGATAGAGATGGAGCAGCCTTCCTTCAGTCTCTCACAGTCACCCCTCCACTACTACAGCGGGTCAAAGAGGCACAGCTTGGGGACACTGACTGTGAGACACGGCGTGCATAGATATCCTCAGGACAGGCACCTGATGGTTTCTCCTTTGGAGCAGAGCATGACATTCTTTTCATATGACATACCTTGGTACCAGTCGCTTTACGGGAGGAGGTTCTGAGAGAGTTTCACACCTCTCCCTTGGCGGTACATCCCAGAGTGGTGAAGATGTACCAGGATCTCAGACGACAGCACTGGTGGTCAGGCATGAAGAAGGTTGTGGCAGAGTTCATTTCTCGATTTCTCGCCTGCCAGCAGGTGAAGGCAGAGCACCAGGTACCAGTAGGCTTGGTATAGCCCTTAGAGGTCCCGGAGTGGATGTGGGACGGGATATATATGGACTTCATGACTGGACTTCCATGCACTTCCAGAGGTCATGACTCCATTTGGGTGATTTTCGACCGACTCACCAAGTCGGCTCACTTCATACCCATCAGAGAGCAGGGCTCAGTGGAGAGCTTAGGATGACTTTACGTTTAGGAAATTGTGCAGCTTCATGGTGTGTCATCATCTATCGTCTCCGATCGAGATGCTCGATTTACTTCCCGGCTTTGGAAGGGGTTGTAGGAGGAATTCGGGACACAGCTACGTCTGAGCACAGCCTTTCACCCTCAGACGGATGGTCAGACGGAGAGGACCAGTCAGACTCTCGAGGACATGCTTCGCGAATGTGTCCTCGACTTTGGTCGCTGCTGGGAGGACCACCTACCCTTGCTGGAATTCGCGTACAACAACAGCTACCACTCCACCATCGGGATGGCACCATACGAGGCATTTTACGGCCGACCTTGTAGATCTCCTTTTTGCTGGACAGACCCTGAGGAGTCAGCACGTTTGGGACCGGAGACGGTCCAGGCCACGACAGAGAATGTCCAGGTCATCTAGGAGCGGATGAGGACAGCTCGGAGCCAACATAAGTCATATGCTGACAGGAGGTGGAGGCCACTAGAGTTCGAGGATGGCGGCCACGTCTTCTTGCATGTCTAACCACGACGTGGAATACGGAGATTTGGCCGAGGCGTCAAGTTGTCTCCACGCTTCATCGGAACCTTCCAAGTCCTCAACAGGATTGGCGAGGTGGCTTATCACCTGGCTCTACCACCTCACTTGCACCGGGTGCACGACGTCTTCCATGTATCTCAGTTGAGAAGATACGTGCATGACCTGATGCATATCATTGACCATGGGGAGCTCGACATTGATGATGGGGCGACTTTTGCGGAGGTCCCAGTGGAGATCGAGGATCGATAGGAGCGGGTCCTATGTCGACGGTCGATTCCTCTAGTGCCCATCAGATGGAAGCATGGGAACCTCCAGGAGAGCACTTGGGAGCGGGATGCTCAGATGCGTGCTCAGTACCCACATTTGTTTCCCTAGTTTTCGATGTATCTTTACGGGGAAAAAAAGCCCTGAGGTGGGAGTAATGTAAAGACCCGTAAAATTCAAGGAAATTTTTTTATTAATTTTCTTTGTGATTTTACAAGAACGCAGTTTCAGACGGCACTTGATTCCGAGGCCTGGTGTGCCTGGAATTTCTATCTGAATTTTAGCTCGGGTATGTTCAGTGAACAAACGAGCAGGAATTCCTATCTTTTAAACCGGTGCTCGGAATCGAATTCTGAGGGCACCGATGGAACCGCAGCGCCAGTAATTTCTTAGGAACGCCTTTTCTGTAGTTGCGTTTTCTCGTTATGAGTTGTTTAAATTTGTGGATTAAGTGTTAGTGAAATAAAATTTTCATTAACAATTTTATTTCACTTCTCCATGAGTTAGAACATTAGTGTAGGAGTTAGGGTGGGACCCACTATTTGATAGGTTCTCTTGAGTGGATTAAAGGTGAGGTGGGGCCCACATGATCCCCCACCTTTTCAATTCCCTTAACTCCCTAACTCCTCTTAACCCCCCACTTAAGTTGTGTAACCCTTTTGGCTTTACCTCTCCTCTCATTAAGTATGCCAACACCCAATTCAATTAATTAATTTAAGTTTTGAATTTTTGAATTGTGGCTTGAGTTAATAAAATAAGGGTGTGCCTTATTTTATTTTGGTTGGATGTTGTGTGTGGAACATTGAGGAGAGAGCTCGTTATCTTCATCACGAATAACACCGAGACTTCAACGAAGAAAGTCATCACCATAAGAAGAGAGTGGTGTGTCGTCTCTTCTCCTCTTCGTAGCCGGTGTGTTTCCAAAGATCGACGACACACCCTCTTTTGATCTTCTTCACGTGTCAATGAAAAGGAGACACCACTTCCTCCTCGGGCGTTCTCCATCAACTTACGAAGCATCACCTCGCGACGTCTTTTTCCGCGGCGAACCCCCGTTCTAGCTACGCTCAAGGTAGGGGTTATTTAATTATTTCGTTCATGAATTCTACTTTGTCGTCCTTCGTGAATTTACGACCAGTCGCTATCAATTAAAGAGAGGGGGCCAAACTGCACAAACACGGCCGACCCTCCTTTAATTTGAATGTTTTTTCTAATTTTCTTGGGACGGAATGGTGTGGTGTCATCGCACCACGTGGGATCGTACGGCAAGTAATGCGCGGCGCCGTCGTGCCGTGCCGTGAAGTTGAACAAGGACGTGACGCCGTCGTGCTGCATCGAAGAAACCTGAAGACACTGTGGCTGGAGCAGGGCCACAGTGGAGGGGCGCGGTGCCATCGCACCACGCCAGATGAACCGGGCCGCGGCGGAGTAGGGTAACCGGCGGCCGGTTCCGGGCCGCCGGTGTTGGCGAAGGAGGAAGGATCGGCCGTCACCGGTTCTTGTTGGCAGAACCGGCCGGCCGGTGCGGGCCGGCCGGACAAACAGAAAACCGGGGGAATTAATTCCCCCAGCCGGCCAAGCAAGCGGCCCCATTTATGGGGCCGCGGTTACAGGAAAACCGGGGGGAACAGCGCCCCCCCCCCCCCCCCCCGCGAGCCTGAACGGCTCAGCCGCTTGGCCGAGCCAGCTGGCGCCAGCGCGCCAGGCCGTGCCCAGGTGGGCCGGGCCACGCTGAGCCGGGATGGGCCATGCCAGGCCGGCCCGACCCGGACCCGGGGAAGCTCGACCCGGTTCGGGCCGACCGGGGGGTCTCGGTCCGGGTCGGTCCGGGCCCGAAACCCCCGTTTTCGGACCGTCTTTGGTATTTTACTCATAACATGGGATACGGACCTCCGATCGACGCACCGTCAATTGCAATGAGATCCTTGAATCGAGATGGTCGTTTCGGTATATATCACTCAAGGTTTCGGAATACATTGTGTTCGGCCAGGTTGGTTCGTACACGAAACCAACCGGGCCCTCGGAGCGGAAACACTCATATATTGAGCTTCGGATGTCCGATTGATGTGCCGTCGGCTTTGATGGAATACTCTAAGTAATATGGATCTTTTGGCTTACTCTGCCTGAGGTTTGGATGTAGGTGGAGTACGGTCGGGTTGGTTTTTCCTTAAAAACCAACCGGGCCCCTGGGACGAAAAAGCCAATAACTCACAGACCGGGCGTCAGATTGATGTGTCGTCTGCGACGTTGAGTTCCTTTTGACAATACGGATCTTTTGGATACATCAACTCTGGACTATGTGTCAGTTGATGTATCAGCCTCTTGGCTCGTGGAGCGGACCCTCCCGAATGAGCTTCCTGTGTGTTGGAACCCTAGAGCTGGCTGCGAGTACTACTACTACGATGACTGTATAGAGATCCTCAGTGGATTCGATGATGACGACTACATCACTTAACGATCCTATGTGGATCAGTGCTATCTATCCTGTGTGGGTCAGCGTTCAGCAGTTCTGTGTGAGCCAGCACCTACAGATCCTGTGTGGGTCCGATCCTGTGTGGGTCTTTGCGAGGGTTAGTTACCTAAGGATCCTTTGTGGGTTAGATCCTATGTGGGTCATTGTGGGGGTTAGTTACCTAACGATCCTTTGTGGGTCAGATCCTATGTGGGTCATTGCGGGGGTTAGTACCTATCGATCCATTGTGGGTCCGATGAATTAGATGATTCAGATGCAATATCTGATCATCTCTATCGTCATACGAAGAATTATACCTATGTGAGCTGAATCCTGTTTTACATTCCTATGTGGATTGTGTGGTGCTATCCTGTGTGGATTTACGTTTTACTTTCCTATGTGGACTGGGTTGTACTTGGGCTCGGATGTTGGAGCCGAACGAGAATTGATGACTTAGGTATATGTATGGGCATATACCTAAGCCGTGTCGAATGTTACTTCTTGATTGTATCTTTCCTTTGTGGATAATCCTTGTGGATTCTGGGAGACCTTCGGGGATCTCGGGGTCCCTACTGATTAACTTATACTCACCCCTGCACGGGCTATGCCTGCACTACTTTGTATTGGTTTCAGACGACGGACATCGCTGATCGTGGTTGAGGCTTGTGGAGCAGGACGGTACCTTGAGGTGGACTACTGGACGAGACGTACTCGGAGCGGTCGGCTGGACCCGAGGAGCAGCGGAGGCTATCTGTACCCACCCTTCTGGTGGGATTTTCTAGTGGACAGCTCAGCGTTGCGGCTTTACTTTTCAGTTGCTGTTTTCCCTTCCAGTTGTACTTTACTTTCAGTTTGGGTTTGTATACTGGCCCACTTACTTTTCCGCACTTACTCTTGTACCAGCTTCTACTTAGTGTTTACTTCTACTGCTTGTTTACTCTGTAGTGTTAGTTTACTTTACAAAGGCAAAGCCTTCCCTTTTTACCGGAATTGACGCCTTGGTGCTAGTCGCCATCCCCTGGCCTATGGAAGGCAGGCTTGGGGTAGTCACGGCATGGGCCCCGAGGACGGGTCGTGACAGCCACTCACTGCTGGCTTCCTGAACTACCTCTATCTGATTCCTCCTGCTCAACGCATCATCCACAATGTTCCCCTTCCCAGGTGTGTAGGCAAGCTCAAAGTTAAAGGTCTGAAAGAACTCAACCCACCTTTGTTGTCACAAATTTAGATCGCGATGAGTAAAGATATACTTGAGACTCTTGCGGTTGGTGAAAACAAAAAAAATGCTCTCATAGAAGATAATGTCTCCAATAGCGTAACGCATGAGAAACTGCAGCTAGCTCGAGATTGTGCATCGGGTAGTTCCTCCCATGTGGCCTCAACTGCCAAGGCCTGTACGCAACAACCCCTTCCCCTTGCATAAGCACTGCTCCCAGACTGATACCTGATGCATCATAGTAAACATTATAGATCTTTCCCAGCTCTAGAAATACTAGTATTGGTGCTGAATTCAACCTCTCTTTGAGCTCCTGAAAGGATGACTCACAAGAATCTGACCACACGAACCTTGCACCCTTCTTAGTCAGGCATGTAAGTGGTGTTGTTGAGCATGAAAAGTCATGTAAAAAATGTTTTTAGTAACCATCCATCCCTAGAATACTTTGTACCTCAAAGAAATTCTTTGAATGCTCCTAGGAAACTACTACTCTCACTGTCTCTCGGTCTAATGATACTTCTGCCTCTGAGATAACATGACCCAAGAGGTGAATTTGGTCCATCCCAAAGTGGAATTTTGAGAGCTTAGAATATAACTGTTGCTCTCTCAGTATACTCAAAATGATCTCAAGATGTGTGGCATGGTCGTGTCGAGTGTTAGATTACACCAAGATATCAACCATGAAGACTACCACAAAATAATCCATGTATGGATGGAACACTCAGTTCATCAGTGCATGAAAACTACATGCACATTTGTGAGACCGAACAGCATAACTACATTCTCATATAGACCATACCTACTCCGAAAGACTGTAATAGGTACATCTGATGGTCTAACATGCAACTGATGGTAATTGGATCCCAATTCAATATTCGAGAACACCTGGGCTCCTCGAAGTTGATCAAATAGATCATCAATACTCGGTAAGGGATATTGATTCTTGACCATCAACTGGTTCAACTTCTGATAATCTCCACAAAGTCTGAGGGTATCATCCACCTTCTTCGCAAATAGGATAGGCGAACCCCAAGGATAAGTACTGGGTCAAATGAATGGACACTGGTTCTGCTCCTAGCACAAGCTCAATAGAAAATTCCACCTCTCGCTCTGGAGGAAAACCTAAAAAGTACTCTAGAAATACATCCCTGAAACGATCTACCACTAGAGGAAAGTCCATCTGTGAAGTCCCTTGGTCATCTAGATAAAGACTAGAAATCTGGCATGTAACTCCTCCAAACCCATGATGCCCAGTTTCCACTCTGCTCGCTTGGACATCCCATTCACCCTTGGGAAGAAACGATCCACCCTCTGGTAATGTGAAACTCACCCTATGGCGATAGCAATCGATAACTTCCTGGAAGGGAACTAACTAGTCTATTCTTAGAATGAAATCATAGCCTGTCATCTCTAAGATATAGATGTCCCAAAATAAGTGGCACCCACTAACATCTAGAGGGTACTATTTGAACTTTCGTACACTAGCCATTTTTGTCCTCAAAAGAGTTTCTTACGTCAAGATAACAGCAGAAGAAAAGATACATAGGTCAAGGATCTCCACAAAAACAAAAGATATAAAGCTATGGGAAACCACTATATCGAAAAGAGCAGAAGATAAAACTCAGGAAACTTGGATCGTACCTTGAATGGTAAAGTGTCTGGGATCCTACTCCTACTGGATCTGCTCCACTGCTAAAGTCTGACATGCACCGCATCCCTGTGACCCTGCCTGACCACTTAGAGATGATACACCCTGTTTTAGCTGAAATCCTGGAAAATGGATACCATGGACAAAACCTCCACCTCATCCAAAACGGCCGGAAGAACTCCAATTCCCAGACCAGTGAGAAACTAGTGGTGCTTCTCCTGAATATTGAGTCATAGAAGAACCCATGTCACCAGTTTCTGGTGAGAAGAACAGACAAAAGCGCTGAAGATATCCCATCTTGTCACATGATCAGAACTCCACTGGGTCTCTCGGGCAATGTGGCCTGGTATGCCGACTCTTCTCACACTGGTAGCACACCACCTGACTACAAGAAGAAGTGTCCTGACTCCTCATATCTATATGCATAGACTTCATGCAGCACTTTCTATAGTCAGTATAAGGGATACCAACTCCGGATGTCGATCCTCCCTGGATCACAACTCTAGAATACCTCAGATTGTGCTCTCTGATTGTTGCATGGTTCACTATAGAAGTGATGGAAGTCAACCTGAAGATGTTCACCTAAGACCGAATTTCATTCCTGATGCCATCCTAAAACATCTTTTCCAGAAACAACTCATCACCTCCTAAAATAGGTTTGAAGCACTGATGCTCTGTGAAGCGAGAACAATACTCCATAACTGAAAGATTACCCTGTTCCAGACTCATGAACTCTCAGGATCAATCAGCCCTCAAGGTATCTTGGTAGAAGTGGTCATAGAAGGCATGCTGGAACTCATTCCACACCATAACCTATTGGCGTCCTGTCGGTGAGATCACATCCCACCATCTCTTGGTGGAATCCCAAATCATATTCATCGCAAGCTTCACCCTCCTCTCTAGAGGCATCTCCAGATGATCAAAGATAGATAGTATGGATTCTAGCCAAGACTCTATAGCCTGAGGTACTCCTTCCCCTATGAAGGTGGGAGGATGATGTTGCTAGAAAACCCACATCAACTCTTCCATAGAAGGAGTAGGATGCGGTACTCCCCGGAAGGTCTGCAAGAACCTCATGAAACCCTCTCATAATAGTGCATCAGCACCTATATTCTGGATAACGGCTGGTGCCAAGACTAGAAAAATTGGAGAATATACTGGTATTCCTTGGTTATCTATATCCAGTGTCTGATCACTACCTTATAACTGGAGGACAACCAAAGGACGTCTCGGTGGCCTGACTCTGTAAGGTCAAGTGCACACCTTAGATCAAGATTAACAAGGGCTAAAACATAGAATTATGAGAAGTGAACAAGATAAAGAAAGCATTCATGTTTTTCAAAACATGGATACATGACCTGTATAATGACTAAATGGCATGTTCTCTTAAGCCTTCACATGGGTGTGTACTCCGAACAACCCAGGTCATGTAACACCCCATACACACGGCGTGTTGTCCTAACACACGGTGTGCACTTAAATCCACTTCCCCTGCCCGAGTTCTTCTACTTGGTTAAGACACACGGTTCTCCTAGAACAAGACTACACAACATGTTAGTTCTAGACACGATGTTTACTATACGAACTTCACCAACCTGAGTTGTTAGTCACATGGTCGGTTACACGGCTCACTCTACACGGCTGGTTTTTGCCCGACACAATGTCTACTAGAATGGTTTCACCGACCCGTGTTGTTCGCTATACGATTGGATACTTGGGTTACAGTACATGGTGTCTTCAAGGTTTACACAATATTTAGAAATTATTTTTTTATCCATCCCTGTCGTTAGTCACATGGGTGGGTACATAGTCTTCTCAACATGACGTTTACATCAGGAACACGGCGTGTTCCACCAATGATTTACCAACCCCATGTCTCTACCCACACATTTAGTGACACGGTTAGAGACTACACGGTGTGTACATATAGTACATGACGGGTACTTAAGAAAAACAGTTCCTTCCTGAATATAAGGACACATGGCATGTATTTATCTTTACAGACCATGTATTCTGGGATTTTCTGGATAGTAAGCCTCAGAAACTACATTGGAACCCAGAAAAACACTAAAACGATATATAAAGTTCCAAATTCCAATCCATGAGGGAACATAATCCCCACGAATCAAAGCTTGGCATCTTATAAATGTTATATATAAACATAACAGAGTAATGATCCACCAAATTCTGGTCCATGAGGTCCCATAACACCTCAAGAACCAAAGTTTGGCATTCATTCAAACGACGACTTACACACTTCAATACCCTATCAAAAGAAGGTATTCTATCCAGGAATATATCACAACAACATTCATATATATCAAAACATATATCATAACAACATTCAATTACCAATTCACCCTAAATGGCCTGGCAAGAATGCATGACATGTTATCTCTAGAAAGTGGCTATATGATGCATGAGATGGCGTACCCTCATATCATCGGGTTGAAACTGAAATAGAACCTGAATAATATCAACAATAACAACACAAAACATGTGAATCACCCAATGGTGAAATAAAATCAACTTTAATAATTGAAAAACATGAAAAAATGTCAATAACGAGGTAAATTGGCTTTTCCCTATAAACGAGTTAGCTACTCTCGGGCACAGCTTATTATCAAGTACCTATTCCTTCATATCCCGAGCTATAGGCACCAAATAGTATGTCAAGAAGAAAAGAATTCCTCTGATACCACTTTGTAATGTCCCAGTTCTAGAAGCTGCCCAAAGGTGCCCCACACCCAGTTGGTCACATGGCCTCAAGTACATTTCTCCGAACACTAGAGGTTGCCGACTAGTAGCGAGGGACTTGGGTGTGATAGTGGGAAAAATTTTTCCTCATTGGCAGAGTAATATAATGGATGTAAAATAGATAGCAATAGTGGAAGCAGTAAAACATGCAATAGGTAAACAATGGAACTAACACACACACATGATTAATGATACATATGACTAGGAATGCATCCAAACAAGTCAAAATACTAGAATAAAATACTAAACCAAAGAACAATAGAAAAATAGATAAAATTCTCCAGAAAATCACAATCCTCATCTTGGTCTTATGCTCCCCAGCTCTGCTGCAATCAAGTACGTGATGTAGAAGGTCTCATTCCCTTATCTATACCTGCAGCAATACAATCTGTTTGAGCCCAAAAGCATGAACCAAGTAGGGTGTGGGAATAAATCACAGTAGGTAACCATCCAAAGATCTTTTCCTAAAAATCAGTGAATATATATGGCAGGATATAATCAAAATGAAGCAGTAAACAAGGAAGTACTCAAAATTAAACAAACATACAGTTTCAAATGCATTCAATTATCAGATATAAAGTATGAAACTAATCAAAAGGAGGGAACCATATGGGAAGTACTCACATCCTAACCCCTATAGTACAACCAAAACAAACACAAGAAACCCTCTGGGAAGTACACACGGTCTAACCCCTCTAGTTTAGCTTTTTCAAAGACTCTTTGAGGAAGACCTCACCATAAATTCTGCCTATAGTCTCGTATCGTTAAATAAAAGGTGCTCTGGGGAGTCACTCAATGTCCAATTCCCGCTGTGAATTGCATTGAGGAACTACAAACACTCTGAGGAAGAACATACATCCAATCCCTATATGATCTCACATCGTAACAGTAAATAGACACTATGGAGAAGCTCTCAACATCTATTCTCCCTATAGTCTACTACACTAGGTTCTCACAGCCCTGTGTAAGTCAATCGAGCATATCGATATATATATAAGCTAAATTAATCCTCAATAACTACTTGGATAAATAGTCCAACATAACAGCATGTCAGATAAAAAATATCACTCCATCCTCTCAAAACTAAGAATAGAAAGCAAGCAGCCTAACATGCTAAGCAAGACCAAACTGTCATAAACAATACAAGCATGAGAAACACATCCATAACATAGTAATTAACCCTATTTACATTCAATTGAACTCTAATAAAGCATTAAATCACAGCAGGAAAATAACAGGGTTAAAACCGTAAACAGGCAATACCCCAATCAAGGGTATTGGGAACTTTTGCACATATAACTCAAAGAGTATCTACAGAAAGGCACCAACCACCTACCTCAGTATCGTGAGGTCAATATACTCTATTGTCATCCCTTGGATCGACCTAGAACATGGTAGAACTACAAAAACATCTAAAACGTTTAACTAAGGATAACTTGATAAAGAGGATAAATCAGGAAATGAGGTTCAAGAAGAAGAGAGAACTCACTGATGTGATTCCAACGTAACCGATGAAGTTCAATTCAGAGAATTGATACTTAAACAGGGACTCTAGGAAATATCAGAGCTGTATGGATGATCTCAAACAAAGAAGGCGAAGAAGAAGACACTTATGCCAATTAGACGTGACCCTAGTCCGTTTAATAAAAAAATTACATGGAATGTACTTTATAAGTAAACAATTTGTACTTTCCCTTATCAGCCCCCACATAAGGCGGTCTCCAGATGACCACACACAACTATTTTCTCGAACATTACATGGCTAACACATAGCTACGTGTATTAAGAGATTACATGGAGTGTACATATAAGTACATGATGTGTACTTCAAAAATTTCTAGAAACTAATATTTTTCTCAAAAACACCAGAGAAGAGAAAAACATACCTGAAAAGGAGATCTAGGTTCTTACAAACTTCCCCCTTAAAGAAATTCATCCCCGAATTTCCCTTGCAAGGTAGTGTTGAAGAAGAATCCTTGAAAAGCTCCATCCACTGTGATCATACATCGGCCTCCCTCTCCCATGTCTCGTCTTTTAATCGCCCATGTTTCCATAACACTCATACCAAAGGAACAAACCGACCACGGAGAACTTTTGTACTTAGATCAACAATCCGGATAGGATTCTCCTTAAATGAGGCATCCACCTCTAACTCAACCTCCTTAGTTTTAGAAACATGATACGGGTCTGAGAAGTAATGTCAAAGCTGAGAAACATGGAAGATGTCGTGCATAGTCTGATACCTTTGAGGTAACTACAACTGATAAGCAACCAGCCCTACTCTCTCCAACACCTCAAACGGCCCGACGTACCTCAGTGAAAGCTTACCATATCTCCTAATCCTCCTGTGTCCCAACCTCGGTGTGACACAAAAGAAAACCTGATTCCCGACCTCAAACTCCAAAGGTCATCTCCATCGAACAACATATGTCTTCTACTGAGACTATGCAGTATCCATCCTTTCCAAATCAACTCTATCTACTCTGTGGTCTCCTAGAATTGATGAGGTCCCAGTATAGTTGCATCTCCTGCCTCCAGCCAGCATAAGGGTGATTGGGATGACCTTCCATACAAATCCTCATAAGTTTCCACCTGAATAGTTTCTTGAAAACTATTATTGTAATAAAACTCCAAAAGGGGTATGTGCTTCTCCCACAAACCTCCAAAATCTATGAAGCATGCTCAAAGAATGTCCTCAAGCACCTGAATCGTACACTTGGCCTTGCAATCTGTCTGGGGATGGTATGTTGTACTCAGAAGTACCTGTGTACCGAAAGCCTTCTGTAATCCCTGCCATAACCAAGAAGTAAAATGGACATCTCTGTCAGAAACAATGGAGTGGGGAAACTCCATTTAAACGTACAATATTTCAGATGTAAAACCTTCCCAACTCATCAACAAGTATGGTCTCCTTGATCGATAATAACTGAGCAACCTTCGTGAGTCTGTCAATGACAACCCACACTGCATCGTTCCCTTGAGGCAACCCTAGTAAACCTGTCACAAAATCCATCACGACATTATTCCATTTCCACTTGGGAATGGCTAACTACTGCAAAAGCCCTTCTGTTCGCTGATGCTCCGCCTTCACCTGCTGACAGGTGGAACATCATAGGATAAACCCAACAACATCTCTCTTCAGATATTGCACAGAATCTCTGAAGAACCACTCACCATCAATCCCCATATAGTCTTGTATCAGTAACTAAAAGGCACTCTAGGGAAGCACTCAACATCCAATTCCCCATGTGGCCCACATTGATGAACTATAAACTCTTTGAAGAAGCACTTACATCCATTCCCCTAATGTTATCACATCATAAAAGTAAACAGACAATCTAGAGAAGCCCTCAATGTCCATTATCCATATGGTCTACTACAATAGGTTCTCACAACACTGTGTAAGTCCATCGAGCACAACGATATATATAACGGCCTAAGTAAACCTCAAGAACTACTTGGCTAAATAGTCTACTGCATAACAGCATGTTTGATAAACAGTATCACTCCATCTTATCAACACTAGGAATGGAAAGAAAGCAGCCTAATAGGCTAAGAAAGACCAAACGGTCATAAAAAATACAATAATGGGTAAGACATCCATAGAATAGTAATTAACCCTATTCACATTCAATCAACCTCTACTCAAGTATATAAATCCCAGTAGGCAAATAATATGGTTAAAACAGTAAACACGCAATACCCCAATCAAGTGTATTGGGAACTTTTGACATATAACTCAAAGAATATCTACAGGAAGGCACAAACCACCTACCTCGGCGTCATGAGATCGATATACTTTGGCGTCGACCCTTGGATCGACCAAGAACATGGTAGATCTACAAAAATTTCTACAACATTCAACTGAGGATAACTTGAGAAAGAGGATAAATCAAGAAACGAGGTTTAACAAGAAGAGAGAACTCACCGATGATATTCCAACGCAACCAACGAAGATTGATTCATAGAATGGATGCTCGATCAGGGGATCTGTGAAGGATTGACGTCGTACGGATGCTCTCAGTCAAAGAAGGCGAAGAAGAAGAACCTTCTACCAATTTATTGGGCAAAAATCCTTCAAGGTAACATTGAAGTATTTTTGGGTTGATTGTGTTTGTTGACAAAGAAGGTTTCCGTGAAGAAATTTTCGAGTTCCAAGGATGTTGTTGACAAATAATGTTGATAAAAGAATGATGACAAAGGAACGGACAATCTAGAGGCGGTACAAAAGAGCAGTACAAGGTGGCACTGTTTTACAGTGTTTGCCAAATTTTTGTGGTCCAAAATTTCAAAGTTGGTGAGCATCGTGAAAAGTAGATTTCCATGAAGATCATATTTTAATATTGAAAAGGCATGAATTTCACGAAGAAAAGCTTCATGATTTGGATTTCGCGAAGACCAGAAGAATGGAGGCGGTGATTCTTTGCGATTACGAAAAGCTTCGTGAACGACAGAGGCTGAAGCGCATCGTGGTGGTGAACGGATTTGCAAGGGAGCTTCACGGCGATGAAGGGCATTGCGAGTGAGATTCACGGTGAAGGCGCCAAGGAATTGACGGGATGCTCCGTGATTACGATGAGCTCCGCGATTAGAAAATTTTCATGGTGCTTTGCGTTTTTGAGAGAATTTCGGCGGGAACTTCGGAGCCTCGCGATTTGAGCTGACGTGGCGTTGACTTCGCGTGGAAAGTTTGAGGGTCGGTGGAATTGCCTATAAATAGAGGCCGACCCCCTCGAGAGAAGAAGAAAGAATTTTCAGAGAAAATCATTTGCTCTCGGTTCGCAAAGGTAGTTCGTGTAGCCTATGTGCTTCGTGAAAGAAGAGCTCCGCGGTGGCTATTTTCGCTCCGCGAAAGGTGTGAGCTCCACGTTGGCTCAGTGAGCTTCTTAAGGGAAGTTTCTCTGCAATGACTTGATCTTTTTGGTAGTGCTTCACGGTAGTGCTTCGTGAGAGTGCTTTGTGAAAAGGAAGGAGCTTCGCGAAGGCTTGTTTGAGCTTCATGAAATTGGGAGCCTCACGAAGTAGGGTTATTTGCGAAGGTGTTTACAAAGGTAGTTGCCCCATGTTTTAGAGGCAAAGGGGTATTCATTAGTGGATGAAATATGGACTTCAACAGAGCATCTATCAACAGTTGATGATGCATGATTTTATGAAAATGAAGAGAACTACAGGTCTATAAACTGTGAGTGGATTCCCTTCCAGAGCAGTGAGCTTAGGAAGAGAATGATGGTGATCATCTCTACTGGCAGTGAGCCAAAGAGAGATAAATAGGGAGTGACCCTTGGGAAAGTAGTGAGCTGACCCTAAACCTTGCAAAGGAAGTGTTCCTGGGACAGAGTGACTGTACCCGAACATTATAATCCACTTCTAGTAAAGTATAGTGGAATTTGGTACGACCGGAAACTTTTCGGTGTATGCTCCTTGGACATAGCCCATAGCGGTGAACCAATTAAAATTGATGTGTCATGTGCTTTCTTTACTTTCTGTTTACATTGTGCAACATGAAAGAGAGAGAGGAGTGTTTTTCTTAACAGCGAAACAAGATCAGAACGGGCGTTAATTTTAAATTATCCATACCATGATTCACCCCCCCCCCCCCTCTCAGGGTATTCATCCTTGTGGACCTAACAATTGGTATCAGAGAGAAAGGTTGATATTAGTTCTTCTCTCAATGGAGGTCACTAATCATAAAGGGATTACGATCTTCGACGGATGTAATTTTTAGATATGGAAGAATCGAATGCAACACTATTTCTGATCTTTGGGAATGGATGTGTTTTTAGCAGCTATGCATGGTATCATAGCTGATATTACTAGTGGTGCATTATCAGAAACTGAGCATAAAGAGTTGGATGTTGATTCCAAAGCAATCAATGCCTTAGGGGGAGCCATTTCCAATCCCATCTATACAATGGTGATGTCATGGAAAATGTCACAAGCCATGTGGGAAAAGATTTTGAATTTTTATAAAGGGGATACAAAAGTCAGAGAGTCAAAGCTGCAAGTGTTGTGAAACAAGTATGAAGATCTAAGAATGAACCTGAATGAGTCTATTGATGCATTGTTTGACAGGGTAAATACTGTGGTAGAAGACATGCGAGGTCTTGGTGAGATTATCGAAGACATTAAAATTGTAAAGCGCATCTTGAGAAAACTTCCACCTCGGTTAAATCTGAAAGTTTCTGTTTTGGAAGATAAAGATCCAAAAGAGATGACATTGGAAAACCTGCACAACACTCTTATTGCATATGAAATGAGAAATGATGATAACAACGCGGTGGAAAAGGGGAAATCTAAAGAGGTGGCATTTAAGGCCATGAAGAAGCTCACTATTGAAGATTCTTAGGAGGAAGAAGAGACAGATTAGGTGATTTCATTCCTTTATTCAAATCTGCAAAGAGGAAAAGGAATGTTTAAAGGGAAACATCCACTAGCATGATTTCGATGTGGAATGGTTGGTCACCTTGCTGCAAGATGCCCCAAAAAGTTTCAAGAAGAAAATGATGAAGATGAAGATGAAAATCCCAAGAAGAAAACTTCAGCCTATGTGAAAGGGAAGAAGCAGTTCAAGAGAAATTTCTTCAAGAGGAATAATCTTCTTTCACAAGAAATAGACAGTTCAGATGAGTCTGAGGATGAAGAGTTTGAGGAGTTTGAAAATTGTAAAGATCATAGACAAAATTCTATGGTAGCGTTCGTCGGTAGTTCTCAGGAAAAGGAAGAAACTGACGTTGGAGAAGAGGAAGAAGAAGTTGATGGAAGAGTTGATATGGAAGCCGAATCGGAGGCAGCTCTTGAGGAGATAGATGTTTGGAGAGCAAAAACAAAGAAATCCCATAAAGTTGTTCATGATGCCAAACTCTATATGCAGCAGCAGGAAGATGAGAAGTCTGAGTAGATGAAAGAAACTGAAAAACTAAAGTTATCAACTCTAGAGAACTCAAAATCAATTAGTGAGTATAAGCTCAAGATTGAAGAACAGAAAAGGGAGATCGATGGCTTGAATAGAAAAGTGAAAGATCGCATCCAGCATATCGAAGAGCTTGAAGAAGAAGTTGTCAGTCTATGGAGAAAAGATAAAGATAAGGAAAATCCTTTGATTCCCAATACATTCTTGGGAAAGCAAATCATTCTGAAGACTGAAAAGATGAAAGAATTGCCCAGTAGTTCAGTAAAAAAGAAGCATCAATTTAGTTCAATTGTTAAGGCTGCTTCAGGGCTTATTATAAAGAAAAATCAGTGGCAATTGAAATCAGACCGCAAGCACCCATCCCGAGATTGAAGATTGATTTGGGCACAAAGAAAAATTAGAATATTCAGAGATCCCAAGTGGAAACTCGGTGTGATGAAGTGTCACAAAGGAATGCACCATATATCAGGTGTTATTGTTGTGGGAAGATGGGACATTCACTGTATGTGTGTTCCATAGCCAAGAGATATCAAAAGGAACAAGAACAGTGGTGGAAACCAAACAGAGAACGGTTTTCTAGAACATTTTTTGAAGGAAACTATTTTTGGTGCGGAGGATTTGGGCACATGGATAGGTATTGTACTTCGACCATTCAGAGAAATGTGCCAAAGCAGAATCAAAATGTTCGCAAGCAGCAGATCAATAAACCGACAGGTGAGTTAAAAATGCAGAATAGATTTGCGGCTTTGCAAGATGAGGATGGTCCATCATACTCTGAGAAAGAACAGAAGTCTCAATCCATGCCGAGTGTGAAAGAAAAAGTATGGACCACGAAGAATAAAATGAGAAGGTCGTGGTAGCGGAGATTTCCCTTAATGCATCAGATCGATCTGGTGTGTGGATCCTTGAAAGTGGTTGAACATCCCACATGAAGGGTAATAAGGATCTTATTACAGGCATAAAATATGACAATGAATGAGTTGTCAAATTTGGAAATGATGAAGGCCTGAAGATTGTTGGCACAGGGAAAGCCAAGTTTGGGGGAAAAGAAATGAGACGTGCTGATGTCTTGGTAGTAGAGGGTCTTAGTCATAACTTACTCAGTGTCAGTCAACTATGTGACTCTGGGCACTCTATCCGATTTACCAAGAAGAATTGTGTTGTGAAAGGAAAATATGGAGCGGTTTTTCTATGGGGAAATAGGACAAAGGGAAATCTCTACCTTGTAGGTGGTGAAGAAGATACATGTCTTTTATCCAGAGAGGAAGAAAACCAGTTGTAGCATAAGCGACTTGGTCATCTATGCCAACCATCTATGGAGGATCTCGTAAAGTGTGATGCTTCTAGAGACCTTCCCAAACTATCATGTGATCGCACTCATACGTGTGATGCTTGCCAACAAGGGAAGATCATCAGAAAGACATACATGCCAAAGGAACAAAAATCAACTAGAGTGCATGAATTGGTTCGTGCTGATGTATGTGGACCTATCTCATCACAAGAAATAAATGGGAAAAGGTACTATGCCCTTTTCATTGATGAATATAGCAAAATGGCCTGGGTATTCATCATTACCCATAAGACAGAGGTGTTCAATTGCATAAAGTAGTATAGGAGGGAATCAAAAAAGATGCTTGGGCAGAAAATTCTGAAGTTTCCTACTGATAACGGTACGGAATTCACAAACAGTCAAGTTGAAAAATATCTCAAGAAACATGGTATAAGGAATCAAGTTTTATCGGTAAGAACTCTCAAACAGAATGGAGTGGTTGAAAGGAGAAATCGGATCATCAAGAATATGGCCAGAATGATGCTTATTGATAAAGACCTACCAGAGAAATTTTGGAAGGAAGTAGTTTTGACAACGGTATATGTTTCGAACAGGTCTTTGTTGTGTCCAAAGCAAGGGAATACTCTATATGAACTATGGTACGGAAAGAAGTCAACGTTGAAATACTTTCTAATCTTTGGAAGTAAGTGTTTTATTCTCAACAAAGAAAATCACAGGAAGTTTGAGGCATGAGGAGATGAGGGAATATTCCTTGTCTACTCAGGGAAAAGCAAAGCATATAAATGTTTCAACAAAAGGCTGAGAAAAATTGTTAAGAGAAATGATGTCACTATTGTTGAAAATGAACAGAATACTCAACAACATAGTGAACAGTTCCAGGATGAAAGTGATGATGAGGTAAGAAACACAGGGGGAGCAGAAGTGGCAAAGGCTGACTCAGAAGAAGATACTGATGATGAAACAAGAAAGTTTCAAGTCTGTGTCTACAAGGATTCCAAAGAGTTGAGCTGAAATTGATAGGCAGAATATTATTGGTGATCAAACAGCCCCAGTTCAGACTCGAAGAATGAAGTCATTACAGCAAACATCATTTTTATCTCAGGTGGAGCCGAAATGTTTTTCTGATGCAGCTGAAGATGAAAATTGGGTTCAGGCTATGAATGAAGAGCTAGATCAGATTGAGAAGAATCAAACATGGGAGATTATTTCGAGGCCAGCAGATAAGAATGACATCAGGACTAAATGGGTTTATCGCAACAAGATGAATGAAGATGGAATAGTGATTCAGAACAAAGCACGACTAGTGTGAAAGGGGTACTCCCAGATCGAGGGAATAGATGTTGATGAGACATTTGCATTGGTTGCAAGGCTGGAGAAAATCAGATTATTCCTAGCCATCGTAGTGCAAAAGAAGTTCAAATTGTTCCAGATTAATGTCAAATCCACATTCTTGAATGGTGTTCTGGAAGAGGAGGTGTATATTGATCAGCCAGATGGTTTTCTCATTCATGAGGATGAGAACAATGTTTTAAGGCTGAAGAAGGCATTGTATCGGATGAAACAAGCACCAAGGGCATGGTACTCAAGGCTTGATTAGTATTTGAAGAAACATGGTTTCCACCGTGGAGGATTTGATTACAATCTTTATTTCAGCAATGACAGTAATCAAAGGATGATGGTGCTGGTGTATGTCGATGACAAAATTTTTGGCGGATCAGATGAAGCTCAGTGCATACAATTTTATGAATTCATGAAAAATTAGATTGAAATGTCAATGATTGGAGAGATAACCTTTTTCCTTGGTCTACCGGTGACACAAGGAAGGAATGGAACTTTCATTTCTCAATCCAAATATGCCAAGGAGGTTATAAAAAGGTTTGGAATGGATAATTATAAGGAGATGAAGACTCTGGTTACCACCCAGATGAAATTATCAAAAGATGATGATGGCAGGGTAGTTAATATCACAGAATACAAGCAAATTATAGGAAGTTTGTTGTACTCGACTGCAACAAGGCCTGAAATTTTTTTCTCCACATGCCAAGAAGTGAGATATCAAATAAATCCCAAGGAAATCCACAAGACTGCAGTGAAAATAATACTTTGGTATATCTAGGGAATAGTGGATTTCAGCTTGACATATACTGATAAATCTCAGACAGAGTTATTGAGATATACTGATGCAGTCTGGGCCGGTTCAGCGGATGATAGGAAATCAACGTCAGGTGGTGCTTTCTATCTTTGTGGATTTTGTATTTCTTGGATAATCAAGAAGAAATATTGCATTTTTTTGAGCACTGCGGAAGCTTGGTATATTGCGGTCACTCAAGCATGCACACAGTTATTGTGGATGAAGCAGTAGCTTGAAGATATGGGAGTTCAAGTGAAGTATACGATCGGAATCTAGTGTGATAACTCAAGTGCTATCAATCTTAGAAAAAATACAGTTCATCACTTAAGGAAAAAGAACATTGAGATAAAATATCATTTTATCAAGGAGAAGGTTGAGCAAGGAATCGTGAAGTTGGAGTATGTGCCTATAGAGCTACAGGTTGCAGACATTCTGACAAAGGGCTTACCCAAAGAAGCATTTGCAAGGCATTGACTGGCTCTAGAAGTTCAGTCTATTCCCCGCACTTGAAAGATTGTGGATGTGGAAACACCCCCCCCCCTCTCCTTGAGGTATGATGTGTTTTTCCCTAATATGCTGATGTGTTCTCTACTATGTTACAGACTGCAAAGGAGTGACCTTTGGGTTCGTTGACAAAGGGGGAGAAAATAGTGATTGTTCAAGGGGGAGACAGTGTGGAGATTTGATAAATCATGACTGATATGGGGAGAAGCTGATAGGTGGAGCGGCCAGATAGGGGGAGTACATTGAGATAGGTGGAGAGTATTAAATCTGATGATGCTTGAAGTGATCAATCAAATCATAGAAATCACGACAGCTGAGGATCGTGATAAAAGCAGAAAAGTGGTGTTGGAATGGTGAGAGAAGGTTTCTAGCTATCACCAATTGGTATCAGTGTGGATCAATAATTGGTATCAGTTTTACAATTGGTATCAGTTTATAATCGACAATTGTTGTCTAACATGATGTGATTCATTGATGAACTTTTCATACTACTCTTGTTTCTCACGCCGAGCATTTCTCATGTGGTCTTAGAGTACGTGTTAAGTGAATCCTTGAAATTTATCTGAATCGCAATAGGTGAATGGTGGTAGATGTTGGAAGAAGACTCAGTGAGGTATCAAAGTATAGAAAATCATTCTGAGCAGAGTTGTGAAGAGTTGTCAACAAACCCAAAGTGGGAGATTGTTGGGAAAAAATCCCTCAAGGTAACATTGAAGTATTTTTGGGTTGATTGTGCTTGTTGACAAAGCAGGTTTCCGTGAAGAAATTGTCGAGTTACAGAGAAGTTGTTGACAAACAATGTTGACAAAAGAACAATGACAAAGTAAAGGACAATCTGGAGGCGGTACAAAAGATCAGTACAAGGTGGCGCCGTTTTCCAGTGTCTGCCAAATTTTTGGGGTCCAAAATTTGGAAGTTGGTGAGCACCGAGAATAGTATTTCCAAGAAGATCATATTTTAATATGGAAAAGGAATGAATTTCATGAATAAAAGCTTCATGGTTTGGATTTCATGAAGACCAGAAGAATGGAGGCGGTGATTCTTCGCGATTACAACAAGCTTCACGAACGACAGAGGCTGAAGCGCATCACGGTGGGGAAGGGATTTGCAAGGGAGCTTCACGGCGATGAAGGGCATTGCGAGGGAGCTTCACGGCGAAGTCCGTGAAGGAATTGATGGGATGATCCACGATTACGACGAGCTCCGCGATAGGAAAATTTCCATAGTGCTTCGCATTTTTTAGAGAATTTCGGCGGGAACTTCGAAGCTTCGTGATTTAAGCTGACGTGGTGTTGACTTCGCGTGGAAAGTTTAAGGTTCGGTGGAATTTCCTATAAGTAGAGGCCTACCCCCTCTAGAGAAGAAGAGAGAATTTTCAGAGAAAATCATTTTCTCTCGGTTCGCGAAGGTAGTTCGCGTAGCCTGTGTGCTTCGCGAATGAAGAGATTCGCGGTGGCTATTGTAGATCCGCGAAAGGTGTGAGATCTGTATTGGCTCAGTGAGCTTCGTGAGGGAAGTTTCTCTGCAATGACTTGAGCTTCATGGTAGTGATTCGCGGTAGTGCTTCGCGAGAGTGCTTCGCGAAAAGGCAGGTGCTTCGCGAAGGTTTGTTTGTGCTTCGTGAAATTGGGAGCCTCGCAAAGTAGGGTGATTTGTGAAGGTGTTTCCAAAGGTAGTTTCCCAGTGTTTCAGAGGCAAAGGGGTATTCATCAGTGGATGAAATTTGGACTTCAATAGAGCTTCTATCAATAGTTGAGGATGCATGCTTTCATGCAAATAAGGAGACCTACAGGTCTATAAACTATGAGTGGATTCCCTTCTAGAGCAGTGAGCTTAGGAAGAGAAAGAAGGTGATCCTCTCCATCGGCAGTGAGCCAGAGAGAGAAATAGGGAGTGACCCTTGGAAAAGTAGTAAGATGGCCCTAAACGTTGCAAAGGTAGTGAGTCTGGGACAGAGTGACTATACCTGAACATTGTAATCCACTGCTAGTGAAGTATAGTGGAATTTGGTATGACCGGCAACTTGTCGGCATATTCTCCTTGGACATAGCCCTTAGCGGTGAACCATGTAAAATTGTTGTGTCTTGTGCTTGCTTTACTTTCTATTTACATTGTGCAATAGGAAAGAGAGAGAGAGGAGTGTTTTTCTTAATAGAGAAACAAGATCAGAACGGGCGTTAATTTTAAATTAGCCATACCCTGATTCACCCCCCTCTTAGGTTATTCAGCCTTGTGGACCTAACACAATTAGACTTGACCTCGGTCCATTTAGAAAAAAAGAAAAGAATGTACACGACATGTACTTTAGAAGTACACGACGTGTACTTTCCCTTACCAGCCCTCGCATAAGGCGGTCTCTAGGTCACCACACACAGCTGTGTGCTCAGCCGTTACACGGCCAACACACGACTACGTGCAGAAAAAGAGTACACTACGTGTACATATAAGTACACGATGTATAATTCAAAAATTTGCCTAAACTCATCTTTTTCTAAAAAACACCAGAGAATAGAAAAACATACATGAAAAGAAGATCTCTGTTCTTACATTTGGGAAATTATTTTGATTTTTCCAGTCCCATAATGACATGGTTGTTAAACACTCTTCTATAGGTATCACTCTATAAACAACCCCCACTAAAATATCATTATTATTCTTTTTGTGTTTTTATAAGTTCCCATCGTAATTTTTATTAACACTCATAGTTCATTTTCAAGTGATATTGTACTGATATTAAATGATGATGAAATATTGTACTGTTATTTCATCACTTGCACTAACTAGTTACCAATTCACTATCATCAAGACCTGAATTATATTTTAATATAGATTCATTCAATTAAAACTCATAGAAGTGTAATAATGGTGGATTCAATTAACCATTATATATATGATAGTACAAACTAAATATGTAAGAATAAATAATAAAATTTAAGTACAAGTTACGTGAATACTCATTAGATCTGATCAAGTACCCTATGAAATTCATATACATTGTAACATGAGACACCCTGATAGGGGAGGTTTAAATCAAGTCATCAATATTTTTTATATTTTCTTTCGATCTTTTTCCCATTTTGACTGAAATTAGTTAAACCGGTCAATGTTATTTGCACATCCACTATAGGAAGAAATTTAAGAAATTATTTTAAGGGATAATAGTTTTTTACTTAGTTCACCACTAAGGGATAGTTTGAGGAGAATAAAAATGGAAATTTTATGGTGTATTATATTAGAATAATATTCATTGGATTTCTCGATGATATTTTTGGTTATGGTCACTTTATTATAGGTGAATTGCCTTTAAAATTTGATTTAAGGATAAATGCACTACCTCCCTTGGATTAATTTTATTGACTCCTAAACCCATTGCATCTGATGAATCCTTCCTTAAATTAATAACGAAAATATAACTTTTATATAATAAAAATGTGTTGAGTTTTTTTTATTACAATGGCCACTGTATGATTCTCCAATGTTATCCTTCTTCTCAAGAAAATCCAATAGAATGAATACACCCAAATATTTTATTTCACATTAGATTGGTATGGAAAACACTTTCACAAAAATCCTTATCTAAGGTGAGTTACCCAATTATGGTTTTTTAACTCCATTCAATAAGGTGATTTCACCCAAATATGGTTCACACAACTCCCTTTAGTAACATGTGTTCACCTAAGTTTGTATTGAGTAAATCCTTTGATCTACCATTTTCATGAAACAATGTCTATTCTACTACCTTCACACAACTTCCTTCACTTAGTCATGTTCATAGAACATAACTAACACAACTACCCTTTCACACAACTTCCTTTTCCCTTATATTTTTCTCAAGTCCAGTTTTTAAAAGTAAAACTTATATAAGAAGATATCCCTTAATCCTCTTATTAATCTTCTTCAGCCATAAATGGGAAGATTTATCAGTAATATATAGACAAAGACAAAGTTTCATCCAACTTAAAATGCTCTAAATTTTGACTATGCAACTTGACTTTTTCAGTACTTCCACTTCTACAATCCATGTGCAACTCCACTATTATAACATGTTCACACAACTCTATCCTCCACAAGTAACTACCCAACTAACACAAAATTCCTAACTTAGTTTGATTCTCAACCCAACTAGTATGATATCACAAGACTAGTATGTAATCTCTTAGACTTGCACAAATCTATATATGTTTCTCCAAAATAATTTTTTTAAAATTCCCCTAAAATTTAGAACCTAGAAAATACTATAAGACATCAAAATTTCCTTCAAACCGTATCCATTATACTTGAAACTCCTTAATAAATCTAGAAATGGATTAAAAAAAGTCTATATCAATATTTAACTTAGATCACCTTAATTTAAACCTTACACTGCTATGGGTTTGTTGGAAATCCAATATGAAATTCAATTATTCACTAACTTCTTACTTCTTTTGAATAGTTGTGAAATAACTCATCCATTATTATAAATTTATTTGACCAATACTCTAAGTATAAAAAACTGAGTTCATGAGAGAATCCCTTGCCTCATGAAAATCCTCTTTCCAACTCTCCTCTTAGAATTCATAACATAAACACCCCCTTTATGGGAGAATAAGAGAACTAAAACTCCTATCTATTGAAGGCCCCATTTATTGGAAAAAATTCGCTCTCAACCATTGATATTTAATTTTAACATTATATACCATATAATTTCAATCAAAATTATCTCACATGAAAAAAAATTATAATGATATTCTTTCTTACATTGTATCTAAATGATCTCTTATCATCACATTATACCCCATGGGATGTATCTCCCCCTTATTTCTATAAAAATTTACAAATAGAAAAAAACTTTTAAATACATGGAGTAAGGAATTATGTTTAGACCTCATCAATTTTTTGTAGATTCTTGAATGATGAGATTCAACTACTGTTTCTAAAAAACCAGAGTGCTCAACGATTTGGTCATGATATCATCCAATTACTCATTAGTTATATCATGCACAATTTTTATTACTCCTAATTCAACATTTTATTTAATAAAGTGATATTTTATTTTTATATGTTTGCTGTGAGAATACTGAAAAAACCCTTTTTATGAGCTCAATCTCACTCTATTTATCACAAAATGTCATCATTGGTTGTTACACATCTTCACTAATATCTTCTATTTGTTTCTTTATCTATAAAAGTTCAGTGAATGCCTTGGTCACTGATATGTATTATACTCTATCCATACTTAGATGCTTTATTTTCTATATTTTACTTATCCATAATACACACTTTCTTCCGATGAAAAATGAACCACCTCTTTTTGTCGTGGGGTACACCACATCATCACCCCATCCCATATCAAAAAATTAGAATAACTCATTATATTTTTCTATGTCAAAGAGAAATCTAAAGATTAGGATACCTTGTATATACCACTTGATTCGTTGAACTTTTTTGAGATTATCTTCTTTCAAGTTACTCTATAAATGATTTACCAAACATGTTTTAAAAATAATGTGTACCCATATTAAAGTTAAATATAGTAAACTTAAAATTATTCTTTTTTACAATGCTTGATCTACATATTCACATCCTAATTCTTTCCCTGATCTTTTATAACCACAATCAGAGTCAACATTGGTTTGGAATCATTCATTTTGAATTCCTTTAGTAGTTATCTCACATATTTCCCTTGAGAGATAAATATATATCACTCTTTCTGAATTATTTGATGTAAAAAAAATAATTGAGCTCCCTAATTATGAAAATTTCAAATTCATATCTCATTAGTTTCACAAAATCCTCAATAAAATTTGTTCTCCTACCACCAAATATAATTTCATTCACATAGACTATCACAATAAACTATTCTTCCTTAGATGTTTTAACATAAATAATGTGATTTACACCAGCACTTTTAAATTATAACTTTCTTAGGAATAGATCTAGTTAAGTATAATATTCTTGGGGTTCCTACCTTATACTATAAAGGGAATTTTTCAAATTTTACACTTTTGTATCATCTTTTCCAATTAGGAACCCAATTATCTATTCAATACAGACCTATTTCTATTAAACACCATTCAATAAGGTTTTCTTAACACCTATAAGATAAATTTGGGAACATCTAAAAATTTCCATGTCCAATAAGAGGTAGATTGACTCAAGTCAATCCATTAGTGAAAATTTATCCTTAATATTATCCTCTTAAATCCATGCATAGCCTTTACAAATCAGACATGAATTCTTTCAAATCATGTTTCCATGCACGTCGAATTTATTTTTAAATATCCACTTCATCCCAATAACCCTGTAATATTTGTATTTCTATACTAGTTCCAATGTTTAGTTTTTATCAATTTGATTTAGTTCTCTATTCATGGATCAAACCCATGATTTATCCTTTGATACTACTTGAAAATATGTGGGTTCCAACATTCATAATAAAACATCATGCTCTATATTCCACATTATTCATGTCCATGTAAGAGTGTATATGTCTCTAATTATGTTAGATTAATCAACTTATATTATCCTATTTCTCTTATTATTAATTGGATGAATCTCCTCAGTAATTATCTCCTCTTATTAATCAACTTTGGAATCTTCATCATTTAGGGAACTTTATGAAACTGTAAGATGAATGTCTTCTTCATCCTCTTCATTATAAATTTCATCAATATTTTAGATCCTTTAATTATTCAAAAATTGTAAATCAATTAATTTTATTTAATTACTTTAAAAAAATTATTAATCATTTTTTATATCATTTGTAGGACATACTCTTTGTTGAGTAACAAAAAAACTCTTTCTCCTGCCACATCTCCATACTTAACCTTATTTATTTATTTTCTTATTGTAGCTACTATATTAAAAAAATTAAAAATGTTTCACTGTGGGATTACTTCCATTACACATTTATTAAGGGTTTATTTCTTTCTAGATATTAAGCATTGTATGAGTTTGTGTGTACACCACAGCATATACAACTTCTTTCCAGTAATAGAAGGAGACCACCTTGAAAAAGAATTTTTTCTATATTATTAACTTTTCAGTTACATTTCACTACAAATTTATTTAGTTATGGAATTATTATTGAGGATTCCTTGTGTTTAATTTCTTTGTTCTCAATGTAGTTTTCAAATTCTATGGACATGTATTTTGTTCCATTCGAAAACACAATATCTTGATTATATGTCTGGTATCATTCTTGAATATTATCATTTATGTATTCCTGAAGTATATAACTTATCTATTGTTATGAATGAACATAACATAGAAAATTCTAATATAATCATCAACAATGAGAATTAAATATTTTTTACTACATGTGCATGATATATTCATGTGGTGATAGACATTGGTATGCGCTGAGTTAATGATATTGAATTCCATTTTATTATTATTTTTATATGTATTTTGGACCATATTTCCTTATATAAGAGAAAATAATTTTCCTTAGGATCATACTTAAGACTTAGAATATTAACTATATATTTTTCTTGGATAAGTTCTCCAGGATTTATTGGTTAATGTAAACAAGTATCTAGTTCCAGAAGATATTCTCCTCAGAAATAGTTAGGATACATTAATTTTATTTACTATCCACCTGATATAGATTTTAATCCATCATATATCCTCTCATTATATATTTTTTATCTTCTCATTTGGTAAAATAAGGCTAATGTTTAAATGTATCCTCATGTACAGAGTCACAATATTGAGTGACACACATGAGGTTGTGTCACAAACAATCCAAATATAGGTTTATCTCCATCCAATAGAGTATTCCCACTAGCTTTGATTTTAAAGGATCCATAATATATAAAAAACACTATTCCATCAACTCTTCTATTCAAATTCTTTATCAGATTTATATTTCCAATGATGTGGAATGAGAAACCACTATCGAGAATCTAGGTGTTGTTATTTTTTTTATTTAAGGTTTATTTCTACATAATTGGCCATATCAATTTCATATTTCCCTTTCATGAGATAATTATTCAAATAGAGGCATAATATTTCTTCCCCACTTTCTCTTTAATATTCATGGTGAAGTCAAACTCTTAAAATTATTCTAATAGACTGTATCTATTTTCATCAGGATCTATCTTACTTGAGCTGTATTCATTTATCCCTGAGCTTTATTGTTACTAATTATAACTTCTCTTTTTCTATATAAAATTGATTTATTCCAAATGAAAAAACAAAAAAAAATAGTATCCATAAAATTTTTTCTTTTATGTGATGAAGGATATGGAATCATTCTCCTTTTTTGACTACTGAGTGCTTCCCATTCAAATAGATAATTTCCTCCACGCATAACAACATAGTGTGACCAAGATTTTCAAATAAATTATAAATTATAATAGTAAAAATATTATTTTATTCATTCTTCCTTCTGTTTAAAGCATTTGAGTTGTTACTAGGTTTTTGATACACTATCAAAGACTATGTATTTTGTTCATTCATTTGTTTTCATTTTTTTAGAACTCATTATTCATGATTTTGATGTATTATTTTTGTCACTAAAATAATAAACTATTTTATTTCATTTAATATTTAATATTGATATAGTTTCTATTAATTTATTAGTGTCATAGTCAAATAAACTTTAAACCATTGATTTGGGTCTTTGTTGACTTAGAATTTTCTCAACACCATGTGAGATTTACTTGGATCTTTAATGAAATTCACTATATGTAAACCTCCTAAAATGTAGCTTCTTCTATGAATCACATGATTTATATAATAATTAAATTATATTTCTTAATGAAAATACTTATTATTCAAGGTAATAAACCTTATTATATTTATCATCTAATCTAGCGTTAAGGTCATCAATAATATTGTCTTATTCATCTATCAATATTTTGAATTCCACAACTTATCCTGATATTTAAGGACTAAAAAACAAATTATCTGACTCTTATTATAGATGGGCAATTTCAACTTCTAGATAATACACATACTTGGAATATTCTATTATAAATCCATCAATAACTTGAATTTTCATTCTTTGAATGTCAATCTCTTTAAGAGCTCCCTCAAGTTTCACGTTGAGATCTACTATTCCTTTAGGTTCATCGACATTTTACAGTTTGGTTTATTCCTTATTAATAATATCCATACAAGAATATTATATATTGGATTTAAACTCTTCCTCCACTTCTTTCATATGGTCATTATTATCAACCAATTCTTTGTTTACAAATACCACCCTTGAGAACTTCTTTCCAGATGATCAAATGATTTTAGAGAATCTACTATGAGGGAGGATTATTCCTGGATTTTGAATAAATTATTTTTCATATATGCCATCATTATATTTCCTTAGAAACTTTTTCACAATGTTCCCAACCTAAATTCATTGAAAAAAATCCAAGGGTATCTTTCCTTTTAAATATACACTTTACTCTCTTTAATTTTATTGAAAAAGAAGATGAAAATTCCTCATCCACATCCTATTTATCATTAAAACCTTTATTAATGTTAATTTTTTATATAAATTTGACGGAAATTTCCTTAGTTTAATTAATAAATGCTCCTTATGACTAAAATATCATTCCATTAGCCACCAAACTTCTTAGAAAATCATCAAGAAAAAACCTGACTAGATCCATCACTTTAAGAGGAGAAACATTTTTATTAAACAGAGGTGGTATCTTCTAAAATATCTTTTTTACAATATAAATATCTTTAATTTATTCCCAAAGTCCATGAATTTTTCGAAAAAAATCATTTATTAATTTTAATTAACTATTAGAATTTTCATGAGAATACATTTTTAGATCACCAAACAAGTTATGATGAACTTGTAGCTTAGCACCATTTAACTTACGTTCACCCATAAAATTGTTGAATAATTTATCTACCGTGGATATAGAACTATAATAGATCATCACTTTCATGTAAACATAATTTTTTATAGCTCTAGATAAGGCATTCTAAGCCATAACATCTACATTAGTCATCTTCATGTCCACTTTAGTATGGATAGTTTTGATATATCACTAACATGTATCCCATGTATAGTAGCTGATAAAACTTCTAATATAAGAGAATATAGCTGATACATGTTATGTTATTATAGATTTGGTAACTTATACCATAAAAAAGAGGATCCCTTGACCATTTACTATATTCTCATACTTTTATTTAAATGAAAAATTCAATTCATGCAAACTCTGATCTGATACCGCATGTTGCAAAGTTAAATACCCCAAGAGGGGAGGGGTGAATCAGGGTGTCAACTTTTTTCTTTCCTTTCATTGGATATTATCGCAAAATGGAATGAAATATTTAAACCTATTAATTATAGTTACATATCCACCCTAAAAAATAAAAAAATTAATGCAAGGTACAATATTTTTTACTTGGATCTCCACAAATGGCTAGTCTAAGTAAAGTACACATGGAATTATAAAAATGTACTAGAATTCACTAATCTTCAATAGTTTAGTGGATAAATGTTTTTGTCATACTCCATATGTTCTATATGAATTAACTTCAAATTTTGATTCAAGGATAAGATAACTACCTCCCTTGGATCACTTCAATCAACTCCCCCTCTTCACACTACATTAGATGAATTATCTCTTAGTTTAACAAATTAAAGAAAACATACGTATTATTAGAATGTTTTGGGTATTTTCAATTAAAAATTCCCAAGTATAATGGTAAAATTTATTCCTTAGTAATGAGAATATACAATAGGAATAATCTATCCAAATGTTTAATTTCACCTAAAAATGGTATATGAAAGTAATTTTCACAACTTCTTCTCTTAGGTGAGTTCTCACAAGTATGGTTTTCATAACTCCCTTTACTAATGTGAGTTCACCCATGTATGTTACCTGTAACTCCCTTTTATAACATTAGTTTATCTAATTATGTATCATATAACTCCTTTTATTTATCATGTAAATGGAATAATGTTTATGATTATACCTTCGCATAAATTCATTAAATTAGAAAACATCAAATAACTTCTCTCACCTGAATTTCCCTTCACACAAATTACATTTCCTATATATATTTTCTCAAGTGTAGTTCACACAAGTAACACTTACATAAAGATATATCCCATATCCCTCTTCATAATATTCATTATTACCAAATGGGATGGGTTTGATGGTATTTATAGGCAACCCCCAATCTTACAAAACTTAACATGCTCTAATATATGGTCACAAAACTCAACTTATGTAGTGACTCCACTTTTTTATCCACACAAAACTCCACACACGCACTATGTTTTCACAACTTTGACCTCCATCAGTGACTTCTCGACTAACAAAAACCTCCTAACATAGAGTGGTGCTCAAGTAATATATCAATATACAACTATTCAAGGGAAAAAATTCTTTTAAGTTAATTAATCTCCATACCTTTCACTAGATATTAAGTTTGTAAAATTTCCTAGAAATATCACAACCAAAAAAATGTAAAATAATAGAAAAATGTGTATTATACTTTAAATAATTCCCTTATACTCAAAAAACCTTTGTTAACCCATAAATAGATTAGAAACAAATACAAAATCAATCTATATGTTGGATCACCTTGGTTCTAAAACCATCCTCTCATAGCCAAGTCCCTCTATCAAAAAAAGACCCCACAGAAGTGTCCTCTTAATATTACCTTAATTCAAAACTCTAAACATTTTCTTTTGATCCTCATAAGGTCCATTTGACTTAATTTACCCATTTATCCTTTTTTTTACTCATGATTGGAAATTTTTATTTGAAGATAAATGATTAGATCTAAACATGTTGAAATAGAATCATGGATTATTTTCACATTTTAATCTTGAATACTTCTTCTATAAGTATGAATTTCAGGAACCAGTCCCATAATCTCCATATTTATCCTCTCTCCCATATCAATATCTGTATGGAATATTTTTGAAGACATTTCCCAATTTAGTAAGAAATTTTGAGTGTGAGGTTTTCCAAATGGTTTTATTATCTTTCATGTTAGCCACACCATCCTAAGATAGAATCACTGAGAAACCAATGTTCTTCTATGTCCATTCTTGAATTCAAATGTGTATGATGATGAAGACAGTGCTTAGATGATGCAAATGTGTTCATGAAGTTTTATATCTCATTTATTGTCAACACATGTTTTTTTATGAAAATATATAATCTTAAGGATGGAAATTGATTGTGTTTTAGGTAGATAATTCACTACAACTTTTGAAAGGGTGTGATGTGACATTAAGATTTGAAATCTTCCCACGAAAATGGCTAGGTAGTTGACCACTTTTTTTCTATAATTAGGAATGTAATATAAATCACTAAATCTAACACTTATTTATACATTTTTTTGTGTTTTAATGTATTTTAAATCAAGAAAGAGAGGTATATATACAATAATTTGTATGCAATATAGAAATTAAAATATGAAATGAATAGAATACCTAAAAAATATTTGGAAGAAATTATCGTGATCCAAGGTGAGATTAGTGTAATTATTCACTACTACCAATTATAGTATTGAATAATTTTAGTTATTAACTCAAAATAATTTATTATAAATAGTCATATACTTGTGTAGTGAATATTTAGTGATCTCAAAAACCACCTAGAACATTTTACACCCAACTCCTCCATAGAATAAGAAAGATAATATCCCAATACCTCAGAGTGACCCTACCTCAAATCCTAATTCTATATTATGTTGGTCATTACTAAACTCCCCCAATATTATTTTAAATTATATAATCTTGATAAGGGAATAAAATTAATTTCGTAGAGTAATAAATAAGGATGTGGGTGTGTATAGAGATAGCTAGTGATCATGTAACCATACTCCTCATGCCCCACTATCTTATCATGAATTGAATTCAAAACATTAAAAATGAACACAAAATTCTTTAGACACTTGAACCTCCCCTGGGATCTGGTTCTTGGGTTGGATTTTCACTTTAGTAAATATAATTGGTCACAATAAAATACTATAAAATAGATAAATAAGTCATGTAAACACAGTGAAGTGATTAAAAATGAATTAATTAAACTATATATTAAGTATAAATTATAATATGATATCCCAATATAGAATACTTGTACATTATTTATAGAAATTGTATAACACTTCAAAATGCTTCCCCATATTTTGATATCTTTTATGTGGAAAATCCTCGATCTACCTCAAATCATTTTGAATTAATTTGAGCTCCAGTGAACATCCCCCATGATCCATGGATTTGAGATGGATTTATAGAAGAAGATAATTTAGTATTAAAGAACATTATAGTATATCCTGTATATGTAGCTGATCCAAATTTCTCCAAACACAAAACCTTACATAAACTTTCGTACTAATGTGAAACTTGATTTAAAAATGGTAAAAACCTTACATAAGTGATCTAAGAACCGAGATAAATATTACATGATCTCAACAAAATCATTTTTTAAGTTCCAAAATGTCTTATATATTAACAATGTTTATTATAAAGAACTTATATATCACCAATTATATCTTAAGTTTGAGAAGTAAATCCTTAAATACCACCAATAATATGTTATATATCATAGGGAGCTTGGATTTTCACCTCAATAGCAAAGGAATTTTACTAATGTATGATATAAATTTATTATTAATTATTCAAAAGATCTTATATTTGACTTATAAAATATTATATATCCCCATACATTAAATTTTTTTTCTAATTTATTCTCAATAGAAAATTAATATTCCCCACATGAGTAGGTCTTCAGTAGAGACAACCTTACACAACTTCACTTGGCCAAATTTCTCACCTTTAAAAATAAAATGTCAGCAAAATTAATATAATATTATTCTCTTGATGATCTTAAAATTAATAACTACATTAGAAATGTTGATTTACAATTTTTAATAAAGAATTAAAAAATAGTTAAATTCTATTAAAAATGAATTAATGAAGAGTTAAGGGAAAATAACGGTAAAACACCTAAAAATAATAAAATAATTTTCCCAAATATATGGTTCCATCACTCCCCCATACATAGATTATGACATATCCTAAATTCCATGTATGTACCAATTATTATCAAGTTAATATTCTAGTTAAATTATTGCTAAAAGAATATATATTAATGGAATTAAATTCTAAAAAAGTAGAAACTTAATTTATACCTCTCTTCTGGGCTCCTTGTTCCACTCATCTATTTTACACTTCTTTGATATAACAAAAGTTATAGTTTTATTATTAATTTTCTCGCTTCTTAATTTAGGTTCAATATTCTCCTCACCTAAATCCATTCCTCTTTTATAATTAGAAAATTGAATATTTTCTAATCCAGGGCATGTGCTAAGATATTATTCAATTTATAAATAGAATTATTTTCTAACCCACACAGCTAATGTCTAATTGTATCAAAAATTTATATTATATCCAAATTTACCATTTTAATATAGTTTTAAATGAATCCTATGTTTTTCTATTGGGTTGGATCCCCATATTTTTTGTTTTCATAGAAAAAATTGTTGCTAGTATTAAGTTAAAAAAATAAATTTCCACAAGTTTAAATTCTGATTTCCCAAAAATATTTACTATTAATAATAATTTACTTAGTCCCAAGAAAAAAATCTGTATTTAGTATGACTATTCTATTTTATAGTTAGGGGAATGACATATTTTTCTTCATTTTTTTCATTTTAATTCAATGCCACAAACACGCAAGAATAAAGAAACCAAATAAAAATATATAAATCCTAAGGTAACATGTACCCTAACCAAACATATCATTGAAAATAATTGTAATGAACTTATCTATGAATTTTTCAATGTGATGTATAAGAATTATTATAATTTTAAAGAACAATTAACGGGGAGATAAACAACCTGACTTATTAGGGTGGACAACTTTAAAAGGGTTTGATGCCCCCTTTATTGGCTTTTAAAAATCTTCATGTTGTTCCTTAATATTCTATAACAAAACATTCCTACAAATAAAAAATAATAATTATGATTTTATTCAATATAAAACATCTTAACTAAAAAAAATATTAAAAGGGAAAAGGGAAGATATATCTAAGTTAAAAACCCCTAAGATGTGTTGTATTATATAATATATATAGTTTGATTCCTTGAATTCATCCCCAATCAACTATAACAATATAACTACACTATTAACCCCCACCAAAGTTTATAATTAATATGAGAGGGACCCTCATATCCCACTACGAATATGTCATGGGTTGGAAACTAGCACCAAGAGTATAATCATGCACATATTGGAAGCATTACCCTCATAATCTCGTGAACATAAAAAAACTAATAAACTCCATAAGGTATTAAATAAACCCAATACATAATGAATTTAAATTATATAAATAAACAATATCTATAAAATATAGAATACCAAAATTCACACCTTAGGAAGCGACAACAACTCCAACCATGATCTCCTTGAGCTGGTATGGTATATCTTGATTCCAAAATCCCTCATAGAAACATATAAACAGAATTATATATAAATGGTTGAGAATAAAAGTATACTCAATAGCACCCTCCTTAAAATATATCATGAAAATGTGAAGAAACATAACAATGCCTTAGTTAACAAACAAACCAACCAATTTACACATATATCAGGTGAACCATATCCAGACTCACCAAGGATCACTCATCCAATATAACATCCAATATATAGTGATAAAATATCAATATTGTATATATCAATAATATATATTATATTTACTTACCCACTGATTTGGTCACTCTCATACCCTAAATACATATGTATGGGTACTCTTATCCCTTCAATATAATCTCATAACCACATATTTCATTATAACTATAACAACATCATCATCATCACCACATAACACATATCATTACCTTATCAAAGTAGCATAAAATGGATATAAAGGACATAAAACTCTTTCCATACTCCTACCATTCACATCCCCTGTCTTGTTTTATAACCTCTCTAATATCATCACCATATCACATCACATCATTTTCAATATAAACTCTCACCATTACAACTCATACATCGTGACCTAGGACCATTATATTCTATACTAAATATAGAAGAGAGAGATTAGAATTGATATAAGTATAACATATATTCCTTATTCGACCAATATATTATGAAAAACACATGAAATTCATATCCTTATGTAGGAATTGGTCTGGTTTTTTTAACTTTGGAAGTGGTGTGTAAGGAATCATAAGAAAATAAAATACATATAGTAGTCACAAAAAATATCATCCAAAGGGATCACATCCAAAATAAACACCACAAAAAAATTATAATAACCACCTCACCATCACTATATAAAACTAAAAAATAAATCAATCTTTAAAAAATAAACCATCATAATCTACACACAAAAAATAAACACAACAATGTTTATATTTTAATATTTATTCACATTATTAATTTAAATTCATATTTACTATAATACACAAATATTTTAGTATATATTTTCCATTGAATAAATATTATGTTTAGTATATTTTAACAAATACAAAACTAAACTTAAATGATCTATGACATAGGATAATAATCATTTAATAAATAAAAGTGTATTAATTAATTAATATGCTTATATAGTATTATTTTTTTTAATAAGATATGATGAAAATATTTAATGTTAAAAAGGGATATTTGTAAATAACTATATTATGTATTAAATTAATCACTTTTAAAAGATTATATTATATAATATTTTAATTTATTATCCAATACATTAACAATTAGAATGATATGAAATGAGATTAATAACACTTAGAGATTAAAGGGATAAATTTTCTATAAAATCAATATTTCATTATATTTTGTATTTTTATATAAAATATAAATTTATAAATTTATAAATTTATATTATTTTAAAGTTAATTTTATAATGATAAATATAAGTAAGGGTGGATTTTGTATATTTTACTGAAAAGGTTGATCTTTTAGTTGAATAGTGAAAATTACAAAAATTTTAAATACTTATAACTTATATGACATAATTATTGAATAAGAATGAAATAAAAGTTTCTTAAACCATTTTAATAGACCTAATATATATTATTAAATTAAAATAAATCATTTAAAAATATTATTTTTAATTTATAAACCTATATTTTCCATTTTAAAACCTAAGTGAAGTTTTGTTCTAATAAATGAATCATTTTAATCCTTTTCTTTAATTAAGTGATTAAAAAGTTTAATTTGGTTTTTAGTTTGTTTTAAAGTAACTTAAATCTAATTTTTTATATTATAAATAAATAAATGTACTAATAATAGATTTCATGCATGATTTGGATATAAACTCACTTTTATTATTAAAAGGATATTTTTCTAAACAACTATTTTACCCTTTATTTTCCATACTTATATTAAAATTATTTTTTACCACCTATATTAATTAAATATTTTAAAATATATTAAATATTTTTAATCATAATATTCAAATTATTTAATATTTTCCATTTTATTTTCATTCATAAATAATAATTACCATGGTAAAATTGTTACACCACAGTAAGCGTTAAAAGGGATAAATGGTGGGTAAACTAAGCGATTTCAATTCAAATATCTTTAAAAATTGTCTAAATTTGAATCTTTTTAGTGTATTTAAAACGTAAAATATTTTATTTTGGAAACAAATTCCATTTTATAACACTTTCCCATGAACATTACATTATATTGTATTGATGTTTAGATTATTTACAAAAATGTCATCCATCTTACTTATAAAAGTGCACTTCTACTCCTCACTTATACACTCACAAAAATATCTCTTATTTAGAATATAAAATTACCAAATAACCTCCCAAAACTCTTATTTGTGACGTATAGGTTTAGGTATTTCCAAAACACACATCTAAAAAGCCTTAATGTTTTATTCAAAAGATCTTATCCAAGGAATAGGTATGGGTTATTACCAAACTCTTTTATGTGTATTTATTCTTATACAACCTCAAAAAATTAGGTAATAATATTAAAATAAGTAAATAATTATATTTAATATACAAATTTTTTTATGTTAAAGGTACAACCATTTTTGATCTCCCTTTCATCTTATGGAAAATGAAAACTTCACCCATGCGTATGTGTAGACTGTCATCTCCCTCAAATGATGTATTTTATTTTTTATCACTACCTCATATGAATTGTTATAAATATTTATTTAAAAGATATGTATTATATTTATTAAATAATTATGATTTTTAAAAAATAAATTATTGTATACCTTCCTTTCTTTCCACCTATTTTTAAATGTAGCCATCTCTCATGTGTATGTGTGGACCACCACCTTCATGAAGTGATGTATTTCAGTTTTTATGACCACCTCTCATGGATGGTTATAAATATGTATTTAATGAATATATATTATAATTATGACAAAATTATTATTATTATAAGATAAATTATTATGTAAATTTTTTTTGTTTTCATCAACTGAAAACCCAAACAATTGCTCTTGTGTACGTGTTGACTACCGCTTCCAAGAATCATTATATCTATTTTTTCATGAATGCATAAAATGGATAATATATAGATATATTAAATGAATAAATGTTATATTCATTAAATAATTATGGTTTTGGAATGATAAATCATTATTTACCTTTCTTTTTATCCATTGTAAATATGAAAATGTCACCCATGTGTACGTACAGACTACCACCTCCATAAACGATGTATTTCATTTATCATAACCACATTACATGGATTATGATAAAATTGTAATTAATATATATATATATATATAACATGAATAATATTATGTAGGTGATAAAACCATGACCATTGTGCAAGGACCAGAGCTGCCAAATCAAAACATGCATGAGAAATAGAATGATAAAAACATAAATAATTGATTTTAATATATAATTATGACGAAATGGGAAAAAAAAGTTATGAATAAACGGTATAATATATATATATATATATATATATATTTAATAATTATTAATAATACAGATAAATTTATTATATAGGAGTTTGGATTGCATCTGGCCAAGTGAGGATCCAATGTAAGGGTTTTTGTTTAAATCTCATTTTTAATTAGGATTGTTTACACTTGTATATAATTTAGGGTAAATTATATTCTACTTATCTCTTAAAAAATATATTTTATACTACTATTTTTATTTCTAGTTTTTCAAGTATAATTTCTATTTTTTCTCTCTCTCTAGTGCTCATAAAAACTGAAGGAATGTTTATAAGAAAAATCAGCCTTATTTCTCCTTTTGGGTATGGAAACTTTTTACTCCATATCCATATTATTTATTTTAACTCAAGAATGTTATTTTAATAATTAAATTATTTAAAATTTTCACTTTATATAAAATTTTACTTTATTTTCAAATTTTCAAAAGTAATACTCTTAATGTTTTTTGTATAATTCATTTTGACTTTCTTTTAAAAAGTGTTAATAAGAAACTATTTTTATTTTTTTGTATAAACACCTTTTACCACTATCCTAAACATTCTTCATTATTTATAATCCTTTATAATATTTATTTGTTCAAAAAATTAATATACATTTTCATTATAATTTTATTTTATTTTATTTATAAACAAATTAAAGTATGTTATTTTCTTAAATGTATTGAAAGGGATTTCATTTTACTTATGTATATTTTTATCATTAACTCCCATTTTCTAAAATAGAAATTTTTTATTTTCAATATTCTATTATTATAAATTATTTTATTTATAATATTTTAAAAATCTCAATAAAACGTTATAAAAATAGCTCTATAAGTGATTTATATATTTTCCTTTACAACAAAGTTACAAAGGTTTTAAGAAAGTAATTTTAGAAGTTTTTCTTTCATTTTACTCACAATGTTACAAAATAGTTACCTTTACACCGAAGCATTTATTTTTTATGAAAAAATTATCTCCTTTTATCCCTTATTGATTTAGCATTTATGGATTATTTTGTGTATAATAATTTATTAACAAATTATTCACTTCCTTGAATTTATGATCTCTATTACATTATATCATCCATTGAAATTATTTTTCTCCTCCATTCCCATATTCTTTATTACCATTTATATATTTATCATAATTTAAATTCTCAATAAACTATATATCCATTATTATATACATTATAAATTGAAGTAATCATACTAATAAAATTATTCCATTAACTAGGGAAATATTTCAATTATGTACCTTGATTCAATATAGATATTTTTGGATTATTAATGAATGTTTATTATAAATTTTATTGATCATTCAATATATGAGGAATTAATTTTACATTTTTATGTAATGGGTTATGGTCTATTATAGACCTTAAATGCATCGGTACGTCTGATGAGACAAATAATAATAGGAATATCTTGGCGTATATCAGTATATATATGTAAGGTGTATTAGCATGAGGCCTTGATGGTAAAATCATGATGTCTTGAAAGGAGTCCTTGATGGAAAGATCATGATATCTTGGAATAATTCCTTGAAGGAAAGATTATGCTATTTTGGAACAAGAATTAACATATTCAGCAATATGCATCCCATCATTATGAAATAATTTATTGTTTTCCATGTGATTATTTTTATTATTATCATTAGATATATTTCATGATCCACTTTTTGATTATATGGAATAATTATTATTCATTCACCATGAGATATTGTTTATTCCAAATGTATTCTTGATAGATTTTTTTGTATGAAATCAATTATTGTGCATCAAATCTAACAGTTTATTATGTTTCCCTCTCCCTAGGTTACTAAGAAGGTAAGTTTGAATTATTTCAAGGATTTAAAAAAGTAAATATGAAAAAAAAATTAGGTTTTACATGCAATACTTAGTTTTTTTCAATGAATTATGGGAATCAAGTATGTATCTAGTTACTTAAGAGTGTTAAACTATTTGATCCTTTCTTATGATATCGCTTGTATCTTATACTAATATAATATAAGAGTTTAAGGTATGGGTAAATTCCAAGCTTATATAATTACCTCAATTAAAATTTAAGTTCTTAAAGATTTAATAACAAGTATCATTATTAAAACTCGGATTTAGTTAATGATTTATTTGATTCTATATTTATACACTTTTTTATATCTATTGAGAATTTTGAATCATACCCTATCACTTTAAGTAATGTTTTTACAATAAATACATCTAGTGTGAATCTGCTTTTAATGAGAATATATTGGGTGGTCACTAATCTGATGCACATATGTTATCTAGTGTAAAATTTATTTTTTATACCTATGGTTAACTTGGAAAAAATCTTGTTTTTTGGGTTTAGGAAATGAGAAAATATTTTATTAAGAATAAAATAATCTATTTTGAACCAGTTGTATTTAAATGTTGAATTATTATAGCATTTTTATGTGTGTTATTATTTATTTTTTAGGAATTTATGTATTACTTACCCGTAAGAAGGTTTGTTTATATTGAGTGTAATCTTAGCATTCATTAAACTTTTTTGCATTTAAGTGCAGTAGATTGTCTTTCTTCTATTTTTTTTAAGATCCATTAAATATTTACTTTCATTATTTAGGCATGAAAAATTACTCTTATTCATTCATCAATAGAATCAAAAGTGTAAAATGATTAAAATAATCAATAAAAGTGGAAAATTACACTTGTGAAGTGGAAATTAATCAAGTGTGTATTTTTATAAAACTCATTAAATAATAGAGGAATATAAATCTATTATCTAGAAAGAATAAATTTATTATGAACATTTGGAAACTCATTAATAATTATAATCCTTATAAATATTCACATATGGTTTAAGAAATATTTATGATAAGTTACCTAATATTTCCTATAATAGTGATGTTGATATTATAGTAGAAATTATTTTTTGATTCATATATTTATTATAGATACTGTTATATAATTTTATTAGAAATTAGAAATTGAAATTATGGGGATAAAATTTATATAAGGGGGAATAATATAAAACCCCAAAATTTTAGTATAATTTTTTCCTTTATATAAATACCTTGTGGAATAGCTTGTAACACATGAATCACATAACTAAAAAACCATGAAATAGAAGAATAATATTTTAATAAATAATAAGGTAGTAATTAATTAACACTAGTAAGAAATATATTTTCCCTAACATGTTTTTCATGTCGGCTATCTATAACAAATAAAACCATAAGATTTATCACATCGGTTACTCAATAATCATGTGGAAAAATATTTTCCACATTAGTTATTCAATAATAGACATGAAAAATCATGGGATTTTATTTTATGGGTATGTTACTTAATATGAAATGTGAAAAATAATATATTTCATGTCTGTTATTGAATAACCAATTTGTAAGATAAAAATGAACGATTTTCCACATCAGTTACTGGATAATCAGTATAGAAAATCTTATTTTATATCGAAGTTATGAATTAACCGATGTGAAATCTCTAATTTTCCACATCCATTATTGAACAAAAAATGTGAAATATCTAATTTTCCTTGTTGTTTATTGAAAAATGAATGTGAAACAACTTTAAATTTTAAACAAGACTATAAGAAATCATTTTTTATTTCTTTCACATGACATATCTGATTTCTCTCTTATATAGAGAACACTAACCATAAAAATCTTCAATCAATGACTTTGATTATATTAATTCCTTGCCATGTGGCCTCAAATTTATTTATTCTTTCATCTATGGATTTGAATATATTTTATTTGGTATCCACCACTCCCATACATGGTTAACATTTAGTTAACCACTGCTCATGCTTCTTTCATTGGTTTCGCTCTTCTTGGTTTCAATTTCAATCTAAGGTTAGTGTTAATTTTTTATATTTTTCATGCATTATATACATTTTTATTTATAGTTTCAATTATTATTTTTTGTTAGTTTACTTTTATTTTGTATTTACCACTGTTGTCTACGACCACCCATTATTGACCACCACTCACTCTTCCTCTCGTTGGTGTCTCTTGTCCTGGTTCCAAATTCAATCTATGGTTAGTGATTAATGTTTCCACTTTCCTTGAATTTTAGATATTTGTATTTTTAGTTTCAATATTTATTTTATGTCTATTTGAATTTTAGTTTTCATCTACCACTATCATTTATAATTTTTAACTTGTGACTTATTCCCAATATTTCTATCTTCTTAGTCGTCGAAGATCTAATACCAATTTATGGTGTGTGTGTTTTTAATGATATTTTATGTATCCAAGCAATTTTGATTTTCCTTTGTATTTTCAGTTAGAATTTTTAATTTATTCCACTTTATTTCTCCACCACCATCTACTACTACCTGTCATCATTCATTGTTTGTACCTTATTATCATTGGTTTCCCCTTCTCAATAATCCCATTTCAAATATCAACTTACAGGTTGTGTTTATTATTTCTATTTTCTATGCATATAATTATTTTGTATTTGGAAGTTTTTTTATTCACACATCTTAGATATTTTTTAATTTATGAATGGTTTTTTTATATTAAGTTTTTTTTATTTATTTATTAAACAATGATAATTTAATATATTTAAAGATATATTTTTTATCAAATATGTTTTGTTTCTTTTTTTTGTGAAATATATTATGGTATTTTTAATTTTTATTCATAAAAGTAAATTTTTAATTAAATTTTAATTTATAATAACTTCTTTCAATTTTTGAAATTTTTTATTGATAATAATGAGTTATAGTTGGATTAATACACTTTTTATAAGTAAAGAATATGAGGAATGCGTCGATTATTTTTTGGAATTTTCTAAATGAAATGTTTCAAACAATTAAATGTTTTTATATCCATGCCTGAAACGTTTAAATATGAAGATCTGAAAATTAGAGATATTAAATATTTTTTAATTTATCATGGTTTTAATTTTAGTTATATCCCTTGGATTTGGCATGGTGAAACTGAGTAGAATTTCAGATCAATTGATGATGCTTATTTTCAAAATGATAATTTTGATCAAATTGAATAAATAATTCATGATATTGAAGTAAAATCAATTGAGAATAAATTGAAAATTTAGTGTCTATATGGTGATGTAAAGCAACCATTATATCCATATTTTTTTAAATTTATGGTTGTATCGACTCTGTTATGATTGATTAACTTGAAGGTGAAAATGGTTAGTGTGACAATAGTTTTATATAGTTTCTACAATTATTAAATGTAATTATTCCTAAATATAATGATATTATAGATTCACATTATAAATAGAATAAAATATTTTTCTTGATAGGATTGGGGTACAATAAAATTCATACCTTCCTGAATGATTCTGTGTTATATAAAAAGGAACATGAATTTCTGTCATAGTGTCCTAAATATTGGATTCTATGTTATAAGTTGAAAAAAAAAATCATAGAATGATTTAGCAGTTACTGATAAACCTGAAAATGAATTTAATTATTCATCTAAAATGTTTATTTTCAAATTCAAATAATGAAAAAAAGTTAATATAGGATGAATATTGGCCGATATTTTAATGAAAATTACACTATCAAGAAAATTTTTCTTTAATGGAAAAAATTTATCAATAATTTCCAACAATTTGAAATGAAGCTATAAATATAAAAATTAGACTTATGCATGGATAGAATGAATCTGTATCGAAGAATTTGTAGTACACAAAGTTCAGGGATAGTTTTATTGATAATTTTTAACTTATCTTTGGAATTATTTATGAAGAAAAAATATGTCATGCCGAGTTTAATGATCGAGGGGCCAAAATATCATGAAAATGATGTTGTTGATTTTTTTTCAACATTAATTAATGATTTGAAACTTTTATAGGAGTAGTTTATTTTGGTGTATGATTATTATCCAAGATTAAAAAAGGCATTCAACAGATCAAAAGAATCTTATATTTTTTTAAAACCATTTTTCGATGATCAGTATTTTGATAGGGTGGAAAACATTTATGAGACATTAAAAAAGACACAAAAATAAAGAAATTATAGAAATATTTTTAATAAATAGTCAATATTTTTTAAGCCACCATATAGGAGTAATCATGATTTAAAATATAACATTGATTTTATTTATTTCGATAAGAATATTTTTGATAGCTTTATTGGAAAATTATTAGATAATAAAGGAAAGACTAATGATGGTTTGAATTTAATAGTATACTTACCCACAATGCGAATAAGTTTGGAGTTAGCTCTCACTCCCAATGGAAGGTGAACATACCAACCCCTAGTTTTCATAAATTATACAATTGGAAAAAATTAAAAGAAAATTAGTGTCTTCATAATATCAAAGTGATGCGGGGTTATTCTTTAAATGTAAAAAAATTGTGTTATTAAAGAATTTAAAGCTGATTGGTATGAAATCTCTTAATTATCACTTTATAAGGAAAAAAAATCTACCAGTTGTATTTAATGAAATATTTTCCATCCATGTTAGAATGACTATCTATAAGGTTTATAGTTTTTTAAATTAAATTTTATATATGTGGATTGATCTGAATTGTTTAAAAAATTTATAGAATCAATCAGATTCTATACTTTTTTAATTGGAAATGAATTTTCTTCCATCATTTTTTGATATTATGGGGCATTTAATTGTTCATTTGTGTGAGAAATAAATCTCTGCAGACCATTATATCTATATTGGGTGTATAATTTTGAAATGTATATAAAACTATTAAAGGGATTTGTTAAGAATTAATATCAACCTAAAGCGTCAATTATTGAGAAGTATATTTATAAAGAGGTTGTAGAGTTTTTTATGAGCTACTTGTATACAGTGAAGCACATCGATTTACCAACATCTCACCCTGAATGGGTCAATTATGGGGGAAAGGGGATCGATGGATTGAATGTAAAATCGTTTATAGGTGAAAAAATGAAGAAGTTACATTTATAAATTTTGAATAACATAGTTGATGCAATTCCAAATATAATATTTCATATTAATGTTTTAAAGAAATTTTATCCAAAAAATAATGATATGTGGATTTTTAAGGAGCATAAAAATCTTTTATTCCATGGTTTAAAGTGACTGTGCTTGGTAGATTATAGTCATCGAGAAAATTGAGATGGTTAGTGGATGGTCTAAGTTTAAATTTGATAACATTGTCTAGGTATGACATCAATGGATATAAATTTCAAATAAAAGATCGGGAAAAAAGAAGTGATGCTCATAATATATGGTATTTGTAGAAAAAAAAAATTTAATAGCCAAATACAAAAACCAAATCTTTGTATCAGGATAATGTTTGAGAATAGTTGAAGAAATATGGGAGGTTTATTACCTTAAATTTCAAGTTCCAGAATTTAACTTCAAATGGGTTATCGATAACAACAATATCATACATGATGAATTTGGAATAAAACCTCTTAATCTGAATAGATTTCAAAACATAGTTGATCCTTTTATCATGGATACACATGGAAAACAAATTTTCTTTGTTCTTAAACAATTTAATTTGTAGTGGTATATTTTTCAAGGGAAAATATTAATTTGGTGATGATAAATTTGATGAAGATGATGATTTATCTAACATCCCTTCTTCTATAGAAATATTAATAGATAATATTGAAGATCATGCCATAAAGATGGTTTCTTCCATAAGGAACGATCATGATGATGGAATTTATGAAAACAATACTTTAGTATAATTCTAATATTACAGGAAACATATGTTTATTTCTAGTTATCTTTTTTAAATTTCATAAAATTTTAGATATACTAGTTTTATCTTATTTATTAAAAAAATATTAAAATAAATAAGTTAATTTTTTTGTTTATACTAGTTTATTTTTTTAGTTTACCATGTTTAACCTTAATTAACTTATTTATTTGTTGATTTTTTGGAAAAACATTTATTTTAAATATAATTTTTTAAAGAAAAATAAAAATATTATATAAAATATTATATTCAAAGAATATATTTTTTGGTGTAAAAATGATTTAATATTTTAGAGTGTTTTACTATTTACAAACCATTTTTGGATTTTTTTTTTTCATTATTTTATGTATTTTCATCTTCCATTAATGTTGCTAGCATTTTATTCAACTACTCTTACAAATATGAATAAAAATACGATCATTTTAGTTTAATTTTTGTTGGAAAAGTTTTCTTATTTTCAGAGAATATTATTTTTGGTGTAATAAATGGTGTAATTTGATTGAGGAGTTTTACCATTCACATAATTTTTTTTATTTTTTTCATTCGTTTATTACATTTTATATCGCATTAATGCCCCTAGAATTTTCATTAACTATAAATAATTTGAATAAAAATGTGTTTCGTTTAGTTTACTTTTTGTTTGATAATTTTTTATTATTTATTTAAATTTTTATCTTATAGATGGGTTTTTATATTTGTGTAATAATTTTCTATTAATTTGATTTGTAGAATAATGACACGTCAAAAATATGGTCCACCACATACTTGTAGGGAGGGTCTTATACATACCTATAATGAGGAACATACACATACTCCACTTGACGATCCTCTTCATCCTTCTATACTAGAGGCATCTACTTCCAAAATAGAAAAAAATTATTCAAGGTTTTGTAAACATAGAAACACATGTTTACAAATATTAATAGTTTCCCATATTTATTACTAGAGGATGCAATATTAAATCGATGATAATGATATTCTATGAGGTCTAAATTAAAAATAATTCAAGATATTTATTGTAGTGAGGGCTAAGAAAGTTATTATTTTGATTACTGATTACAGAAGTGCTAATAAAATAATAATATTTCAATTATGGGACATTGTTTTGGTAAGATCATTTGTTATTATTTTACTTATCATGAAATTTTTATACTAATATAGTTTTTCCTCATTCATATTATATGACATATTATATACCTGATACTAAAGGTTTCAGGAGGTAATGTTTAGGATTGATTTCTAGGAGATGAATAGATTTTAAATTTACCCTCACATCAGATTTTTTTTTGGAAGAAATAACATCAAAATCCATGCAATATATATCCATTTATATATTAAGATACAAGGAAGAAATTTTTCAAAATTAAATGATGAGAATAATTTTTGAAATGTGTCATGTTACCTTTTAGAAGTATTTTTATTAATGATCTTATTAATTATTATTTATTCTTAATTTATAGAGAATGGGGAGATATCATCAGGATATCCAATCAAAAAACATATACCCACATACTTTATCTTAGGGAGGGTATACGTTTCTGGAAGAACAAATTATAGCTAAATTTTTTTCAAAAGCTAATATTTGAGTCATAACTCTCAATAAAGGTTGACCCTCCTCCCCTAAGCAAGATATGAAAAATGAAAAAGGTTTCAGATGATAAAAAAGGATAATATATTATATAAGAGTCGAGGGTTGTAGCTGGGAGGATTATAAGATGTTACACTATTTATTTATTTATGTTAAATCAATTCATTTTATATTTTGATTCACTATGGATTTTTTTAAATGTCATATAAAAGAATATGTTGAAGATAATAGCACCCTGGGGGTCTTTAAAAATAATCGTAGAAAGAATATTTTAGCTACAACATTGGGAAATCCTAAACCCCCGAGTCATGTACAAGGATACCCAGTAGATGTATTAGTGAAAAAATTTTTGTTTCTATATTATAAATATTATTAAATAAGGGATTTCAACTAAAATACAGAATATTTTGAATCTATAGTTCTGTATATTCAAGAGACAGTGGATAGATGGATCGAAGATTCAGCATAGTGGATGGTTTTAGACAAGCAAAGAGAGTTTCAGGCTGCCGGTCCAACTCATCCACCTCTGCCTGCATATCTGAGTCCTCCAACTTATCCTCTTACACCTCTGTCTATAGACCCCACACATTCTATTTATCATACTCATACTCACCTTCCTCCAAACCTTCCCATTTATTGTAAGTTATATATTAATGATCTCCATTATCATATTGTTTCATATGAGATGATATACTATATTAGTAATACCATTCATCTTTATATAACTATAGATTGAGAATCATAGGGTCATAGTACATGATATTTTGGATATATTAGAAACAATAGCATTTCCTACATATGAGATTAGTATAGTTTCACAAAGTATCAGTTATTTTTTAGATTGTCCATCTAAACTTGTTCAAAAAATTACTATATATGTATGTGTATATTATATCATTTATTTCATTTTGATGCTAAATTTGTTTTAACATTTTAAATTTTATATATTTATCTATTTTTATGTGAATAATTTAAATGTAAAAAATTATTATATAAACAATAATAGATACAAATCATTATGACTTTCGATACAACTCCTAATAGTCTTGATAGATTTTCAACATATTCAATTTTTTTGTTGGAAGCTTTTGAGATTTTGATAGAAGATATAATTTCTTGTCATACAATGATTATGACTAACGAAGCGTTGTCATGCACTCTCTCAAAAATATTTATAGCTAAGTGCAGCACATGGGATGACCTAGGTCGTTCTCTTGAGGAGCTTTTGTGGTTAATAAATCACTACTTCAAATTAATTTTTTTTATATTTTAAATATTTTTAATACAAAACTAAATTGAACTATGATTTTAGAGATGATAATGCAAGATAAATAAAAGTAAACATGCAATTCATAATTCATACAGAATGAATGTAGACAAAATGATGTCAGAACGAAAGGAGATATTCCCGAGAGAATCATCCAGATTAAACCTTCATTGTCTCATTATTAGTTTCATATTTAATTAATAAACACACTCCATTTTATGAGTGAATACCCTCTTTTATATGTGGTTGTGAATATACAGTGCTCTCAATGATCCCCGAGAGACCGCATATCCACCTCCCCGATCGAGGAAAAATATTATAATAGAGAATGTTAAGTCTCGGGTGGCAATCAGAGACACAAAGTCACCTTACCAAATATGATCCCCCTCTACATGACTATAATTAAATAATAAAAAATTAATATAAATGTTCAAAGACTTGGGTTCAACCCTGGATTGATCCACCGGGAAGTTCCTCGGGTTAGTTACTAATGATCACAAGTATAAGAGATCGCAGTGGAGAAGGATGAGGTGGAAGAACAGAAGAAAAAAATGAGAATGAGATGAAGGAGAGAAGATAAAATATATTAAAAATGCATAATACTATTAAAATTGAAGGAAAATACAAAACAATGAAAAATGGACACACATAAGTGTCAATACTTTGAGAAGGGGTGAGGATACATATTTATAGTGAGATGAGGTGAAAGAATTCTCTCCAAAATAATCCTCCAAATTATGCCACGTGTATGCCCCATTTAATGGACTAATTTGTAACACGTTTCTTCATAAAATATGTTCCATAATGTCACATCCGTTCACCATACAAATTTGATATTTATTGTTCATCGTGTGTAGGAGTTATGACCGATTCCCTCCGAGACATTTAATCTGTCCATTTGACTCGCCGAATTTTCAATTCTTCAACTTCCTGTGACATTATTGCCCTCCAAACCACCGATTTACACGTTGCTTCCTTAAAAAAGGTTGTTTAAAATTTAATTTCACGTCTCTCCAAAACATATGAGAAATTTTGGATGACGTTTCATGATGCTATGAATTTATTACCAAATTGAACTGTTTCTGCCCGGTGAGACGCTTCATCATTCACATGTTGTGAGCATTCCCATAATGCCTTAATGAGGGTATTTTGAATTTAAATTCATAATTAACGCAAAATATTGAATCCTCTTTATTTTACATCTGTAATTAATTCATTTGGATGTTTTTTTCCATGTTATTCATCCGTTAAGTCGGCAGGGCCCATTCTGTCCGCCTGGAAAACTCTTCAACTTCATTGAATTTTTACAGCCACTAGATGATCGATTCAGACCCTGGTCCAGAAGAAAAAAATTAAGTAAATTAAATAAGTATTCTACAAAAAATTTAATCATAAACTTTGGACATATATTTAATATCAAATTACCAAAATACCCCTATGAAAACAATCTTTTAAATTTGCAGAATTAGGCCATTTTGCATTTACGCTCAAAATAACACTAAAAACTAAAAATGTGACAATTACCCATACAATAAAACTATGGAGGGATTATAAAAAATGAATTACAGTATAAAATATATGAAAATTTTTGCTTCATCAATGACACTCTTTAAAAAATATATCATGGAGCCTATAATAAGATATGAGTTGTGAATCATCAAAATGAAAGTTTTTTCTATGTAAATCCATTAACATAAGTATTTCCATGATTTTAATTTATTAAAAAATTTTAATTATGTTTGTTATATATGAGGTATCTTTATACAATTTTTGTTCACCATGACATGATAGCACTATATGGATTTATTAATTCATGATTTATTTCATCTATATAGAGGTCAATAACTATGTTAAAGGAATACTTTATATTTAAGAAATTTTTCAAAAGAATTCAATTATTTAGTGCTAGATTCTTCCTTATCTTCAGGATTATAAAACATATATTTCATAAAATGTTATATATATATTAATAAAACAACCACTAAAATTATATTTTCTTATATATTAGTGGTTATTGGATGTGAGATGTTTTTTCTTCAAGGGATAATTCACATTATTGGATATGCTCTATCAATGGTGATGTGATAGAAAATTTAATGAATGTATTAAAACTTTAGTTTTGTATATTTTAATACTTATATATATAGAATAATTAAATTAAAATTTTGTTTTTATATAATTTTCAAACAGGGCATGAAATTAATTTATACAGACAACAAAATAGAATAGTTGTGGGATAAGATATGTAAAAGAAAAGGTGACCTTTCATTTATAATTACTACTTTTTATATGTAGTAATTAAAATAGTATTATTAATTGAAAAACTATTTTAAAGATAAATTTTATAAATAAATAGTAAATGAATGTGGATACTATGTTTTAAGATTTAAATTTTAAAAAAATTCAACATAGATAGTTATGCAGTTCCATAATGTTAGATTTTTTTATAAACTTTTTCTTTCAATTTTTAATTTTTTTATTAAGAATACATTTTAAATGATTTATCTTTAATTTTTAGCTTTTTTGACACTTGAAATTATACTAGAAAAGATCTAAGACACTTAAAAATTGAATAGGTTAATCATTTCACAAGTCAGATTGGGTTTTACTATATTTGTAATATACATTGTAAACATAAAAGTTGAAATTATAATTGTGATGTTTCTATTTTCTGTGTTGCTTTTTTGTTATGTTGTTGTTGATCTACTATAATGTTGGTAGGGGAATTATTAATAGAATTTTATTTTAAAAAATATTTTACATATATCGTATTTTATAATCGATGTGGAAAATGAAAAAAAAAAAGATTTACCACATAATTTTTTTTATATGAGGTGGTAAAAGATTCTTTATGCCATTTTTAATATAACTAACATAGTAAAAATGAATAATATTATTTTTCACATTGTTTATATGAAAATTGATGTGAAAAATAAAATAAAATACACATTTCATGCTTTTTATGAAATAAATGATTTGATAATGTTTCTTTCATGTATGTTTTTTTAGAAAAATTGATGTAATAAAATATTTTTCATGTCTATTATTTCATAATTGATGTAAAAAAATTATACTAAAATGTATTTATAATGTTCATTTTTATTAAACAAAATTAAAAATTTATTTAAAATTTTAATAGAAATAATATCACGTGCGAGACAATATTAAAAATCACAAAAATAATGTGAAAAATCATTTTCCACAAGTATAAGATGATTACATAGTATCATTTTGTAAATATGATACAATCAAAATCATTTAATGTTAAAAATAGATATTTTGAAAAAATATATCTTTAAAGTGTTTTGTATTAAAGTGATAACTTTTAAAAGATAATGATATATTTTGTTTCAGTGTATGATCTAATAAATTAACACTCGTATTGATATGAAATTAGATTAATATTAGTTAGAGTTTAAACATGTTAATTTTCTATAAAATCATTTTTCTTTATATTTTATATTTTAATTTTAAAGAAAAATGTATAAATTTTAAAATTTTAATTATATGAAATCAAAATAATTTTTTAAATCATAATATCAAAATTATCTTAGAATTATTTTTTTAATTTTTCTAAAAAGGTTGATTTTTAAGTGTATATTAAAAATACCGATTTTACAAATATTGTCACTTTTTTGAAATTACTATAGTATAATAATGACAGTAATGTTTTTAGAAAACTTTTTATAGATCAAATATATATTTAATATGTAAAATAATCATTTTAAAAAATTATGTTAAATTTAGAAATCTATTTTTGAAATTTTAAAACGTAAGTGATGATTTATTATCAGAAAAGAACTATTTTTTTCTGTTTCAAATCATGTAATTAAAAGAATGAATTAATTTTGTAATTGTTTTTAAAGTCACATAACTCTTATTTTTTTGTTTTTAAACCAATAAATTTCATTTTAATCATTTAAATAAAAAAAAAATTGTATAAATTCATTTTTATACTTAAATGAAATTTTTCTAAAAAAAACAATTTTCATTGTGTTTTTTATATTTATATTAAAATTAATTTTTACAATGTATATTAATTTCGTTATGTACAATGGGTTTCATATTTTTAATCACCATATTAAAATTATATAATAAGGAACATTTCAGTATTATTCATAATGATTAATTACTATGGTAAAAAAATTCCATAGCGGTAGGGGTTAAAAGGCTTAATGAGGGCTAAAAGTGTTAATAGGGGGTTAAAAAACATATAAGCTATAAAATATAACTAAAAATTATATAAATATTATTTTTAAGTTTATTTTTACCTTAATTATCTGATATTTAAAATTAAATCCATTTGTTTCCACATGCCCATGAAAATGTATTTGTATTCTTTTATATTTTAAAGTATTTACAAAAGTATCCCTCTCCCACTTTTAAAAGGGAACATACTCTCCTCAATTATAAATATATCCAAATATCAATTTGATGAAATAATATCTAACCAGATACTATAACAAAACCATTATACGTGACCTATAGGTTTTGGCCTTCCCAGAATACCCATTAAATTATCCTTAAGGTGTTTTTCAAAGGATATTATCCGAGGAAGAGGTATATGTTATTACCAAAATATTTTAATTAAATATCTTTTTAGACATCCTCCAAATATTCTATAAGAATATTAACATAATTAAATAGGTATATTTAATTACCTAAATTTTTTTTATGTTAATTTTATTATCACACTCATATTTTCAATTCCATGCCTTATTTCAAATCCACTCTTAGTTCTTAGATTTCTTATGGTTTCTGGGTGTTTTGGGTTTGAAATTTTGGTGTCTTATGTGATCTTGATCTATGAACATGGTCTTGGGGGTCTTTTTTGATACTTGGAATCCTCTTTTTTCAAATGGATGGTATGAGGTTGTGGTATTTTGGATTTGGATTAGTGACACTCCATGTGGCGCCACTTGTGGGGTATGTTGTTGAGGTGGTTTGTACCCTTGAGTTGGATGTGTTTTGGGGTGACAAGAGTGATTTGTTTTTTGGATTTTTCTACCTTGTCCATGGAATATCTTTCCCCATTTATTTACCCCTTGAACACCACCCTGAAATTGGAGGAAAATTTTTATTTTTTGGGTGGTTAGAACAGGTCTCACGGTTTACAAAACCGTGCAGCCAAACAGTGTAGGGTGTCCAACTCATTAAAATTTTCAGTGTTTTGACTCTTTTTTCCTTATTAAAATAAACCAAATACACCCATATCTTCTCCATTTAGTTCCCTACCTCCATGGATATCCTCCAAGCTCTCTCTCCCTCCCTTTTAACTCATTTTTAAGGAATATTTCATGGGTAAACAACAAAATCATGCATGTATGTTTTTCTATCTCTGATTTCTTCCCTTTACATAGGGTTACTTTCACCCTTTCATGAGTTATAAAATTTCCAGAAGTTAGGGTTAGTAACTAGGGTTTAAATTATTGTCTTTTGGGTGAAATTATTAGGTTTTAGGTTGCTTTTCGCTTCCATGAGGTGCAACAGTGGTGCAGTTGAAATTTCGCACCAAGATTTGAGGGTTTCAACACTTTCTATAGGTGATTACATGTGTAATAATTTATTGATGAGTTATCATGCTTGATTTAAATATTTTTCATTTTCCTTATATGTTTTTCAATGTGAAAAAACCATTTTTTATGGTGTTTGTTAAGTGGTTAATTATATAGTTGCACTTTTGCTTCAAATTGGGTGTTTTTCATGTGCAACTCTTGTTGTAATATTTTGGTTTAGTTTATAACATATGAAAGTGGTTTATTAAATGTTTTTTGGGATTCCAATTATACTTTTCTAGGATCTTTGTGTGCTTTTTGGTTTAAAATAGGGTTTTTGAATGGGTTTTATGTGTAAAACTGTATTATGCCTATTGAAAGGGTTTAATGAAAATGTGTGTTTTTCAAGTGTTTCTTTTGTGGTATTATGAGATTCAATTTTATAGAACTTTATAGTGATTTAATTAATGTTACAAGGGATTCCAATTCTATTTTGGAGTGGTATTGGTGTGATTTTGGACTTGAAAGAGGGTTTTGAAATGGGTTTCTTGTGCAAAACATGGTTATACCCCCTGGGATTGTTTTATGAAAACTGTAAATGATTCAATGAGTTACAAAAAGTGTAAAAGGGATTTTTATATATTTTTTAGTGGGTGTATTTTCTTAAAATTAGTTTTTGAAAGATAAAGTGTTTGGTTGTGATGAAAAACATTTTGATAATGTTTTGTAATTAGTCAAGGTGATTTATGAAATTATGGTGTGGGTGTGAAACATGTTTTTGGGATGTTTTGTGTGAGTGTGATGTACAAAATTGATTTTGTTTGTGAAATAAGTATTATGTGATATGTGTGTGGGATTTTATATGGATTGAAATATCTTTTCAAGGTTTTATAAAATTTCTTAAAGGATTTTTTAAAGTGTTAAAGAGATGTGAAAGTGTTGTGGGCTATTTTGGTGTGAGTATGATTTCAAAATGCATTTGAATAAAAAATTGGATTATGTGACTTCTGTGATTTACATGTGTGATATTTGGTGAATGTGTGATGTGGAAGTGGTATTTTCATGTGCAAATTATATTTCATGTCTTGTTGAACTTGTTTGAGCACAAGAGGGAAACCTAGGTATCTAGGTGGGTGGACGTGTACTAGTATTCTAGTGATCCCATGGGGTTTGGCCTTAGTTACACATAGCAAGATTAATGTTTAAAACACTAAATAAACTATGATGATGATGTTTTGGGAGGAACAATAGGTTATGGGTATGATCCCTACCAGTGGATCACGTTCACAAGAACGTATATTTTGATGGTTACTTTCACCGATATATGAGGTAACTAGGACCCATAGTGGGCTAGTTCCTAGGGGTTATTTTCATGTTGCTTGTGCTCATTAGTTACTTTGAACTTACCATTGTAATATGGTATGTTTTCATGGAAAATTTAGTATATTTTACATTCCATTTAAATGTGTTGATTTATTTTAAAGTACCAAACTTGAAACTATTTTCAATTAAAGTTGTATATTTTAGAAACTGTTAGTATCATTTCTTGTTTACAAAACATTAAATATTTTCATATTTGAATGTTTATCCCATGGAATGCTTTAATGGTGGAATCCTGATGGTATTTGGATCACACCCTACTTATAACTTTGTGTGTAAGTATACTTGGTTATTTTTTTCGTGGGTTTGGGTACATTTTTTGTGCCAATGGTTCGGGTTTTAGTGGTCCATCATGATGTGGTGTTGTAAAGATGGCTTGGGGGTGGTGCCTCTTGCCATGTATAGGTTCTTGGGATGTTTTTTTTTGGTTTTTTACCTTTTTAGTGGTCTTTAAACATTGTTTTAAATTGTGTAATTCAGTTCTAAATTATAGTAAATGATGTTTTAGTTTGAAAAATCCAGATTTGGTTTCTTGGTTTTGTTTGTTGTTTTATTTTTATAAATTAGGGTAAATCATTCCCAAATTTCTTTTTATGATACCCGAGCACATTTTACAACCCTTGGGGATCACCAATGATCTTTGGGTCTTATCATGGGTAGGGTTTGGTTCCATATTTGATGGTGACCAAATATGGCTTGTGAAAAAATGATATCAATGGGGGATATCTCTCTTTAGGTCATTCTATTTGGGGAAGAGTTGGGATAGTCTAGAGCTAGGATTTTCGGGACTTGAAATTATAGTTATGGGTAGTGTTTCTATCTATCACACCTCATGTAAGGATTCAAATCACCTGGGGAAGTCAGGTTTTATTTTAGTCCTTTGATTTTCTTGGTTTGATGATGATTAGAGGAAATGAAAATAGAGTTGTGTTAATAGTCTCAGTGAGATCATAAGTCCTGGAAAGACATATAGAGATGAGGATACTTCCCTATAATACTCTATGTGATTCTTAAGTGATTGGAGTATAGACTCCAACCATATGTCCAAGTCACCCAACGAAACTAGTTTCTTATTGCATTATCTTGTGTCCATTAGTTTTGAAATATTAGAAGTTTGGTTTTAAAGAAAAAATGACATGGTTTTAAGAATCGTAAATTTTTTTTGAAATGATTATATAATGAAGAGGGAATGGTTTGATTTGTGAAATGGTGGAACTGAATTTTCAGAATTGTTTTGAAATGAAAAATGTTGTGTTTACACCTCTTTTGAAAGTAGAAAATTATGTTAAAGTTGGTTTTGAAAATGTGTTTCCAATAGAGTTATTTAAAACTATTAAAGGTGTTTTAATGGGATTATATGTTTTGAAATTGACATGAATAGATTAAAAGTATGTTTTTATTTGAATGGTTTTGCCTCTCTGAAATGTATTGTAAGCTGTAAATTGAGATTTTAATTTCATGAATAGAGTTCTTGAGAAAAAAGATGTATTGGTTGACTGTTTTGGTTTTGAAAAGTGGAATGAATTTTTCTTTTAACATTTGGTATTTCCATTAGCAACCACATGCATGGGGATTATATGGGATTATGGATGGATAATGGTATGCCTAGACGAATTCTAGGATGGATATGAGGAGGGTGCCTAGTGTGTCATAGAAACATGCATGTGTGAGGCCCATGGGGTACCATTGGTGGATACACTAACCGTTGAAATGTTTATTTCCAAAGAGATGATTTTAAAAGAAAACAATATGTCCTAATGACTGGTTTTGGATGGTTTTTCTTGTGTTTTTTTGGAAGTTTTATTATTGTGGGATGTTTTGAGTCTGAGAACCCCTCTTGTTTGAATGGTGTGTTGAGTTTTTGTTTGGTCAGTAAGCTGGGTTGGAGGGATGGTTAGTGGTATCTTCTGAGAAATGTTTGGGAAGCCTTTACGGTTGTTCCTATCATGTGTTTGGATCTATTTTGTGGTATTTTTTGACCAATGAACTATATTGGTTGGGTCCTTGGGTGTTCTTGTTGGCTAGGGTACACACCCATAAAGAGTAAATGTATGATTCATGTGTGGCCCATGGTGATTCATCGTTAGAAGATCCTCCAGTTGATCAATATAAGGACATTCTTTTTGAGATTTTGAGATTGAGTCTACCCCTATTCTTATTCAGTTATGTGGATTCCCTTTTGGATGGGTAGTGGTTGTGGGAGGTTTAAATAGACCTTAGTTTATTAAGTTTTCTAAGTCATGGAAGGTGAATGTTGTTCAGGGTTGTTAGTGTAGAATGATGTCTTAAAGGGCCTTTTGGTCTTTCTTCAGTCTCATCGAAGAAAGAGTTCATGTTATGCCACCAGTGTGGAAATTCTATCAAAGAGTGGATGTTATGGCCTCTTGATGGAATCGCATGTTGTTTGGGACTTGGCATATGGTCCCTCTCCTAGTGTTTTTTTATTAGTTGTAATTGACATGTTCAGTGACACCATTTGATCATGTGATTCTTTTACTGTAAGGGTGAAGGTTATGCAATCTTATGAGAGACTCTATTTTGTTGGATTCATGTCTTCCTTCAGGGAATTCCAAAATCCTATGTTCTAGAGAAAGGTGTATCAATGTGTCCTTTAATTCTATTGTTTCCCATCCGAATAAATAAGGGGTAACTTGTACGTATCCTCTAAACCCTTGTATTGGAAAAATGATGGGTTTGGGTAAAGTGGGTTTAAAGTGTGTCATGTCTCATTGAGACTATCTGAGATCACAGTGTATTTATTTTTGGCACTAGAAGTAGAAGTTTCGTTTAGGGGTTTCCAAAGCCTAACTGTGAGGCCAAAGATATTTCAATCATTTGAGCTCCAGCCATAGGTCCCAAAGAGATGCTGGTGCGTAGTCAAGGGAAATACCAGGTTCATTTAACCCCTTGTACAAAGTCTTATCCTCATTATGAATGATGGGTAATATTTTAAATCTATCACGTCTTCATATTTCTTTTGTTGTTCTCATTCAATGGAAAGAGGTGGGAGGACCTCGTGTCCATGTTATCACCCAATGTCATTCCATTAACTTTTGGTTTCCATTGAGTTTTTTTTAGAAAGGTTTGAAGTTCTACCTAAAAAGGTTGAGCACACAGTTTTTTCATGATTAGTAGTGATTGTGTATTAGGAATCCATGCAGACCGAATGATCCCCACATTTAGCGCATGGTTTCCCAAATTGTGAGGACAAACTGTGCGGTCACCCCAACTCTTTAAATTTTGGGGTCTTTCTGTGTTGGCCTATACTGGTCAGTTAAGATGGTTGGTTATTATGGTGGGGATACCCACTATATGTATTATGTATGTTCTTTTGGAATGGTCAAATGAAAGTCTACCCCTCGTACAGAGGAGTCCATTCGGGCCTCTCCCTATTAGTGTTTAGATCCTGTCTCAGGAAAATTTGAGTTGTATCTTATGGTGGGGATCCCGTTTGTGTCTCCCCATACTAGTAACTCATATTTTTATTTGATCATGGATTGGAGACAGGTATTATCATTCAGAGCTATCTAACTACCAACATCTTCCTTGGGTAAACGTTGGGATTAGAGAGTGCCCAATAGTTTAGTTAAAACAAGGTAAATGTAACCTTGTTCGTTGTTATTGTTCATTTGGTTAAATTTTTGACTATTTTTTAGATAGTGTTTGAGGATATTTCTTTTGCGATAATGTATTAATGTTCTTGATTGTTTTTGGAAAGTGGTCTAAGTTTTGGTTTGTGGGGGTATCCCTTCTTTAATTGATCACAAGCGGTGTTTTGGCCTTTCAAGGGTGGACCAAAGCTTAGAAAAGGAGTAAATCTTGGTTTCTCAGTTGGGTTTGTTTTTTTCTTTGACATTACTGTGGATTTCTTGGGGAATAAATCTTTATTTTGGGGAGAATTTTCACACCCATCTTTTCTATTCCATGCCTTATTTCAAATTCACTCTTGCTTTTTAGCACTCTCTTGGTTTCTAGGTGTTTCATGTTTTCAATTTTGGGGTCTTCTGTGTTCTTGATGAATGACCTTGATATTTGGGGTCTTGTGTGGTACTTGGAATCCTACTTTTTCAAAGGTATGGTATAAGGTTTTAGTGTTTTGGAGTTGGATTAGTGACACTCCTAGTGGTACCACCTGTGGGGTAAGTTGTTGAGGTGGTTTGTAACCTTGAGTTGGATGTGTTTTGGGTGAAAAGAGTGCTTTGTTTAGTGAATTTTCTCCCCTATACTTGGTCTATATTTCCCCCTTAGTTTCTACCTTGGACCCCTCTAAAATATAAGGAAATAAATTATTTTTTGGGTGGTCAGAACTGGCCACACAGTTTGGCCGCACGGTTTACTAAATCGTGCAGCCAAACCATGCAAGGTGTCCATCTCATTAAAATTTTGAGTGTTTTGACCCTTTTTACCTTCCATAAATAAACCAAATCCACCCATATATTCTCCATTCTATTCCCCACCTCCATGGACCGCCTCCAAGCTCTCTCACCCTCCCTTTTAACTCATTTTGAGGGGAGATTTGATAGGTAAAACATCAAAATCATGCATATAAGTATTTCTCTCATTGATTTCTTCCCTTCACTTTGCATTTATTTCACCCTTTAATGAATTATAAAATATTCAGAAGTTAGGTTTCATACCTAGGGTTTAACATCTTGTCTTTTGGGTGAAAAATTGAGGTTTTAGGTTACTTTTCACTTCCTTGAGGTGGAGTAGTGGTGCAGTTGATGTTTCACAACAAGATTTGAGGGTTTTGACACTTTTGGTAGGGGATTCCATGTGTAATAATTTATTGATGATTTATCATGATTTAGATAATTATTTAAAATTTTCCTTTTATGTTTTTAATTGTGAGAAAAACATTTTTGATGGAGTTTGTTAAGCAGTTAATTTTATAGTTTCACGTTTTCTTCAAAATGGGTGTTTTTCATGTGTAACTCTTATTGAAATATTTGGGTTTCGTTTATAACATATGAAAGTGGTTTATTAAATGTTTTTTGGGCTTCCAATTTTGATTTTTTATGGTCTTTGTGTGCTTTTGAGTTTAAAATATGGTTTTTGAATTGGTTTTATGTGTAAAACCTTGTTATGCCTCTTGAAAGTGTTTTAAGAAAATGCGTGCTTTTCAAGTGTTTATTTTGTGGTTTTATTCAAGGAAATTTTATATCACCTTATAGTGGTTTAGTAAATGTTTCAAGGGATTATAATTAAGTTTTTGAGATGTATTAGAGTGATTTTGGACATGAAATAGGGTTTTGAAATGGGTTTTCTGTGTAAAACATGATTATACCCCTTATGATTGTTTTATGAAAATTGTAAATGAATCAATGAGCTACACAAAGTGTAAAAAGGATTTATATGTACTATTTTAGTGGTTGTATGTTCTTAAAATATTTTTTTTTAAGTTAAAGTGGTCGGTTTTGATGTCAAAATTTTTGATAAGGTTTTTAAATTGTTGATGGGATTTATGAAATTGTGATGTGGGTGTGAAACATGTTGGTGGGCTGTCTTGTGTGACTGTGATGTACAAAATAGATGTTGTTTATGAAATAATTATTATTTGATATTTGTGTGGGCTGTTATGTGGATTGAACTATCTTGGAATGGTTTTATAAAAACAATTAAATGGTTTGTTGAAGTGGTAAAAATATGTGAAAGTGTTGTGGGCTATTTTGGTGGGAAATTTGAATGAAAAAGTGGATTGTGTGACTTGTGTGATATACATGTGGGATGTTTGGTGAATTTTTGATGTAGAAGTGGTATTTTCATGTGAAAATTATATTTCATGGCTTTTTTAACTTGTTTGAGCACAATAGGGAAACTCGGGTATCTAGGTGGGTGGATGTGTACTAGTATGCTTGTGTTCCTATGGGGTTTGGCCACATTTTCATGTAGCAAGATAAATGATGACAAAACTAACTAAAATATGATGATAATGATTTTGGGGGAACATTAGGTTATGGGTATAATCCCTACTAGTGGCTCATGTGCATGAGAACAGATATTGTGACGGTTACTTTTAATGAGATACGAGGTGCCTGGGACCTACAATGAGCTAGTGCCTAGGGGTTTGTTTCTCGTTGCTTGTGCTCATTAGTTACTTTGTACTTACTGTCATCATACGATATGTTTGGATGGAAAATTCATTATCTTTTTGATTCCATTTACATTTTTTTATTTCTTTTAAAGTATCCCACTTGAAACTATTTTCAATTAAAGTTGTATATTTTAGAAACTGTTAGTAGCATTTCTTGTTTATAAAACTTGAAATCATTTGGTCTTTGAATGTTTATCCCATGGAATCCTTTAGTAGTGACATCCTATTGGGATTTGTATCACACACTACATACACCTTTGGGTTTAAGTATACTTGGTTATGTTTTTATAGGTTTGGGTACAACTTTTGTGCCAATGGTTAAGCTTTTAACGGTCCATCGTGATGCGGTGTTGTGGAGATGGCTTGAGGGTGGTGCCTCTTGCCATGTGGAGCTTATTGGGTTTTTTTGTTTTGTACCTTTGTAATGGAATTTAATCATTTTTGAAAATTTTTTAATTCATTTCTGAATTTTAGTAAAAGATGTTTTGGTTTGAAAAATCAAGAGTTATTTTCTTGGTTTCGTTTGTTGTTTTATGTTTGTAAATTCAGGTAAATCATTCCCAAATTTCTTTTTATGATACCCGTGCACTTGTGCCAGCCCGTGGGGATATGGAACGCACTTAGGATCTTGTAATGGGATGGGTTTGGCATCATATTTTACGGTTGCTAGATTTGGTTCATGACATTTGGAGTCATGTTCTATGTCCTTTCCATCTAACGGAAAATGAGAACTTCATGCATGCATATGTGTAAAAAACCACACCCATGGAATGAATAATTTAATTTTTCATCACTTCCTATCACATATGATTATAAATATAGATTTAATAAATACATATTATATTTATGAAATAATTATGACTCTTTAAATTCAAATTATTTTTTATCTTCCTTTATTTTCTCCCATTGAGAAATAAAACCATCACTCGTGTCTATGTGTAGACAATCGCCTTCTGAAAGTGATAAATTTCATTTTTCATCACAGCGTCACATAGAATGTTGTATAGATATATTTTTTAGATAAATATGATATTTATGAAATAATTAACATCATATAAAGATAAATAATTATTTATCTTCCTTTATTCTTGTTCTTTGAAAAATGAAAATGCTACATATGCATACATGTAGACTAACGCCTCTATGAATGACATATTTCATTTTTAATAACCAACATAAATAGATTGTTATAAAATTTTATTTAATGTATAAATATGATATACATGACATGATTAGCATTATTTATTTGATAATACCATGACCATGGTGCAAGTACCGAAATCTCAGAATCAGAACATGCGTGAGAAATGGAAAATTTAGCAAATAATTAATCAATTTTAAAAATGAATTATGAGTAAATGAAAATAATAAGTTATGAATATATGATAACCAGTAAAATATATATAAGTATAAATCTAAAATATATGAATAGAAAATATAAAATTATTATATATGATTTTGTAACAGGTCTGACAAAACAACAATCGAAGGTAAGGGTTTCTATTTGAATCTCACTTTTAATCCGGATTTTTTATGCTTGAATCATATTTAGGGAAAATTATAATCTATTTATATATTAAAAACCATATATTGTATTCTCCTATAGTATTTTATTATTTTTAAAAGTATTATTTCAATTTTATATCTCTCTAATACTCAAAAGACCCAAAATAATGTTTATAAGAAAATTTGACCTTATTTCTCATTTGGTCCATAATCTTTTTGTTCCATATCATTATTATTTATTTTACTTACAGAATTTTATTTTAGATGATTTAATAATTTAAATTGTTAGTTTTTATAAACATTAATTTTCTTTTAATAAATTTAAAATAAATCATTTTAACATTATTTGGGTAATTCACTTTTTCATTTATTTACAAAAGTGTGAAAATGAACTTATTTTAACATTTCCACATGAAATTTTTTCCAATCATCATGAAAATTCAAAATTAGTTATATTACATTTAAAGAAATTATGGTTTTTTAAATTAATATTTATTTATATTATTCTTGGAATTTTTAGTTTTTATACAAAAGTAAAATTATATTATTTTCATAAAATTTATGAAAGGGATTTCATTTCATTAATGTATATTTTTATCTTCCAATACACATTTTATAACTTAAGAAGGGTTTATTATAAATAATCCATTAATTTAAATTATTTTTTCAAATAATTTTTAAAAAGCATCCCTCATGCCTAATGAAAATAGTTTTAGAAATTGTTTATATCCTTGTTTTTACAATAAAGTTACAAAAGTTTTAAGAAAGTATATTTTAAAGTTCCTCTTAAATTTTAATATATATATTCCATAAGAAATTACTTTACTAAAAAATTAATTTTTTTTAAATAATTGGTCTCCTTTCATCCATTAAAAATTTATGGTTTATAACTCTTTTTTACATAAAAATTTATTATCAAATCATTTACATCCATGAATTTATATTCTCTATTTCCCTCCATCATTTATTGAAATTATTTTTCACCTCCTTTTATATATTATTTTATACTATGGATATATTTTTCATCACTTAAATGTTAACTAAACTGTATACCTGTTATTAGATACAGTTTTAATTGAGGAAAACATTCAGAGAAATTTATTCATTTGATTAGGGAAATATTGACATTTCTTATACTTGATTCAATACATATATTGATTAAATGTTATGACATATTGATTTTGTATTTTATTGGTCACTAAATGCATGAGGAACACACTAGACATGGGTAAATTATAGGTGGGGTTTTTTATATCTCTTTTATTCATCATTAAGTCTAATGATATTAATAATAATGGGTTCCCCTTAGTGTATTCTAGCCCAAATATAAAAGTTGTAGTAAAACAAGGTCATGATTGTGAGATAATGATATCTTATAATGATTCATTGGAAGTAAGATCATTATTTATTGAGATAATTCATTCATTGAAAGATCATAATGTCCTGGAACAAGACCTTTATGATAATATTAGCATGTATTGGCTCAAGAATTAAGATTATTGGAATTATATATCCCACCATTATGAAATAATTTATTTTTTTCCATTTGATTTTTTAAATTATTATCCTTGGAAATATTTCATTCTCAAGTTAACTATTATATGGAATATTTGTTGGTTTTTTATCCTATTATATTATTTATTCTTTACATTTTCATGATACCTTTCATTATATGCAATCCCTTATCGAGAATTTGAGATCAGCCTTTGTTATGTTTTCCATTCTTTAAGGTACCAATAATGGATCATTGAATTATTTTAGGGATCCATTAAAAGAAATAATAAAGTTATTTTTTGAAGTTTTCAAGATATGATTTATGTTTCCAATGTATTATGGTAATCATCTATGTATCGTGTCTCTTCATATTTCTAAACTATTAAATATTTTATGATGTGATCCCTTGTATATTATACAAATGGAATATACATAACCACCGGATCTGAGTCACTAGAGTCGAGATTGTTCATTTACCATTTAATTGCATCATTACATTTAGTTCATTTCATATATAATAGTTAATTTTAAACCATTCATTTAACCATGTTTTACCAAAATCCATTCATTATTTTCTATTTCAAATTTTTCCTAAACTTTACCTTTTTTTCAAAACCATTCCATAAATTGATCATTTTCCAACCTATCATTTATCATTCTCAACTGACTAATGATTCTATTATTATAATTTTATTCCATGACACTAATAAACTATAACACAATCTAGTTATAACTAAAACCAACAACATATAAATTTCTATAGAAATAAATCCAACAACCACCAATATATTCCCTTTACACGTAACTATCTTGGTCATCTCTTCGATAACCAATCAATATCATATCCATTTCTAGTCGAATCAAACCACATTACATCCTCCGAAACAGCCATAATAAATAGCTAAAATTCTCTAAGCATAAAAATAATTACTCCACATACAACAAAACCAAATAATTAATTCACTTACAAGTGATTTTTATTAATCATTCGTTTATATCAAATTTGAATTCCATGTTCAAAAACCATCTCTATAAATTCCATGTTTCCAAATAACCAATTTATTACTAGATTTAAATGATTTATCCTATTATAAAGGTGAAATACATGTCAATTACAGTTTATAATGTTATCATAGAATCACACTTCAATCAACCTTATTTTCAATAAATAAAAAATAATAATAAACCTTGTTAAACAAATTTCTTTATGCATCCTTCCATTTACATTTAACCTTTCATACATAAACAAAAAAAAATATAATTCCAAATTTCCACCATCTATATGTTGCCATCATTTTTAAGTGATTAATACATTATGAAAGTTAATTCAAAAATGTAATCCAAATCAAACAGGTTTTCCATAACAATAATATCAAGTAAGAAGTATCAACACATAATAAATAATATTCCATTAAAAAGGGAATGTATGAATTCACCCTATTACATTTTATTTTCTTTAGTTTGGTTCATTATGTTATTTAGGTTCACCCAAACCATACACCTAAAGAAAAAAAATCATAGTAATTCTATAGTTTCACATAAATAAAGATGTTTAATTCATGAATCACCTAACATTATTAGGGAATAAAAAATCATTGTGAAAGAGAATGGATATAGTGATTATAACAGGGCCAGGAACACACAAAGAAAGACTCAACAACCTATAACACAACAACACTCATAAATAACTTAGTCTAACATCATCCAAACTAAATGAACATCATTGTCATATACAACCCATGAAGAACAGAAAATAGATAATGAGGAAAATTATAAGAGGTAACCATATTATATCTCAAGAAGATTTATATATTAAAGTAAAGGGACAAAACCAATAAAAAGATAGATAATAATATCCAAATATTCTCAACTAATCATCAAGGGTTTAGGTAAGATATAATAAATTTAGAATAATTAAAATGTACTTTTTAATTTATAATAGAACTAAAAAAATTAGAATCCATTGTGTGATTTATTATGATCATGTCGCAAGATTGATAAATCAAACACACCTCTAAAAATCACATCAAGATTCATCCTTATCTTTTCTCAAATATCATGATCAAAACATCCTTAACTCTCTTAATTAAATAATGTTCATGGAATAACCAAGTTGATCACACCCAAGATTATACATTATTGATAATAAAATTCAAACCTTAACTTTCACACCTTGAGAAAAATAAACCCCAAACAAAACCACAGTACCGTGAAAGGAAATATGGTGTAATAAACCCCAAATAGATAGAACCAGGAAAATAGATTCCTATGACTTCATTCCACAAAATTTATAACCACGCCACAATTCCCACTAATGTGAGATTAATTAAGATCTCACATAAGATTAATCCTAGGTACCACACGTGACTTCCACATGTGTGAGATAAAATAAAAATGCCTCACGAACACCATGTCACAACATAGATAGTCATGATGTGATCAATATCGTGTGAGTTTAAATAAATAACTTGGTTGGAAAAAATCTAAAGACTCACATCATGTAAGAATGACCTTAAAACCACCACACCATAACTAAACCCATTCTTTCAATAAATAGGATCTTTCTCCAAAATAGTGTGAAACCAAAATCGCATGGCTTAAACATCTTTCCACATCACCAGAACCATTTTTTAATGCAAAACATCTTAGAATAGCTCACTGAACCATAGAAAAATCATTTCCCCATAAAAATCTTTATGGAACAATACTTAACACTACATGTCTAACTAAAGTTTCAACTTCAACTCCACCCTACTCACTCTAACCTTTTCCTGACACCTCCAATACCTAAAAGATTCAATGTATTGGTCTGAGAATTTCTTGTACATTATATTATATTCCTACTAAATGATTTTCATCCTTAATAATCAAAACTAACTTAGGAAGAATAAGGTAAAATAAAGAAAAACCAAACATCCTAAACTGATAACTTTCAAACAAGAGCCTTACCATATAAAAGAGATCCTCTATAAAACCTTCAATAAGAACCATACCATTTGAGGAACAACCTTATAAATCCCAAGGATTACTACACTCAATGGCTATAACAAACTATAAACCCTCATTTAATGGAATCCACTACAACATCATCCCATTCCTAAAACTAAACCACCATGTGAGATACCATTCATATAGAAATTTCAATATCAAAAAGGGCCTAACACAATAGATAATGAGGAAGGACCACATAAAATACTCCATAACAAAACACAACCTTCCTTATCAATTGTTTCTCCTTTCATAATGACATACATTTCTGGAAAAATATGTTTTTTAAAAAAAATTTATACATTCAAAAAACCATTTTAAGACTTATGCTAACCCAAAAATTATTTTTTAAATAATATTATCTTATGAAATCAGCAAGGGTTTTATCAATACACCCATTAAATTATTAAAATTTAAAAATCACTTAAAATAAATAAATAAGATAATATACCAAGGAAAACACTTTTAACTAAACCTTAATTGTAAAACTGCCTATAAGATCTATAGGAGATCACTGAGAAAGAAGTAAATCATTAATATTAATAATTTTTATGGTTATTAAAAAGTAACCATTTCATCCTATTAAAGTGAGTGATGTTTTTTTCTATACACATCAGAAATCACACAAACACAAACGATCATGGTGATTTAGAAGGTTCACCTCCCAAAAGGAGATGGCTAAACCCTGGTGTGATCTAAAAAAACTCATGATCACATAACCCACTAGTATAAACCTCTATATAGAAAAGGGTAGGTATTATCAAATACTCATGTTACTTACCTTCAAATCGTGTTTCACTGCATCCTGCACATTAAAATGATATAAAAATGTTGTTAATAACAGATGAGTATTCTACCAACAGATTGATGTCAATTCATAAGTATCTTAAATTCTTATTCTTATTATATTATTCCATAATAGCAAGAAAACTCTTTATTTTTAATTCACAACAAAGCATAAAATATATAAACTTTTTGTATACATATTTCGGGTCCTAAAAAATCCGCAACGGAAGAATGAGAATCCCCTTTAATCCAAGGGAAATTCTACCCAATTTTCTCCACAAAGAATTGGGGGAGAATGAAGAGAATACTCAAAGGATGGCACAATCCAAACTGGTCTGTGGACCGGTCAAATGATAACGGGTCACATCTGGTTCTATGAAGCACCCCCCTCTACAGACCACTGTCGTTCACGGAATGGAGGCGGAAGCCCTCTGCGGGCGCAAAGAAGTACGGGCGCCAACCCAGTTCACTATCACGAACCGTCACAGCCGTGGACCGCGTCGACCATCCCAAGATGCATCCACTATCATTTGTGGAATGGAGGCGAAACCCTGCGCGGCCGAGAAGCACTCCCCGCACTAGTTTGGTTCACAGAGGAGGTGTGTTTAATGCCCCAGTGAGTTACGGATTGACCAAGCCATCTGTAAACCGGGTTTCCGATCATGGGCCTCTGCAAAAGGTTCTTCATGACCAAAAATACATATCTTTCCACACTCTATAAAAGGATACTAAGGAGGAAGGGGTGAAAGGAGAGGATTTTGGGGGAGATCGATTAGATTTAGGTGGAAGGATTTTGAAGGAAGGAGTTTAGGATTTCGCAAACAGAGAAGTTCCAGTTCGCAAACTAGAACAGGTATGAAACTGGAATCGAACTAATAACAAACCAAAAACTCATAACAACTTGGTGAACCGTGAACTTAAAATAAAAAAGAAAATAATATCGTGAACCATGACCCCTTCATGGATGCACTCCCCATAAACCAGGGAGTTTAGGCCCCTTTTCCGATCCTTCGCACCACATAGCACCCTCTTACGCGGGCGAAGCCCCGACCGATGAACCCCCGACCGGCGTTGCCCCTGGTCGCCACTGCTTGCATGGACCCCTCTGCATACCAAGCTGGTACGTGGGCTGAACTCGAAGCTGTGAACCAACCTAGTTCTTGGGATGCCCACCAAGCCGTGAACCACCCTGGTTCGCCGGATTCCCATCAGTCCGCGAACCACCCTTGTTCGCAGACCGCCTCTCCAGCTACGTAACACCTCCCTGCGCGAAGGGAACCACCACTCATATACCTATGTGGCCTGCCAGATCCTTCGAAGTTATCATCCCCCAAGCTAGCTAAAATCCTTCCAATCCAGACTGATCCTCCGCACCCCCCTCATTCGCCCATTCATCGGCCCCGAGAGGAGGCCTCCACCAGAGCCACCAGACCAGTGTGATGGAACATTCACGTGCATCAGCATGCCATTTTGAGTCCACATACCCACAGTAAGCGAGGGGGAAGGGGTTGCTCCAGCTCTTGAGCGGATTTCCTAATCATTCCTGGGTTCACATTCCCATGATAATGCATATTCCGAGCCCGGGAGTCCCCTTTCTACCTCGCAACTTGTTAAGACTAGGGCACTTCTCCCCTCTTTGGGGCATAGCAGACTACCCATCAGAAGGAAGCCCCCATGCACCTCTATACTTCCCTAAGGCCATGACCAAGGAAGGGAGTAGTGGGGAAGGGTGTTTCTCCGTCCCTCTTTGGGGGTAAGTCCCTCTCCTACTGTGCTTTGTCGCCATGGGCATCCGTTTTGGAGTAAGCCCCAACTTTCCGGGCTGCTCAATGTGTAAGCCCCGCTCTAATTTCCACAGACTCACCTTTCACGACGTGATCGTATGGTCCCTACTGCCTCTTGTTTCTCACACCGAGCATGACTCACGTGGTCTTAGAGTAGGCATCGACCATGACATCCTTTTATGGGCCTCCTCAATGTGTAAGCCCCAATCCATTACCATGGGCCTTCTCAGAGTGTAAGCCCCAATCCATTACGATGGTCCTCCTCAGAGTGTAAGCCCCAATCCATTACCATGGGCCTCCTCAAAGTGTAAGCCTCAATCCATTACCATGAGCCTCCTCAGAGTGTAAGCCCTAATCCATTACCATGGGCCTCCTCAGAGTGTAAGCCCCAATCCATTACCATGGGCCTCCTCAAAGTGTAAGCCTCAATCCATTACCATGGGCCTCCTCATAGTGTAAGCCCCACTTTCATTCGAACTACGTGGACTTTGATTCCCCACCACAAGGATACATAGGAAGCCTCCAAGAGGTTCAAGCCCGATCACCATCGAACTCCCTGGGTTCACATTCATGTTGGTCCTCTGACATTCTCGTGTGAACTATGTGGAATTTGATCCCTATCTCCTAGGCAGTGTATGTAGGAAGCCTCCAAGAGGTTCAAGACCAACAATCGGCCATTCCGACCCCTTTCAAGTCGGTTCATCCTTCATCACGTATGACGTTAAACTGTATTTCTGAACTACGAGGGTTCTGATTCCTTTCATGGGGATATGTAGGAATCCTGTATCATGGGCCCGATCCAAACACTCAGGTTGTTATCTGTTCCCCCTGGATGACAATAAACTCCAGAGTGCCTGGTTATGAGGCTTCAAATTAGTTCCGCCTCAGTGAGTCCAGACTCCTCGGGGACATTAATCCATCGAGGGATGGTAAACCTCGGGCGTAAATGATTCTGAACCCATGCGTCCAACTGACCATTTCCAACCAGGAGTAATCTGTGGATACTATGCTTGGGTATAAACCAAAGATTCGAAAACATATGAATACGTCTTAAATGTATAAGAGAGTCCTGGAACAGGAAATAACTTCCCCCAAAATGGTTGTGATGAGGCTGACTTCCCATCCTCTCAACCAATGTGAGTTATTAAGTGTCGCAGGCCAAATTGCCTAGAGAATGCCTGCCTTTGGAAAGCAGGTCCACGTATCATCGAATACAAAACCGTTGGGCATTTCGAAACTGATCTGAAAAAAAAAATGGTGAACCCGATGTGAATCTTTAACCAATCATGACGGGTTTAACTTAATCCCACCATGTGTCCCCTTTACACTCACAAGGAGGACCAAGCAAGGTCATTAATTACGCATGGGGTCATGAGATACTACTTTGATGGGTTTTCTGTTTGTATTTGTCAAAATATTTTACATGTACAACACAGAACACCCATTGATCCAATGACATCATGAAAGAACTCACAGGCACGTGCTTCCAACAAGAAAATGGCCGGACTTCCTCACCAACGGAGGACCCCATCACCTACCCATCGTCTTCAATGCTGGGTCTTAGATGCTTTGATCTTAGAGTACCACGTGAACGGTACTCTCCCGACAGTGGAGGTGGTCGTCCATGCCCTCCAATCTTCCAGGAATTTCTAGTTGCTTGCTGAGAAGTATCAAAAAAAGTAGATCCAGACGGCTCTTATTGCCGTCTCAAACCATTTCAGGAGTTTCTCCCCGGAACGAGACAACGCCTACCTCCCTTATCTTAGGTACATGGATGAGGTCGACGTCGAGGACTTCATCCCCACTAAACGGGGGTTCTGCTCCAAGGCCCCCATTAGAAGACATCATCACGGTCACGCCATGACTCAGCATCCTCACGCTAAGGAGGATTTCACCCCGAGGATCCAGGCCCATGCTCCCTCAGCTCCGGCCCCTCGGACTGCCCGATGAGTGTGGAAAACGTACAACCAGGAACCGGTCATCACCCTTATCCCTAAGGAGGAGCTTTGCTGCCTAGTCATGGGGATGTATCATGAACAGGCACATACACCTGTTCTCTCCTCCAAAGACTGCCATCCAGATGTGGCAGCAATTAATTGGAAGGCACGTCTCTCTGCCAACAAAGGTCACGGGCTTGATACGGTGGGAAACCAACATATGAAGGGCCAGATCCCTACGGATTCAAGTAAATTCCACCACTCTGATGTTGTGGAAAACGGAGAGATAAGCCAGTGTGTCCCGGCCTAGGGGCAGATTTGTTCACCTTCCCCGACACAAGAGAATTGTCAGTACCCACTGACCACTGGAGGACCAGAGTAGGATATTCCTACTCTGATACCGGAATGGGCCTTCATACCCATTCCATCCAAATATGTCTCTCTACATATCCAGGAAATTATGGAGGAGTAAGTATCGATCCCAGATCATATCTTGTAGACTTTCCAGAATGTAATTGCATCAGCGGAAACAGCAAGGACTCAGGACCATGAGCCCGTCTCCCCTAATTGAGATGACTCATCTAAGAGATGAGATAGCCACCTCGGAGTATATCTGCATCCCTTCTTCCGTCCAGGAGGGTCATCGGCCATATTCCGCGAAGCAAGGGCAACCAGATCGAGCAGCTTCACTCGTTTCAACTAGGGGACACCCGTCCATCATGGCGGATGCTCCAGAGTAAGAATATATCATTTCTAAAAGTCAAGATGTTCATCGGCGTATCCCGACAACATTATGGGACCCAATTAGATAGGAACCCAAAGGTAAAGGTTGTTTTCAACAGCAGACAGTCCCCACTTCCCGCAAGAAAGCGCCTCGAATGCACCGAAGGCAGCCAGAAAATAAAGAGCGGGTTCATGACTCTGATCTGCTGGAAGCTGGGGTTTCCAATTCCTTTGAGCACATATCAAAGGCTCATAACCCTACCCATCCATTACCATATTATGGGAGTGGATGTAGAATTTGTGAAGGTCCTCCGCGCAATTTTGCTTCCAGCAGCTCTGAAGGTCCTCCCCAGAGCACCCACGAGCATATAATGATCGATCATGGGAGCTCCTCTTTTAATGTGAGTCACAGAAACCCTCCATGTGACCAGAAGATCAAGCGGAAAGAAGGCCCTCCACTTGTTGCGGTCCACCCTGAAGGTCCTCCCCATTGTATACACTGCAAGCACTCTCCATGCAGTGGGACCATAGATTATAATAGTACTCCTCACTATCATAGTCACAACTGCAGAGGTCCTCCCCGCAGTTACGTCTCATCATGACAAGAAGGCCCTCCCCTTGTTGTGGCCTGCCCTGAAAGTCCTCCCCGGGGGTTACAATACAACGACACTCCGTGCAACCGGTGGTAGTCCTCGCCACCCTGATAATAGAGGTCCTCCCCGTAGAGACTTCAAGCAACGAGAAGGCCCTCCCCTCGATGTGGTACATTCTGAAGGCCCTCCCCAGGGTGAACCCTACAAATATTCTCCCTGCAATAGCTGTAATGGTATTCCTCGCCATTGCAGCAGCTGTGATGGTAGTCCTCGCCACCACGACCACCATTGTGAAGGCCCTCCTCGTAGTGGCCCCAAGAATGAAGAAGGTCCTCCCCTTTTCGCAGTTTGTTTTAAAGTTCATCCCCATGATACACATAGAACGTCAAACCATGATGGTCATCCTCACCATGATGGAAGTTGTTGGGAAGGCCCTCCCCGTGACAACGCTACGCAGTCAGAAGGTCCTCCCCTTACTGTGACATGCCTTGGAGGTCCTCTGCAGGGTCTTCACTACAAAATTCCACTATGCAGTGAGGCATCAAGCAGTAATGGTAGTCCTCGCCATTGCTGCAACCATTGCGAAGGTCCTCCCCGCAATGACATATCATATCGACAGGAATGTCCTCCCCTACCAAATCAAGCACAGAAAATCCCTCGTATGCCGAGGCACTCAGAAGGATGGAACTCAGCATGTCAGATTCCCAACTAGTCACCAATGACACCCTTCTTCAATCAGGATATGGTCTGGGGCCACATTCATCTTCTAAACCACCCCAGAATCTCCCATATGGTAATTCAACACCTACCGGGCCCACTACCTCCAACCACGCTATCAGTGGGAATCTCATTTCGGATGACCAGGTAGAGGAATCACTAGTGGATGAGTATACCGACATGTTGCACCTGAGGAAATTACTGGCCAGGGATGACATCCCACTTATGTTTTGGCCCATTCCCACCTCTCAAGCCGACATACCCAGAAAGTTGTCAGAAGAATGCATGCATGACATCCGATACAATATATGGACAACCCTCCGTCAGCTGAAATCAATCTTCCATCCCTAAGAAAAGTATGTAGACCACGTCAATACAATAGGAGACCTCCTGTGTCATATCGACCTGGAATCTCTTCCTTCGGCACGGCAACAGCGACCCGAGAGGCGTAAAGGAAACATGGAGATAGCCTGACTCTGTGCACTGCACCAGCTGTGCCGCCTCATCGATAATGCTCCGAAAGGACTCCATATCAGGAGATGGGGGGAACATGGAGCCCTAAATTTCACTCCTCTCCCCACCCAGAAGAACCTGTTCGACATGGTGTCTTGAAAATTCATCACGTCAAGACAGTAATCGAGTGGTCTCCCTATTCATGAAAGGCAACACACCCAATAGAGTCAGTCCTTGAGTAAGTCCCAGAAGCGTTAGGCCCGATGAGAACAATCCATTCAAGAACTCCTGAATCAGGCCACTGAGAGCATACAACACGCCTCTCACCTAAGAGAGGCCAATTAGTGGACATTTCCTACCCCCCCCCCCCAGAGGGGATTGATACATAGGAGAACTTGACACCAAACCCAGTTCACCCCTAAATGGGGGCACGCAAGATCAGGCAGGTAGCGATAGCAGCAGCCACTGCCTCAATCTAGGGTCAACCCCATCCTGCAGGGCTAGGGGTATTTTTAACAACAAATTCCCTCATAAGGCCAATAAAATAGGAAGAGGCTCGACGTCCATGGAATGGAGCCATCCCTAGCCCTCAGGGTTGGGGGCATTTTTACCTCCTCAACAACAACCTCCCGCATGAGAATCAGTATTATCTCATCTAGGGAGGACAGTTAGAAGAGGAGGTTCCTGCCCTAACCCGTCCTTTGAATCATCATCCCATTCAAGTTAGAGGTGTATCGTAAGGTCACATCAAAGGACTCTCTACGTCACCCTTCGTCAAGGAGCCCAAAAGCAATCTCGGGACAGAAGAGGGAAGACCAGTAAAAGATGTGGGAGATCCTCTTCTTATTTGGAAGATGAAATCTTTTTCACCCCGTGATATGCATCCATCAACACCATAGAGGTTAACCCCATGGGAAACACCGAAGATGATGAAAATCCGAATGGATCGGGAGACGATGGTTCCGGTCAGGCTGTGACTCACAATGAACCACCAGGTGTGCACACCCAGAACCAAAGGTCCGCCCTAAATATGGTTTCCCCTTTAGTTAACCCTCCTCTGCCTACCCTGTGAGCTTCTAATAAGGATAAGAACAAAGGACCGGTTACCCTCAACTCGCCTCCTTCCCTCGATAAAAATGAGACACTTATGCTCGAAGAGAGGTTCGCTCGACAGGAAGAGGAAATGAAAGAATTGAGGAGACTTAATGTCGAGCTACTCCATAGGAACCATCTTATTGAAAGCACGACCCAAGAGCAGCCACATCATGCACTCCCAGTAAGTGCACCTCAAAGACCAAGGTTTTCCCTGGAAAACAAAGCACGGTTAGGGCTCCTATCCAACGAGGCGCTCGACCCGTCTAGCTACCTAAATGTGGATCCGGATGAATACTGAGACTTCCCTCCTCTCAGGAAGAAACCGGAGCGAGTACGTCTGAACCCTCTGAAGTTGTCACAAACGGCACATGCACCCATGGTGCCAACCGAGCTAGATCCTCAGGCAATGCCTCGGGCTACACCTACCCAAGACCGGACCCAAAAGGATGTAAACCAAGGACTCACCAGCACCATCGAAGCACTGACAGCTCGATTGGAAGCAATGGAAGGTCGACGTGCTCCGATACAACCAGAGCGGAAGCTCTACCCAGATTGGGTGAGTAACACACCACCTCCACCCAATTTTGGGAGCCCTGTATTCCCTATCTTCAATGGATCAGGCGACCTGGAACAACATTTGATGCACTACGTGTCTTATTGCGACCCAATGATGGGAACTCTGTAATAAAAAGAAGCAGTGAAACTCAGATGATTCGTATGGACCCTCCAAGGATCCACCTTTTTCTGGTATACGAGGCTGCCATCCCAGTTAATAAAAAGGTGGGAAGACCTTCGGCGGTATTTATTGTTCTAGTTCATCTAGATATTGCCTAAAACAATGGTCAGTGACCTCATGAACTACAATCAGAGGGAGAATGAGAGAGTCTCAAATTTCATTGCTAGATGGAATGGTCTGACCTACTCCCTGAACATGAAAATTCCTCAAGATGAGTTTCTTTCCATATGCATTGATAATCTTCGATATGAGTTTCAAACACCGCTCATACCAGTGGAGTGCACCATTGGCTTCCACTATATCTCGGTCATTGCCCATAGAATTGAGGACACCCTGCAGCAGACCAATATGAAGTCTCGAATAGCCTCGCAGGCTCCCACAAAGAGAATAGTTAGAGCTGAAGAGTCCTTTGTCACGCTCAATCCATCCCCTGTGCCTGCTCCACAGCCTAGGCCTCCACCAAATCACCAAGGTCCCCCTGTATATCTGTGGACTCCTCCGTCCAAGCGGGACGATCAGAGAGGATCGAAGCGGAACGAGTTTGAGAAATGAAGACAAAAATTATACTCGTTCTAAGAGGACCAAGTCCGCGGCAATTTCATCGCCGCCATAAATTGAACCCTGCTACGCCTCCAGGAGCCAATGAAACTCGAAGAAGTCAGTCGTGATGACAGGCCAGATTACTGTTCTTACCATCAAATGTCAAGGAACAATATTCAGGAATGCTTCATCTTCAACGACCTCCTGCAAAGGATGGTAGACTCCGGGAAGGTCGAGCTGGGACTACCCTCAGCACATGTGACATATATTTCTACCACCGACACCAAAAAAGGGGAGGGGTGGTAGGAATTCACCAGCTAGAAGGGGCAGAAATTTGATAGCTAGATGACTCGAAAGACTATCAATTGATCCTAGGGCATACTCGAAGCTCAACTACAGCAGCCGGTATTGCTTCCAACAGCTCCTGATGCCGCACAACCATTAATTTCGGCCTCAGAACCCTCCTCGAGCCGGTCTTCCAAAAGTAATCGAGAAGGGAGAAGACAAGAGAAAGAGGAGCAGTCTGCAACAGGGCCAAAGTTAGCCCCGACACTGTTGAATTTTATGCCCTCAAACTTGGCACCATGGGAACTGACCCACCAAACGTCACCATCAAGGACAACCAACCGGGTTGACCTGTCACAGGATGAGGAGCTAATCTTTGGTTCCATCAATGTCATCCATCTAATGGAATCTTTTCCCAATGAAGGGAATGGTTATGGAACTGAGTTCCTGATGAAAGGGGTCGGGATGAGGAATCTTAGAGGTAGGGGATACCAAGGAAGACACAGTCGTGGTCGAAACCAACCCTATGGTTTTACCCAGGCCCAAACTATTAATATCACGAAAACCCATGGTAAATCCCTTCAATTGACTCAACAGGAGAAAGAATATCCATCCACCTCCACAAGAGGCCACTCTGCCCCTGTCATTCTGTGGTACCCATCAGAGAAAAACAGATGTCTATCCACCGAGTGTGCACAAACAGACCGGCTAGGCTGAATCCCCAGAACGTGGGGACACTGCCAACCTCCAACCCCATGGTCGGTCCTTCCTCGTCGCGTGCTACAACTCCTGGAGTGAATGCTAAAACTATCCCATAAACGAAGAAGCGTCAGCTTTTGGAGCAAAAATACGATATCCATAAGTAGCTGGAATTATTCCCAGCCATGATGTCAATCCTGGATGCCCTGAGATTGTCAGAAGACCTCAGGGAGGAACTTATAGAAGCCTTGCTTAGCCCCCAGAAGTTTCAAGATGAGGTAGCTACTGCCGAGATTTACCGAACAGAGATTGGCTCAGCTAAATGTGATGCAGTTATTTCTTTCACTGATCTTTATGAAGATTCCATCATTCAAGGACACATCAAACCACTGTATGTGTCTAGAACACTAGATGATGTTGAGATCTGCAAAGCCTTTATTGACAACGGATCTGGAGTTAACCTCCTTCCCCTATGGACACTCCGTAAGTTGTGCTACAATGAGGGTGATTTAATACCCTAGTCAACAACTCTTCTAGGTTACAATAAGAGTGAACAGAAGATGATGGGACAAATCAAGATAAAGACCCATTTTGGAGACCTTGTGTCCTATTCGGAATTCCTGGGGGTTCAGAAGAACATAACATTCAATGCCCTGCTGGGAATGTCATGGATCAATAATCACATGGTCGTTCCTTCGTCCTACCACTACTGTATTAAGTACTGTGTCAATGGGAAAAGTGGGACATTGCATGCCGACAAGTCCCCTTTCGATCTCTCTAAGTCACAGTACATTGACGCCGGGTTTTATGAGCAAAAGAAGAAGAAGCCTTCGGTCGATGGTGTCGACTAGATGCCTGCTCCAAATGGTCTGGAAATGGTTCCTTACAACCCCTCAAGCTTCATGGCAGAGGCTACATACTTCCCATCAACCACGTTGAGAATAGGAGTTCAAGTGCGGACACACATTTAGCTATCCTCATGACTTTATCCATAACGGCCGAGCGTAACAATGTAGGAATGTCTCATAACCCTCAATTTGGGGGTGAATATTTGATCGAGGACACCCAAAATTCCTCGCCTTCGGACTCCCAAGAACCCGTGCTGGGAGCTCTCCCCCCGTTAGGTCATGAAGATGAGGATTTCAGAGAAGAAGAAGAGGAAGATCTCAGGGATGCACCTCACATATTTGAGGAAGGTATCTCCACCACAGTGGAAGATATCAGGGAAACAAACCTGGGTACCAAGGAAGACCCAAGTCCCACTCTCATTAGTGAATCCATGTCCCCCGAGGAGCACGAGGTATATACCAATTTCTTAAGGAAACATTGATATTTTCTTCCTGGAATTACACGGAAATGCCGGGACTCGATCCCAAAGTGGTGACGCATCACTTAGGTCTGCCAGAAGACCACCAGGGCTACAAACAAGCCAACAGAAGGACAAACCCCTCACATGCTGCCAAAATAGAGGCTGAATTCGATAAGATCATTAAATTAGGATTCATTCGGGAGGTTCAGTACCCTATATGGTTGGACAAAATCATCCCTGTCAAGAAAAAGAACGGAAAAATCCGCATCTGCATTGATTTTAGAGATCTCAATCGGCATTGTCCAAAAGATGATTTCCCGGTCCCGGTCACTGAGTTATTAATTGATGCAATGGCCGGATATGAGGATATATCCTTCATGGGTGACTATTCTGGGTATAATCAGATCATGATGGCCCGAGAAGACAAAGAATCCACTGCCTTCAGGGCCCCTCAAGGAATATTTTGTTACAGGTTTTTTCCCTTTCGTCTCAAGAACGCTGGAACCACATATCAACGTGCCATGCATCATATCTTTAAACCATTCCTAGGGAGATTTTTGATTGCTACATGGATGACTTGGTGGTTAAGTCCAGAAAATGCTCAGATCACCAGTCAAATCTTGAGACCATCTTCAACAAACTTCGACAGCATAGCCTGAAGATGAATCCCTTGAAATGTGCCTTCGGGGTTACCTCAGGGAAATTCCTTGGATTCTTCGTACGGCATCATGGCATCGAAGTCAACCATGAAAAGACAAATGGTTTTCTCGCCCTCCCACCCCCCACCCTACAATATCACCAAGTTGAGAGAATTCCAAGTGAAATTGGCCTACATCAGGCGATTCATAGCCAACCTGGTAGGAAAATATTTTCCCTTTACCATGTTAATGAAGAAGGGAGTCACGTACCAATGGACAGATGACTGCCAATAGGCGTTCGATAGCCTAAAGAAGTATCTCTTAAGCCCACCAATGCTCATGCCCCTGGTTGATGGAAAACCTCTCATCCTATATGTGACAGCCCAAGAGATGACGCTGGGAACCTTCCTCACACAGAAAAATGACGCTGATAGTGAAAACAATCTCTACTACCTCAGCCGAACCATGATTGATGCCGAGACTCGATACTAAAACATCGAGAATAGTGGTTTCACCTTGGTATTCGCAGTTCAAAAGTTGCGACATTATCTGCAGCATCATAAAGTCCATTTGGTCTCACATAGTAACTCACTCAAGTACATCCTCAATCACCCAATGCAAACCGGGTGCCTATCCCGATGGGAAGTCATCCTGAAACAGTTTGACATCTGGTTTGTGCCACAGAAGGCCATCAAAGGCCAGGCATTAGCATATTTTCTGGCGGATCACCCTTCAACAGGGACTTCCATACTGGATGTTGAGATACCTGATAAAGCCATATTCTCTATTCAAGTGGAGTCCCCAGCATGGGAAATGTACTTCAACAGCACATCCCGAAGCCCGACAGGGAAAAGGATGGAGGATCCCAAATTTAACAAGGTGGGTTTAGAGATAATACTTATGTCCCTGGAAAAGGCAGTCTTTCCATATTTCTTTCTCCTATCAGAAGGATGTATGAACTATGAAGTGGAATATCAAGCTCTGATTATAGGCCTGGAGCTCACACTCCATGCACAAGTACAACACCTTAAGGTCAAAGGTTACTCAGAACTGGTCATCAATCAAGTCAATGGTGACTATGCTATCAAAAAGGAGGAGCTGATTTCCCTGTTCGACCATGTTTGAGGCTTAATGGTGGAATTATCCACAAAACCGACATTGACCTATATTCCCCAGTCTTAGAATGCCCAGGATGATGCATTAGCCAATGCAGACACAGCCCTGGCCGACCCAAACCAGGATGAAACAGTTATCAGCATTGCTCATCATCGAATGGTCCTGCCATTTGTTCAGGCCAAGAAGGAAGAAATCCACGAAGTCAGTCCTATCCCTGAACCATATGCTCCCTCCATCGGCTGGATGACCCCCATTGAAAACTACCTTAAACGGGGAGAAATTCCATCAGACAGGGCTGAACAAGAGCAAATACGGATAAGGTAAATCAACTTTGTCCTATATGGCAGCGCGGTTCAGCAAGAGATCCTCTATAAACGAGGCATCGACAGAATCCTCCTCAAATACATTGATGGAGAAGAAACTGTTGTTGTCATGACTGATGTACATGCCGGAGTATGTGGGGCACATCATCCAGGGTCCAAACTTTCCCATAAGGTTCGAAGTCTTGGGTACTATTGGCCCATAGTGGCACGAGATTGCGAGCACTTTACCACAAAATTCCACTCATGCCAAATTCATGCCAACTTCATACACCAACCCCCAAAGTTACTTCATTAGGCTAAGTACTCCTGGACATTTGTCGTCTAGGGAATAGAAGTCGTGGAACCGTATCCTCCTACCACAGCCAAACAGCTGAAGTATATCCTCACTGAAACCAACTTCTTTTCCAAATGGGCAGAAGTTGTACCCTTTAAGGAAGTCAGGGCAAGAAGCATTGTCAGCTTTGTGAAAACCAATATCATCACCAGATTTGGTGTCCCTCCTACCATACTAACAGATAACGACACCAAATTCTGCTCTGTTGAATTGGAGAAACTATACCAATAATATTGTATCAAGGCTAACCACTCATCCTGCTAACATGTAGCAGCCAACGAACTGATAGAGGATTTCAACAAGACCATGTCCAACATTCTCCATAAAATGGTGGACAAAGACAAGAATTCATGGTCGGATAAACTCCCCCGTGCATTGTGGTCTTACTGAACCACAATCCACACCACAACTCAGGCTACTCCATACTCATTAGTATACGGAATAGAAGCGGTTCTATCCATTGGGCTCCAATTGCCCTCACTCTGTGTCACCATTTGTGATAAATTATCCAACGATGAGAAATCGTAAAAGTGGCTAGGTGAATTTGAGAAGCTAGATGATAAGTGGTTTCACACTTTTCACCATCTGGAAGTGTACCAAAATTGGATTGCACGATCCTTCAATAAAAAGTTCCATCTTTGGTATTTCTTAGAAGGAGAATTGGTGCGGGTCCTCCGGACCCCAATGATACTCAAAAAGAAACCTCCAAAGATGGAGCCCATGTGGGAGGGACCATATTTTATAGACAAGGTCTACTCCAACAGAGCATATGCCCTGATCTCCATGGATGGGTAGTTCACCACTACTCCTACATATGAGAGATTCTTGAAGAAGTATTTCGCATAATAAAAAAAAGCAGTTATCATCCGAGCTGCATGACATTAATCTACCAAGAACCCAATAGTCCAAAATCTATGACCCTAAACTAAGAGCATTCCACCCTCACCGGCATAACTAAAAGCAGTTATCATCTGAGATGCATTACGTTAAACCGCCAAGCACCCAACGGTCCAAAATCTGTGACCCTAAACTAAGACCATTCCGCCATCACTAGCATAACTAAAAGCAGTTATCCTCTGAGCTGCATGATGTTAAACTACCAAGCACCCAACGGTCTAACCTCTATGACCCTAAACTAAGATTATTTAGTCCTCACCGCACGACGTTAAACTGCACTGATTTCAGAGAACTATGTATGGCTTGATTCCTGCCCTCGCAGGATACGTAGAGACATCGGGGTTCCCCATCCTGGCCCACCCACCCACGGTTAAAAGATTTAAAAAATACCGCTTCCCCTCATGTATGGATCAGCCCTACACAGGGTGTACTCCAAAGAGAACTGCATGAGGCTTGATTCATGCCCTTTCAAAATACGTAGTGATGTCGAGATCCCCTATCCTATCCCATCCACTTCCAAATGGAATAAACAAATCCCCCCCCCCCACTCCCTATGTATGGAATAGCCCTGAAAGGGGTGTACTTATTTCAGAGAACTATGTACGACTTGATTCCTACCTCCATAGGATACGTAGAGATTCCAGGGTTCCCCGCCCTCGCCCAGCCATCCCCAAATAAAAGTTAAAAATTCCTTCTCCCCATGTGTATGGACTATCCCTGCACAGGGTGTATTCCTTATCCTTACCGCATGACATTAAACTGCACAGATAAAAAGAAAAAAATTCCCTTTCCCCTCGTGTACGGACCAGACCTGCACTGGGTGTATTTTTTGTCTTTTCCGCACAGCGTTAAACTGCATGGACTTCATCCTCACCGATCGACGTTAAACTGCACATACTTCATCTTCACTGCACGATGTTTAAATTGCACGGACTTCGTCACAACCCACCCAAGATATATAGTGAAACGAGATGGAAATACTCCTTGTGCATTTGGAAGCATCCTCTCCATACATCATAATCCACGACCCAGATAATTATGGATCTTCATAATCATTTACATCCATCACAAGTGGAAATTTATCGACCCGTGGACACATTTTCATGACTATACATACCATGCCCCCAGCGGATATGTATATTGATAGCCCCTGGCTCATCTACCAAAGGCAATATTTCCTCAGGCGATACTCTTTCTAGCTCCGTACACTTACTGGCCTTAGAGTCCCCATATCATATCTCTTGATCTAGAAATTTTTAGAGTGGTGGTTTATAAGCTTGTCCCCCTTTTCACATCCAAATATTGACAGGGTATCCCTACCTTGTTAGCCTATGTATCTGCTCATGGTTCACATGCCGACCTGCATCTACGAACATCAAGCCAGGGCTAGGATACCTTGACTCAACGGATAATTACAGTGAAGATGTTTCTTGTATGCTCGATCACCATTATCCTCGCATGTCGAACTCTATACTGTAAGCAATCTCAGATTTTCATAATCATTCATGGCCATCAGAAGTGGAAAGTCATCGACCCGGGGACACCATTGCATGACTATGAATACCATTCCCTCAGTGGCTCTACATATTGATAACTCCTGGACCATCTACCAAAGGAAAGATTTTCTCGGGCGATACTCTTCCTACCTCCGTACGCTTACCAGCCTCAGAGACCCCACACCACTTCTCCTGATCCGGGTAACCTCAGAGTTACAGTTTACAACCCTCATCCCCCACCCTGTTCAGAGTATATCAGATCATGTTAACTCAATTATCCTTTGAGTGACTATAGAAATAGTCACCCAATGGTCCGAGCACTATGACCACTAAACTAGGAGTACTTCATCCTTACCGAACAATGTTAAACTGAATGGAGTGAAGGTACACCCCCATACGCAAGATAAATCAGCGTAGAGAGCTCTCTAATATTTAACAGAAACCAGGGACGAATATGCTCGACATGTCCAGATATTTTCTTACCAAATGACAGACCTCGTGGCCCGGAAAATCGTGGATCCTCATAACCATTCATGGTCATCGGAAGTGGAAAGTTATCAGCCCGTGGACACCTTTGCATGGATACGAATACCATGCCCTCAGCGGCTCTGCATATTGATAGCCCCTAGCTCATCTACCAAAGGCAAGACTTACTCAGGTGATACTCTTCCTAGCCTCATACACTTACTGGCCTCAGAGCCCCCATATCACTTATACTGATCCAAGAAGCCCCAGAACCGCGATTTACACCAATCAACCCCCCTCCACGTCTGAGGCATGCTGAGATATTCAAGCCTTGTTACATTCTGATCAAGAGCAGCCTTTGCGACTATGTCCTTACCGCATGACATTAAACTGCACATAACATCTTGGTCACTTGGCATAAATCTATAAAGACCAAGAATTAAGAATCCAGGGAAATGCCTCAAACTATAAGAATTTTCACTGGTTTTAAAATGCTCCCACGTTCTCACTGCATGGTATTAAACTGCATAGCGTCCTCAAAAAAATGCTTTCAGTCCTTACCGCATGACGTTAAACTGCATGGAATTTAAAATGTCCCACGTCCTTGATATATGACGTTAAACTGCACAACATCCTTGAATAATTCTCCTCGTCCTTATCACATGATGTTAAACTACATGGTCAAACCTGTCATGGGTTCAATAAGGAACAGAGGATTTTCTCTGTCCCTCAGTGCACGGGTCAGACCTGCACAAACCACGGTCTCACACCAGTGTGAGAAGGAATGACTTAACCCATTCTCAGGAAATTTAGCCTAGATGTTTCTCCCATATCTAGGCACCCTCTCCTCATAAACCATAATCTGTACTTAGAAAAATCCGAACTCTCATAAACCACAACTGGTTGTCCCGAATCACAAACTTCTTTGAAGTTGCTCAGCTATCGGGAGAATGCAATCATTGATCCAAGGACACCTTTGCATGACTATGCATACCATGCCCTCAACATCTCTACATATTGATATCCCCCGTCCCGTCTACCAAAGGCAAGATTTCCTTAGGCGATGCTTCTCTCCGTACAACTCTTGGACTTTGAGCCTCTATATCCATCCCGAGATTCGAAGACCTTCTGAGCAACAGTTTACCAACCTATTTCATAACCCTTCTTGATTATATTGTAATGCCTCTGACAAGATTACCGGGAACCAGGAGAATCCATTCCACTTTGAATAATTTCCCAGTTACATGACTCTAAACTACACCTAGCTATGACCATCCTTTACGCAAGATAAATGCATAGGACAGAATCCTTGATTCCACACTCTTGATTAATAAATATGTCCTAAAACCCTTTTCAGACGTCACATACACTTTTCGATCCACCCCTGGTGGTTTTCATAATTCTCCAAGCCACCCATTGTGGTTTCCATAGGCAGGACTTCCATGAAGTCCTTAGGCCATCAGAAATGAAGAGTCATTGACTTAAGGACACCTTTGCATAACTATGAATACCATGCCCTCAGTGGATCTGCATATTGATATCTCTTGTCCCATATACCAAAGGCAATATTTCATTAGGTGATTCTCTTCCTACTTCTGTATGCCGATACAGCTCCCATGCCTTGAGACATTCCCTGCATGTTGCTCAAATCTACACATGATCCCCCCATATGCGTCTGGAAGATATTATGACATCTTTTAATCAACCAAACCTCATTGGGGCCCTCGCCCCACTATACCTGGTCAAAGCTATTTGACCTAAAACATCAGTAATGATAGTCTTGTCGGCAGGACATTAAACCTCTCACAAAAAGAGGTACAAAGCCTGTTAGGCCGAAAACACAAAAAAGATACCTAAGAAAAAGTCAGGTCGTACCTGCTGGGTCTGCACCAAATGAGCCCAGGAAAAATTAGGGTATTAAAAAAAAAAGAAGACAAAAATTTTGTGGGGTTTTTCTATAAAACCCTAGAAATAGTCAAACTATGCTCACTGATCCAGGAAAAAGTTAGAGTTTGTTTCTATTTTTTGAATTATGATTAATTTTGATTCAGTGATTTGTTATTTACACAATGATTACTCCAGTAACAGTCAATTGTATGGCAGGGAAAGATTGACAATGATTGTATTCCGTTTGAACAAAAAAGGGAGGATGTCCATAAGCTGGGGCCTCTCCCTCACAATAACAAAAAAATGGGGGATGGGGGAATAAGAAAAACAGAGTGTACAAGAATGGATATGATCATCACAAAGAAGCCTGGCTCGCTCTCCCCATCAGATCGGCAACCTGGAGATGGAGGTTGTTGCATGTCTGCTGCAGCACGACCCTCTCCATGTCCTCAACCTCAGCCACCAAATGAGTGTGCCCTACTGTTGTTTGGAGATCGTTAAATCTTTTCCTGGTGACTTCAAGGTTACCAGTTAGAGCTTACAACTAATCCCTTAGCATCGCTTCCCGTACTTCACATTCATGAAATTTGATGGATAGGGCGGCTGCCTGATCTAGAGGGCTCACCTCATGTGCTATCAGCTGATGGAGATTTATCATGGCTTCCTTCAAGTCTTGGTTCCCGCAATGAGAGGAAACAAAGTGATCAAGTTTGCGTTCATTCGTCTCAACTTCCTCACGGTCCGTGACAACCTAACAAGTGAGAAAATGAAACTGTCGATAGTCAAAGCCACCTAACCCCAAACACAGGAAGAGTTGTCGGAGAGCTTCAGTTTTAGTTTCTATCTTGGGAAGAAGAGTTTCGGGGACAATCTCACAAATCTGGGGCCAGGCCCACCTGCGCACCGCTCGATGGTCCGCCGTGACATGAGGATATTTGGTATCCTTGTTAGATATCACGGAAAAGAAGTCTCTCATTGTGATCAGCGCAGATACGTGCACGCTAGAAGATGGCCCCGAAGCGGGAAGGTCTGAAGCTTCTAACCCCGGTTCGAGCTTGGGAATCATGTTGCTATGTCCGGTATCGGACAGAAAAACTTCAAGCATTGTTTCCCTGGGACCCGAAGCCACAGGGTCATCCTCATCCACGTCCAAGAGGGTGGGGTCCATCTGAACTTCGGCCGTAGAGGGGCTGGGAGAGAAAAATCTCCTGAGTTGCTTTGACCAATGAGCCATCAGTCGGTCCTCCCTTAGAGCCGAGGAGGAAGGTCCGATAGGAACAACAACCGAAATGACTCCTGATTTGGGAACCTGCCGGACAGCCTTCCCCAGGATCCCATCAGGAAAATGTTTTACCCACATTCTGGCGTACTCTAAGGACAGGCTGTCAGCCGCTCCTATGCCAGGAAAGGGAATGTTTGTGTCATATCCTTCCCTCATCAGCATCAACCACCATTGACGAAGAGTGACCGGGTGCAGTACTCGATCCGGAGGAGGGGGAAGGGAAACATAGAGTTTCATACACCCAAACTGGCGGGAAAATGATGGGGGGAATACAACTCGCATAGAGAAACCTTGTCAACCCACGCGAATAGAACCTCATCCCGCAGTGAAATAATGTAAGAACACTCCTCCAGGATCCCCCTGCGGTTTTCAACCACGACACTGGAAGGAGTGGGGTAGGGAGTGAAAGAAAACTGGGAGAAGTCACTCAGAAGCTTGATGATTTAATTAGAACTGAGGGACTTCAAGCGAACCCTAGCTATATCAAGAAAGGTTGGCCGAAGGGTAGGAAGCGATATGACTATGTTGTGACAATACTCATAACATTAGCAATGATCAGATATCTAGCCATATAAGAATTGAAATGTCCCACTCAAACGATAGGGTGGCCCACCCTCTAGCATGTGGTTCAGTAGTTCGTAAATACGAGCCAAAGTAGGAATGACCAAGTTCACCGAGCGGCCCTCGGCCAACTCAACTTCCATCATCAAGGTGAAAGCCCTGATGCCCCGGTTGATATATCTAGAAGGAAATAACCACCTGCTCAAAAACATAGAAAACAGACCTTCTAATATGATCATAGGTGGCACACCGGGGATCACATCGTATCCTCGTGAAAGGTAGTCACCCGCCTCCAGAACCGCCCAGTAGGAACCTGGGATGGTTCGTGACTGTTGAGAAGGATGAGTCCTGGGGCGCTTGATCTTCAGAACAGGACTAGTGGTGTTCAGAAATAACCCCATCCAGGTGTTATAGGGAATAAGAGAGCGGGCACACAAGGCCTGACCTAGTGACCACTCCGCCATAACCAGCAGATCCCTCACCAATGAAGGCACTTGTTCGACGTCGTCCCATGCGTCAGGAGTAGGCAGAAACTCGTCATAAATCTCACCAATAATCAGAATCCCTCCCAATTGGTAGATGTCCCACAAGCTAATGCTGACTTCACCATGGGCATGGTGGAAAGTATTAGTGCTTGAACACCAATGATTGAGCAGGTCAGGCAAGATCAAAAATGGTGGGTAAACAGTAAACTAGGAGTCCCACAATGCGGAGTAAAAATTTATTACTTCCAGTGACTCGAGAGATTCCAGGAAATGATGGAGGACCAGAAGGCCCAGCCCCATTCATTTGATAAAATCCCATCAGACCGTAGATCCCACCTAGAAATCCACCCCGTGTCAGGGTCCACTCGACCAAGGTTGATTATGGAGGGGTAACTCTTAAGGGCAACTTCTTAAGAAAATTCTTGTGCATACTGATCTCTTTGGGTCCAGACAGAGCCTCTGAAAATGAAAGTGTCTTTTGGATCAAGATCAGAGATTATTTCCCCAGATTGGGTGAGGTTCGCCTGAATGCACTTCGACGACGCTTCCAAGCAAGGTGAAGGAAGACCTGAGAAGGTAGGAGGAATAGGGGTGTCGTCTTGAAGACCGAATCCATAAAGTAGAATCCAATTTGATAGTGGATAACCCAAGATCTCAAGAGAGAGAAAGTACTTCAAAACACTGTCATCATGAATGATGGACCGACTAGGGTCCTCTTTGATGCTTTCCGCTCTACGAATCATGGCTAGACGTCTCCCTAAACCAATTAGGAGAGGCTCGACAGCAGGCCTGGGTGCAGGATGAGGGGGAACCATATTTTCTCTTGGAATTATGAAAACAAAACAAATGGTTAGTCCAGAATAATAAAATCTGGACAAAAATACCAATCATGTGGAGAAGGAGTCAAGGAGCCCTCATGACGAGGTCCGCAAGAAGGCCTCAAAATGTGGTTCGAGATGACTTCATTCTGCGAACCATCCCTATGCAAAAGAGGTCCACGGTACTCTGGCCCGCAGAACATTGGCCAGAAAACCATGAACCAGGTTTCTCCATGGAATCTTAATCCCAGAGTTAAATAATTAGATTCAGAGGACATAGAAATTTTAAAATTCTAGAAGTTTTTAGACTACGGACCATCAAAACTGCGGAGCGAGTTCCTACGCAGCTTGTCATGACTTACTTTTTAATTAATTAAAAGTGTTAGTTCATAGTTGAGAGATTGGTCCATGGGTGAAGGTGACCGCAAATGAGGAATGGTTCACAGAAGTGGCAGCTAGTTTGTGGACGAGGCATTCCACAAAGGAACGAGCACACAGAGACAAAAAGTGAGAGAGCTCTGGTTTCGCGAAAAATCCGGTAAAAGACAAAGGAAGGGCCCCCGTATTTATAGGTGTGGTCCCCTACCGGGTCCACTCCCCTACCACAAACCATCCATGTTTCAGGACCACTCTACATCGGAATGGCCTCCTCTTTATTCTTATCAGACCCCATTCTGATGGGGGGAATTTGTAGGGTCCAGAAAAATCCGAAAAGGAAGAATAAGAATACCCTTTAATCCATGGGAAATTCTACCCAATTTTTCCCACAAAGAATTGGGGAAGAATGTAGAGAATACTCAATGGATTGAACAAGTCGAACCGGTCCATGGACCGGTCTAATGATAATGGGTTGTGGTCAGTTCATTGAAGCACCCCCCTCTGTGGACCGCAGTCATTCGCAGAATGGAGGCGAAAGCCCTCTGCGGGCATGATGCAGGACGGGAGCTAACCCAGTTCACCATCACGAACCTCCCCAGCCGCGGACCGCGTCAACCGGCCCAGGCCATATCTGCTGTCATTTGTAGAATGGAGGATGAACCCTGTGTGGCCGCGAAGCACTCCCCATGCTAGTTTGGTTTGCGAATGAGGTGTGTTAAATGCCCCCGTGAGTTTCGGATTGACCAAGTCATCCATAAACCGGGTTTCTTATCATGGGCCTCTGTAAAAGGTGTCGCATGACCACAGATACATCTCTTTACCCACTCTATAAAAGGAGACCAAGGGGGAAGGAGAGAAGGGAGAGGATTTTTGGGGAGATCGGTCAGATTCAAGCGGAAGGATTTAGAAGGAAGGGGCTTAGGATTTTGCATACAACGAAGTTCCAGTTCGTGAACCAGAACAGGTATGAAACTGGAAGAAAACTAATAAGGATCCGAAAACGCATAACAATTTGGTGAACTACGAACATAAAATAACAATGAAAATAAGACTGTGAACCATGTCCCCTCTGCAGATGCACTCCCCGTGAAACAGGGAGTTTATGCCCCTTTTCTGATCCGTCGCACCGCGTAGCACCCTCCTACGCGGGTGAAGCCCCGACCGATGAACCCCCGACTGTGGTCGCCCCTGGTCGCCGCTACTCGTATGGACCCCTCTACATACCAACCTTGTACGCGGGTTGAACCCGAAGCCGCGAACCACACTAGTTCGCGGGATTCCCACCAAGCTATGAACCACCCTGGTTCGTAGGATGCCCATCAGCCCGTGGACCACCCTGGTTCGCGGACAACCTCTCTAGCTGCGTAGCACCTCCCTACGCGAAGGGTGCCACCACTCATATACCTTTGTGGCCCACCATATCCTTCAAAGTTCCCATCCCCTAAGAAAACTAAAATCCTTCCAATCCGGCCTGATCCTCCGCACCCCCCTCATTGGCCCATTAATCGTCCCTGAGCTGAGGCCTCCACTAGAGCCACCAGACCCGTGTGATGGAACCTTCACGCGCATCAACGCACCTTTTTGAGTTTAAAAACCCATAGTAAGCGAGGGCGAAGGGGTTTCTCCAGCCCTTGAGCGGATTTCCAAATCATTATTGGGTTCACATTCCCACGGTAATGCGGAGTCCGATCCTGAGAGTCCCATTTCTGCCCCTCCACTTGTTAGGACTGGGGAACCTCTCCCCTCTTAGAGGAATGGTGGACTACCCATCAGAAGGAAGCCCCCATGCACCTTCGTACTTCACTATGACCATGTCCAAGGGAGGGAATATTGGGGAAGGGTGTTGCTCCGTCCCTCTTTGGGGCTAAGTCCCTCTTCAGCTGCGCTTTGTTGCCATGAGAATCCGTCTCGGAGTAAGCACCGACTTTCCAGGCTGCTCAATGCATAATCCCTACTCCACTTTCCACGGACGCACCTTTCGTGACGTGATCGTCTGGTCACTGCTGCATCTTTTTTCTCACACTGATCTTGACTCACGTGGGCTTAGAGTAGGCATTGACCATGACATCCTCTTATGGGCCTCCTTATATTGTAAGCCCCAATCCATTACCATGGGCCTCCTCAGAGTGTAATCCCCAATCCATTTCCATGGTCCTCCTCAAAATGTAAGCCCCAATCCATTACCATGGGCATCCTCAGAGTGTAAGCCCCAATTCATTACCATGGGCCCCCTCATAGTGTAAGACCCAATCCATTACCATGGGCCTCCCCATAGTGTAAGCCCCAATCCATTACCATGGTCCTCCTCAGAGTGTAATCCCCACTTTCATTCGAACAACGTGGACTTTGATTCCCCACCACAGGGATACGTAGGAAGCCTCCAAGAGGTTCATGCCCGATCACCATTGAACCCCCCGGGTTCACATTCATGTCGGCCCTCCGACATCCTCATGCGGACTATGTGGGCTTTGATCCTTGTCTCTAAGGCAGGGTACGTAGGAAGCCTCTAAGAGGTTCAAGACCAACAATTGGCCATTCCGACCCCTTTCACGTCGGTTCATCCTTCATCCTGCATGACGTTAAACAGTATTTCCGAACTATGAGAGTTCTGATTCCTCTCATGGGGATACATAGAAAGAATGTATCACGGGTACGATCCAAATGCTCAAGTCATTATTTGTTCCCCCTGGATGAAAATAAACTCCAGAGTGCCTGGTTATGAGTCTTCAAATCAGTGTCTCCTCAGTGAGTCCTGACACCTCGGGGGCATTAATCCAATGAGGGATGGTAATCCTCGAGCATAAATGATTCTGAACCCTTGCGTCCAACTAACCATTGCTAACGAGGAGTAATCTATGGATACTATGCTTGGGTATAAACCAAATATTCATGAACATATGTATATGTCTTCAATCTATAAGAGAGTCCCGTAACAAGCATTAAATTCCCCCAAAAGGGTGGGATGAGCCCGACTTCCCATCCTCTCGACCAATGTGAGTTCTTAAGTGTCGCTGGCCAGGTCGCCCAGCGAACGCTTTCCTTTGGAAAGAAGGTCCACGTATCGTCGGATACGGAACCGTTGGGCATTTCAAAACCGATCCGAAACAACATATTCATCATGAATAAGGTTTTTAAAAATAAATATTAGTTGAAACATATTATTTTTCTCTCTTATTTATCTCTTTTTTTAGCAATATCTTCAACAGATAGTATTATCCTCTATATATCACATACTCCTTCTTGTGTACATGATATAAATACTATATCACATACCAAAAATAGAAAATACATTAAAAAATTAATTTAAAATTAAACATAAATAACTTTCTTTAGCTTTTTATAACTACATATCTTTCATACCACTTATTCTTATTCTTTTAGAAATATATTCCTGGTCACAACAGTGTCAACACTTAAGTTATAGTGTGACCAAGTGGTTCCTCCATAATATCTCCTTATTCCTTCAATGAAAATATTTCTTCATAGTGAAAACCTTCTTCTCCCTTTTAATGTGTCAGAAATATTATTTTGTGATGTTTTAATCAATGATAGAACAATGTTGTCATCGTCAAGATTAATAATTTCTTCAAAATAATTTTTTCTATAAAGCTTTAATTTTTCACCTTGTAATATATCTTATAAAATTTTTATGTCAGTAAAAATCCAAAAGTATTATTCATTATCAATATCTTACATGAATAATATCATATACATTGAGTATATTATTTATTTATTTATCTTATGTGGCTCTTGTATCAAACGTGAACCACAACATTTTATGGGAAATATTATATATTATTCTTTTTCTTGATATCTTACATGGAAAGTATCTTACGAGATCCACACATCTTATAAACCAGATGATATCATACGGAATCATCATGTCTTATGAGACTCAGTATCTTACATAGACTATTATCATATATGATCTCATCATCTTAGGCAGAAGAATATAATATATTAATCATTAGACAAGTTATATACAAAGACTCCATGCCTTAAAAAATCATCTCCTATCATTCAAAATGTTCTAAATTCATATAAAAATAGCATATCTTAAGAAATTTAATAAGATATGATACTTTTAAATTTTCTATATTAACCTATAAAATTCAAATATCATTAAATGGTATCATATCCTATTTTATACACTATTTTAAATCTCCAAACTCCCCAATCCATCCTTAACCACTTTAAAGAAATTCACCTCACATAATAAAAATTATATCATACCCGTTTGAACATGATTAATTCATTGTCTACAAAATGAAACACATTAATCATATCCACTTGAACTCTAATTTACTTTACATAATCCTATTTTTTATAACAATCTCCCTAAAATATATATTGGGACTAATAATCTCCCCCTTGGGATTTTTATGAAAACTAAGAAACATAAATCACTTTAAAACTCAGTTCACTTAGAAATTAATTTTCATTAAATAATTCTAATCCTAAAAGAGTAAAATCAGTGCAAAAAATAAGAATATTGTCTATAAAACATTGATTTACAATAAACCACTTCAATCTTAGTCCTCCTGATTCTCATTGATGAAATGATACCACTTAAAAATTGATCTAATAATGGATCATTTCTTCTTCAATAAATACTTTATCATCACATAAAATATTACCTCAACTTGAAAAATATATGGATCACTTATTCTTCAATCAATAATTCGTAATCATAAAAAATATACCAATAACTTAACAAATATGTCTGTATAATATGTAATATATATATTCCTTCACACACTTCAACAAGCTATTAAAATAGTTCACATATGAACTTTTACATGCACGTATTTAACTTTATAGCTTAACCCTTTATATAACTCTCTCTAAAGGGATTATCATACTAAATAAGATATCTATCTCCAATTTGGAAAACATATATCAATGGATTCAATATAAAAATAGTTCACTTAAAATGTGTAAATATATAAAGGAATAAATAGATTTATATTATTCTATTTTATCCTTTATTTTTACCCCATTGATAATAATAATACAAATAGGGAGATGAGAGGGGATGGAAACATCATACCCAATCCTTGAGAATAGAGATGTTTTACTCCACACATCAATATCTGATTATGAAATGCATATTTGGCCAATGGCTTGGTGAACAGGTCAACAATTTTCTACTTTGTATGAAAAAATTCTGATTCCAAATAATTTATTTACAAATGTTCCTATATAAAGTGATACTTTATATCAATGTTCTCATATCATGAATGTTGAACTAAATTCTCCAAAATATTGATAGCACTTCGATGTTCACTTCCTATAGTATAGGAAACTTCCATTAAAACTTGATATCTTCTAACTAAGTCTTCTTCCATGTCAATTGGGTTGTGGAATGAGTGGTACCCATATATTCATACCTTAGTAGTGATCAAGGTGATATAATTTTTCTTTTTTGTGTTCTAAGAGACATACATTTCTTCAATGAATAAAAATACACTACATATAGACCACTTATCATCAACACAACCTAATATATATCTATGTAACTGAATAGATCAAAATTTCATTTTCTATCATATTTAAAATAGAACCCTATTATACCTTTAATTTACCAAATAATAATTTTTATAACACTAAAATGTGACTCTTTTTGGTGCACTATGATATTTTACAAAAAATTTGATACTATACACAATATTCTACCTTAAATATGTCAAGTATACAAGGCTTCTAATAAACTTTTGGAATTCCCTTGGATCCATTTCTTTTCTTTTATAATCTTTGGACCACTTTATTACCAATATTATTCAGGTGAAAAGTTGTTTTGAATACTCAATTCCAATCTTTTTTAGAGGTTCCCTAGCATACTTCTCTTGAAAAACAAAATTTTGACATCTATCTTGATAAAGTTATAATCCAATTAAGTACCTCATCTCACCAAGAATAGACATTTAAAATAGAATAATTATCTCATTTGAAAAATCATTACAAACAACCTCATAATTTCAATATAAAATGATTCCATATATATAAATAATAACAATTATATATGTCTCTTTATAATTTTTTGATGTTGAGGTTTTGATCTAATCTTACTTTTTTGAATTTAAACTTCTTTAGGTGGGTGTCTACCTTAAAATACAAAGTTCATGGAGATTTTTCCATACCATATAGATATTTCTTCAACCAGAAAACATAATTAACATTTTCTCCACGCAATAAATCAAAATGTTTTTCAATGTATACCTCCTCTTATAACTCACCATTGAGGAAGAAATACTTAAAATACATTTGAAAACTTTTGTATTACCTTTTATATGTCATATCAAGAAATATTTTTATGGCCTCAGGGATTGAAACTAGTTTAAAGGTATTGTCAAATTACAATCCTTTAACCATTGAATTACTTTTATGAAAAATCCTTTCTTTGTTTCTTGAAACTTTAACTTTTTCATTAAACTTGTTTAAAAACACCATTTTTTTCCAACAAAATTATTATCTTTGGGATTGGGAACCAACTCCAGAGTATCATTCTTATCAATCTACTATAATTATTCATCCACAGAATCAAACCAAAATTTATTCCTCAAGGATTATTTAAAATATTTCAGTTCAAATTCAAAAAATAATGAGGTACGTGATGTTTTCCTCAAAGTTATCGTGGTTTGAATTTGTTGTAAATTATCTACAATGATGTCATGGACCTGCACTTTTCTTATTATCCTTGGATGAGATTAATGATTTTGTTTCTCATCAATAAAAATGGATGAATATTATTATATAAACAATACATAAAATTTTTCCTTATATTTCCATAAACATATTTAGGTTTTTTGATAGAAAAAGTGTTATCATGACTTCTATAACTTTCTTAATAAAGTGTAACTTACACCCTTAAATATTCTCAAACCATCACAAAAACACCATCAAAAGTATTTTTAGATTATTTTTTATTTCACAATAATATTATTCTATATAGAGGATGTACTTATAAATACCATTAACACGTCACTTTTAAAACTTCATAATATTTTCACATTTAACCTTTAAATCGCAAAGACTTCCAAACACTTAAAGACACTTCATAAGTGGATATGTTTTGTAATTCATATCATATAAAAATATATTAATTTAAAATGTGTAAATAATGTTTTTTAATTTAAACAAATACAATAATAGATTTCCTCCAAAAGTATCACAAATTATCATTATTGATCAACATAGTTTGAGACATCTCCACAAGGAATCTATTAATTTTTTAAATTACACTATTTTTTGTTGTTTGTATGTTGCACTTATTTGATGTTTAATTACATGATTCTTTAAACAAAATTTAAAATTTTTATTTATAAATTTAGTTCAGTTTTCTATCTAGATCTTCTTGATAGAAAAACAACAATACTTTTCTATAATTCTTTGAAAACATTTAAATATTATAATATCTTTGAACATGTTCTTTATAAACATAAAACAATTTTTAAAAGTTAATTTTTTAATAGAGGAAATAAAATACTTATCCACATGGGTTGATTTCTTCCTCATCATCCCACATACATCTGAATGAATTTTCTATGAAGGTTGAGGAGATTAAATCTCTAACTTTTTGTGTGAAGAGTTAATAATATTTTCCCATTTTACATATTGAGAATATATAATCTATTTATCTCTTCAATATATAAGAATTAGGAAAATATCCTCCTTGGGTTATCTTATTAATGCCTCTTTGGATAATATGACCAAGCCTTCAATTCCATAAAATATTATATTCTTTCATTCTTAGATAGCATGAGTTTGTAGTATCACCCACTTGAAATAAATTGTCCTTAGTCTACTACCATCTTTTCACCACTCATCCATATTCTATGTTGCTAACCAAGAACCCATATTTCTTAAATACAAATTTCTTTACTTCATCAAAAATTTGAAACATTTAGAATATTATGTTTTAATCCATCAACATACAAAGTGTTTTTTGAATTTATATTTTCTTTCCCATACAATGTTAAACAAAATATATTAGTATTTAATGGAAAATAATTTACAAAAGTCACAAAACCTTATTTTAACTTTTTATCATTTTTTAAGATCATTAAATATTTTGTTATATGATATAAACATCCACTATACCAAATCCATGGATTATCCCCTTTTCATGATTTAAATGAAATTTCAAAAAAAGGGTTTTTTAATTACATTTTATATTCTCCATATGAGGATGTAGAGTTTTAAAATCCATATGTTTATTTTTTAGTAGAAGTACGAGGAATTTATTTTCATGTTGACTATGTTGGTCAAATTTTCCACAGACCACCTTAAGAACTTCAAACATATTATATGTTTTCTATCTATAATTTATAATTTGTTCCTAAAAATTATTCCATTAATAGTAATTACTCCTCCTAAAAGTTCTCCTCAAAATATCCCTAATAAATATATGATACTAGTAATTAAACTAACACATCATTTTTTATGGATGATGCCTCCATGATACGAAAAAAATCTATAAAAATTATTATTACCTTTGTAAACAACATATTATCTAGAATTTGATACTTATATTATATACTTCTTTAAATTATAATTATTTTATAGTTTTTGTGAACCAAAATTATTTTTGAACTCCTATTATCTTCTTTTATATACTATGCATCTTCTTAGAATTTGCAGAGCTACTAGTTGTGGTATTATTTTAATCCATGTTAGTGTTCCCAAAAATTTCGTATTTATGAGGGTCACAAAAGTTTTCTAAATATATGGTTATTTTAAAAAAAATATTATTATTTTAATCTTCACTAAAATTTTATAAAAAAATCATTTATTGAGAGTGGGTTTTTTTCTCTTATTGGGCCTCATTCTTCTTTGAACATTCTCTAACTTACAGAATAATATTTTCAAAACCAAATTTGAATTAATTTAGTTACTCTTATACCTAAACCAATTTATATGGATTATGTTCGATCTATTTCTCTTTATCCTTTACTTTTTATTCAATCTTTATGTATATAGTTTTATCATCATCATGAATATTATTTAGAGTTTCAATCCCATCTATCAATTTTTTCTCATATGTATAGATAGACTCCTTACTCTTAAAAAATTTATTATCTTTTTTCATTCTTCTGATCACCTTTTCTAATTTAATGATCATTTAGTAACACTATTATAATTATATCTTCAAAATAAATTTCATCTAAATATATTCCTCTTCACTTTTAAAGAAACTTTTCTCATTACTAATAATAATTTTATTATTCACCTTTTTTTAGAATTTGTTCACCAACTTCATCACATGAAGTCTCAACTTCTTCATAATATTCACTACTTTAACCTTTTCTCATACCTAGATAAAAATATTAACATTATTTTTAGATAACTTATTAATCATATATTTAAAAGTAGGATTGGATTTATATGGGTCTTCTTTGAGGATCTTTATGTCATTTATTCTTCCTCGTCACTTTCTTCAACTTTTGAACTGGGGTAGTTTACTATGAACTTACCAATATATCCACAAATAAACATTTTAATATCCTACTTCTCTTTATTCACTTTCCCCTATCTCGATTTACTTGGTATAAATGACATAAAATAAAAAAAGTTCTAATCCACATATTTATCAAGATCTGAACTCGAAGATTTTTCTTCAATAACAACATACTTCAATTTATTTGGTTTTGAGTATTTAAAGTCAATATCCTTTTCATCCATTACCTTAATATTTAAAAAATTATCTCTTATCATCTCATGATATATTAAAATACTATGTAAGTCATTAAGATGAATAGTACCAAGATATGTATCTTCTAAAGCTAAAATACTTACATCAAACTTGTTTGGTAGGATATGCAAGATCTTCATAACGATAGAGCATTATAACATCACACCCTAGCCTCAAATCATGATCACAAATTGTTTTTACCCTTATGAAGAAGATATATATAGTTTCATCATTATTTATCCTGAGTTATTCATACTTTTACCTCAAAAAATATAGCTTTTCTCACTTAACTTTATTATTTCCATCAATGATATTCTAAATTTTTGTCACATATTTTTTTTATCATTTTTATTTCATTTTATTTTATAAATTAATAGTATGAAATATAAAATTAAATAACAATTTAAAAACATACAATATTATCAAGATTCTACTCATATACTCCTATCATGACAAATCCTTCTATATAGGGAGTGAATCCATCAGTCATAGATTAAAATACATCATAACTAATAGATAATTGGTGTGGAAATGTATTTTACTTCCATATATAATGAAATCACGCATCAAATTATTGAATATCCTTACTGTTCGCTAAATTAAAATTATCCATTATATGAAATAAAAAATAAATGATTGAATATTCAACCATAGAGAGAATATAAAACTTATCGACTTCAAAAAATGAATATAAACGAAGGGAACCTAGATTATATTCCACTTGTGAAACCACAAGTATGATCTATGACAGATCACCAAGGGGTTCAATAAAAGATAGTAATTCTTTTTATGTTTATTTTGAAATAAATTTCAACACCTACTAAAGTGAGTTATGTTTTTTGTCTGAACATGTCCAAAATCACACTAATATAAAGAATCATACTAATATATAAAGTTTACCTCTCAAAAAAAGAAGTATAATCCTTGTTAATATACAAAAAACCATAATCACATGAACCAATAGTATAAACATATAGGTAAAAGCAATCATATATTATCCAACACTCATGTTACATGTATCCCAATAATGTTTCAATGAATCTTTCTTATAAGTATATACCAACCATCATAATTATAAAAAAAATTTGTTAATAACTAAGGAGTCTTATACTATTAAACTATTCTCATGTTTTTAGTATGTTGAGTTCTTTTTGTCCTTATATTCATGTATAGTATAAAGAAACCACATAAATTTTTGTAAATAAAAAAACATGAAATATCTCCACTCATTTCCGATATCTTTATCATGAATAAGTCTATTCAGAATAAATATCATCAATAACATCTTATTTATCTCTCTAAATTCTCTCTGTTTTTCATGATATCATCTATTAATATTATTTTCCATTATATATCACACAATACTTATTTAATGTTGGATAAAAAATTATATCCAACACCAGTGGAAGAAAAACATGTTAGAATTTTAATTTTAAATTAAAATTTGAATGAAATAACTTCATTCTGATGTTTGAAACTGCACCGATTTCCCCATACTTCTTATTCATCTTTTTGAAGGCTGAAAAAACTTCATGAAAAAAGTTACAGCATGACCAAGTGGTTATACTATAACCTCTCTTTTTCTATATGAATAAACTCTTTCTTTATATTAAAAACGTTATTCTAATTTTTTAAGAATCATAAATACTATTTTTTATGTTTAAACAATGATTGAACAACACATAAATTATATTAATTAATAACTTCATTAAAATAATTTATTCTGGAAAAATCATATTTCTTTCCAAGTAAGATATCTTATGAAATCTGTGTATGTTATGGGATCCTAGTCTATTATGTATTTTCAATATATTACTTGAATAGTATCATATGTATTAGGTATTTTATATATTTAAATAACTTATTTGTCTCCTGTATTATATGTGCACCTCAACATATTATGTGAGATAAAATATCTTACATGTTTTCCAAATATCCTACATAGAATATATCTTATGAGTTCAACACATATTACAAACTTTCTGATATCTTATGGAATTCTTATATCTTATGAGTTTCAATATCTTATGTGTACTATTATCATATGCGATCTCAAAATATTACTTTGAATGATATCTTATGAGAATTTAATATGTGTTTCCCGAGAATCATACCCAAAATATATATCTTACAAAATTAGAACCTATCATAAAAAATATCCTTCAATCATATGAAAAAAATATATCTTATGAAATTTCATAGGATACTATATTTTACGATTTTCCAACATAACCTCTAAAATCCATAAATCATTAATTGATCTATGATCCTATTATATAGACCACTATCTATCTCTAAACTCCTCAATACAACCCCAAACACTTTAAAAACCACCACCACGCATAATAAACTTTATATAATGTGGGTTTGAAAATGATTTATGTATTTTCAATAAACTAGAACACATTAATCATATCAAATTCAACTCTTCTTCACTTCACCTATTCTTATTTTTTATAATAATATACCCAAAAAATATCCCATGCTACACACTAAGTATCATATAAGGAGTCACTTTAAAAAAGAATAAGGTTATTGACCCAAAAAATACTCACTATTAAATTATCAAAATAAAATCACTTTATCTAACTGACTACCCACTAAAATTGAACCACACTATTGAGAAAGACAACCACCTTGACCAAGATAAGGAACATCATAAATCACAAGACACTCAAACTGTAGGTTCCCCACCATTCCATGATAATAACTTTTCGACTTACCCAATACAGGGTGACTAGAGATACTTAAAACCAATGTTTGAATCCAATCCCTAACCTTGGGAGAATGAATCACTTCATATCTTTTCTTACCACAAGACCCATAACTTGAGGCTCCTTTTTTAGCCTTCTCAGTATCCTAGATAAAACCCCTCTTGATCAACTCAACATGATCTATCACCTACAACCATGAATATAACTACAAACTCTCCACCCTTCATAAAATACCTAGCCACAAGATGAACTTAGAATGCCACGTTCACATATCTTCATTAGTCAAAAGGTCTAGAATATAGGAAATTAATTCAAAAAATTAACTCCAGGATTTTGTGTAGTGAAAACATTTTTTTGGAACTCTAAAAATTCTTTTGTATGTTAATCCTTAAACACCTTGGAAACAAACACTTTCTTATCCATGATAATGACTTCTTCCCAAAAAACTTATTCTGGAAGACCATAATTCATCTTCCACCACACTCTCTCAATCTCTCAAACAAAAACCCATAATTAAGGAAACTCAGTATTAATCTGGACTCCTTTCCAATTCATAGGTAACCTCAACCTATTTTAACCACTCCTCAACATGAGGGCCTGATATTCCACCAAGGAAATTTGGTACTTATTTCCATTAAAGTCCGAACAGACCCTTATCCCATGAATTTTTCTTATACATTCCAATAATAACACCTTTATGATGTTATAAAAATATTTCTTTAATCTAAACATCAAAATCAAAAAAGTTAATTCAAAAAACCAAATCACACACCAGCTACAGAGAAAACTCAGACACACTGCAAAAATAATGTTTACTCCTACACCCCCAAATTACTAAACTGACTCATCTATCATGATAAAATATCCATATAATTCAACCAAACCCATCCTTTCCTCGAATAACATAACTTCCTCATAATTATCATGACACTATCCCCAAAACCTTTAAAAAATAAAAAACCCTTCATTCTTTCCACCAATCATTTATCCCACAAAATGAGTGAAAAAAAAATTCCTAGTTATAGAAGGGACCCCAACTATACTCTGAAAGGAAATAAAAATTATCTTGTTATAAATTTCACAAATTTAAATCATGCTAGAAATAATCTTAAAACAAAATAGTAGTTTAAAACATCAAAAAAATTATTGAAACCCACACATTTAAAACACTTCAAACCAACAATATGTTTTCACTCAAAACTCAATTTTATAAAATCCATTAGAATGAAAAATTCTTAAATAATTATTTGAAACAAGTTACCAATATAAACCCTTTGTAAAACACTCCCAAAACATTTGAGAAAACCACTTTTGGTAATCATTACAACTTTATTTAAAGAAAAATCATTGACCTGATTCTTTATTCACGAAAACATAGTACCAACCAAGTATGTCTTCATTTAATCAAGTTAATAAAACATCACCAAAAAACACTACACACTTTTACACAATATGGAATTCATTCAAAATTATCATATTTATATTTTAAAAAAATCCCATAAATAATTCATTAATAATTAAACAATATAGATTACTACAATAACTTTAAAATTTATCAATTATAACTAGAAGGGTACTAACGATTTTAAATATCATTGTATTATACTTTATCATATTTTGTATTTCAATGTGATTTCCTACCAATAACATTACAAACATGAAAATTCTATAAAATTCGAGACATATTGACTAATCATATCATATTAAACCTTCTCATTTAATAATCCATATATATTTATTAGTAAGAATGATATACATTTAACACATTTTATTCGACTCATAAAATTACTAAAATGATATTTAATTAATGAAGTAGTTCATATAAATTCATGACATGCAATAAAATTCATTAAGTCTTAAGGATTTAAATATTTAACCTTATCATATTCAAGAACCCTTTATCTTGGCATCATATCATCTCTTAAGTTCAATACATAACCTATTACTTTAAATAAAAATCATTTCGTTGTAAATTTTAAAATTTATAATTGTTTTAAATTTCTTTTAAATAATATAAAAACAGGATAATGAAATAATTTAAAAAATAGGGTCCCCAAATGCATAATTAAAGAAAAAACATAGAGTAAAACTACACTAACTTATAAAAAATAGAAAACAAAAACATTAGAAATGAGGATCCTAATAACAACCATAGTATCCCTAAAACCATACCTTAGATTTCTAACATAACAATATCCCCTAGAATAGAACATGGATATATATTATGGTATTTTAATTTAATTTTTACACTTAAATCTCTCAAGAATCACCCTAATTCAAACATAGCCACCTTCAAGCATGATGCATGTACCTCTCTTAGGTATCTACCCTACAATAATAATTATCTCACCAAGGGTGTTCAATGAGATTCTGATCATTGTAATGGGTCATAGTGGGCCTCTTTCTACTCAATCTCTATTACAACATAATATACCAAGTATGATTTATATTGTTTCCTAATCAAGACCATGAAAACATATTTGGAGCCTAACTATCACCCATAGCTCTGACACAAATTTTTCACAAAATTTTCCCACTAGGAACCCTTATCCGGCCTATAGTGATGATGAGAACAAACCTTTAATACAAACTCCAATAGGCCACAAGTTATCAATTATCACTGAGGATATAATCATGCATATATGGGAGGTATTTCCCTTATAATCTATGGAACATAAAAATAAACCACCAATCAACTCCATAAGGTATTAAATAAACCCAATCCATAATTAATGTAAATTATATACATAAACATGGTATGTAAACTATATAATACCAAAATACACTCCTATGACAGAAAAAAAATCCAACCATATTCTCTTTAAGAAGGTACTATATAGATTTTTTCCCAAAACCCTCTTAGAAACTTGTAATCATATTTATCTATATATATGTGTGTGTGTGTGTGTGTGTGTGAATAAAAATATACTTAGTATGATCCTCCTCAAAAACTCTCATGAGAATGTCAAATAAGCATAATAATCCCTCAATGAATAAAAAATAGAACCAACTCACACATATTTCATGATAACTATACCCAACCTCACAAAACCTCATTCACCTAATATCACATAAATGATATAGTTACATAATAAAAAATTGTATATATAGATGAGGTACCTTGCATCCACTTTTTCACTGATATGGTTCTTTTCCTGCCCTAATGTTATACTACCTGGTAATATCATCACCTCCATATAACCACATAACCACATTTCACATCACAAACATAATCACATAATCATCATAACCATATATATCATATCATATTCTCATCATATTAGGTAAATTTGAATATTAAAGAAATCAACCTTATTCCATCTTCTTTCCATACATGCCCCAACCATGTACCATAACATCTTCTACATCATCATCATTTTGAATCACATTATTTTCACTCTAACCTCTAGTAATCACATCTTATGAAACCTGACCTCATACCATTATAGGTTGTGATACATTTTTAAGAGAGAAAAAGGAATAGGTAGTAGTTAACCATCTATCAACTATATAACCTAAAAGTTAGGGGAAACACACAAAACCCATGTCCTAGAATAGAAAACTACCAGGTTATCTGACTTGGTTTATGGTGAATAAGTAATAAAAAAATATAATTCATATAGTAGACACAAAAAATCTCAACTAAAGAGATTATATCTAAAATGAACACCATAAAAACACACAATAACCATCTAACTATCACTATCGTCTACTGAAAAAATGATTCCATAATTACAATACAGCCCAGCCTCATATATCCACACAAAATAACAATAAAATCTTTCTTAATTTATCATTTCTTAATATCATTCATTAAATTAAAAATTTACCATTTACAATAATTATTAGATTCATTATTCCATTAATCCTCCATATTTAATGTCAAAATATTCATGGAACCACATTCTACCTTAAGTTATTCATTAATTTATATTTTACATTTATCCTAACCCTTACATTTTTCGACAATTATTTTATCCATTGATCATTTTCGTACCCATAATTTATTAATGTCATACCATTACCCATTATCAATTCTATTGCTTCAACCAAATTAGATTACACTAAGTAACTACAATACAACTACACAACAACCAAACATGTGACCACATAAACTAACACACAACCCAATGCAACATCTACAAAACCAAAAACATTACACAAAACCATCTGGTCCACCATGTCCATAACCAAAAAACAACCCATTCATTTCAACAACAATCAAGCCACACCAAATCCTCCCAACTATCCCTAATAACTAGCCAAAACACCTCTAATCATAGAAATAGATACTCCAAATATAGTAGAAAATAAAACTTCCATATATAAAATTCACATTGAAGGTATTCTTACTAATAAATATTTCATTTCATATCAGATTTCTATATTCAAACATCATCACCATAAATTCCATGTTTCCACACAACCAGTTTATTATGAGCTTTACATGATTTTTCCAATTATGAAGGTGTAAATAATATCAATAATATATTATATCATTATTATAGTATTAAATATCTATAAAATATATTCTCAATAAGAAACAAAAACAAACAAAATAGTAAACTATGAAAAAAAATTCCTAAAGAAATCATTTTACATCCATTTTTCCTATCATGCATAAACAAGAACACTAGTAATTCCAAATTTCACCTATCTCATTTTCATTACCAACATTAAGTGATTACCCATTGTTAAAGGTAATTATAACATTTCATTAGAAGGAAACAAGGTTTCTATAATAGTAACATCAAATTATAAGTATCTATACATAATCAATAACATGGGATTAAGTAAAGTATAAGGGAATTCAACCTCTTATCTTAAATTTATTTTTGTCTAGTTAATTATCTTATTTTGTTCTATCCATACCATCCACCTAAATATAAAATAATGATAATTAAATAGTTTCACATGAATAACGTATGAGAATTCTCAAATCATCTACCTCAATCAAGTATTTAACAATTTTGGCACATGAATAAGGAGTGGGTGATGATAAAAGATACCAAGAACATACAATGAAAGCCTAAAAAACCTATAACACAACAACATTAAGAAATCAATCAATCTAATATCATACAAACTGAATAAAAATTTCTACCATAAATCCCTCAATAAGGAAAAAATAGTGAATAAATAAGAACAGGAGAGTGAATCAACTTGGATCTCAATGACATTAGTCTATTAAAGTTGAGGGATAAATTTAATAGGAGTATGGATAATTATATCCAAATATAATCTACTACTCATCTAGGATTAAAGTAATATTTAAATAATTTATAATAATTTTATTGGTATTTTTAATTTATAATAAGACTGAATAATTAAATATTCACATTTTGATGGTTTATGATCACACCACAATGGGGATAAATAAAATGAACTTCCAAAAATTGCATTGTAATCTCCCCATATATTTCCCTAAATCTCATGGTAAAATTTGGATTAACTCATCACACTAAATGAAGCTCCTGGTGTAACCAAGGAGATCACACCACAGTTTATGAGTTCATGAGAAACATAGTAAAAACCCTAGACTTCCCATCTCAAACCCAAGTAACCCCAAACTAAACCATGATGAAATGAATGGGAAAAAATGTAACATATCTTAGATAAAAATAACTAATATATTAGTTTCCTGGGACTTTATGCCCCAATGGGTATAACCCTGACACAATTCCCACTCATGTAACATTAACCAAGAGGTCATTTATGATTAATCCCAAGGACCCCATTCAACATCTAACCAACATAAGGTAAAATGGAAACACATCAATGCTACAACATCATAGAACAAAAAATCATGGCTTAAAAAACTTATGTGAGGTTAAAAAATTCCTTAGATTAGAATAACCCAAAGACTCTCCTCGTATAAGAATAACCAAAAAACATACATGTTGTATCCAATCCCCTTCACACTGCAACCAATCCCCTACCTTAAAATATCATAGAACCAAACTCTCAGGGATTACACCCCACACCTTAAAACAAGAACCATGCCACAAACCAATGAATTATAAAAAGTCACACCATACTGTAGAAAAATTATTTTTCTGGCCAACTCCTCATGGAACAACACTTAACACCAAGCCAAAACACACCCATCTAACCGAAATTTATACTCCAACTTCACATTACTCTCTGTAACCTTCTTGTGGAACCTCTAACACATTAAACACACAAATAAATGGTTAAAAAATTTCCTTGATTTCACAATTTTGGGTATTATTCTTATTTAACCTAAACTACCGCATCATCATTATTCCTAAGTTATATTATACCGTCTTCTTCCCTAGTTGACTGTTTTTTATTCTTACCTTCCATTCAATGATGATTTATCACATAATTTTAGGCGATTAAAATATATAGGGGTTCTCATCATCAGCATTATCCTAAGATGGATCAGAAATGGTGTCTATTTATTTCTTCTTAGTCCTAGTTACAATCATTAAGATGGTAAGTAGATTATACATTTCAAGATTTTCATCCACATCCTCAATGTTAAATACTACAAGATATTATTACTCAAGTGTCACCACTTCTTTACTGGTCTCATTCACATATTTATCATCTATGTTCTACCATAATAGTGTTAAATCTATAAATTCACCACAAGGATATAAAATTTACAAGTTATGTTATTAAAAAATTAACCAAAATGAATTCAAAAATGTGAAATCTCCCTCAAAATTCTCAATTGGGAATTAAAATTCATTTTTCAAAGCCTATAGCCAACTTAGATTGAGAGAAAGGCATGGATTTTCTATATTTTATTCATAAATATCACTTCAAGTGTGGTATCTTAAACTTTGGAAAGTAAAAAAGGATTTTATACTATAATAGAAGCATAGGTAGAGTTTGTTTTTATTTATGTTTCAATTAAATTTAAATTTAAAAAATTATGATTATAATTACAACCCACAATAAGACATTCTTTAACTCTTTTACATACACAAAGACTATAAGAACCCATCCTCTAGGGATAATAGTAGATATTCTAGCTTCAATTTAACTTTTTCTTGTTTTATAACCTCTAAAAACATTATTATTCACTTGTCAAGTAGTGGATCTTGAAGAATTTCCTAAAATATTATCCATCCACTTTGTTTTCTTATTTATCATCCAATAAATTCAAGACAAGTGTTGATTCTTCTTTTTTTAACTAAGTGGGTCAAATTTGTGTTTCATCTTAGAAATAATCTATCCTGTATATATCCAATATGGATTTTTTAACCTCAAATACCACTTTAATGGATAAATTTAGTGCTTGAAAATCTTTTGGTGGTTCACATGAAATATTCCATGAGGAATTATCTACCTATTCTTCAGACACATTGATGTATTTCTTAGATATAAAGGGAATATTTCCTTATTTTTTCATGTTGTTCTATCTAATTTTATTTTGAAGTGTCAAATTTAACCAATTTTGTATTTAATTTACATTCCAAACTTATTCCCATTTATCATGAGTGTATGATTTATATTCATGGGGTTGGTGTAAGGAAAATTAGAATTATTATTATATATAGTCTAGTTATCTAAATTCTATGTTGATGCATGTGTTCTATCCTTATCAATAACAATTATAATATGGTCTATAATATTATGGGTATGAATTTTCTTAATTCCACCTAGTATTTTGATTACTCACTTCTATATGACTAGCATCATATGGGTTAGTATTCTAATTTTTAAACATACATCTAACCACTGAAATAAGTCTATCCATTTTAGAAATTAGAGATGGGTTTTTATTATCTATTTAAACTTTTTGGATAGTTATTAATTAATAAATAAAATAAATAAATAAATGATAAAATATTTATTTTTTTCCTATGATTAATGAATGAAAAACTAAGCCTCTTTGGAAACTACACTGAAAAGTTGTGTACCACACCTTGTTGAAGGTGTGGTTCCAAATTAAAATTTCTAATCCCCTATGTATAAATCTAGGGATATGACTACAATATTTTATCTAAGGAGGCCACAGATATTACTCACTAAAACTAAATCATATTTCTAGAAAAAATTTCTATTTTAAAATATTGTATTGTAAGAAAGAAGGGGATAGTAGTGGGATGGTGTATGTTGGATGTAAATTAAAATATTTATTGCATGAAAGATATAATAAAAAATTATGAATAATAGAGTATTATCTAAGGTACATTTTTAAAAATCCTTAAAAATACCAATATTAATCTTGAATCCATTCAATTAATAAATAAAAATTATCTATTAATAATCTTGTCTTACCAATGTTTTAAATGTACAGTACTCTCAACTACCACCAAGAACACGTCATACCCAAATCCACTATTGAGAAATTTCGATATCATACCACAATCATAGATAACTATGAACTTAACTTTTAATTATTTCATATGTTTTTATCCCTCAACTCCCCCAATAATATTAACAATTATAGAAGTTGAGAAAATTTTGGTAAAAAATATTTAGCAAAGAAATGAGGATAGGGGTCTGGGGGAGAGAGATATAGATCACTTAAACATACTCATCACTCCCCACTATCTTATCATGAATTTAATTTAAAACATTAAAAATGTCACGACCCGTCCTCGGGGCCCATGCCGTGACAACCCCAAGCCCGCCTTCCATAGGCCAGGGGCTGGCGACAAGCACCAAGGCATAAATCCTGGTAAAAAGAAAAGGCATTGCCTTAGTAAAGTAAACAAACACCACATAGAAAGCAAGAAGTAGAAGTAAACACTAAGCAAAAACTGAGTACAATAGTAAGTGCGGAAAAGTAAGTTGGCCAGTATACAAACCCAAAGTGAAAGTAAAGTACAACTGGAAGGAAAAACAGCAACTGAAAAGTAAAGCGGAAACGTCGAGCTGTCCACTGAAAATCCCACCAGAAGGGTGAGTACAGATAACCTCCACAACTCCTCGGGTTTAGCCGTTCGCTCCGAGAACGTCCTGCCCAGTGGTCCACCTTTAGGTACCATCCTGCTCTGCAAGCCTCAACCACGATCAGCGTTGTCCGTCGTCTGCAACCAACACAACGTAGTGCGGGAATAGCCCGTGCAGGGGTGAGTATAAGCTACTCTGTAGGGACCCTGAGACCCCCGAAGGTCTCCCAGAATCCACAAAGGATAATCCACAAAGGAAAAATACAATCACGAAGTAACATTCGACCCTGATTAGGTATATTACCATACATATACCTAATTTATCAATTCTCATTCGTCTCCAACATCTGAGCCAAAGTACAACCTAGTCCACACAGGAAAGCAAAATGTAAATCCACACAGGATAGCACAACACAATCCACATAGGAAAGAGAATCAGGATTTCAGCTCACACAGGTATACTACTTCGTAAGACGATAGAGATGATCAGATGTATCCACTGATTCATCTAAGCCGTCGGTCCCCCAAAAGATCGGTAGGTACTAACCCCCGCAATGACCCACACAGGATCGATCATGAAGTTGAAACCATATCTATTTTGAATCTCCTTCTCTATCAGGTACAGTGGGTATGCCGCTACAACCAAGCGCTTCCCTCTAACCTTGGACTGTTGTAGTACTCCACCTATCGAGTACTGAGGGCCTTCTGCTACAACCAAGAGCTTCCCACCATGGTTCTGCCGCTACAACCAAATGATCCCCCTCATAGCCTCTAGAGGTACTCCTTCTGTTGAGTACCACGGGTCTGCCGCTACAACCAAGCGCTCCTCTACCATGGGTCTACTGCTAAAACCATGTCCTCTCCCGTGCTACTACAACCAAGCACTCCTCCTTCATAGGTGTGCCGCTACAACCAAGCGCTCCTCGGTCGTGGGTCTGCCACTGCAACCAAGCGCTCCTCCATCGTGGTTATGCCGCTACAACCAAGTGCTCCCCCTCATAGCATCCAGAGTTACTCCTTCTGTTGAGTACTGCGGGTCTTCCACTACAACCAAGCGCTCCTCCGCCGTGGGTCTTCTGCTACAACCAAGCGCTTCCCACTGGGCTATCCGTAACACACTGAGTCGTTCGATCAGCAGTCATCAATTCTCAACCAGCACTAGGGTTTCCGCACACAGCATGCTCGTTCCGGGAGGGTCCACTCCATGATCCAAGAGGTCGATGCATCAACTGACATGTAGTCCGAAGTTTATGTATCCCAAAAAGTACCGTAGTGTTCACTGTCGATCCCATGGAGGATTTCCGTACTATCTTCATTGTCGTTGCAGACGCAGCCAACTCTAGGGTTCCCGCACACAGCAAGCTTGTTCAGGAGGGTCCGCTCTACAAGCCGAGAGGCTGATACATCAACCGGCACAAAGTCCGGAGTTGATGTATCCAAAATAACTGTATCGTCAACAGGAACTCAATGTCGCAGACGGCGCGTCAATCGGACTCCCGGTCTGAGAGTTATTGGCTTCTTCGTCCCAGGGGCCCGGTTGGTTTTTAAGGAAAAACCAACCCGACCGTACTCCAACTGTGTCCAAACCTCGGGCGGAGTAATCCAAAAGATCCGTCTCACTTAGAGGAATACAAAAAAGTCAACGGCACGTCAATCAAACGTCTGGAGCTCCAGATATGAGTGTTTCCGCTCCGAGGGCCCGGTTGGTTTCGTGTACGAACCAACCCGGCCAAACACAAAGTACTCCGAAACCTTGAGTGTGATATACCGAAACGACCGTCTCGATCCAAGGATCACATCTCCGCTAACGGTGTGTTGATCGGAGGCTTACAGCTCAAGTTATGAGAAAAAGACCGAAAAGGTCCGAAAACGGGGGGTCTGGGCCTGGACCGACCCGGCCGGAATGGCCCGGCCCCACCGGCGGGTCGGCTCGGCCAGTTACGGTCGAGTGGAGCGGGGGGCGTGCTGCCCCCCGCATGAGAGAACCGCGACCCCGCGTGGGGCCTCCCTTGCCAGCGGATGCGGGCGGGCCGCCGCGTCACGTGCTCCTCCGGTCCTGCGCGGTCGCGGGACTACGCTACTGCCGCCGCGACTTCAGCCACTGCGGTTCTCCACGGTGGCACGCCGGCGGGTCTCTCCGCGGACCACCGGACGAGTTTCGGTGGTCATAAATTCACGCCGTCTTCGCCAAAGGTCCTCCCGGGGTCCATCCTTCACTGCGAGGACCCTGCATCACCTGTGCGTCCTACTTTGTTGACGTCCGCCGTTTCGCACACCAATAAAGAAAGGGGCGGTGGGTTCGGACTTGTTCGTTATTCTACACCCACCGCGTTAGCGGTTTTAAAAGTCTCATAACAAAAATATTTTAATCAACGCCGTGGGTATAAATCACAAAGATTTAAATAAAACAAACCCCTACCTCGTCGTTGTCATCGAACTAGAGTTCTTCACGGAATTGACCATCGCGGAAGAAGAGGATCATCACGTCGCGGATGGGGTGTCGCGTTGTCGCGGTACACGTCGTCGCGTCGATGATCTCCGAGGGTTAACGAAAACACACAGATTTAATTGCACGTTTAAACCCATGTTGAGGATAAAAATTCACAAAGGAAAATAAAATATTCGTAATCCCCAAACTCAATCTGTGTTGATCGAAGATTGTCGCGGGGAAGGATTTTTGTGGAAAAAATGACACAGAAGGAGATTCATCGGCGCCGCGGTACACGGCGTCGCGTCATCGATCTCCAAGGGTTCTGCGTTCTTCGTCTCCTTCGCGTTCTTCGCATTCTTTGCGTTCTTCGCGTTCTTCGTGATGGAGGATGAAGAACTTAGAGTTTTCCAAACCCTCTCAACAAGCCACCCACAAGCAAAACGTGTGTTGGTATTACTTTATTCCATGCCAACAATTTGAAAAACAAGTTAAGAAACGAACCATTAATTCGGTGAATTAATGGTAATGACTTAACTGTCCAAATAATAGGGGTGTTAAGAATTTAAGAAAATGCACCGGTTGACTTTCATTTAAAAGGGGGTTTTCGCAGGTGCGTTACTTAGAGGAAAAGAAACGGTGGGGCTCGTGCGGGCCCCACCTCACAAATATCCTACCAAGTGGGTAGGATATTTTGAGTTCCACCCTATCTTCTTCAACTCAGCTTAAGTGGCTTTAAGTGGCTTAAGTGAAATAAAATAAAGTTGTCGCACCACTTTATTTTATTTCTTGACTTAACCCCAAAAATTAAAAACCACACCTGAGCAAAAGCAAGTCCGAAAAAGGTGTTTCTAAGAAAATACCGGTGCTACGTTTCCATCGGTGCCCTCAGAATTCGATTCCGAGAATCGGTTCAAAAGTTAGAAAAAAAACCCGCTCGTTCGTTCACTGAACATACCCGAGCCGAACTTCGGAAAATGATTCCAGGCACACTAGGCCTTGAAATCACGTGCCGTTAGAAACTGTATTCTTGTAAAATTCCAAAGAAAAAAAATTTCCTTGAATTTTACGATTCTTTACATCACTCCCACCTCAGGACTTTACGTCCCTGTAAAGATACATCAAACTAGGGAAACAAAAGCGATAATGAGCATGCATCTAATCCTTCCGCTCTCATGTGCTTATCTGGAGGTTCCCGTACTGCCAGTGAAAGCACACCCGAGTAATTGACCCATCCTCATAGGACCCACTCATATCGTTCCTCGATCCCCACTGGAACCTTCGTGAGGGTCACCCCATCGACCAAGTCCAGCTCCTCATGGTCGAAGAAAAGCGAAGGGTTGATCTTGTATCTCCTCAGTTGAGATACATGGAAGTCGTTCTGCACTTGGTGCAACTGAGGTGGGTGGGTCAAGCGGTAAACCACCTCGCCTACTGTTTTGAGGACCTAGAAAGGTCCGTTGAACCTCGGTGATAACTTCTCACCTCGGCCATATCTCCTTAATCCACGTCGAGGTGAGACACGCAAGAAGACGTGGTCGCCATCCTCAAACTCTAGTGGTCTCCGCCTCATGCCAGCACAAGACTTTTGCCCGCTCTGAGCTATCCTCATCTGCTCTTGGATGACTTGGACCTTACTGGTCCTACACGAGCTGCTGAGATTTTTTCTTTGCTGAGAAGAGAAATCCAGTCTCATCCCCTAGATGAACCACATTCTTCGCCTAATACAGTCAATCCCGTCATGGACGATACTAACCCATACCAAGGATGATGTCGTAAGGCCTCGACGCTACTACCAAGAGATCCAACCATTACTCTCTCCTCCAAGGGTTGAGTCACATTGTCGGCATCAGTGTCTGGTCACTAGGTCTCCTCCAATAGGTATCTCAAAGTGAGGGTCAATTCAACGGTTTTTAAACCGGAACCTCTTAGTAACAACATAAAGAGAGTAAAGGAAGGTAAATGCCAAAATAAAGGTGTCTTTTATTACTAAAGATCAAAGTACAAAGACACAAATCATCTACAAACAAAAATCAACAACGCTAGAAGCAGTATAAACAAAAGTATCCAGGTCTAGAGCTAGTCCCGCTCCTGTCCATCTACTTCCAGAGCTCTATGATCGTAGGCCTCAGCTGCCTGCAGCTGAGCTCTCCCACATCCACCTGTTCCCTACGGTCGGGGTGGTCTCCCAGGTGGTGGTGGTGGCAACACCTCGAACCGTCGTCCACCTCCAGCTGCATGGCCAGCTCCCCTGCCACAGTCTCCTGCTCCATGCGGTCTGCCTCGATCGAACCTCTGCCTCTGCCTAGGAGGTCCTTCATTCATCTGCTGGTCATCCGTATGGCGGGTCGGACAGTCACGATCCATGTGACCAACCCTGCTGCATGAGTAACATTGTCCGCTCATGGTAAGTTGTTCTCCACCCCAGGTGCCTCACACAAACGATCATGTGTCATGCAGTCGACCACCTATAGGTCTAGTCCTCTTGGACCCCTGCGTCATCTGTCTACTGCCCGCTGCAGAAGACTCTGTCGCATGTCGGCTAGTGGTGGGTCCCGCCGCTGATGTAGACTCAGCATGAAAGCTCTCAATAAGAAGGGCTCGCTCCAACACCCCTGTCTATGTTGGAATACTGAGGGAGATCCGCGATGCCCTAATCTCTTTCCTCAATCATTGCTCAAAGGTCCGGGCCCGGAATAATGGGTCATGTACCATGTCTGTCGAGTAGAGCAAGAGATCGGTAAAGCTCGCCGCGTACTGGGATGTTGTCATGCTGCCCTACCGCAGCTATAGTAGCTCCTGGATTTGCACCTCTTGGAGGGTGGCTGGGACGAACTCTGAGCGAAAAGGATCTCAAAGTCCGCCCAAAGGAGAGATGCCTCATCATGCACCTGGAGCATCAATCTCCACCATCTGCCGATTTCCACGTGCAGTAGGCTCGCCGTGAGGATCACCATGAGGTCTGCTGGTGTCCTCACTAACTAGAAAACTTGTACAACTGCCTCCAGCCAGTCCTCGGCTTCCTGGGGGTCCGTCTCCCCGCGGAACCTGGGCGGTCTCTGGCGCTGTAACTCGTGCAGTGCACTAAGGCGACATGCATCATCAACGGCTAGGGCTATAAGCATCGGTGGCTCAGTGGGTAGAGGTACCGCTGATGCCTCTGCTATCAAAGGGCCCTGTACCGAGGCCTCGTCGCTCGGTGGGCTGTCGTCACGCTCAACTCTCAGAACCCTAGGTGGTTGCCGTCGTGGGGCCATCCTGAAAGAGACAGGTGCACCACGGTCAGAACAGTATACCTGGTGATCTGACATAAATTAATCACAAAGAAAACTTGAAACACACATGCAATCAATGTTTTTGTGCATTAAGTCGGAAATCAGAAGTCAGGGTCCTGGTGTACGGATACGTCAGACGCTGCACCAACATTGGACTCCCTGGACTGATAACCACACCCAATACACTTTACACTGTTGCATCACATAGAAAAAGATCAGAGTCCAAAGTTCTGCAGTAGAACCGAACTCCTCTGATACCAATTTGTCACGGCCCTTCCTCAGGGCCCATTCCGTGACTTCCCCAAGCCTTCCTTCCATAGGCCAGGGGCTGGCGACTAGCACCAAGGCGTAAATCCCGGTAAAAAGGGAAGGCATTGCCTTTGTAAAGTAAACAAACACCAGAGAGAAAGCAAGCAGTAGAAGTAAACACTAAGAAAAAACTGAGTACAACAGTAAGTGCGGAAAAGTATGTGGGCCTGTATACAAACCCAAACTGAAAGTAAAGTAAAACTGGAAGGGAAAACAGAAACTGAAAAGTAAAGCCACAATGTCGAGTTGTCCTCTGGAAATCCCACCTGAAGGGTGAGTACAGATAGCCTCCACAGCCCCTCGGGTCCAGCCGTTCACTCCGAGAATGTCCCACCCAGTGGTCCACCTCCAGGCACCGTCCTGCTCCGCAAGCCTCAACCACGATCAGCGTTGTCCGTCGTCTACAACCAACACAACGTAGTGCGGGCATAACCCGTGCAGGGGTGAGTATAAGCTACTCAGTAGGGACCCCGAGACCCCCAAAGGTCTCCCAGAATCCACAAAAGATAATCCACAAAGGGAAAATACAATCACGAAGTAACATTTGACCCTGCTTAGGTATATGCTCATACATATACCTAAGTCATCAATTCTCGTTCCGCTCCAACATCCGAGCCCAAGTACAACCCAGTCCACACAGGAATGAAAAATGTAAATCCACACAGGATAGCACAACACAATTCACATAGGAAAGAAAACCAGGATTTCATCTCACACAGGTATACTACTTTGTAAAACGATAGAGATGAGAAGATGTAGCCACTGATTCATCTAAGTCGTCGGTCCCACAAAGGATTGGTAGGTACTAACCCCCGCAATGACCCACACAGGATCAATCATGAAGTTGAAACCATAGCTATTTGGAATATAATTCTCTATCACGTAAAGTGGGTATGCCGCTACAACCAAGTGTTTCCCTCTAACCTTGGACTGATGTAGTACTCCATCTATCGAGTACTGTGGGCCTGCTGCTAAAACCAAGGGCTTTCCACCATGGGGCTGCCGCTACAACCAAGCACTCCCCCTCAAAGCCTCTAGAGGTACTCCTTCTGTTGAGTGCCACGGGTCTGCCGCTACAACCAAGCGCTCCTCTACCATGGGTCTTCTGCTACAACCAAGCGCTCCCCCGTGCTGCTACAACCGAGCACTCCTCCATCATAGGTCTGCCGCTACAACCAAGCGCTCCTCCGTCGTGGGTCTACCGCTACAACCAAGTGCTCCTCCATCGTGGTTCTGCCGCTACAACCAAGCGCTCCCCTTCATAGCCTCCAGAGGTACTCCTTTTGTTGATTACCACGGGTCTTCCGCTACAACCAAGCGCTCCTCCGCCGTGGGTGTGCTGCTACAACCATGTTCTTCCCACTGGGCTATCCATAACACACTGAGTCGTTCGATCCGCAGTCATCACGTCTCAACCAGCTCTAGGGTTTCTGCACAAAGCATGATCGTTTCGGGAGGGTCCACTCCACGAGCCAAGAGGTCGATGCATAAACTGAGATGTATTCCGGAGTTGATGTATCCCAAAAAGTACCGTAGTGGTCACTTCCGATCCCACAAAGGATTTCCGTACTATCTTCATTGTCGTCCCAGATGCAGCCAGCTCTAGGGTTCCCGCACACAGCAAGCTTGTTCATAAGGGTCCGCTCTACGATCTGAGAGGATGATACATCAACTGACACAAAGTCCGGAGTTGATGTATCCAAAAGTTTTTTATCGTCAACAGGAACTCAACGTCGCAGACGGCGCGTCAATCGGATGCCCAGTCTGAGAGTTATTGGCTTTTTCGTACCAGGGGCCCGGTTTGTTTTTTAAAGAAAAACCAATCCGACCATACTCCACCTGCGTCCAGACCTCGGGTGGAGTAAGAAAAAAGACCAGTCTCACTTAGAGGAATCCAACAAAGTCGACGGCATGTCAATCAGACGTCCAGAGCTCCAGATATGAGCGTTTCCGCTCTGAGGGCCCGGTTGGTTTCGTGTACGAACCAACACTTCCAAACCCAAATTACTCTGAAACCTTGAGTTCTATATACTGAAATGACCGTCTCGATCCAAGAAACGCATCGCCACTGACGGTGCATCGATCGGAGGCCCGCAGCTCAAGTTATGATCAAAAGACCGAAAAGGTCCGAAAACGGGGGGTCTGGGCCCGGACCGACCCGGCCCAACCCCCCTTGGGTCAACCCGGCCGGCGTGGCCCGGCCTGGCCGGCAGGTCGGCGCGGCTGGTTACGGCCGAGCGGAGCGGGGGGCGTGCTTCCATCGCATGAGAGAACCGCAGCCCCATGTGGGGCCGCCCTTGCCAGCGGACGCGGCCGGGCCGCCGCGTTCTATTCTCCTCTAGTCCCACGCAGTCGCGGGACTGCGCTGCTGCCGCCGCGGCTGAAGTCGCGGCGGTTCTCCACGGCAGCGTGCCGTCGGGTCGCTCCGCGGACCCCCAGATGAGTTTCGATGGTCGGAAATTCACGCCGTCTACGCCAAAGTTCCTCCCGTGGTCTGTCCTTCACTGTGAGGACCCCGTGTCGCCCGTGCGGCCTTCTTTGTCGATGTCTGTCGTTTTGCACACCAAGAATGAAAGGGGTGGTGGGTTCGGACTTGTTCGTTAGTCCGCACCCACCGCGTTAGCGGTTTTAAAAGTCTCACAACAAAAATAGTTTAATCAATGTCGCGGGTATAAATCACATATATTTAAATAAAACAAACCCCTACCTCGTCATTGTCATCGAACGAGAGTTCTTCGCGGAATTGACCATTGCGGAAGAAGAGGATCGTCGCGTCGTGGAAAGGGCATCGCGTCATCGCGGTACACATTGTCGCGTCGACGATCTCCGAGGGTTAATGAAAACACACAGATTTAATTGCACGTTTAAACCCATGTTGAGGATAAAAATCCACAAAGGAAAATAAAAGATCTGTAATCCCCTACCTCAATCTATGTTGATCGAAGATTGTCGCGGGGAAGGATTGTCGCGGAAAAAAACGTCTCGGAAGGAGATTCGTCGGCGTCGTGGTACACGGCGTCGCGTCGTCGATCTCCGAGGGTTCGGCGTTCTTCGTCGCCTTCGCGTTCTTCGCATTCTTCGCGTTCTTCGCGTTCTTCGCGTTCTTCGTGTTCTTCGCGAAGGAGGATGAAGAACTTAGAGTTTCTCCAAAACCTATCAACATGCCACCCACAAGAAAAACGTGTGTTGGTATTACTTTATTCCATGCCAACAATTTGAAAAACAAGTTAAGAAACAAACCATTAATTCGGTGAATTAATGGTAACGTCTTAACTGTCCAATTAATAGGGGCGTTAAAAATTTAAGAAAAGGCACCGGTTGACTTTCATTTAAAAGGGGGTTTTCGCGGGTGCGTTACTTAGAGGAAAATAAACAGTGGGACTCGTGCGGGTCCCACCTCAAAAATATCCTACCAAATGGGTAGGATATTTTGAGTTCCACCCTATTCGCTTCAACTCAGCTTACGTGGCTTTAAGTGGCTTAAGTGAAATAAAATAAAGTTGTCGCACCACTTTATTTTATTTCTTAACTTAACCCCAAAAATTAAAAACCACACCTGAGAAAATGCAACTCTGGAAAAGGAGTTTCTAAGCAAATACTGGCGCTGTGATTCCATCGGTGCCCTCAGAATTAGATTCCAAGCACCTGTTCAAAAGTCAGAAAAAAAAACTCACTCGTTCGTTCACTGAACGTACCCGAGCCGAACTTTGGAAAATGATTCCGGGCACACCGGGCCTCGGAATCAGGTGCCGTCAGAAACTGCGTTCTTTTAAAATTTCAAAGAAAAAAACTTTCCTTGAATTTTACAGGTCTTTACAAAAAATGAATAATAATTCTTAGTATTCCTCTAAATCAAGTCCTTGAGTTATTAATTCAATGTCATGAATGTCAAAGGTCTCGATGAAAAAATGGAAAAAATGAATAAAGAATAAATACGTAGTAAAGGGATATAGAATTAATTAACTAAAGTGTATATTAAATTAAAATTAGAATCCAAAATCATAATACATAAGGCCTCAAACTATATTTATTGGTAGTTGATAACACTTATGAACCCTTCTCCAACATTGGATACCTTGAACATGTTCTACCCTTGATCTCCCTTGAATTGGTTCCAACTATTCAAGTTGCAACAAACATAAACCATTATCCATGGATTCTAGATCAATTTATAGAAGTGGGAAATTTATTATTATATAACATTATAGTAAATTATATTTATGTTTATGATCTATATTTCACCCAATAAACAACTTATCATGACCTTAAATACTTGGTAATAACTCAATTTAACGAAGGTAAAATCCTTATATATGTAGAATGAGAACTAAAAATAATTATACTATATCCAAAAAAACATTACATAAGTTCTAAAATATCATATACATAAATTAAGAATCTCAAGAACACAATATTTATCCCTAAAAATATCTTACATTTTAGCAATAAATCCTTTTGTATCACTTGGAATATATTACATGTCTCAATAGATCTTGACTTTTTACCTTAGTGGCAAAGGAATTTTCCTTGGGTTTGGGAAAATTTTCTTACACATTATCTAAAATATCTTATGTATTTATTATAAAATATTAAATATCCCAATACATTTATAATTATTTTAAATTTCTCCTAAGTGAAAAATTAATTTTCGATGCTTGTTTTTTGGATTCATAATAAAATTCATACACAGATTCACTTAGAGAAATTTCTCAATATAAAAAATCAAAATTCAATAAAATTAATGTATTATTGTATTCAAGATGACCTAAAAATGAATTATTCCATTAAAACTAAAGATTCAATCCTTTTTAAAACAATCTCCAAAATCAATGAAAACTCAAAAAAAATATTTACTATGAAGTAAGAAAAGATAAATATAAAAACACTAAAAATCCTAAAAAAATCTCAACAAATATTACACAATTAGAAGCTACTGGCATGTAAGGCTCTAGATAGAGATAGTTCTATCTTGATAATATATAATGAATTTGGGATTGAGGATCTATTAGAAGCTAAGATAGTGTCCATGTTGTACATAAGGCTATGTTGTCTCCTCCCCATGATCTATCAGTGTAAAATTTCAAATTCCAAAAATTCAGAGTGTCATAATACTCCTTACATTACCTTGAGAACATGTTGTTGGTTAGACCTCGAGGTTATATTAGTGAGTGTATAACACTTGTATCGGCTATGTTGATGGGTGTTTTAATGTGAGGATACCCCATGGGACTATGTTATCATGGTAACTCATTTCAAGTATTCTCTATGGCACTCCATTGGCACTCTGGCATACTATCCTGATCAACCAATATGCTACATTGAGGCTTTAAGAAATTTTCAGGGGTTGACATATCTACCATTGGCATATGAATGGATTCCCATGTTGTTTTCATAAGCCTTAATGGGAGAGATATTGTAATCATAGCCTCAATTACATGATATAAGGTCCACCCAACAAATTCACAGGATCTCTATTAAATTTTTTTACCAACAAAATGAATAAAACATTTGTTCTTCCATTACAAAATTCTTGGATCATTAAATATTAAGAAAAAATAAAATACTTTGTTATAATCCATTTTAATATAATATGATACTTTTAATGGAATTTAACATTTTAATCCAAGTTTTCATATTATTCTCGAGGCTAATAAAAAACAGTGAACTACATAAAAACTATTATAATTACCAATAAATAAAACAAAATACTTATAAAGACTTTCAAAATTAAATAAATAATTTATACAAATCATATCCCCCCACACTTGAGTGATTAAATTTCCTAAAGTTATTTCTCTCAATGAAAATATCACCCACTTTTCATTTTTCTATATATTGATACCCAAGTCAATAGATTTTAAATGGAAATGGAATAGTTGAATCAATATTTTAATAATGGGAACCTTCTCAAATATCTCACCCTAAATATATTCATCCAATGTTCCATTTCACATTTCCTTTTTATAACTTACACAATACTCTTACAAGTTGATTTCTCCTTCTTAATCTTGGTCCAAATTCACCTCACTATCTAACCATTTTGATAATTAGACACTTACACTATTTTTTTCTATTTTTAATTAATTCCTTACAAAATTTAACTTATATATTGAGTGTAGATAATTTAGAAGTAAACCATCCCTTATAACAAGAATACCTCAATGTTATTTATAATAACCATAGCATAGAATATAAATAAATTTTTATGTTAGGATCCCATTTCAATATTATGTTATGTATTTGAGTTTTCTACACACTTATAGAGTGTTAGGATATCTTAGAAAACATTAAATGGGATCCAAACTACCCATTTTATTATAGTTAAATGGTCATATATTATTTTCATTTAAATTGGATCCCTAAGGTGATACCATTTCATAGTAAAAAACTCGCCTAATATTGAGTTTATAAATCCAATGAAAACTTGTCTCAATTATGATTTCCCTTGATTCTATTCTTTTATACTTCATTTTTACAGTATTAGCATTGACTTCAAAATCTCCTAATGAAATTTTTTCTCCTAGATAATTATTGACAAAATTTATAAAGTTGAATTACTCACACAAAAAACCTATGTGTACTCACTAATCCCCCCATACATGTTTTTTACACTACAAATTTTGAATATGAGTACGTAAATAAAGTGAATAATGATTGGTATAATTTTAATTGAACATAGGGAATATTATAATACTCCCCTCCCATGTAGATCCTATAAGTAATGTGTTTTCCTTACCATTATTTCTTGTTTCCACTTTCTAATTCCATCCTTAAAATAAACCATCCACTTAGTGGAATGAAATGTGAACTATTAAGATTTTAAGAAATATAGCTAAAATTTAAAACTCCCAATTTTTATGGGTTTCTTCACAAATAGTTCTTGGGTTTTAATCCCTTCATTTAAGCCCTCTGTGAGAATATATACCTATTTAGTAGAAGGTAATGGATTCCTTATTTGAAACCACCACATGTTGGAAGATCCTGGAATCTTTTTTATAATTACTCTTCTCTTAGATTGTAAGGAACTCTAGAAGCATCCAAATCTTTAAAAAGTTTCAATATATCCTCCAATTTCACTATTTACTATAAAATGAAATAATCCTCCCACTTTATCCCATGTTTATATGATTTGTGGAGATTAAAAGGATTGTAGTTTTTTGGTATGGGGGTACTCTTTAGGACTATCAAGAACCCCATATCTATTAAATACCTTTAATGTATCTTCCTCTTCCTCTTATTTACCTTACTCATCTTCTTTAATGTTGATCATAAGAATTATGGTCATGGTATGTGTCAGTTACTCTTTAATTTTGATCTATATTATATTTCCAAAATGGGTCTCTAGAGATACAAAAATGATAAAAATTCCCTCATGTATATCCTTCCACCCCATAATGTCCATTTCCTACAAAATCTACTAAACCAGGGGAATATAATTTTAGTCAAATCAAAACCAAAAAATTTAAATAATGTTATCTATAGAATAGTATCGAATAATTTTAATAAAAATAGTATAATAGTAAATTTTCTAAATATATTTTGTGTTTTTTTAATTTAAAACTTTTTATAATTTTATGGTTTTTAGATTTTTTTTTTATTTTACCCAAAAACACCAGCAATATCATTCAATACCTAGAAATGATGCTAAATTGTGTGATGAATTACATTAAAAAATATATATAATTTACACTAGGATTCCAAATAAACCCTAGGTGTAGATAAAAATTATAGTTTTTTAGGGTTTCATACAACTATAAAGAAAAAACGTGATGAAATATGAAATATAGAATGTGAAAATTGGGTTAGTCCTATTACATTTCACCCAACCTAAAATTTAAATCTAAATGGATAATCCCCAATTGAGTGGGGTTCACTTGTAGGAAAATTTATAATCATCTAAACTCACCTAATTATCCCCGTTGTTAATTTTATTGACAAGAGAAACCACCATTGTTTTCCAATGAACACTCTCACATGATATTCAAAGGACTTACTAAATTGACTGAAGGTCCGTATGGGGTTTCATGTCAATAATAATTCAATATAATTATTGAATAACTTCATCGTGTTAGTGATACCTCTTCCCTCTTTTTTGGGTAATCATTTTGGTTTTTCAAGAACTTATTGATGCGTTTTTTAATGACTTTAGGGTGGGTATCACTTTCTATACTAACCTAACCATAATGGAAATGATTTTACTTTTTTGAATGTATAATTTCTAAATCTTTTTTCCCTCACACTCACAATTTACTTTAAAGTGATAGTGAATAGATATCTAATTTCTATGTAAGATTATACTCTTATTGCATCACATATACTAATTGGTTATCAATTTACTATCATCAAGATATGAATTATGTTCTGAGGAAAAATATTTCAATTTATACTCATAGAATTTAAACAACGGTAGATTCAGTTAATAAAAATCACAACAATATACATAATATTATATCCTAAGAATGGAATAATAAAATATAAAATTGAAGTCTAGGGGAAGATAATTCATATTATATCCATGAAATTCCCCCTATTCAATGTCCATTGGATCCTATATAAGTTTCTATAGCTATATTGAGTCTTTCTAGAAGTATATTATTGATCTCATTTTACATCAGTACTCTATTTGTGTCTATAATCCTCTAAGGGTTCATTTTAACTCAATTTCACCTCTTCTTACTTTTATGCATGATCTGTAAATTTTATTTGGTTCCAAATTATGTGATTTGGACATGTGGGAATAGAAGCATGGATCACCATCATGTGGTAAGCTCAATAGATTATTCTTAAAGAATGAATTTTAGCATCTATGCCCATGATTTCAATATCCACTTATCTCTATGATCAGCTTCCACACAACATGTTGGTTGATACTTTTATTGATTTAGTTATACATGTTGATTATGGGGTTTCCCATATGGTCTAATTGACTTACATATTAGCCATGCAATCATAAGAGAACATCAATGTCTATTAAATGATCTTATAGTCCATTACTTGAATTCCCATATGTATAATAATGACGATAGTGATCTTATGATGTACATGGGTTCTGAAAGTATTATATCATTTTTTTAATCAATGTATATTATAATTAAGGGAATATGTAATCATGGGGATAAATACAGACTACATTGGAGTTGCTAATGGAAGATGAAGAATTGGTGTGAGAAAACATTGGTTTGAGGGTAGATTATTAACAGGGGATTTAAAATTTTTTGATGGATAACATAGTTTTGGTAGTGTACCTAAGGTTAAATTAGCTCATCTTAAGGATTTATTGATATAATGTTTCAAATTTCAAAATTAAAGAGTGTTTTAACGATCCTTTATTATCTTAAAAATATATTTTGTATTGAACCATGAGGCTACATTGTAGAGTGAACTATAAATGTGTTGGTCTTTCAGTGCTTCTTTGTCCAATTGTGTAATTTGAGGTTCCACTATAAGACTATGTTATCATGGTATTTCATTCATAAAAATCTCTATAACACTTTTCTGGCACCTTGTCACACTATCAGGTCCTTCACCATAATACATTGAGACTCTATTGAATTATTTGGGGTAAATGTTTCTTTTATTAGCACATGAACACATTCTCAGGTTGTGTTCATGGTGATACATTGAATGGGTGGTGTAATCTCATCATCTATCACATGATTCATTGGCCTCCTTTCATATTATTAGGCTCTTCATTTAATATTTATAGTAAAAAATTTATTTCCTAAATTATTATTATATATCTAGTTTTATAAGATTCTTAAATATCAATAACAAATCAACTTCTTGATGTTGGAAAAAAAATCCATGCCACACACTTTTCAATTAAATAAATGATATGGGGATCGCTCAGATGTGATAAGTCAAGAGTAGTAAGAAACTTATATTTTTATATAATGAATACACAATTGGGATCTCCATGTATTATATGATTTCTCTCACAATGGGGGATGTAGATTCCTTAAAAACATTTTCTAGTCCAGTAACATGGTGGTAAGAACCTCCCATTAAGAGTGACCCATGTATTCTATCCATTACTGATTAAAAAGGGTCTATAAACCATATAAACAATTTTAATGGTATTTCTAGATATTTTTAGCATTAGAAAATCCATGATACAAATAAATCCCCCTATTTAAGGGCATATTCATTTTATAGTCTTTAATTTTATTTCTAATGGATCCCAACTGGATTTATGGATCAAAATTTATGGCCATTTTAAGCTGGGATTCATTTTAAAATAAATTGATGTCAAAAAAATGAAAATTATCATAATGTAATGAAATTAATTTATAGAGAGATTTCACAGTCTCTTCATAGATGCATACTTTATTCAAATATTCATGGACCCTTTGCATCCACGTTCTTCCTTCACGCCCGAAGGTTAGACACAATATCCTAATAAGACACTTTTTTATCATGATATTCTCTCACAGTGATGATCTTACTTTAGGATATATAGTCCCTTCTGAAATGGAATTCATTTGTGGAATGGTAGTGCTAATCCTTCAAAATCATGTTTTCTTAGTGGATACATGATTTGTATAGAAACACATATTCTGAGAATTAACTTCTTATAAATACCCAATAGGGATTTTTATAGAGTAATTCAAGGAATAATCTCTTGAAATATAGACTTTAATGTATCTATTTATTTTGGTAGTTCCCTCCCTGCACGAATCCCTCTTCATAAAGGACTCTTATGAAGTAAATTTCAAGAATCAGTCCTTTAAAGCCTTCCTTTTTGAAAGAATCCCATGAAAGATGGTTTGTGAAGGACTCCCATGAAGGTCACTTTGTAAAGTAGACCTATGAAGAACCCTTCACAAAGTAATCCCATGAAATAACCTTCATGAAGGGTCATGAAGTACACTTTATGATGGACCATTCATATACCCCCTTCACAAACCAAGAATCCTTAAATTTTATACCCCTTTTCTAGTTGTACTAATTCATATAGGACTCATCCTATATAAAAATTGAGTTTTCTAATATCTATACCAACCACATTTACGTGGTCTTGAGTTGTAAAACAAAATTCCACTAGTGAATGCCTTGTGAAGGAACACTATTATGGAAAATCATGTCTCTTTTTCCATTTTTACTTCACTCTAGTCACCTACCTAGGTCAAATCAACACAAATGACCTATTAACCTTCCTTATCCAAGGTCAAAGCTTTAATATGCTCATTCTATCAAAGCCTCTAACCAGTTTTAAGCCCATATTATATTCACATCTATGGTACCATCACTATGATATCATTAATGAACCTTAAAACCCCTATTACTCCTCCTTAGGTGTAATCCCTAACCATTTTCTCATTGATTATCTCATCACTACGTGAACCCAGCAATAAACCATAACTACCCTGGCCCTCCTCCATATGTGTAAGCCCTAACAATGTTCTCATTAATGATCTCATCCCTTTAACTCATTAATGAGATTGGCATACACCATGGGCCTTTAATCTAGTGTAATCCCCAAAGCCCTACCTTCACCTATGTCACTTACCAGGTTAAGCGTTGATGTCGTATTTTTTTATTTGGTTTTTTTAGATAATTTCTTGTATTTATTATGTATTTTAATGACTAATTTTGTCATTTAATGGTTATTTTTTTGTTTAGTTTATACTATATTATTAAATCAATAAAATTTATGATAATAATATTTTTTTTAGTTTAAATTACCTTCTGTACATTCTTTGAATCATTATTTTATTATATTTTTCATTTTATTTTTAATATTAATTCTTTGTTTTAATGTTTAAGTTTCATGTTTTGACAATTTAATATTTTATTTATATGTTTATTCTAATTAATTAATTACTAAATTATTTAAATCAATTAGAATTTAATTTTTAATCAATTATTATTTTAAATTTTTAATGGGATCTAATTTAATTTATAATATTTTGAATTTTAATATTAACATGTTTTGTTAATTTAATTAATTGATTATCTTAATTTATTTGAATATATTTTTTTATTTTTTTAATATTAAAAATTGAATTTATAATTTTTTACTTCTGTTATCGTGCCAGTGGATCCCTGTTATCACCAAGGTGCTACTTCCAGGGTGCTACGTCAATCTTGTACTATTGTAAGGTGCCGATATTATAGATATGATACTGTTGAGACCCACTACCATCAGGTTCTCTTAATTCCACTACTTTTTTATCTATTATTCTTTGATTCTACAACCACCAACTTTCCCTATGCTTCCAATAACATACACAATCCCCTACTACCATAAGAATTATTTTTTTATACTATGAGAAATATGAGTGTGACCATAGATTGATAAGTCATTCAACCATGGAAGAAGATATTCAACCAAGATGATATTAAAAGAGGATTGAGACCAGTGGTAGTCGATGATCCAGAACCAATTGAAGATGAATTGTGAAATCGTCTGTTGTAGATCTTGAACACAAATGAATCCATATCTGATATTTTTTCTTTTCAAATAATATTCCTAGATAAAAACAAGCTTTAAGTTGAACATTTATTAAAATTAATCATGGATTGAGAGTGAATTAATTTTTCAAATCAAAAATTTAATCTTCCATCCATGTCAGATATTGAAACCAATACATAATTTTATATTTTTTAAGTTAATAAAATTAGGTTCCCCACTGTATAGGATCAACCGTGGTTGAAGAATGAATTTTAATAAAATTGTATGATAAGCTCCACTAAGATAAAATCCAAGGTCGGATTAACTCACATCGATGTCGAAGAAGATATTGTGCTTGAACTGAGTTAATTGTGAGTGGATTCAAGAGCTCCTACTGATTCTATATGATGTTTTCTTTGAATAAGAAGTTTTTGGGATTCTATATAAAACTTTGGGTTTCATTGATGTTGACCTTCTTGAATTTTTTCAATATGAAGAATATGAACTAAGGGTTCCACAAAAACTAAGGAAGAAGGGTTTATCTATCACAACCCATCCTCGAGGCCCATGCTGTGACTACCCCAAGCTCGCCTTCCATAGGCCTGGGGCTAGCGACTATCACCGAAGGCGTAAATCCTGATAAAAGGTAAGGCATTGCCTTTATATAAGTAAACAAACACAATAGAGTATGTAAGATGAATTAAACACTAAGTAAACTGAGTACAAAAGTAAGTGATGAAAAGTAAATGAGCCAGAATACAAACCCAACTGAAAGTACAGTACAACTGAAAAGAAAGTACAGCAGTAGTAAAGTAAATCAGCAACCACCGAGTTATCCTACGGCTATCCCACCTGAAGGGTGGGTACAGATGGTCTCCTCAGCTCCTCGGGTCCAGCTGTCTGCTCAGTGTATGTCCCACCAAGTGGTCCACCTCTAGGTACCGTCCCGCTCCACAAGACTCAACCATAATCAGCGTTGTCCGTCGTATGCATCCAACACAACGTAGTGCGGGAATAGCCCGTGCAGGGGTGAGTATATGATACTCAGTAGGGACCCCGAGACTCCCGAAGGTCTCCCAGAATCCAAAAATGATGTACCACAAAGGAAAGATAAATAACATGAAGTATCAACCAAATCTACTTAGGTATATGCCCATACATATACCCAAGTCATCAATTCTAGTTTGGCTCCAACTCACGGGCCCAAGCACAACCCAGTCCACACAAGCAAGCACAACCCAGTCCATACAGGAAAGCAATTCAATCACATCGATGATAATGATTGAAAGTCGAGACTCAGCTCACACAGGTATACTACTCACAAAGAGGGGTGGAGATGATAGATGTAGCCTCTGAATCATCTCCCCTGTTGAACCCACGTAGGATCCAAGTACAGAAGTCGTTGCTGCCGAACCCACATAGAATCCTAGTACAGTAACCATCGCTACTGACCCACGTAGAATCCAAGTACAGTCGTCCTCACTGCCGAACCCACATAGGATCCAAGTACAGACGTCCTCACTGCCGAACACATGTAGGATCCAGGTACAGTCGTCCTTGCTGCCGAACCCACGTAGGATCCAAGTATAGACGTCATCGTCGCCGCAGCCAGCTCTAGGATTCCCGTACACAACACACTCGATTTCAGGAGGGTCCACTCCACGAGCCAAGGGGTTGATACATCAACTTTCACGAAGTCTAGATTTGATGTATCATAAAGTTCTGTCTCGTCAATCGGAACTCAACCCGACAGACGGCGCGTTAATCGGACGCCCGGTCTAAGAGTTATTGGCTTTTATGTCCCAGGGGCCCGGTTGGTTTTTTAAGCTAAAACCAACCTGACCGTACTACAACTACATCAAAAACACAAGTGTATTAATCCAAAAGAACCATCTCACTAAGAGTAATTCAACATAATTGAAGACACGTCATTCGGACGTCCGGTCATTAAGTTATAAGCATTTCTACTCCAAGGGCCTGGTTGGTTTCGGGTTCAAACCAACCCAGTTGTACCCAAACTTTCTGAAACCTTTATTGTAATATACCTAAAAGACCATATCGATCCAAGGATCTCTACTCAACTGACGGTGTGTCGATCGGAGATCTGTAGCCCAAGATATGGGTGTTTGAACGAACCTGGTTCAAAAATAGGGGGTCTCGACCCGGTCTAACCCGGCCCAATACACCCTGGGTCGGGCCGAACCGGTTCGACCTCACCTATGTCTGGGTCCGGCTTGATTGGGCGCGGCCCGGCCCGGCGGGGCGCGGCCGGCCCATCCCGTGTGGCCTACAGCCAGGCTCAGAAGAGGACCGCGGCTCGATGCTGGCCAAGCAGGGCGCAAAGGGGGGCACCGCCCCCTTGTTTCTAAAACGGCAGACCTGTGGGGTCCACCCTAAGAAATAGTCAAGGGGTTACACCCCCCCCCCAGTTTTCCGAAAATAGCCAGCCATAATGCTCGGCCTTGGTGTAACTGCGGGACCCCCTCGGGTCCCATCTCGAGGAGGCGCAGGCGGCTGGCACAGCCGGCCTCTCCTTGGGTGTCCACCGCGGCCTTAGACTGCAGCTCTTGTCCGACCGGCGCGACGTGACGGCACCATGCCCCTCCGCCGCGGCCCGCTCCAATCGCGGTCCCTTCAACCTCATCGGGGCGGCGCGACGGCGCCTCACACCACCGTCGCCGCCCTCTCCTGGCCGCAACCCCCTTCGGCCTCATTGGCACGGCGCGACGGCGCCGCACACCACCACCGCGGCCCGCTCCGGCCGCAGTCCTCTTCGTCCCCGCGTGGTGCAATGGCACCACGCCGCCTTCACCTCAAACTTCAACAGTGATCAACATGAAAAGGGGGAGGAGGATCGGTCGTGTTTGTGCGGTCCGGTCTCCTCCCGTTATAACGATAACAAGCGGCCAAATTTTAATAAACGAAGGTCGATGATAAAACATGAACAAAAGAATTAACCCCTACCTCGTGACGTGATCTGTGGAGAATTGGCGTCGTTCGTTTTCATCATAAGGTGGCGTCACTTGTTCGATCGTTGGAAGAGGAGATCCCTTGGTGGTGAAAAAATGGTGGGAAAAGGAAGTAGAGCAAGGGAGGAGGAGAAGAGAAAGAGGGGAGGGATTTCTCTAGCGGATACCCCCTCATCTAATAAGCTCCTCTCTTATTTAATTAAGGGAAGAGTTTCATTGAATTAATGTGGGTGGTGGGCCCCCACATTAATTCAAACAAATTTAAAATTCAAAAATAAAGATTAAAAATAAAACAAATTTTATTTTTATTCCAAGAAGTCTGAAAAAATAACATCCACACCGCCCCGACTGCATTCGAGGTGAAGGTCCCCTTAAGAAAAAGCTAACGTTGCAAGTTCAACAGTGCCCTCAGAATTTGATTCCAAGTACCGGTTCATAATATTGAAAAACCTGCTCATTCATTCACTGAACGTACCTGAGCTAAACTTTGGAAATTGATTCTGGAACATCGGGCCTCAGAATCAGGTCCGTCAGAAACAGCGTACTCGTAAAATACCAAAGAATTTAAGAAAAAATTTCCTTGAAATTTATGCGTCTTTACATTATCAGACCCATTGATGTCATGTTTATATGTTTTTTACTGAGACTACAGTTTGTATTGGGAGGTTATCAAATAACTTTGGTCTATTTTATAAGAGAATTAATCTTAGACACGATGAAGGTGATTCATACTTGGATGAGTTAAAAAAATTATTCATTAGTTTGTGTTCTTTGTGCATGTGTGAGTTACTGATGATGATGGGATCATCACATTTCTAGATGCTATGTTTGCGTCACTCTGATTAGATTCTCTCTTGGAACTCAATGGAAGGCCTTAATTAATTCCTACATAGTTATTATTTCATTATGATATTTCAAATGTGTTTAATTAGATAGGTTTTGAACTCGATAATATTAAAGTCTTGGAATATATTACGGATGGTCAAGGTGTATGTTCAGTTATGGAAAGTTTTGGAGTTTGATAGGTCGATAATGGGAAATTATGAAGCTATATTAATATATAACATACCATTTTTTGATGATGGATTATTTTTGAGAATGAAGAACCAAGCCAGTATAATTTTAGAAGCTTCTGGAGTAGCTCCTAAGGCTAACGAAGCCTAAACCAATGAAATATTTTTGTATGGGTTTGTTTTACCTCAAATAGTAACATAATTCACATGGGTTTTTTCATTTAGTTAGAAGGATTTTCTTATGTCACATTCTGGGGATAGTGCTCAATTAAATCTTCCACATGGAAAATGTAGCGGTAATGTGTGTTGTTAGGTCATTTCTTGAAATGGTGAGATTTAAAAAAAAATTAAAAAAATAACATCCCATTGAAAATAAGGGGGACAGTAATACATCATTCATCTGGAGCACATAATAGATAGGAGATCCAAACCATATAGCATAATCTAGAGGAATCTGATCTGAATTAAGAAGAAGATATTGGAGATAATCTTCTTTGCCTTTTTCTCTTCCTCCTCTTTTATACTATTTTGAGATGATTTCATTAAACAATTTTTCTCTTTATTCTAAAAACAAGTGTGCCTATAATAATTAGGGAAATTAGATTAGTATGATTTTTAATTTTAATATATTATACATTTGATTCTATAATCATATGAGTGAAACTTAATCTCAGAGATAACATTTTTATTCTTATGATTTTTCATTTTACACTGTTTAATGGACCGAAAGGTGAAGGTAGTGATCAATTTACCACTAAAATTTATAAAAATTATTGAAAATGGAAATGGTTAATGTACTCTTCTCTGTTTATAAAACATTCAATTCATGAGTGATGATTTTAAGATTGTTTATAAGAAAATATTAAATAGTTTGGTTAAACATTATGTGATATATTAGTAACTCAACATGTAATATTTTTAATATAAATACAAGTGTGGATAGCTTGAATAAGATCATAAAACCATTTTAACCAATTCATATCAATCTTATCTTCTTAATGTAAACCACTTTTAGTTTATTTATCGTTTTTTCTCTTTTAACCACCTCTTTATCACAAATTAATTTTCACACACTTCGCTTCATTATTTCACTATTTTCTTATTTATTTTGTATGTTTTTCTGTTTTCATTTACTTTGTTTTGGTCACACTCTCTTTTCTTTGGTCTTTCATATGGAACAGACACATACTCATCATTATACTAGTAGTATTTTATTGCATTTAATAATTAAATTTGAAAGGATTCAATGATATTCATGGTCAAATTTTTTCATCATTATCGAGGAATCCATGTTCATCCAAAATAACAGTTATATTTCTTTTTAAATCATATATTAAAATTTTTAAAAAATAAATTAAAAAGAAATCATTTAAAAAATAAAAAAAATGTTTCCCACTACTGTGCACTGGATTTTCATCTTTAATTTTATAAATTCAATTCCCACTACGAAATCATCTACTATTTTACGTTAAATTTTAATTCCTAAAATTTATATAAACTTTTTTACCATAAGGTGTAAAAAACAAGACAAAAATAGAAAATCATAAAATTTAAAGAGATGAAAACTTGGTTAAAAAATATAATTTAAAAAATTAACCAACTCCCTAGAATATTTTTTTGAGAGGCATAAACAAATATATCTTTAAATCACTATCATTTCAGGAAATCTACGTTACATTAAGATTTCTTAATAATTAAGAAAATACAAACTCAAGAAAACATAACAATCACGACCAAAAGTTTTTTTGGATTTCCTAATGAAGAAACATTGTAATTTATTAGAGAATTTTACATTGTGGTTCAACATTTTCCTTTTTAAGGATTATGTGAGAATGAGATTAAAATGTGAATCTTTCTATTTTTCCTGAAAAATAGTGTTAAGACTAGGTTTAATAAATTACATGATAACACTTTTGACACTTAGGACCATCTTTATAAATTATTTTTCTTGAATTTTTTTCCAAAATGTATGACTGGAAAGATAAGAAATAAAATCACCAACTTCCTTCAAGATGTTGGTCAGTCATTTATTGAGGCATAGGATAGGTTTTCGGATTTTCTTAGTTAACGTTTCCATAATCAATTTATTTCCTATGTTTTGATGGAAAATTTTAATGAGTTTCATCTAACATATACTCAAGGAATTTTTGACCAATCATCTGGTGGAAATTACACTAATAAAATTGTGGATGAGTTGCAAGTAATTTTTATTATAGTTTTTCAAAACTCACCAACTGAGACATCTAGGATGAAGAAGGTAAATAGAGCTAAAAATGATACTATATGTAATTATATGAACTTGTATCTTTATGAAATTCAACAAAAATTTCAATATTTGATGTACCAAAGTACCAAATAAGTTTCATTTCAAAAGAAAGTGAGGCATTCTGGGGAGTATTTTGGACTATGTGGAATGTATTCACACAGAGTTAATTGTTTTTCTACCTTGAAAATTATTATACAAACCATTGATAATTATTATTTTCTTTATTTTTTTTTTGTTTCACAAAAAATAAATAATAAAACAATTTTTAAGAATTAGCATTCTGGATACAGATATCACCCAAACATGTCTTAGAGAGACCAAGGGATAATGCAACAATCTATTTCATCTAGTTGATTTGACATTCTTAAATAAAAGTTTTAAAGTGAGTATTATATTTATCATTACCTTGGTAATTTTGAAATAATAACTAAAAATATAATGAGACAAATTCACTCACAAAGAGATGAAACCAATTATGATATTCTTCAACTAGAAAATCAATAAGTCTAATTGGTTAGATACTTGAGAGATAAATGTAATGATAATTTTTTAAAAACCACTAAGGTGATATCCAGGAATAATTTTTTAGGTATTAAAACTAGTTCTGGCCTCAAAAATCAAGTCAAAGTTTGGGTGAAATTTAGAGAAGTTGAGATGGAAGATTTAACAGAACCTAAAGCTCAAATTTTGTAAAATGATAAAACTATTAAGAAAGATATAACTTTATAAAATTAAGTAAATGATAAATCATCACTATGAAAATATAAATAAAAAATAATTTTTGAGTGGGAAAAAATAAAATAAGGTATGAAAAACCTTTTGATCGAGGATAATGTGCTAAGCTATCCTATTTTTCAACATTATGATCCTCAAATTAATTTTAGCTAAAGGGTTAAAAAAGTTTAGTGGAAATGACTATTTAAAATTTATTTAAGTGTTTAGAGTTTTTACTATAAACATGAACTTTTTGGAAGCATTAAATTAAATCCCATTATAATTTAAATTCCTAAATATAGTTTTTTTCTAATTAAAGATATTGAAATGACACTGACACCAAAAATATTACTGAAAAATATAGATTTATTCTTCAAAATGAATTACCTATCAAATAAAAAAACCATGGAAATTTTGTTATTCAGTGTAGAATTGGAGATAGTGGGGAACCTAATTTATTACGTGACATGGGTAATTGTTTCTACCTTGTCACTTTCTCACTATTCAAATAAACATGGTCTAAAGGACTTGAAACTATTTTTTATTTCTCTAAAAATGGTCTATAGTATACTCACTTATCTATTTTAAAGGGTGAGTGACACGTTAGTACGGGTATGGAAGTATATCTTTCCCACTAACATTCAATTCCTTGAAATGGAGTGTGATAATAAGGTTCCAGTTATTTTAAGCAGGCCCTTTTTGGTTAATTTGGGTATTATCACTGATTATCCTAAATGAAACATTACTATCCATGTTATTGATAATGAGAATATAATTATGGTTTTTGAAAATACCAAGATAGAAGTGATTCATGACCTGATAGATACTTCTAATAATTATTACATTAAAATTGAGGTCAGATCTAAGTATGGTTCTTTCCTTATTGATTTTAGAGATATTATAATTCCCCAAATTATTGATAGTATTACTCAAGCTATTATTCCACACTCACAACCACTTTTTTGTGAGAAAACCCCTTCTCCTAAGTCTAACTAGTTTTTAGAATAAAAAATATAGGTTCTTAAATGTATTGATCCTATTTATTAGTGTTTTATACCTGAGTTTGAGTGTTTTATAGGCTCTAAAATTGGTAAAATATCATGTATGATTCTAGAAAATTATCTTGATTACTACAAACTTGAGTAGGTCTTCTTCCATGATAATTTATCACCAACTATTATTTAACTGGTCTAAGATTGTTTCTTAACATTTTAGAATAAATTCTCATAATTTCAATCTTTTTTGAGCTCTGAAAATATATATTTTATTTATAGGATTTGAAAAATTAGTGTGTTATTCTTCTAAATTGTCAGTTTCAAAATATGTTTTATGCACATTTTTTAGAGATCTTGAGCAGGATACTACTCTCTTGAAACTAGTTACTATGTTTGTTGAAACCTCTAAGTATGGGGAGTTATTATAGAGTTATTAATCAATAATTTTGTTATTTTGGGCTATATTTAAAAATTTTGAGATCTTTTAGTAATGTTTTATAGGGTAAAGAAGAGATAGATAATAGGGTACATAATGTTATTTTGGAAAATTTCTTGAAAATTTTCGTAGTTGATGAATTTGGAGACTTCTTTAGGATTCTTATTGATGATTTCCTAGAAATAAATGATGTGAAAAAATATATATAATCCATACCCTTTAAAATATCATATATATCATTTTAAGAGGTTAATCCAGGCTAAAGACTCAAAATTTATCATTTCATGGGATACAACCAATGGTTTCTATGTTTTCTGATTTTTTTATGTTTGAATAAATGACTCTTACACTACTTTTTCTACTCATGTCCCTATTATATTTTTTATCTAATGTTTTAATTATCAAAAATCCCCACTTATTCTTGGACATTATTATTTTTTAAAATAATAAGATTAATGTTCATTTTTTGATTTTATTTTTAACATTTTATTAGAGGTGTCCAACTATGTTTTTATGTTTAGGGAGTGGTATTTTTTTGTACACATGGTTGGAAGATAAATATTTTATGAGATGTTTTGGCATAGTTCATAAAGTGATATGAAGAAGGTAAGATAGTTTAATATCCTAAGTTAAAGTGTTCATGCGATAGGTTGATTGGATGTGTGGTATGAATTTAAGAATTGGACACAATGGATCAAGTGGTTACATGAGACTTGCCACTGAATGAATCTTTTAATCAACAAATATTTTTTACAAATCTAAAGAAGAAATATTTGGATCTATTAATAGGATAATATCACCATTTTTTTATGAGGTTATATTCTCTATTAGTTTTAAATTCTAGTTTCTCTAGTTAATTTATTAATTTATTAGATCTTTAACCTATACCAGATGATTTTCTTATTTTTCATTTTAAGGGAGTATAAAAAACCAATATTGAAAATAGTTAACATTACATCACTTTTGAGGAATACTTAAAACATTAAAAAAAAATATGTCCAAAGAACGTATTAGTTTAGTACCTTTGGAAACATAGAAACATAAACACTGGTACATAAATGAGCTACATCATATTCCACTAGGTTCTTCATGACTAGAACCCTTCTTAGACTCATCAAACATAATACATATCTTGATAACTAGGGGTAGGAAACATAAAAAGGGGTGATATTGAATTATTAGTAAGGGAAAACAAGGGTGATATGTAAGTATAATACTTAGAATAATGGTTTGAAAACATGATCATGAAAATGGAAGATCATACCCTGCATATCAAAGATCACATTCATGAGTCATGCCATAAAGCTTTGTAGTTCATAAGACATTAATCATAAAGAAATTAAGGACATAATCCATGAAATTATAACATAGTAATAAAACATGGAACTTTTGAACACACATAAGTATATAATATGATTTCCATAGTATCCAAGGCATCACTTCCAAGACCATCTTGGTAGCATGGGTTCACTCCCCATACCATCTTGGTAGTCATGGTTTACTCCCATGGCCATTTTAGTATCATGAGTTCACTATTAATAACATCTTGGTAGTCATTATTCACTCCCATGGCCATATTAGTAGTTAAAGTTCACTCCCAATACCACCTTAGTCTATCTCATGAGATATAAATCTTTTTCAAATGCATTGGAGATAGATATAGGTCCCTACCATGTCATAATGAAATCATACATATATATTCCACAAAATAATAAACTATAATATCATAACCCATGAAACTAAATGGGAGAAATAAATATGTAATTAAATCATAACCTATAGAAAAATATATAAGTCTCATAATCATTTCATTGAAATCGTAACCCGTGAAAAGAAGCGAGTTTCAAAATCATATAACTCGTAAGAGATAAATGGGATTCACAAACATCATTCCATAAAAATATAATCCATTAAAATAAATAATTTGAATATAAATGTTGAATAATTTACCCATAAAGGTAAAAGTAACACCAACGGATTTTATCTTATATGTAAAATAATTTTGAAAGATCTTTTAAAAATATTTCTTGAGGAAAATATCCTTTACTCTTTGAAAATGCTTTTTAAAACATAAAACCATTTGAAAAAAAAATTTATTTAAAATTTTCTTTAAAAATTTATAATTTATTATTTTTAAATAACTAAAATTTTTAAAACCCTTTTTCCTTGAAAATTATCTTCAAGAATAATTTTAAAATATGGTTTTTTAATATAATAGATTTCTGATCGAAGAAAGAGACAGCTATATTTTACTTAAAAAATTATCTTATGTATAAAAGAGTTTAAAATGGTACAAAGATATGAATATATATTTAAATAATAGTTTATAAGTAAAATAATTGGTTTACTTGAGATATGGATCACAATATTTCATCAAAGGAAACATAATCATTTACAATCTGGAAAAATGATGAGATTATTTCAATAAAATCTTACTACTTGGTAACTTGTGATAACAATGTCCATATGAGAAAATAAAATTACATGAAGCATAAAATTTCATTAAAATATTTAGATTCATGATATAACAAGTAAAATTGAAGTATATACTCCTCAAAAAATAATTTAGGTGCATAACAAAACTTGATTCCTAAAGAAAGAAAATTGAGACAAAACTATCTTACCAATTTGGTAACTTTTGATACTTAAACCCCATGAATTAAATTTCAAAAAATGTATATGTAAATACCCATAAATTTTAATAAAATATAAACATAATAAATTTATGGTAAGAATATATTCCACACAGAATAAGTGAGTGGTGAATAAGTAATATATCTCATTGAAATAAAAGTGAGATGAAATTTCTCTTACCTTATGTCTTGACTCTAATCGTACTCATTCAAAAAACCTGTATAATAAATATAAATATTTTATAAATATTTTAAAGAAAAAATTATTATATGTAATACCATATATGGTTTTATCATGAACATATATTACCCTCTAGTTAACAATATTATGTTAAGGTTTCACTTCGGGTAATATTCGCTTTCTTCTTCGCTTGTGTCTTATTCTATTATATCGTTATTTATTACACTTAAGTCATGATTAAATAATGTAAAACATGATATAAATTTTATTTATATTCATTATAATTTTATTATAATTATCTGAATAATATATGAGTATTAAATTAAATTCATTGTTCATAGAGATGGTAAGTCTTACGTACGAATGAACATTGTTTCCATTTTTATTGTCATATCGAAATAAATAAGGTAAATGAAATATGTATATATATATATAATTATAATTATTATATTATAATTATTATATCATATATATCATATAATTTCACTAAATTCATCCTTAATACATTCCATGTAGTGCGTGAATGGATCATATTGATTTGAGGGGGTGGTAGTCAACACTTCCTCAAACGATATTATCATATTAATACCAAATGGAACGAAAAAAGATATGAGTTTTAAAAGGAAAATAGAATATTAAATACAAAATAAATATAATATATAAAATATATAAAAATATTTTCCATCATAATTTCAACCATGAGATGCGGTAAATGATAAATGACCAATCATTGTTTAGTAGGGCGGTAGTTCGCCATACACGTAAACAGTGTGTTCGTTACCCATTTGATGGAGGTGTGTGTAAGTGTAAGTTGAAACCTTAGCATAAAAACATTATATTTTATTGAATATATGGGTTATTTTTTTAAAATCATGTAAAAAATAAATTGTAGTGGGTGGAGAAAAAAATAAAAGAAAGTTTCTTAAGAGAAGACGTTACCTCTTAATCGGGTAACTCCTTTTAGTTTGTGTCAAAAGGCATCCTTGGATTTATTTCTTCCCAAGGGGAGGAACATAAGAGAAAATTAGGGATTTTTATAATTGGTTTGGTTATATATTTTATGAAATAAATAGGTTTGATATATGTGAGTAAGTGGGAGAGGTTGTGGCCTTTTATAGGGAAGGACTCCCTTGGAATTTTTGAAAACAAGTTAGGTGTACACATGTTCTTACCTAAAAAAGTCATAAAAAATCAACATAAATAAATCATGAATTATTATTGGCCTAAATATATCTATAAAATTGTTTTTTTACAATTTTATAGGTCATTTGGGCCCCTAAGATCAGAGTTTAGTTCCTAATTAATCTTAATTTTACCTTAATCGTTGTAATTAATTTTAATCACTTTTACTAATAATTTTGGTCAAAAAATAAACATGATATATTTAGACTCTAAATATTATACTGATTAAAATTTTTCATTTTTGTTTTTCAAAATTCAATCCCAAAAGTGGAAATATTAATATTAATGTTAATCCCATATACGGGACAAAATAAAGGGGTTTTAAAGCTAAAAGAAGTTCAAGAGTTTATTAAGTTTTTATATTCGATTTCCAAGTCAGATTGATTATAATGACCTCAATTTTATTAATATATATATTATTGATCAAATTTTACCTTAAAATAAATTTAAAATATAATTAAACATTAATAATTATTTAAAAAAAGGCAGTTTTTAATTAAAAAATAGTATTTTTCACTATTCATCAAAAAATGAAGTTTCTCTGAAAAATCACAAAAAATAACCCTAAAATAATTTTGGAATTATAAATTTAAAAATTATGTATATTTTATTGGATTCAATTTCTATATGTGTTTAAAATTAATTTTATTATTTTTCATAGAAGGACAAGAAGTGTAGTTCATTTGAGAAAATGGTATTTTTAAACATATAAGGACTTTAAAAAAAGTATATATTTTTTTATCAATATGTTTTATTTATATAAAAACATTATAAAAGATATTTGAAAATTATTTATTACTATTCATATTACTACGTTTAACGTCTAGGATGTAATTATCTCAATTAAATAATCATAATAATAAAATGATGTTTCGTAGAAACATCGATGTTGTGTGTAACGTATGCCAAGTTGATGTTGAGTGTAACATATGTTGAGTCAGTGTCATGAATTTTATGTTGAGTTGGTTCCATGTGAATGGAATCATTGACTTAGTTCATTGCAAGACATAAATAAAAATTTAATTTATTCATGAAAAATAAAAAAAAAGTCTATAAAAACTCAGGGTGTTAGATTCTACGCCCCATAAATTGAATTTTTCCCTAAAAATTTATCCCTCAGGTAAACAATTGAGGGTACTTATACTTCATTATATCCTCAAGTTCCCATGTAGCTTCCACTAACTAGTGATTTTTCAACAAAACTTTGATCAGGTTATTGGTCTCTTTTTGTAGAACTTTCTTCCATCGGTCAAGAATTTCAAGTCTTTGTTCTTTGTAAGGAAAATCCTACTCCAATAGTAAGAGCTATAATTTTAGTAAATGTGAAGGGTCCGTTATATACTTTCTCATGAGAGATATATGGATCACATCATAGACTTGAGAGATATTTACAGGAAGTTCCAAGTGATAGGCTACCATCCTAATACGATCAAGATTCTCAAAGGGACCGATATACCTAGGTCTTAGTTTCCTTTTATTCATGATTCTCATAACCTTCTCTGAGGTTGAGATTCATAGAAACACCTTATTACCAACATCAAATTCTAGGTCACACCGATAGTTATCACTATAACTTTTTTACTAACCTTGAGCTGCCTTGATATACTTTTGAATGGTTCAAACCTTCTCGACCATTTCTTCAGCAATATCAGGTCCCGATATCTTTATTTCTCCAACTTCATCCCAAAACTTTGGAACTCTACATTTATTCCCATAAAGTTATTCACAAGGTTCTATTTTAATTCTTGAGTGAATGTTATTTTTGTATGAAAACTCAACTAGAAGAAGGTGTTGATCCCAACCACCTTTGAAATATAGTGAAAAAGATCTCAACATATCCTCTAGGGTTTGAATTGTTTCTTTAGACTGACTATGTGTATGAGGATGATAAGCAGTTTTGCAACTCAATTTTGTATCATGTTATTACTAAACACTTCACTATAACTTTTAGGTAAACCTCATATCCCAATCTGATACAATATAATGTGGTACTCCATGCATTCTTACCACTTCCATAATGTATATCCTAGAAATATAGTCAAGATATAAGTCTTATATAATAGTGATGAAGTGGGATAACTTAGTAAAGAGATCAACTACCACCCATATATCATTAAACCCCTTAGAGGTTTTAGGTAGTCCAGTGACAAAATCCATAGTGATGTTCTTCTATTTCTATTCTGGAATACGTAATGGATGCAATATTCCCTTTGACTTTTGTCTTTCATCCTTAACTTGTTGGAATATCAAGAACCAAGATAAAAACTCTAAAATATCACTCTTCATTCCATCCCACTATAAATATTATTTCATTCCCCTATACATCTCAACAATTTTATGATGAATAGAGAATAAAGAACTATGAGCTTCCTCTAACATCTCCTTCTTCAAGTCTGGTATCGAAGGAACACATACATGGTTTCTAAACCATATCATTTTATCCTGACCAAGGTCAAACTCAAGAACATATCTCACTTTATTTTAAATATCTTCATCTTCCTTTTTTTCCTCTTTAATCTTCACTGGGATAGAGGGTTGAACATTAATTTGATAAATATAATATTTCCCCTCTTCTTTCAGGATTAGTAGATCCTTCCTTTGAAAATATAGAAATAATAGATATTTTATGATCCCCATCATAGATAATCTAGTATGATCCTTATAAATCAAAGCATCGACCACCTTGTTCACTTTTCAAGGGTTGTAATGTATTCATTAGTCATAATCTTTTATTAACTCTAACTATCTTATCTAAAATAATTTCAAATCTATCAATGTAAATATATATTTTAGACTTTTATGATCACTATATATATCACATTTATCTCCAAAAAGATAATTTCTCAATATCTTTAATGAAAAAATTACTATTGTTAAATCTAAATATTTGGTTGGGTAATTTTTCTCATGAATCTTAAAGTGTCATGAGTCACAAGGGATAGCCATGTTATTCTTCATAAGAACACATCCCAGTCCCTTCTTAAATGAATTTCTATAGATTAAAAACCCTTCTCCGATATAGGGAAATATAATCACATGTGAGTTTACTAACCTTTTCTTTAGTTCCTTGAAATTTTCCTCTCATTTATCTATATAGAGTAACATGACTCCCTTCCATGTTAACTTGTTTTTAAGATTAGATATTCATGAGAAATTACCCAAAAACTATTGATAATATCCAGTTAAACCAAGAAATATATAGATCTCAGTCACTATGGTTGGACAAGGATAGTATTCAATTGCCTCCATCTTTGATGGATCTTCTGATATTCCATCTCTTGGGATTATGAAACCCAAAAATGAAACCTTTTCCAGCCAAAATTCACACTTTGTAATTTTTTTGTATAGCTTCCCCTTCCACATGGTGTTTAGTACAATTCTCATGTGATCTTCATGTACTTCCTTGATTTTTGAATATATAAGAATATCATATATAAAGAATTCCAAAAACTAATTGAGCTAATCTCTTAAGACACTATTCAATAAATTCATGAAGATAATAGGGGCATTAGTAAGACCAAAAGAGATCAAAATGTTTTCATAGTTTCCATAACTTGTATGGAATTTCATCTTGGGTATATTCACTTACTTGACCCCTAATTGATGATATCCAAAATGAACATCAATCTTAAAAAAGTATTGAGCTTCATGCAGTTGATCAAACAATTCATTAATACGAGGGGAGAGGATACTTTTTCTTTATCGTGATATTATTAAACTCTCTGAAATAAATGCAGGGTCTCATTGATCCATCTTTATTTTTCAAAAAGATAACAGGTAAACCCTATGGTGACACACTTGGCCAAATGAATCTCTTATCAATGTTTTCTTGGAGTTTCTTCTTCATTTTCTGAAACTCTACTAGATCCATTCTATAATGAGTCTTTAAAATTGGTGTGGAAGTAAGTATGATTTATATTGAGAACTTAATTTATCATTTTGGTGGAATTCATTGAATCTCTTATAAAAATACATCCAAAAAATATGGAACAATAGGCATGTCATCGATGTCAAATTTCTACCCAACCATTTGAGATAAACAACCGTTCTGAATAGGAATTAATACCCATACACTATATTTTATATCCATATAAAGTTTATACTTATCATCACATTTATGGAAGATCATGGTAGGGATTGAAATATCAAAACTAAATTCCCTTCCTCTACAATTGATATTATATTTACACATAGAATGATAATCCATGATTAACATGACATCAAATTCAACCAAAGGAAGAATGATACGATTTGCAGGAATCACATTCCCAAAAACTTCAACTAAAGAGGAATCATAGACTTGGGATTAAATCATCATACCATTAGAAATTTTCACTGCTAATTCCAAATCTAATTATTTTTGTGGAATCTTAACACCCTTATAAAATTCATTAGATATGAAATAGCGGGTAGATCTAGAATCAAATATGACATTAAAAGTTCTAGAGTGGATGGTAAGTATATATTTTATCATGTTGTTATCACAATTATCATAAAAAATAGAGATTGAATAATATTTCCCCTTGTACCTTGACATAAGAGGTTATTGACGTCCGTTATCATCCACATCCCTTGGGTTTGGGCAGTGGTTATCATAATTTTCATTCTCCTTACACTTGTAGCATTAAATTGTGGGACGTTCATTCTGTGTCAATTTTTCTCCATTCACACCGTTAGCTAACCTCTTCCCATCACTTCAGCAATCAAATGCCCAATGTACTTCACTTATACACTTAAAATAGTTATTAAACCCCTAAATTTAATTTCCTCCATGTTTCTTCCCACACTTAGAGCATAAAATAAATCTAATCTTCTTATCTTAATGGTTTTTATATATTCCTTTAAACTCCATCTTCCTTTTCTTTTCAAACCCATGGGATCTATTTGTGACTCCAACCTCCATTTCAACCTTGATTTCACAACACAAAGTCTCATTGTAGCTACTAAATTTTCTTATGGACAATTCCATTTTGATACTTAGGAGTTTAATCTAGGAAATAACCCATCAAATTTACTTTTGGGTTGGATGATGATTCTTGAATCATACCTCACAAGTCTTGTGAAATTAGCCTCGTAGCTATCGACATATTCATCATCTATTTACTTCAAATCAAGGAACTATTTATCAATCTTGGTACAAATAATCTTAGGAAATTACTTATTAAAAAATAAGTTCTTGAAATCATCTCAATCCATGGATTCAATATCATCTTGTTGCCTCGTATTCTTGAATAGAGTCCACCACTAGTCTGATTCACCTTCTAAATGATAGACATCAAAAATAACATCGCATTATCTGAACACGGTATAATGTAAAATATATTTTCAATAGAACTAATCCATTGTTCAGAAAAAACTATATCATAAGACACTTTGGAAGAAGGAGGAAGTTACCTCATTAAATACTCAACAGAATTTTGTTCCCTCCTCTACTCATTTAGAAGTACACCATGATTAATAGATTGATAAAGTTGTGTGATCATAGAAACAATATTTCTCATTCCATCTCGCATAGAATTTGGTTGCTCAAGATTACAATCATTACATTTTCTATCATAGTCACCATTAACATGGTTCCTTCAGGTTCCATCCATAGACTAAAACAAAAATCATAGAGTAAGAAATAGTTATCATAATGAGAAACCATATAATCAGGAAAAGTTACTTATAGGATTTCTAAGTTATGAAACCTTCCTAAATATATGACACATTAGGTTTATCCTAATTTATTTATATCTAACTTATTTTTAAATTGTTAATAATGTCTTGTAAAGGGTTTTTGAATTCCCAAATCATATCCCTGAGGAGTGTCAAACTAGGTGTGCCACAAAGCCCATTTTCATGTACCAGATTACCCCATGTTAGGCCTGAAACATCTTGTTAGAGTTATTACTCCTAGGTATATTTTTTCTAGATCTACATCTACTTTTATTATCTAGATAAGGATGTATTTCTAGGAAACCACTCACTATATCCTTTTCCAAAATTTGAAGACATTTTCCTATACTTTTCCATATCCTTATACTTATCCTTAAACATGTCATTAAAGTTATTAATATGGTTTTCTCATCGTAGATTCTAAAGGATAATTGAACCTTCTCTCTAATACCAACTATAAAAACACGGTATTAACAAACATTAACATTACATAATTTTTTTGAGATACTTAAAACATTTCAAAAAAATAGATGCCTGAAGACCATATTAGTCTAGTACCTTTGGAAACATAGAAACATAAACACTGGTATATAAATGAGTGAAATTATCTCCCACCAGGTTCTTACTGACTAGCACCCATTTTTGAACCATCATACAAAATACATATCTTCATAACCCAGGGGAGGAAACATAAAAAAGGGGTGATCTCAAATTCTCAATAAGGGTAAACAAGATTGATATGTAAGCATAATCATGAGAATAAGGTTATGAGAACATGATCATGAAAATATAATATCATACCTTGCATATCAAAGATCATATACATGAATTATGTCATAAATAATGTCACTTAATAATACATGAATCATAAGGAAATGAAGAACATAATCCATGAAAGTATAAAATAAGAATAATACAGGGAATTGTGGCAGAGACATAAGCATATAATTTGATTTCTGTATTAGCCAAAGCATAACTACTGATACCATCTTGGTAGTATGGGTTCACTCCCCATACCATCTTGGTTGTCATGGTTAACTTCCATGGACATATTTGTAGTCAAGGTTCACTCCCAATACCATCTTAGTCTATCTCATGAGATATAAATATTTACCTAATGCATTAGAGGGAGATATTGGTCTCACCCATCTCATAATGAAATCATACATACATGTTACACAAAATCATAAACAATCATATCATAACCCATGAAATGAAATGGGTGTCATAAACATGTAATAATTTCATAACCTGTGGGAAAGGATACATGTTTCATAATCATTTCATTAAAATTATAACCTATGAAAAGAAGTGGGTTTAAAAAAAATAAACCCTGAAAGAGAAACGGGTTTCATAAAAATAATTCCATTAAAACATAATCCCTTCAGAGAAAGAATTTGAATGGAACCATTTAATAATTTCCACATAATGGCATGATCAATACCAACGGATTTTATCTTATATGGGAAATAATTTTAAAAGATCTTTTAAAATCATTTATTGAGGAAAATGTCCTTTCTCCTTTGAAAATTCTTTTAAAAAAACTTTTAAAACCCCTTTTTCGTTGAAAATGGATTTGAAAACTAATAAAGGAATATTTGAAAACAATAAAACATTTTTAAAACCATTTTTACTTGAAAATTATCTTCAACAATCATTTTAAAACATATTTTAAAACATTTTTGAAAACATGGTTTTTGAATACAATAGATTTCCAACCAAAGAGAGAGACAATCATATTTTACTTAAAAAATATATTAAGTACGAAAAAGTTGAAAATGGTACTAATAGATGAATTTATGATGAAATAATAGAACATAAGGAAACTCATTAACTTACTTGAGTGATTTATCATAATATTTCATTAAAGTAAGCATATTCATTAATAATCTTGAAAAATGATGGCATTGCTTCAATAGACTCTTACTAATTGGAAACATGGGATCACAATATCCATGTCATAAAATGAAATTAAATTAAGAATAAAATATCATAAAAATATTTAGATTCATGATATAACATGTAAAATGTAAGTATATTCACATTAAAAAATAATTTAGGTTCATAACAAAATATGAGTCTGAGAGAAGGAAAATTGAGACAAAACTATCTTACTGACTTGGTAAGTTTTGAAACATAAACCCGATGAAGTAAAGTTAATAAAATGGATATGTAAATACCCATAAATTTAATTATAAGATACATATAATAAATTTATGGTAGGTAAATACACCACAGAAAATAATTGAGTGGTAAATAACGCATGTATCTCACAGAAATCAAAGTGAGATGAAATTTATCTTACATTGTGTCTTTACTCTCATTGTACTCATTAAAAAAATGTATAATGAATATAAATATATTAATATTTTATAGAACCATATTATTATATTTAATACCATTTATTTATTTATTATGAACTTATATTACCCTCTAGTTAAGAATCCTATGTTAAGGTTTCACTTCAGGTAATATTTACTTTGTTCTTCTCATGTGTCTTAATCTATTATATATTTTTTTCTTAAACTTATATAATGATTCAATAATGTAAACCATGATAAATATATTATTTATATTATTTATATTTGTATTATATTGATCTATATAATATATAATTATGAAATTTAATACATCATTCATGGAGACGGTAAGTCGTACAAATGCATGAACGATGTTTCTGTTTTTATTGCCTTATTGAAATAAAGAAGGTAAATGGAATATCTATATATATATATATAATTATTACAAAAGAATTTTTATATAATATATATCATATAAATTCACTTAATTCATCCTTAATAAATTCCATATAGGGTTTGAAATAATCACATTACTTTGAGGGGCCGGTAGTCCACACTTCCTCAAATGAAATTATCGTATTAACACCAAAGGGAAAGTAAAAAAAGATATGTGTTTTAAAATGAAAACATAAGATTAAATTCATAATAAATATAATATATAACATATATAAACATATTTTCTATCATTATTTCTAAATAAAAGGCAGTTAAGAAAAAATGAACAATCATCGTTTTGTAAGACGGTAGTTTGTCGTACATAAAACAGTATGTTCATTACCCATTAGATGGAGGTGTCTGTGAGTGTAGGTTAAAAAATTATCATTAAAACATCTTAATATATTGAATATACTGGTTTTTTTATACAATAATGTAATAATTAAAGTGTAGGGGTGGAAAGTTTAAATTAAAAAAGGATCTTGAGAGAAGACATTACCTCTTAATCGGGTAACTCATTTTGGTTTGTTCCAAAAGGATTTATTGGATTGATTTATTCCCAAAGGGAGACTTATGGGAAGAAATTAGGGATTTTTATAAGTTTTCTGGTAATATATTGGCTTAACATAAGAGGTTTTATATGTGTGAGGAAGTGAGATATGTGGTGGCCTTTTATAGGGAAGGAAAATGACTCACTTGGAATTTTTTAAAACAAGTTACATGTAAACATGTTATTAACTAAAAAAAGTCATACCAAACCAACATAAATCAATAATTTTAGTTTTGTGACCTAAATATTTATATAAAATGGGTTTTGGAAAACTTTATAGGTCAATTGAGCCCCTAAGATTAAGGTTTAGTCCCTAATTAAGCTTAATTTGACCTTAATCGTTGTCATTAATTTTAATCAGTTTTACTAATCATTTTGGTCAAAAATCACCATGATATAATTAGAATCTAAATATTATACTAATTAAATTTAAAGACCCATCCCAATGGGGCCCATGTCGTGACTCCCCAAGCCAGCCTCCAATAGGCTAGGTGCTGGTGACTAGCACCGAGTAGGCATATCGCTAACATGAGAGGAATTTCCTGTTTACTTGTACACATGCACACATCTACAAGCCCACTAATGCTGAAATATAAAAAGTACTAAGGAAAAAATGCATTCATAAAACTAAACCCAACCAACATAGTATAATGTAAATTAATGTGCGGAAAGTAAACCGGGGTAGAATACAATCCCACCAAAAGAAGGAGTATGCAAAATACAAAGACCAACTTGTAATAAAGAGATGTGTATTGGGACTACTACTCATAGTCATAGGAATACTACATACTATAAGGAAGCTAAAAAATATTTTTCTGGTCATAGTCCACTCTGGACTCTATTAAAAGGTCACTCATCTGCACAAGACACGACATGTGCGGGTGAAGCCCATGCAGGTGTTAGTATAACAATACTTAGTAAGGGACCCTGAAAACCATAAAAAAATACATGAAGTAAATATATAGTCATATCTACATAGTATATGTGTACAAAACATATAACAATAGAAACATATCTAGATATACTTGAAACCCAGACCCGTAGTCTAGAGGTAAGTCACAACGATCGAATACCCACGCTAGGGATTTATTTCAATGATTCCATGAAGCACTCATTCATGAGAACTCACTAAAAGAGTTTAATAACTATGATGAAATCCATATAATAATTACGTTCATCAGGAAGTTTCATGAGAGAGAGATTCACATATAGATCTAAAGAGATAATAGATACAATCATTTTGAGAGAACTCACTCCTGAGTGGGGAAAGATTACGATACAAGGATGAGGATCACTTATAGGGTCTTGGGGTATATCGCAAATCATCCAGATTCACCTGATAAATAGAGGATCAGTGGCCTATAGGATTTTTCATGTTGATACCTAACTCTAAATAGGGTTAATAATGGGTAGAGGATCTCGCTCTGGGCCTCTCGTAGGGATTCTGACTCTATCTAAAAAGTCATGTTGAAGGGATCATACTTCTGTAGATGGAAAAGATAACTGAAATTCAGGGAAATGAGAAAATGTAGAACAAAACCAAGATAAAACATGTCCACGTAATGGTGGACAAGAATATCAAGCCATGTACATAATAGTGCATGGTGTGTAGAAAGGTCACACGTCGTGTCCTATGACCTCAGGTACTGCCCGTGTACAATGGCTTGTGTTGAAGTGCATGTAGTATAGATTGAGGTTTAAATGAAGTGTTAGATTGTGACACACCAAGTCTTAATATCATTGGGTCACTCTATGTACATTGGTCATGGTCCCATATAGGGCTTCAACCCATGTTTTCCAGCCCGTGTATCGGTACACAGGGTAACCTGTGTAACCGGCCAGGTCTAGTTGTGTGGTGGAGTACATGTCATGTACTCTACCCCATGTCTATTTATCTTTCAAGATACACTCCAAGTATCATGTAATAACCCAAACTCCATGTGACATCTGTCACACGCTGTGTCATCATCTTCTTTCACCTGAAAAACTAGATTTTGCTCAACAGGGCCCACACACTGTGTAGTTCGAACTTTAGGCTGTGTTCGTCGCAATTTTCCAAAATTATAAGTTCTTCATCTGGTGCTTCATTATATCCTCAAATTCTTAATCTAGCCATTTTTTTCTTCTAAATTGAAGATCCAGGGTCAATTCATAATTGTAAAGCTGATTCTATTTGTTTCAGGCCTCAAATTGGACTCGAAAACATGTTTCGATCCATCCACATGAAGAACCATTGAAGAATGATTTCTCCCTAACTGATTTTATTTTTCCACCACCATTGTCAGCCCAACTCCTCTATGTCTTCATGATATCGGATCTATGATTTGGGATTGTTGTGTAGCAAAACAAACGTGCAATGATCCATTGTTCATAACCCCGAGAAGAACACAAAGAACATGGGGTAAAAAGGGGAATAAGAAAACCACACAACAAATTGAGGAGAAAATATCTACCATCATTAATCATGCCATTGATTCACCCCCATTAGAAGGGTCAAACGAAGAAAATCATGTTAATTTAAATTAAACATGGATCAATTCCCCTAAATAAACCTAATTAAAGACCCTCCCACAAGAATAAATGATCTGCGGGTCAACCTATTCATGGGTTGATCCATGTTCATCATTTGAATAAAATAATGGGGAAAAGAATTGAAATAACAAAACCTACCTTGGTCATTGAAGAATAAGGAGAGCGTTCATTGTTCAGGATTCGATTTTGACGCACAATGATCCATGTATTGTCGTTCGTCATCATTCGTCGGAAATTTCTCCAAGGGTGGATCCTCTCTAAAGTTCCAGTGGATTCTAGGGAGTTTTCTAGGGTTATGAGCCTAACCATGGGCTCCTTTTCATTTAAAACAAAATAATGCATCACTGTATTATGAAAATGTTAAAAATAAAATAAATTATTTATAAGGCCTCATCCTTAAACATTACTTAATCTTGAGTTATTACAAGATTACACATCGGGGATCTTTTCAGGTTTAGAGTTTTAGAGAATTAGATAATAAAACATGCATTACATTCCACATTTAAACAAAGTGGTTACATAAAATGTAGTACTCATTTTTCCCATCAACAGAAACATATTTAAAATAAAACATGGATTCTTTCTTGACACTTCCTTGACACTATCATCACATCATGTACCTTTCCCTTGACCTGTGAAAATCATTTCACAAACTTGGGATGAGCATAAAAATATCAGTAAAGGTTATAAAAAATATGGAAAGGAAACATGAGTTCATATATACATAAGAATGAAATCATACTTTACCCATAAAACATAAGCACTTTAACATACCTCATAAAATCATGAATAAATCATAGAAATCATAAGACATAAAGGTAACTTGAGGCATTCATAACATTCTTACGTAGGGAGTAACCCTCTTGGTTACGTTTGGAATACCCATCAAAGTATATTCTCTAAATATCTTTGGAGAAACCTTAACGTTTAACTCCTTCGCGTTACCCAATGCATTGGAGAGCTATATCGGGCTCACCTGCCCTTAGTTTATCACGTAACCACCCGTCTTCATAATAATTTCCATGAACCATAACAAAATCGTATCACATAAAACATGCATAAAGGAAACATAACATTTCCACTTTTCAATCACAATATATCAATACAAGACATTGATATAAAAACATTATGAATACAATTTTCAATACCAAAATAAAATGAAAAGTAAAATATGGTATTTATTTTTCATTCAAAAAAAAGTTATGGCTTGTAGAGGAAGCCGAAACTCAAATAATGGTCACGGTGGCGGAGAAGTCGTTGTCACCGCATACGTACGACAAAAAAACATTCCCTTTTCTCATTTAGTAAACTCTTCGTATAAAAATATTCCTTTTGAATAATCATAAAATTCAAAGGGGTTTATACAATGTATAAAAGAAATTTGTGTATAAAACAAAATATGCCTCAATGAAAGGAGATTGAGACAGATTCCCTTACCTCTTATCTGACTTGACTCGATCATTCTTTAATCTCCTGAATAATAAACTTGAGTTAATTTATACTTGCTTAAGAAGATTTTTCAAGTTCATTATTCCTTTTATATCACTTATTACCATTTCATGAACACTGTGTAATTATTTAATTTAATAACGGTCATTTTAACGATCACTGGTACTTGAGTGAAAAATAAACTCTTTATAATTACAAGTTCTTCATGTATCCATTATATCTAGAGTTATATTCATGATTTAGATATCATATATATAATATATATCCATTATATACATGCATTTATAATATTACATAACATTTAGAGGTAAGAAATGAAATGCACCGTTCATGGAGACGGTAAGCCGTACGTACGCATGAACGCTACTTTCATTTCTATTTCATATTTTATGGAATGGAATCATAATGAAATAAAGGTATATTATGATTACAGTATAATATCATATATAATATCATTAAATCCATCCTTTATAAATCCCACATATGGAATTAATGAATCAAATCACTTTGAGGGGGCGGTAGTCCGCACTTCCTAAAATGAAGATATCGCGTATACCCATAAGGGAAGCCATAAATGTATGACATAAACAAAAAATACAGAAGATTAAGGAAAACATAAACATATTATATATCATATATAAATATAGTGACATCTTAATGGCCACCTTTTAAGGTGTTAGAAGAATATTGAACAATCATCGTTTCGTGAGGCAGAAATTCGTCATCCACAGAAACAGTATGTTCTTTAACCATTAGATGTAGGTGTGTGTAAGTGTAGCTCGAAATCTTCTTATAACAACATACTAGTATATTAAAGATACTGTATTTGTTACAAAAGAAATGAATAAAAAGAGTTTATGGGGTTGGAGAAGAAAAATAAAACAAAAGAACACAAGTGAAGACATTACCTTTAAAACGGGTAACTCTTTTTGATTTGAGCTCAAAGGCTTCCTTGGGAAGACTTAGGCCCAAAGTGAGGCTTCTAGGAGTAAGATAGGGATGTTGAGAGATTAAATGGGCAGGTTTTGGCCAAGCAAAAGGCTTAAGAGGCGTGGGTTAGGTGGTAGAGGTGGAGGCCTTTTAGAAGAGGAGAGGAGGGGAACTCTTAGAAAGGTATAAAATGTTACTTTATTTTCAAATGAGTTTCGGATTTTAAAGGTCCCACATTGATTTATTTCTATGATAAGGTGATAAGGGTTCAAAATATACTCATACAATAGGTTTTTTACATGTTTAAGACTTAGATTTTACATTATCTTTTCATTTTATTTAAATCGTTAAATAATGAGGTAATCGTTGCATCATCATGATGTCATAAATAATTTAATTTATTTAATGTCTAAATTTTTTTAAAAAAATACTATGATGTAGGAAATATTTTTATCTTTCCAATGAATATTTATAGTCAAAAAAATGACTTGTATAACCCCATGTAAAAAAATTTAGTAAACTAATACATGTTTGTGTCATTTTTACTTTTACTTTAAATAAAAGGCATTAAGGTTCTTATCTTACCAAAGTGGCTCCATGGGGTCCCAAAAATCGAACCATGGGTTTTCTTGTTCGGCCATGACACATCCAATAAGGGAAGGACATGTGTCAAGGTCTGTAACACCCCGAGATTTTATGAAAATTATTCTTTTTAATTAATGTCTCGTGTTGTACACTACACCAAAAGGAGTCCTGCACAACATGCAACCCTGACTTGTCTTGCATTACATGCAATCGTGACCTTCCTCGATAGCGTGTGTTGTACGCAATACCGGGTTTTACTAAACAATGATATATTATTATAATATTATTATGAACTAGCTGTTATGAATAGTATTAACTAAATTTTTAATTTTATAACATTATTATCCATCTTAATCATTTTCTAGAAAATGGTATAAGAACAAAATAAATTTTTCGCGTAAAATATGTATTTTTCCAAAAATGCAGTTTTGCCGCCTTTTGATGGTGCACCCACTTTAAATATAGTTTTTGACATGTTTATAAGTTCAATTTGAAAAACTAAAATTCTTCTTTTGAATCAAGATATAAAAATTTACATTGGATAAAGTTTTGATATTTTTCTGATAACTTTCATATTTTAATGAATAGTAAAAACACGATATATTTTATTTAAAAACAACTTTTTTCATCGTAATAATTTATATGGTTAAATTATAATATTAAGTGGTTTTAAAGTATAAATATAATATATTTTTACCATTTAATATAATGTATATCATTATCATTGATTTTACATTGAATTCGTAGGTTAAATCAATTCAATCTTTTGCAATGTTTTAAACAAAAACTCGGTTTCATTCGACAACTGGATTAATTTTAATTTAATTTCTGCAACTTCTTTGTATTGAATTTAAAAAAAATTGATTCCATATTTGGAATTAGTGGGTCCAAATTATATTAATAGTCTACTTTTTATTTTTGGGAATTATGAATAGTAACTACGGTAAATTTTATTTACCATAGTTAAAGGTAAATCGGGTAATTAAGGGTAAATATAATATTATAAAATTACCCTAACACATGAAAAAATTATATTGGATGGCTAAAAGTATACCCATATTACCTAAGAGTCGGATTAGATTCATTTTATGGACTTTTGACCATGAAAATAATTTAATTATTATTAAAACCAAAGAAAGTGACAACATGTCACTCTCTTAAATCTTATAAGTATAATAATTTTAATTTAGTGATAAACATCATAAAACATAGAAAATAAATAGTATCCAGAAATCTAATATAATTATCTACATCATGATAATTTATTTATAATTTTTTGGGATTAAATAATTGTCATTAATAGTGATACATTAATAATGCAGAAATTATTTATTTAGTGAAAAATCAATATCATAGTTTTTATTGAAATAGTAATACATATCAAAAGGCACAAAAATCTGCACAAAACTTATTATTAGTGTATATATAAACCCTAATCATCCACTGGCCGAATTGTTGACCATTTGGATCCTTATTAATGCAATTATGACACTTATATTATTTTATTTTAAATGATGCCAAAGTTGTCACCCTCTTAATTTAATAAATATAACAATTTAAATATTGTGATTTTAAGATGATAAATTCTATTAAAAGTATTATTGTGAAAGTTAATAGATTTATCTTCATAATAGGATTTTATTTTTAATTTTTATGCAAAAAATAAGTATATTAAATAATTATACAAAAATGTTGTAGTAATTATTTTATTAAGAGATAAACCAAATAAATGGTTTTAAAAAATAATAAAATAACTATTATATGAACTATTTAATGTTCTCCACTAATTTTCTAGATACATATGACCTTTTATGAATCTATTAAAGATTTTAGTTTGAACATATATTCTGTATATATTTTA